>JARHVA010001751.1:0-600000 GCA_037957365.1 Torreya grandis | reverse complement strand
AAGAAACAAACATAAATGCAACAGGGTCAACTAAACCACAGAGGTTAGCCTGAAGAGCCTGTGAAGGGTTCTTACATTGGTATCAGAGCTACATACCTGCCATCTTGAGGGTTTGGGATTCATATGCAGCCACAAGAGGTTGGACCTCACAGATACTACACTTGCAGGTAAGCTTTGTTTGACAAGGAACAAAAATTTGACCGACAATCGGGCACCATGGGTGACAGTCTAGAAGGTAGACCACCCAGAGGATCAGGCAACAAGGGAATTTTTTAGGGCAATGGTTACAGGACAACAACAAATGGCTCAGGCCTTGCAGGCACTCACCACCATGATTGAGCATATGAACCCACAAGACAGATAGAATCAGGAGGAAGGGGATAACAGGGGTGCAGTGGGATCACCTAGAGCTCATAAGACTCATTCCAGGACAACAGACAGACCTATTTGTCTTACCTTTATTAGAGATGAGCCTGAGGAAGCACCTGCAGAGGAAGCAGGAGAGGAGATGTTCGTAGATATCCTCATGGTTGCGAATGACGAATGAGAATTATTAGCTCCACAGGGGCGAGAGAGGATGACTTTTGAGAGGTTTGTGAACCAGAGGAGAGAATACTATCGAGCAGTCAGGCAAGACATGAGGCCCAAGAATCAGAATAGTGAATTGAAGTGTGCTACAAGCAAGCTTACTTTGTCTACATTTGATGGTAGTGGCAAGACGACCACTCAAGCTTGGATCCATAAGCTGGATACATTTCTAGCCTTGAGACCTATGACAGAGATTGATGCCATTAAATATGCCACCTTGCATTTTGAGGGAATTGCACACGATTGGTGGTATCATGGGATGGTCACCCTCCAGCATAATCAAGTGACAGCCTATCAGGACTTCGTGGATAGACTCGTGGAAAGATTTGATAAGAAAGATCCAGAAGTTTACTTCAGAGACTTAGCACAGTTGAAACAAACAGGAAACTTAGATCATTTCATCAATGAATTTCAGCGGTTGGCAGTTATGGTGTCAAATATCTTGGAGAGAAGGTTGATAGTTTTGTTCATTGAAGGCTTATCTGAGCCACTAAAGGGTTGGATAAAGGCTTTTGATCCTAGTTCACTACAGGAAGCCATGAAAAAGGCAAGAAGTATGGAGCATGCAGTGTCGACTGATAAATTTCAGTCCTAAGGTGCATCCACAAGCAAAGATAGTAAGCCATTCTACAAGAAACCTGAGAGGATTGATCTTAAAAATGAAACAAAAGGAAAAACTTTAGCACCTTTCGACAAGGAAACACTTAATGATTTGAGGAAGAAAAAGTTGTGTTTCTGGTGTAAAGGTCCATATGATGCAAATCATGATTGTCCCTTCAGACCCAAGGGTAAAACGAACTTATGTGGGCATATTATGAAGATTCGGAATCTGAAAGTTCATACCAGCAATTTGATTCAGAAGAATCAATAGGGGAAAAAGAAGAAAAGGATCTTGAAAAGTTGTCCAAAATGGAATCGCGAGATGGGAAAGTAGAAGGGCAACTTAAGGAGGCTCATCTCACTAGCATTTAGCAGGAGGGATCATTCCGGATGAGAGGAGTACTTGCGGGACAGCGAGTTATCACTTGGGTTGATACAGGTGCTACTCACAATTTTATTGATGCCGGACTGGTAGAGAAGCGTGGGATACATACAGAGTAGTTTGGAAGCATCAGAGTGAGGGTAGCTGATGGCTATGTCCTCAAATGTGATCGTAAGATCACTGGACTTCCCTTGAGAGTCAATAACTATGACTTCAAGGCAGACTTTTATGTTGTGCCAATGGGAGACAAGGATGCAGTCCTTGGTATGAGCTGGTTGCATGACATTGGTGAGTTTACTCTCAACCTTAAGGAGATGGAGATGAAATTTAAGGCGAATGAAAAAACTCATGTGCTTAAGGCAATCAGAGATAGTGAGTTTAGGATGATTTCTTTTAGGTGTATGGAGAGGTTGATTCGTCATGAGCAGGTGGAGTGGGCAGCAAAGTGCATGTTGATGCCATCACAGGGGGGCAGCAGAAAACAGGTTACCACCCTAATATTCATGAGCTTAGAGTCAAGCACTCTAAGGTTATCAGTGACATCCCACCAGGCAAACCTCCAGATAGGGGTGTTGAGCATATTATAGAATTGGTGGAGGGAGCTAAACCCATCATGATTACACCATATAGACATCCTAAGAGGTTGAAGGATGAGATTGAGAAAACTATAAAGGAGTTGCTTGCTATGGGCCATATCAGACCCAATAAGTCTCCTTTCGCTTCTTCAGTGGTGTTAGTGAAGAAGGATGGGACATTGAGAATGTGCATAGATTACAGGGTACTGAATAGGTAGACAATCAAAAACAGGTACCCCCATTCCCAAGATCGATGAGTCGATAGATGAGCTTCATGGAGCATGTTTTTTTTCGAAAATTGATTTGAGATCAGGATATCACCAAATCCAAGTGAGAGAGCAGGATATAGAGAAGACTGCCTTCAGATGTCATTGTGGCCACTTCGAGTTCATAGTTATGCCATTTGGACTAATTAATGCACCTGCCACATTCCAGGCTACGATGAACAGGGTCTTCCATCCTCAGTTGAGGAAATTTGTACTTGTCTTCTTTGATGATATTTTGGTGTACGGTAGATCTTGGGAGGAGCATTTGGTTCATCTTGACGTAGTGTTGGGCATTTTGAGCAGAGAGTCCTTGTATGCAAAGGAATCGAAATGTGATCTAGGAATGACAGAGTTGTATTTGGGTCACATCATCAGTGCAGAGGGCATACACATGGATCCTGAAAAGATCCGTGCCATCACTGAGTGGCCTACACCAGTGAACCTTACACAATTGAGAGGATTTTTGGGAATGTGTGGGTTCTATAGAAGATTTGTCAGTGGGTATTCCAGGCATGCAACACCCTTGACGGATTTGATGTGGAAAGGGGCTTTCGTATGGACTCCTGAGGCACAAGAGTGTTTTGAGAAATTCAAGGAGTTAATGACTTCTTGTCCAGTGTTAGCTCTACCTGATTTCAGTAAACCATTTGAGTTACATTGTGATGCTTCGAGAGAGGGTGTTGGAGCGGTGCTTATGCAGGAGAAGCACCAATTGCATATGAGAGCAAGAAGCTTAAGGGGCCGGAGAGGAGCTTCAGTATTTATGATAAGGAAATGTTGGCCATAATGCATGCTTTGGCCAAATTCAAGCAATACTTAGTGGGCAGCAAATTTTGTATCAAAACAAACCATAATAGCTTGAAACATTTCCTGGGGTAGCGAGCCCTGAATGACAGGCAACGGAAGTGGGTAAGCTACAATCCTATGATTTTGATATCACATATTTCAAGGGGACACAGAATGTTGTAGCAGATGCTTTGTCACATAGACCCCACTTGAGCGTGATGACAAATATTGCTGAAGATTGGAGACACCTAATCCTTGCAGAGTATGCAAAGGATACATGGGCATCAGGATTCATTGATGGAACCATACAGGATAGCGGTTATACCCTTGTGAATGATCTTATCATTTACAAAGGGCGCATTTATTTGGTTCTAGGATCAAAAGTGAGGTGGATGGTATTGAGAGCTCATCATGATTCCCCTATGGCCGGTCATCCTGGTTTCTACAAGACTTACCGGCAGATTAGAGAGTGCTTTTCTTGGAAAGGGCTCAAAGCTGAGGTGCTACAGTATGTTAGAGAGTGTCTTACCTGCCAGCAGAACAAGCAAGAACACTCTTACCCAGCTGGTTTGTTACAGCCACTTCTGATTCTTGATAGGAAGTGGGAGTGTTTGTCTATGGATTTCATCACAGGATTGCCGAGAGCTCAGGGCAGAGATTGTATATATGTTGTTGTTGATCGGCTTACAAAGTTTGCTCACTTCTTTCCAATTGCGGCTACATACACTGCTACACAGATGGTAGAGTTGTTCTTCCATGAGGTATTCAGATTGCACGGCTTACCTCGGAGCATAGTCAGTAACAGAGATAGCAGGTTCATGAGTCACTTCTGGCAGGAGTTGTTCAGATTGTGCAGGATAGAGCTCTCTCCAAGTACTAGCTATCACCCACAGACAGATGGGCAGACAGAGATAGTAAACAAATGGGTGGAAGGATACTTGAGGAACTACATAGCAGGGCAACAAAAGGCGTGGGTCAAGTGGATTTACCTATTTGAGTATTGCTACAATTCCACTTACCACCTATCTATTCAGATGACACCTTTCATGGCGTTATATGGGTATGAGGCACCCAATTTCATGGATTTGCTGTTAAGCGATAGTAGAGTACCTAGCACAGGGGATTTGCTGCAGGAGAGCCAAGGCATTGTAAAGGCTCTTAGAGAGAATATTGCTAAGGCACATAATCAACAGAATCAGTATGCAGATCAGAAGAGGACTAAGCAATCATTTGAGGTGAAGGATATGGTGTACTTGATGTTGCAGCCTTACCGCCAATCCACTCTTAAAAAGAGTGGTGCCGAGAAACTGAAGCCACGGTATTATGGACCCTTCAAGGTGACCAAACGAGTTGGAGAGGTGGCCTATGAGTTGGATTTGCCAGCAGAGAGCAGAGTACACAATGTTTTTCACGTGTCGTGTCTCAAGAAGGCGTTTGGACATCACATTATACCTTCTATAGTGCTTCCACCCTTGGATGATGAGGGAAACTTGGTATTGGTTCCAGAGGCTATCATTGACTTCAGGGAAAGGAACTTGAGGCGACGCACTATCAGGGAGTATCTAGTGAAGTGGAAGGACCTGCTGGTGGAGGATGCTACTTGGGAAAGTGAGGACATTTTGCAGCATCCAGAGTTGAAGTTGCTTGTGGACAAGCAATTTCACGGAGGGCGGACTGTGATGTCCCCTCCTAGCTAGAGACATTACTCAAGCCTTGGATTAGCCTATCATTCTGACCCTCGTAGGCTAATGGGATTGAATAGAGGGTCCCCTGAGGATTGGCATCATTTCCAGTGCGTAGAGAGCTTCAGTTTGGTCTTCGTTTGGCTTCATTTGGATGTCATTTGCTCTACTTACTATTTTTAGTTAGTGGAGTTAGAGATGGGCCCCTGCTATTTTTAGCAAAGGGGGTTGGTCATATGCAGATTCCTTGTGCCAATTTCCAGTTCAGACGGCGTGCCAATTTCCAGTTTAGACGGTGTGCCAATTTCCAGTCGACGTTAGAGACGTGAACTTTCTAAATGGCAAGAGACAAACTGACTTGTGAAAGAATTGTCAACAGGCCACTCCAAAGGGAATCAAACTTTGTGTGCTTTCCTGGTTTGGCTCGATCCTCATCCCATTTGAGGACCAAATCTTCTTCATTGAAGCTTCCTGAGGAAGCTCCTTTGTCGAATATTTTTTTCACCTGTGCCTGATGACTTTCCATGGCTAGCATGGCTTAATTTCTTGTCTCTTCCAACTCTAGAAGCTCTGCATACCTAATCTCCATAGGCTCATTCTCTAGCAACTCAAGTTGATGCATTAGTTTTAAAGCTGAAAACTCGAGAGAAATAGGTAACCTTGCTTCCTTACCATAGACTAGTTTGTAGGGAGAGTTGGTTATTGACCTCTTGTAGGTGATCCTATCAGCCCATAGAGCTGACTTCAATTTGAGATGCCATGACCTCTGATTGTCTTCAAGAGTCCTTCGTATGATTCTTAAGAGGTTCTTGTTTGTAGATTCAGCAAGGCCATTTCCTTGTGAATAATAGTTCGATGAAGTGCTGAGATAAACTCCATGTTGGACAGCCCATTGGCTGATCCTAGATCCCACAAAAGCCATTGGATTGTCAGAAATAAGAGTCGAAGGAACTCTAAACCTAGTGATCAAACCGTCATAGAAATTAAGAACGCTAGTTTCGTTGGCTTCTTTCAATGCAATTACTTCCGTCCAACGTGTGAAGTAGTTCGTAGCTGTTAGAATCGACTTATGTCCTGAACTGGAAGTAGGGTTAATGAGACCAATAAAGTCCAATCCCCACTGGACAAACGACTGATCCACTGTAATTGGCTGAAGGGGTAGGGCTGCAAGTTTAACTTTTCCTACAAACATAGCACATTGTTTGCACTTCCTAACCCATGTATAGCAATCACCAAATATAGTAAGCCAATAGTACCCACATCTCATGATTTTAAGCACTGTAGTTCTTGCAGAAAAGTGCCCTCCATCAAGTCCATCATGGAATTCTTCAAGTAATCTTTGAGTTTGGCTTGGCTCCATACACCTTAGTAACATTCCATTGATATCCTTTTTGAACAAAACACCGTCAACGAGCAAGAATGGAATTGATTGCAATTTGAAATACCTTCTTTTTGAAGCACTTAGGTGAGAAGGGTAACAACCTTCTTGCAGATAGCTTACCAGATCACGAAACCAGCTGGAAGGTGAGGTGTGAACAACAGCAATTTCTTCATCATTTGACACTAAAATAGCTTCGTTAGTTTCTTGTAAGTCTTGGGCTAGACGCTCACAAAGTCCTTTGCCTCTAACTAGCTTTGTGATCTTAATTTCTATGTCGTATTCCATCACTTTGGTTATCCAACCAACGCTTTTCTCATTTATGTCTTTGTTCAAAAGAAATTCTTTGATGCTTGGATGAGCAACCATTAGACGTATTTTATTATTAGACAACAAGTGCCTAAATTTCTTCAAAGATCTTATAACTGAAAGAACGTTCTTTTCAACAAAAGAGTACCTTGTCTCATACTCCTGCAAGCCTTGGCTGAAGAAGGCTATTGGCTACTCCAAATCTTCATGGTTCTGCTGCATAAGAATCCCTGAAATGGTGTCTACATTAGCATACGTATATAGAATGAAGTCTTTCGTAAAATCTAGGTTCAAAAGCGTAGGAGCACTTGCTATGGCTCTCTTAACATCTTCAAACCCTTTTATTCCCTCTTTGGACCAGCTGAAGTTTTGATTTTTCTTTAACATCGCTGTAAGTGGTTTAGCAACAGTAGCAAAATCTGAAATGTATCTCCTTATAAAATTGATCTTTCCAAAAAAACTTTGCAAGGCCTTTTTGCTCTTAGGCAAAGAGAGTGCAAGAATGGATTGAATCCTTTCAGAATCTATGTTTAAACCATGCTTTGAAACAACATATCCAAGAAGCTTACCTTCATGAACTGAAAATACACATTTTTTGGGATTTAGAGATATCCCAAATTGCCTACAACTTTAAAAAACACGCTGGAGGTGAACCATGTGATCTTCTGCATCTTTTGAAAATACTGTTATATCATCCAAATAGACAAGCACAAATTTGTTAAGAAGGCCTTGGAAGGCCATATCCATGGCTCTCTGAAAGGTTGCTCCAGCATTGGACAGACCGAACGACATCTTTCTATATGCAAATGTTCCCCACTTAGTTGTGAAAGCTGTCTTGAATTGGTCCTCTTCATTGACCAAAATTTGATTGTAGCCACTATACCCATCCAACAAGGAAAACCTCTTTGAACCTGAAACAAGCTGTAAAATTTGTTCCATTGATGGCAATGGATAGTGGTCTTTGAGCGAGGCTCTGTTTAAATCACGGAAATCAACACACAAACGAATCTCACCATTCTTTTTTCGTACTGGAACGAGGTTTGCCACCCAAGTTGAGTGCTTGATTGGAAATATGATAGCCGATTCTATGAGCTTATGAAGCTCAGCTTTCATCAAAGGCTCAAGCTTTGGATTGATTGGCCTTTGTCTTTGTTGTAACGGTTTAGTTTCGTCTTCTAACTCAATAGTGTGTTGAGCCAAACTTGGATCAAAACCTTTGAGATCACTATACTGCCATGTGAATATATCAGCAAAATTTGTGCATAATTCAATGAAAGTTTTCTTTTGTGGAGGAGTGCATACCTTGCCTAATTTCAAAATCTTATGAGCTGCAATCTCTACATTGGCATAGTGCTCTTCCCTTGTTGACAAGGCTGATTTCTTTTTCTTTAGTTCATCTTCACTGAAAATATTTTCAAGAGCGACCAATCCCTTGGGTAGCTTATTAGTTTTCAGTTGTACAATCTGATTACCATACAAGTTCACTATCTCCAAATACTTGTAAACAATTTACTTTCTTCTTCCTAGCGCACTGCAAACCATGAACTAGTGCTTCATATTCAGCAACGTTGTTTGAATACCCAAACTGAAATTTAATAGAGGAGAAATACCTTTGTTTTGTAAAATAAATTAATATCATTGCAGCTCCGGTCCCGTGCTTATTTCTTGATCCATCGAAGTATAATTGCCACAAGCCTTCATTAGATTCGTCATCTTTGACCATGGCTGGAATTGGTGCATCGTTCTCATGAAGACAATACACACCAAGACCTTCAATCAGCTTGTAGAGATCATGCTCATGTAAGGTGGAAGCCCACTCATCAAGAAACAAATCTGGAACTCCATCCAAAGGTGAGTCTTTTTTTACATCACTAGTTTGTACTATTTCATTTGAGATGATACAATTTGTATTGACCATGCTTGGCGTATAAAGCTCCATGTGAAAACGTGTAATAGGTTCTGAATGAATTGTTACTTTTGTGTCATATCTGGTCCTGAACAAGTAGGTCCAATCAGCGGATAAATATCCCCCAATCTTTGAGGTGAAATCTCTTGAAAGACACATAGTGAAATAGGGAGGCAGGTCCACCACCACAACATCCTGCTGAATAGTCACGTTATGACAGGCATGTAATGTTAATTTCAAATCTTTGATAATCCCTACCGTTTTTGCGAGAGAACCATCCAACTGCAATACCCCTTTAGTATTTGGCTCATAAATAAGGCTGAGCTTGTCTGCAATCTGTTTGGGCATCACTGTACTGCTAGCTCCACTATCCACCATACAATTATGGACTAAAGTATCAACCACTATCAAAAAAAGATAAAAATGAGGAGTCTTCTTTGTTTTTACCTTAGTTTTGTCCACTTTAGATATCTTATCTCCTTGCTATACTTGTTGCTTAGTTGGCTGATCCGAATTTGTCAAGACAACACCTTTATCAACTGATTTTGGAGACAATTCAAAAGCTGAAAGTTCTTGAATGAGTTTATCTTTTTGGCCTGGAATTGAAAGAGTATCCCACATGCTAATGCTGATGTTAGACTTTTTCATCTGATCCACAATACTGAACTGTGATGGACTAACCTTTGATTGCACCTTTTGTGGTACTTCTGCTCACGAATTAGAGGTATTTGCTGCACTTTACCAACCTCTACATTATATTTTTTTGGGCTGTGGGGGTAGCAAGCTGTTCTTTCATACTTTGAGCAATAATAAAAGGAGTATTTGAAGTATTTGACTGTTTGGGCTTCCTCAACGGCTCTTCTTTTATTTCGCTGATAGGTTATAGCTGCAACTTGATCATTTGAAACATTAGTTTTAACATCTTGAGTAAAAGCAACATGATCATCTACCTACCAATTTACATTAATAGCATCAGGGTGCCCTTGCATCGCTGCTTGTGATGCCAAACCTGTTTCTTGATATTGTCCCTCTTGAAAAGAGAACTCCTCTTGTGTCATTTGTGGCATGACGCTGTTTGATGATACCAAGTTCTGGTTTTGAACATCATTGAGATTTGAGGGCTGCCAACCTAAATCCTGCGCCAAATTGTTTTGAGGTGGGGTTGGAACAATGGTTTTTGAAGTGGAAGGAGCATTTGGATGAAGAACATCATATGGCTTAGCTGGAGTTATGGCCCATTGTGCTTGATAGGGTGGTCTATTTTCTCTGAAATCTTGATAAGGAGACCTTTGATCTTTGAAGCGCTGATAGTTGTTTTGATTTTGCTGTTTATAAGGCCTATTTGATTGAAATTGTTGCCTTTTGAGCTGTACTATTTCATTTCCAAAAGATTATAACAAACTTTTCAACTCTCCTATCTCACTAGATTGACTAGTTGAGGTTGCAATAGGACGTTGAGGTGATGGAATTGGAGCCAAGGATGGAATTTGAAGGGATGGTACATAACTTATCTCTGGAAATATGGGCATTGGAGGTCTTGGAAAAAGCTTCCCTACTTGAATCAGAGTATTTTCTGCCTTTATTGCAACTTCATAAGCATTTGGCAAAGTAGTACCACCCATTGACTGTATCATCACACTAATGTCAGAATTGAGAGCTTTCAAAAAATATAGAAATGCATATTCAGGGGATGGTCTAATCAGATTCGGTGTCCTGTGCCATGTCTTCTGGAATCTGAGATTAAAATTAGACATGAACTCATGAGCTCTCTGTATGACAGTTAATTGCTCAACTAAAGATAAGTGATCAGATTTGTCCTCAAACTGTTTGACCAATGATGCACCCAATTCATCTCAGGTGGACACGGATCTAAGTGGGAGGGTTCTATACCACTGTAATGGTTTTTCTTTGAAAGAAGCAGCTAGCAATCTAATAGCAACGTTATCCTCAACAACATTATGGACTAAACAAAGATTAGCCACACCCTGGATATGCTCAATAGGGGTTGTTTGGTTTTTTCATGAGAAGAATGGAATACTTTTGAGGGCAGCCACAGGAATATCGTCTAACTGTGCTAGATTTAGTGGACTTCCCTTATTGAATGGAGCAAATACTTGATTTCTAATGGCCATTTGAATGGTGGGGATTAGAGTGTTTAGAACAATAGGATGAGGGGGAGGTAAATATTCCCTTTGAGGATATGGATTTGCCCACCTAGACCTTGCTCTTTTATAAGTTACGAATTCAAAAGGAATACCTTTGCTTGCTGATCTTGTGGTAACTTTTGGCATGAACGGATTGCCTGAGTGATGCTATGAACTCTGCAACTGGCTGTAAATGAATATCTTCCGCTGCTGTAAAAACTTTATGTAAAATTTTTTTTTGTGGTCCCACCGGACGTGCTAAAAACTGTTGTCAACCTGGAGCCGCGCCTTGAATTGAAGACGTGCATGAAATGGCCAGTCCTCTATCCAGTTGAAACAATGGGATTTTCTCACAAGGGTGGGTGCCTCAATGGTGAGAAGAACCTCTAGAGAACGCTGGTTCCTGTAAGATGTATCAATGAGGATCTCTACTCTATGCTGCGGACTACCATGGAAAAGGGAGAAGGAAACTTTAAGGGGAAATCCTAGCTAATAAAGGTTATACACCAAAAGATTGATCCACTCAACTTGGAACCTTGAACACTGAACAAACAAGGGAAAAGGAAGACCTTTGATTTCAATCGACCACTATGCATAAGTATTTCGTGAGAAGGTTCGATCCAATGACCAAAACATGAGGGAAAAACGATGGAGAGAGGTCTGATACAAGACACTTTGCAGCCACCTAACATCCACTTACAGCTTCAGCAAAAGACAAAGAACACTTAACATGACCTGCATAATGATAAGCTAGCAACTAGGTACGAATTAGAATTTGGGAAGGGAGAGAAATCTACCACATATGCAAATTGTTGAATGAATATACACTATGCCAACACTTGAAATCTGAAAGTACAGTCCTTTTATTGATCAAAGAGATTACACAACTCACCAATGACAGAGTTTGGTCTTGCCAAGAGAGGGATGATTTTTAATCAAGGTTGTTAGGACTTGTTCCAAAGTCTTAACGTTAGGTTAGATTTTTGGTAGGTAATAAATAATTATTGTAAATAGGGCATGCATCTTTTAGTAAAGACACCCCCATAAAATAAACTTAGTTTAATTATTAGGTAGTTTTAATGTTTTATGTTTATTAATTAGAATTACTTTACGGGTTGTTTTCCCGTATTTAGTTGGTTATAGGATTAGTTGTTTTTACCGGTCATTGGTAAAAACTATATAAATCCATGTTTGCATTGTAAAAGGGTTAACGGAGTAAAGACACCCTTATGTACTTGATTTTTTGAAATTAATAAAATACTTGTGCACTCGCACTAAGCGGGGACAAGGTTCAACCTATTTTGGTTTTGGAGTTATCAGTGGTATCAGAGCATGGTTATTTTGGAAGCTTGGTGAATTCGAAGGAGCAAGGTGAAAAATCAATTCACGTTATATCTTTTGGCATGAAATAAGGTATGCCATATAAAATGAAATATTTTTATTAGTTTAAATGTTTGAAAAATTATTAAATTATTTTAATTTTTCAAATATTATTCACATTTAAACCTATATTTTCCATATACCACAGTTTGGTCTTTTTTGATCATTCATACTCTATTTCCCTGTGTTAAACCTCTTCATTTGGCATAAAAATGAATTTTTAGCATTTTAATGTTATTAAATTCATTTTTTTGCCAAAATCAGATTTGTACGACCTATTTTCTGTTGAAAGCCTCTGTAATGTTTATTCATGGCTGCCTTTGGTATTTCCATTCATTCTCAGGCCTCTTAAAAGCTAACACCTGCAAATGGTATTAAACCCCTGTTTTTGCATTCAAATTGAAAATCTAGATTTTTTTTGAACTTGTACGACCTGTTGTACGACCTTCCAACGCCCAGGCTTCATTTTAAATCCATTTCTTGCAAAACATACCTTGAAAATCTGCAAAAACTCAATAAAAATTCATTTTATCCAGCCTGTACGGATTTGTACGCCCTGTAAGAGAGAGAACAGGTGAAGAAAAATTTCCCAGGAGCTGCCATGGCGTCCCAAGCAAACTTGGTGCTGCAATAAAACTCAAAAATTTATTTTTGGTGTTTCTAATTTTTTTATCAAATATTTGCTGTGGCTGGGTCCCACGGGAGAAGCTTGGAAGAGAAGGCTGTAAAAAGAGAAAAAGAATTTGAATTTATTTACTCACATGTAATTTTTTTTTTCTCTAATACACAAAATCTGGTATAAGTAAAAATTTCTGAGTATAATGTTCTAAAAATGCTCTTAGAGCAATTGGTTAAGCTT
Source organism: Torreya grandis (assembly GCA_037957365.1). Taxonomy (NCBI): domain Eukaryota; kingdom Viridiplantae; phylum Streptophyta; class Pinopsida; order Cupressales; family Taxaceae; genus Torreya; species Torreya grandis. The sequence continues at coordinate 587,145 of JARHVA010001751.1, read as the reverse complement.
ATTTTGTTAGAAGCTTGCAAATGAGGAGGTCAAGGGTTCAAATCCCTTCTTTTTGGAGAAAGTTATTTTTGTTTTGGAATATGCTTTTTTTGAAAAAAAATATTTTCTTTTTTAAATCAGAATATTGTAAAACACATACTTATTGTATTGTGTTATTTAAATTTTCGAAAAAGGGGCGGAATTCAATCGTATTTTTTTGCATTGTTTTGGTGAGACAAGGGTGTAATTGGTGGAATAAGGTTGTAATTTGGCGAAATAAGGGTGTAATCATTGATTTTTGGTGAGGTTAAGTGCAAAACCCATAAAAAATACTTGTTTTTTTTTTTTTACGCTCTATGCGGAGGTTAAGTGCAAAACTCCGTAGAAGCAGTGTCTTGTGTAGTGAGTGTGATATTTGTTTCATTTCTTTTGCATATTGTCGCACGTTTCTCTACTGCACTTACTTTCATTTCAAAATGCCAAAAATTCAAAATTTGCTTTCAGATGGTGATAGATTAACAATTTCCAATTATTCAGATTGGAAATGATTGATGGAGGCTTCGCTAGTGTTTAATGAGTTATGGGATATTGTTAAGAATGAAAAACCCACATTGCCAACAGAGCAGGTTAAATTAGATATTTTCAATTTGTGTGATTCTAAGGCCTTAGCTCTCATTAAATGTTGTTGTACTCGTGATACGTATGTTCATATTGAAAATTCTCTTCATAGTTACACTGCATGAAAAACATTGTCAGATTTGTATGATAAGAAACCTAAGCATAAGAAGATAGATATTCATATGCAGTTGTTTACTTTGTCATTAGATGAAGATGGGGATATGGGAGAATATATGTCTAAGTTGAAAAATATCACTACTGAGTACACTAAGGCTGGTTTTGGAAAACTAGATGATGACCTCATAGTTACTGCTGCTTTGAAAGGACTATCAGGGTCCTATAAGAATTTTGTTGAAATGTTGCATGTCTCTGACAAGATCACAGGGATCACCTTTGATAAGTTGGTTGAGTTGCTTATCCAACATGACCTCTCTCTACCCAAGAAATCCAAGAAAACCGAAGAAGCCCATGTTTTAGAGTCAAAGCCTAGTTCATCTTCATCTGGGCATCAAAATAATAGAGGAAACAGTTCTAGAGGGGGTCGAGGTTACAGAGGAGGAAAATATCAAAATAGAGGTAGGGGTCATTCAAATAATCAACAATCTAATCAATCACATTCATATGAAACAAGTGATCGAGGACATAGTCACAACTCATATAGGGGCAGAGGTCAAAGTAGATCAGACATTCAGTGTCATAGATGTGGAAAATTTGGTCACATTGCCTCACAATGTAGGATTCCTTTTGATAAAATTCAGAGGCCACAAAAAGCGACTAAGACTAACTCTGCTCAGTATGCCGATCATGACTATGATGAATCTAGTAATGTTGCCCATGAATCTGCATACACTACTTTGGGGCACATTGATTATATTGAATATGAGGCTACAGATGAGCTCACAGATGTATGGGTTTTAGACACAGGAGCAACCAAACAAATGACATTTAGGAGAGATTTCTTTTGGTCTTATAAGGAAGCTTCTCTCTCTCCAGTTGCCTTAGCAGATAAGTCTATGCATACACCACTAGGACTTGGATCTATTCGGATTCTTCTTCCTAATGGGTCTATAAAATACTTGGAGGATGTTTGGTATGTTCCCACATTGAAGAAACACTTACTTTCTTTGGTAACTATTCGAAAGAAAGGTTATCAAATTGTGCTTGAAAATGGGCTCATTTACATCAATTTAGTGAAGGATGATTATAAAACAATGTATACAAGATATGAAGATGGAAACTTGGTTAGATTGCATTGTAAGGTGCTTCCTCCCAATATAGAACTTGCAGCAGTTGTTGACACAGGTACAGGTACTATGTCTACACAGCGGTTATGGCATCTCCGCTATGGACATTTGAATATCCACTCTTTAGTGGATTTGCAGAGATATGGTATGGTGAATGGGTTGCCCACTTTTCGCAAAGATAGTATTTTTTGTGAGTCATGTGTTTTGGGTAAACAAAATCGGAAAAAATTTCGTAAACAGTCATCTTGGAGAGCTAAAAGATGTTTACAGTTAGTTCATAGTGATGTATGTGACATGAAAAAGTCATCCATTGGTGGGTGTAGATACTTTGTCTTGTTTATTGATGACTTTTCTAGGATGACTTGGGTATTCTTTATGAAAAACAAATCTGAAGTTTTCGCTAAGTTTGTTGATTGGTTACACTTAGTTGAAAAAGAAACAGGTTCACATTTGGCCACTTTTCGTTCAGATAATGGAGGTGAGTATACCTCAAATGAATTTTTAGACTATTGTCGAGAACATGGAATTCATCGACAATATAGTAATGCTTATACTCCACAACAAAATGGAGTATCTGAACGAATGAATAGAACTTTAGAGGGCACAACACGTGCCATGTTGCACTATAAACAGCTTGATGATAAATTTTGGGCCGAAGCTATTGGTACTGCAGTGTATTTGAGAAACAGGTCCCCCACAGTTGCACTTTTGGGACAAACTCCATATGAGGCATGGTATGGGTTTAAACCCAAAGTTAAACACTTGAAAGTGTTTGGATGTGTTTGTTTTGCTTTGGTTCCTATTAAACATAGAACTAAGTTGGAACCACGAAGTCGAAAATGCATCTTTCTTGGTTATGTTGAAGATAAAAAGGGGTTTCGTTTGCTTGCACAGGGTTCAGGCAAATTCATAGTGAGTCGAGATGTAATATTGGATGAGTTTGGGACTATGAACACTGCAGAGATTGATTCTGAACTTGATAGATTAGAGAGGAAAAATACGAAAAGAGATAAGGGTTTGAATAATGGGGATAACTCTTCGAAGTTATGGTATGAGACTCAAATTCCTTCACTTTTCTCTCCTTCATCTACAAGTTCACAGGTTGATGACTTAGAAATTCTCGAAAATTCTCTAAGTCCCCCATCGAATAATGCACCTAATGAGAATTCTGGAGTCCTTGATTTGAATAATTTGTCTAAGTATCCAAAATGGGCTCAAAGTACTTTTTCTGACTTGACAGTAGATGAAGTTGGTTTAACAGGGACCAGGAATTCTCGAAAACAGGTGAACTATGCTATGGTTGTTACTACTTCTTCCACTGAGCCATCCACTTTTGAGGAGGCATCTACTGAACATGTTTGGCAACAGGCAATGAAATGTGATTATGATTCCATACTTAACAATAATACATGGGTTTTAGTTGATCCTCCTCCACATGTTAAACCCATCGGATGTAAATGGGTTTATAGGACTAAGTATAAATCAGATGGCTCCATTGATAAACATAAGGCACGACTTGTTGCAAAAGGATATGCACAACAAGAAGGTATTGACTACGAGGAAACATTTGCACCAACTACCAAATGACACACTATTCGTATGGTACTTGCCTTAGCAGCACAAAATGGTTGGAAAGTACATCAATTGGATGTTAAAAGTGCTTTTTAAAATGGTGATTTACAGGGAGAAGTCTATATGAAACAACCTCAGGGTTTTGAACAGGTGGGTGCTGAACACAAAGTGTGTAAATTGACAAAAGCTTTGTATGGGCTCAAACAGGCACCCAGGGCTTGGTATGAGAAAATGGATTCATACTTGAAATCCATTGGTTTTCATCGCAGTGAATCAGATGATACTCTCTATTTTCGAGTGCAGGGTAAGAAAATGGTGATACTAGTTCTCTATGTTGATGACTTGTTTATTACAGGTAATGATGAAAACCATAACAAGTCTGTGAAGAAGGAATTAAAAGATGGGTTTGAGATGACAAATCTTGGACTTCTTCACTACTATCTAGGCATAGAGGTAACTTAGAAAGAGCATAGTATTTTCATTTCACAAACTAAGTATATTTCTGAGTTATTAGAGAGGTTTGGCATGAGTGATTGCAAACCTGCCCTCACTCCCATGGAAAGTAACTTGAAATTGTCTAAGGATGATAGTAGTGCCTTTTTTGATGGCACCACATATAGACAATTGGTGGGAGGTTTGATATACTTGATGACTACCAGGCCCGATATTTCATTTTCAGTTGGAATTTTATCTAGGTTTATGCATGAGCCTAGAGAAATTCATTGGCATGCAGCAAAACGAGTACTTCGTTACCTTCAGGGAACGAAAACATATGGCCTTGAATACCGCCGCAACAAGAACTTCAAACTTGTTGGATATTGTGATGCAAATTTTGGCGGATGTGTGGATGACAGAGTGTCAACCACAGGATACACTATGCATATGGGTTCAGCTGCCATTGCTTGGTGTTGTAAGAAGCAGGATACAGTGGCAAATTCATCAGCAGAATCAGAGTATATTGCAGCATGGGATGTTTCTAGAGAAATTGTTTACCTTCGTCGTATTCTTGAAGATCTTTAGGTTTCTCAGTTTGCTCCTACACAGTTATACATTGATAATCAGAGTGCAATCAAGATGTACAAGAATGCAGTTTTTCATGCCAAAACAAAACATATGGATGTCAAATACCAGTATCTGCGAATGCTGGTGGCAAAGAAAACTCTTGATCCAATATATTGCCCAACTGCCGATTAGACAGTAGATATCTTCACAAAACCCCTTGACAGAATCAAATTTGAAAAATTTAGAAAAATGCTTGGTATGTGTCCAAAGACCTGACTTTGGATCATAGGGGGGTTTGTTAGGACTTGTTCCAAAGTCTTAACGTTATGTTAGATTTTTGGTAGGTAATAAATAATTATTGTAAATGGGGCATGCATCATTTAGTAAAGACACCCCCATAAAATAAACTTAGTTTAATTATTAGGTAGTTTTAATGTTTTATATTTATTAATTAAAATTACTTTACGGGTTGTTTTCTCGTATTTAGTTGGTTATAAGATTAGTTGTTTTTACCGGTCATTGGTAAAAACTATATAAATCCATGTTTGCATTGTAAAAGGGTTAACGGAGTAAAGGCACCCTTATGTACTTGATTTTTTGAAATTAATAAAATACTTGTGCACTCGCACTAAGCGGAGACAAGGTTCAACCTATTTTGGTTTTGGAGTTATCAAACGCTGAAAGCCATTTTATAGAGAATTACAAAAGCCAAAGATTGGCGTTGAAAAATTTGAAGAGAAGGATTAACCTAGATTAACTCAATGCTGACTTGGCCTTTCAATAAAATATGTTTTCTCTTTGTCGTTGCATGAAGCTTCTTGCGCTTGAGGAAGTAAACTTGTCTTTGTTCTGAACCGTCCACCTTTCTTTGCATGGAAATTTACGTCAATGTCAATTTTAGAACTCTACGTGCGCTGCTTGATGCCGAGTTGGAACGTTTGAAAGCTGAGTTAACCATTTTGTACGCTGAGTTAGATGAAGAGATCGACTGAGTTGACTATTTGTTAAGTGTTGACCATTTTTGGAACTGCAGGCCAAAAATCGGTCTCCCTTTTCTTTCCTTACTGTCCCAGTGTTTAATGTCTTCACCTTTCTGAAATTGTGCTTTCCCCCTTTTGAACAGGCCTGTTTCTGTAAAGAACCATATGACTTGAGTCTTGTAGACGTCTCGGGTTGATCCACAGGGTTATCCCGCTTCAGATAGTTGGTTTGCACAAGTCTTTCGGCAAAGGAATGGGCTGGTTTCAAAGGGATGCAAGTCTGTCAGCAGGCTCCGAAAGACATTTTGGACCCAAGATGCCCTTGCGGAGGGCAGAAAACACTTGCAGAGGGACCAAAGAAGAGGGCCAAAAGGTAAGGTTTTCTTCGGAGAAAAGACTCTAAGGCAAAAGGAAGGATTTCCTTTGGACTTTTGTCCGAAGAATGAATCCGAGGGAAATCCAAGGAAGTTAATGTGAATTCTTTCGGACAAAGTGCTCGAAGGAATTCCTTTGGACGTTTTGTCCGACTAAATTCACAAGGCAAGGAGCCAAACGGAAAATTACCCTTCGGAAAGAAATCCGCGGCAAAATGGCAAAGGTCTTTCGGACTTTTGTCCGAAGGAAAATACAATAAAAGGAACAAAGGCAAATTCCTTCGGACAAAATTCCTTCGGGCTTTTGTCCGAAGAAAAGGACCGACCGAAAGAAAGAAGGGCCGAGACTCCAAAGAAAAGATTTCCTCCGGGCAAAATGTCCGAGGGAATTCCTTCAGACATTTTGTTTGAAGGAATTGAGAATCCAAGGCAGCTTGAAGGAGCCCGAAGGGCAAGTGCATTGCGGGGGACTCTCGGTTGCAAAGAAGGGGACCTTTTCAAAGCCCCAAAGGGACACCTTCCCTTCGGGAGGGTTCAATTGCAAAGAGCCGAATGAATACAAAAGGCCGATGGGATTGCGAAAAGCCAAAGAAATTGCCAAAGGGGTGACGGGCTCGAAGACGTCAAAATTTAGCATCACAAACTAGCCTTGACGGGCGCGCGAATGTCAACTTTACAACAATAAGATAGCCGTTGATTCTCAAATGTTTAAAGATGGGTCCGTGCGTGGAAACTCAGCGACTCGTTGATAAGATAGCCTCGAGGGCAGAAAGAGCCAAGAAAAGACAAAAGCTAGAAAAAGACAAAAACCAGGTGGAAACTTAGTGACCTGCCGAGAAAGGAACTTGAAGAGCAAAGCACAGACACAGATAGAATAGCCCAGGTGGCAAAAAGGACGTCGACAGAAGAGTTATTCCAATGGTTGGAACAGTCCTTACGAAATGGTCATTAAGAAGCGCAAACAGTGAATGGCACGGCCTGTTTTTCTTCATTTAAGCATTAATGAGCAGACAACCACGTGAACCTCTTTAAGAAGCGGCCTTGTTTTCAAACAGAAAGGTGCGACCCATGCTTTCACCATGACGTTTAATATAATTTAAACGCCAAAGTCAAGACTTGGACTGTTGCAGCATGGCTTCCTTCACTAGACTTCCTCTTCCCAATGAATTGAACGCAGCATGGGTCACTTGTGGAAAAATGCGCCATTGCTTTCTCTTTCTCTATATATTTTAAATTCTCATTTGCAAAATGAATCTATCTCTCTCATTTTGTAAGGTGAAGCCTTGCCAAAATTTCACCTTGAATCAATAGAATGCGTTTTACCTCTATCTAACTGGTTATATCTTTGAGTGTGTCTGCGTATTAACCTTGTGTTTAGTCATTTTAGCTTGATGCTTTCACAAGTTGACACCAACACACCTAGTGTAGCTAGAGTACCAGTTCTGCAGGTTAACAAGAAGTGCTGTATTTGGAGCGTAAAGACAGAAAAGGGTTATCAGACAATGTGTTTTCTACAGCGCCTGTGGTAAGTTCATTTTCTGTGTCTTCATTAAGCCTCCCTATTAAAGCTCCCTACAGTCTGGTCTTTTCATCAGATAAAGTCTATGTCCGCCCTCTTCTGGTCTGAAGGTGTAGATCAACTTGTTTGGTGCATCACCGTCTTATGTTAGTTTTTGTTTTCAGTATCCTTCTCTCTTTTCACCCTCTTTCTTTATATATTAGCAGTAGTAGTGAAATAACTCAGAGATGCATCAAAGGGAGCTAGCCCTTATCTAGAGATTCTCCCCTCAGTTTTGCTATACCCACAGCAAGAGGGGAGTCTCCATTGTGCCGCGTGGAAGACAGAAGCTGAGCCTTCTGTCAAGGGTGCAATCCACAGTGTCAACAGTTTTTGGCACGCTCGGTGGGATAGTTTGTCCAAGGAGTTGAAGGATTTTTTTTGGTGTGTTCTTCAACCAATCAACGTTTGGAGGCATTTCAACCAACACCAATGGCGACTTCGAGTTGAATTAGCTGGTTAAGCAGTCCTGGTGCCATCAAGAAATCGCATTTTGTATGTATAATTTCAGTGCTTAGCAACATGGACCTTGTTTTCCTTCATATAACTTTGATCAAGCTCAGGTTGTTCATGGCATCACCTTAATCAGTTCTCTTGGTTGCCCTTCACCTAGTGTAAAGGAAGTAATGCTGGAATTTGAGAAGCAAATGATGGAGATAAACAGATTGGAGGAGCAGGATAGATATCAACAAGAGCGTATGTATAAAGAAAAGTGCTTGTTTAGGCAAGCTCAGGCCTTGCAATCCATGAAGGAGGAGGTATCAAAATGGAAGAGTCCATTCATTCAAGGCAATCAGCCTTGTGTGCCTTCTCCCATTCCAAAACAGCCCCCTCCTATTCTAAAGAAAGCCCTCTCTTGTGCACCAAATCCTTTCTACTAGATAGCACTTGCTCACTCTACCTCATCTGATGCAGTAACCACTCTTGCTCTTAATCCCTTGCACCTAGCTTTTTAACATCAAAGGGCATTAGAGCAACTTCCCATGGAGACTAACCTTCTCAATTCTTTAAAATGTGGACCCTCTTTTGATGGGAATCACCCTATATCTTTTAAAAAACAACACCTCTCTTGAAGCAGCTCTTCTTGTGCATGAGCAGACCCTTCCCAGTCTCCCTCAACCTCCTCAAATCTTTCAGCATAGGAGTGCCTATCATGAACCGGCTCAGGACCTTGAAGAGGATAAGGTTGTTGTCTGTTCACAAGGGAAAAGTTCCAATCCCAAGGTCATGAGTTGGAAGCAAACAATGGAATCATGCGGCAGGAAAAAAGAGGAGGAGAGGCCTATTCATTTTGATAGAAGCCTTGAAGAAGATGAAGCTGCTCCTACTCATCATGATGATGCTTGTGACCTCCAAGAAAGACTCAAGAGAATATAGCCAAGCAAATTGTAGAATTGGAGTCCAGAATGAGGTTCCTCAACCAAAGTGTGATGGATGGTTCAGGCCAAGCAGAAGAGCCTACGTCTGAACACACCCCATCTACACTCTTCCAAGAGAGCTATCAATCCACATCTGATATAGATAAAGTGCTGGCCAAATGGAAGGAAGAGAATCATTCGATTCTAGCTCAAGGACTGCCTCCTCTTTCACATGAGTTTAACCATCAGCCTTCCACTTCATCCCTTCTCAAGGAGGAACCTGTTTTGTAGGAGGCAAGTGAAGAAGAGAGGATCCAATTTGCAGCTGATCAAGAAGCTCTCATGGATGACAATGAAGAATAAATCATCATGGATGCTCCTTTAGAAGACATCATCAACAATGGAGAAGACACAGGTCATGCATACATGCGGATGTTCCAGCAATATGAAGAGGAAAGTAAGCATGGTGAGCTCTCTTCTCCCTTGTTTGATGAACTTCCTTGTTGCTTTGATGAGGAGGATGACCATGCCATGGAACCCAAGTTGGAGGAGGATCAGGAGCATGTCTTTGAACAACTAGAGACTCTTGTTTTTTAGCAAGAAAAGGAGAGCCCTGTCCATCTTGATGAAAGCTTTGAAGAAGAGACCCTTGAACAAGAACGTGATGTTCTGTGGGATGAGCAATCAGTCTGTGATCCCATTTCAGACATCGCAACAGTCACCCTTCTTCAAGAAAGCCATGAGGAAGCAGAAGATAAGTTTGACAGTCTCTTCAATGAGGCAGAAGGGAACAAGTCAATCCATGATGCATATCAAGGGGGTTATGAGCTAGATGATCCCTATGATGATGAGCCAGTAGCCATTGACTTCTTGGTGAGATACACTAGCATGAAGGGCCAGCATGAAACAAGCTTCCAAGAGCAAGATGAATACATATATGTTGAAAGCATGTTTGACCCTGATTCATTTGGATACAAGCCAATCAAGGTGGCAGACAAGAGCAAGTCACCAAATCTCCATTCCATTCAGCCACTTGTCTGGCACCATAAGTTTTCTTGCCATGAAGGAGACTTAAGAAGTTTTCCCTTTGATCCAGGAGGGAGGCAAATGTATCTTGTTAGCTGTACATAATAGTTTGCTTTCAATTGTGTCTTTCGTTTTCCCTAAGTGTTGTTTGCACGTGCGTGTAGTTTTTTAGCCTTTGTTGTGTGTGTTCTCCTTTGTGTTTGAGGTAAAATTTTGCTGGTTCATAGGTCTTTAGAAGGCTGTTGCTAACTTTTTCAAGCTGTATTCCGACTCCGTGCCCAATGGACTTAGAGGCTACCAGTCTTCTTCAGCATAGCAGGCATGCTTCCCCTAGGAATCGCCAAATTGTTGACCATTTTTGGTCCTGTAGGCCAAAAATCGTTCTCCCTTTTCTTTCCTTATTTGTAATGACCCCTTCTCGAATCTGATCTCATAATGACCGTTGGCCTATTCCTGGAAATCCGTAGGCTATGCGGAAGGTGCAAATGAGGGTTTCCTATTTTTTAGGATGTCTTCGTTCGAAGTTTTGATGGCAAATTCTTTCTGGGTTTTTTGAGAGCTTCGCAGATGTATGTCTGTTTCAGTTTTCTGAGCATTTCCAGGAATTTACTATTTTTAGTAAATTCTATTTTTGGCAGCTAGCAGGATTGTCACAAGGAGTTAACCTTCTCGTTTAAGTTGACTCATTCAGTTTTGGGCTTCAGAATTCGGTCTTGGTGGAATAAGTGAATTTCACTTAAAAAATAATAATAACGTTATATTTTAACGTTGACCTTGGCCTAGACCAAAACAACTTAATGTTGTTTTAAAAGAGGGACTTGAAGGGGGGGCGCCATCATGACATGGAAAGGGGCGCCACTTTTGAGGATAAGCTTCAAGGGAAAGCCAATTGAAGCCTATAAAAGAAGGCATTGGGTTATCATTTCATCATCTTGGTTTTAATGCATTGTTATGCTGCAGCTTTGGCTCTGGAACTGCTTCGGGGAATAAGGCCTCCTAGCAAGGGCATCTCTTCATGCTTGCAAGACAACATCTAGGGGTGAATTAGTCATTGATATTTGTATTTACTTACGCATTGCTTTCAGTTATTTCATTGTCAGTTCCTTTGGTACTATTAGAGTTTCAAATATGTATTTCTGTAGAAGATAGACCTAGGTTTTCATTCATAAATCAAAAAATACAAAAAAAATAGTTTTGGGTATCATCTTATTGTTTTGGGTAGGCCTAAGCGCCCCTTTGCTTAATTTTGTAGAATTTTTAGAATAAGCATTGAACTTCTAGAGGAAAACGCCCTTCTCCCACTAGGACGCCCCTTTGGGGTTTGGCATTGGTTTTTGTGTAACATTCTGGATGCAGATTTCACCAGTATATTGATGCTAACTTGGGCGCCACATCCAGGAAGAGTCTTTGCAACAAAAATCAGGAAGATTGATTAAGTTTTGCATGAGTTATGAACATCTGAAGAAATTAATAGGTGGCTGGTTTTTCTTCCTTGTAAGGGGAAAATTCTTCTTATTTTTGTAAACTGACAGTAGTACTGGCAGCCCTTCTCTATTTGTTCAAAGCTGATTTCAAAAGTTCAATTTCCTTTAAAATATTGTAATAATTACAGCTCCAACTTATGGTAGCTACTTTCCCTATTGGGTTAGCAAGCACATTCTAGGTGTAGAGCATCCGCCCTATGGTAGCTACTTTCCCTTCTGGGTTAGCAAGCACATGCTGGGTGTGGAGTAGTTTCCTTTTCAGTATTTCCATTAAAGAATTGTTATTAAGCATACTCCGTCATATGGTAGCCCCTTATGGGTAACACATACTTGGCGTAGAGTTCCTTTGTTAAGTAATTTACTCCGTCTTATGGTAGCCCCTATTCCGCCTTGGATTGGGTAGCACATACTGGACGTAGAGTTCCTTATTTGTAATTACTCCGTCTTATGGTCGCCCCTACTCCGCCTTGGACTGGGTAGCACATACTGGACGTTGAGTTCCATTTCTTGCATTCTAGTGTCAAAGTTATTTCAGTTTATTTGAGATTAACTTTTAATCTTGACGGAATTTGCTTGTGATGTTGTAATCCAAAATCTAAAAAAGTTGAAAAAATTTGGTTCGGAATATTTCATTATTGTCCCAATCTTTAATGTCTTCACCTTTCTGTAATTGTGCTTTCCCCCTTTTGAATAGCCCTGTTTCTGTAAAGAACCAAATGACTTGAGTCTTGTAGACATCTCGGGTTGATCCACAGGCTTATCCCGCTTCGGAAAATTGGTTTGCACAATCCTTTCGGCAAAGGAATGGGCTGGTTTCAAAGGGATGCAAGTCTGTCAGTAGGCTCCGAAAGACATTTTGGACCCAAGATGCCCTTGCGGAGGGCAAAAAACACTTGCAGAGGGACCAAAGAAGAGGGCCCAAAGGTAAGGTTTTCTTCGGAGAAAAGACTCTAAGGCAAAAGGAAGGATTTTCCTTCGGACTTTTGTCTGAAGAATAAATCCAAGGGAAATCCAAGGAAGTCAATGTGAATTCTTTCAGACAAAGTGCCTGAAAGAATTCCTTCGGACATTTTGTTCGAAGAATTTCACAAGGCAAGGAGCCAAACGGAAAATTATCCTTCAAAGAGAAATCCGTGGCAAAATGACAAAGGTCTTTCAGACTTTTGTCCGAAGGAAAATACAAGAAAAAGAACAGAGGCAAATTCCTGTCAAAATGTCCGAAGAAAAGGACCGACCGAAAGAAAGAAGGGTCAAGACTCCAAAGAAAAGATTTTCTCCAGGCAAAATGTCCGAGGGAATTCCTTCGGACATTTTGTCCGAAGGAATTGAGAAGCCAACGCAGCTCGCAGGAGCCCGAAGGGCACTTCGGGCAAGTGCCCTTGCGGGGGACTCTCGGCTGCAAAGAAGGGGACCTTTTCAAAGCCCTGAAGGGACACCTTCCCTTTGAGAGGGTTCAATTGCAAAGAGCCGAATGAATACAAAAGGCCGATGGGATTGCGGAAAGAATTGAGAAGCCAAGGCAGCTCGCAGGAGCCCGAAGGGCAAGTGCCCTTGCGGGGGACTCTCGGCTGCAAAGAAGGGGACCTTTTCAAAGCCCTGAAGGGACACCTTCCCTTTGAGAGGGTTCAATTGCAAAGAGCCGAATGAATACAAAAGGCCGATGGGATTGCGAAAAGTCGAAGAAATTGCCAAAGGCGTGACGGGCCCGAAGATGTCAAAATTCAGCATCACAAACTAGCCGTTGGAATTCAAACGTCCAGTGACGTCCCCGCGGACGTCAAATTCAGGACAATGGAATAGCCGTTGGCTTTCAAATGGCGATGGGCGCGCGAACGTCAACTTTACGACAATAAGATAGCCGTTGATTCCCAAATGTTTAAAGACGGGTCCGCACGTGGAAACTCAGCGACCCATCGATAAGATAGCCCCGAGGGCAGAAAGAGCCAAGAAAAGACAAAAGCTAGAAAAAGACAAACTAGGTGGAAACTTAGCGACCCGCCGAGAAAGGATCCCGAAGAGCCAAGCACAGACATGGATAGAACAGCCCAGGTGGCAAAAAGGACGTCAGCAGGGGAGTTATTCTAGTGGTTGGAACAGTCCTTACGAAATGGTCATCAAGAAGCGCAAACAGTGAATGGCGCGGCTTGTTTTTCTTCATTTAAGCATTAATGAGCAGACAACCGCGTGAACCTCTTTAAGAAGTGGCTTTGTTTTCAAACAGAAAGGCGCGACCCATGTTTTCACAATGACGTTTAATATAATTTAAACGCCAAAGTCAAGATTTGGACTGCCGCAGCATGGCTTCCTTCACTGGACTTCCTCTTCGCAATGAATTGAACGCAGCATGGGCCACTTGTGGAAAAATGCGCCATTGCTTTCTCTTTCTCTATATATTGTAAACTCTCATTTAAGAAATGAATCTATCTCTCATTTTGTAAGGTGAAGCCCTGCCAAAATTTCACCTTGAATCAATAGAATGCGTTTTACCTCTATCTGACTGGTTATATCTCTAAGTGTGTTTGCGTATTAACCTTGTGTTTAGTCATTTTAGCTTGATGCTTTCACAAGTTGACACCAACACACGTAGTGTAGCTAGAGTACCAGTTCTACAGGTTAACAGGAAGCGCTGCATCTGGAGCGCAGAGACAGAAAAGGGTTATCAAACAGTGTGTTTTTTACAACGCTTGTGGCAATTTAATTTTCTGTGTGTCTTCATTAAGCCTCCCTATTAAAGCTCCTTACAGTCTAGTCTTTTCATCAGATAAAGTGTATGTCTGCCCTCTTCTGGTCTAAAGTGTGACTAACTGAGTAGATCAACTTGTTTGGTGCATCACCGTCTTAGGTTAGTTTTTGTTTTCAGTATCCTTCTCTCTTTTCACCGCCCCTCTTTTTATATATTAGCAGTAGTAGTGAAATAAATCAGAGGTGCATCAAAGGGAGCTAGCCCTTATATAGAGATTCTCCCCTCAGTTTTGCCAGACCCACAAGAGGGGAGTCTCCATTGTGCCGCGTGGAAGGCAGAAGCTGAGCCTTCTGTCAAGGGTGCAATCCACAACATCAACAGTAAGCTGAGTTGGACGAAGAGATCATTCTCCTTTGCATGGGAAACTCGTGGTAGATGTGGCATTTAACAATTAGTCAACTTTAAATCTCGAACAGTCAACTCGACATTCAAATTTAGAACTCCGGTTGAAGCTGAGTTGGACCTTCGGATGAGTTGATCTAGAGATGAGCAGGACTTTGACAACCAGTCAACTGAAGCTTTGATTGGTCGATCGAAAATAGCCCCTGCTTGCATGTATTTTATCTCTTTCTGGTCTGCCTGTTCATGTCTATTTCTGGCAGGATTCTATATTCGGATGTATTTTTGTCTATATCTGGTCTATATTTCCTCCGTTTGGCCGTTTTTCAACTTCCCGTCGCTTAATCTGAGGTCAACTTTCGTGGTTTAATTCTTTCAAAATTCTGGCTTTACCTTTGTTTCAACGGTTACTTCCCATTGTCAAAATATGACGTCTTGCAGGACGTCACCCTTTGGCATTTTCTCGGGCCTATTTTCTGTCAGGTCCCTCAGTCTTCTTATTTCCTTCGAAATTTTCTGTTGAATTTACCTTTGATTTCCTTCGGCTTCATGCTTGCCAATTATCCCAAATTTGTTCCTGCGGACTTTTGTTTTGCCCTAGCTTTATTTCCCTTGCCTTTTCTGGCTGCAATTCTATGTTTTCTCCTTTCATTTCCTTGCAGCTTTCTTAGCTTCATCTTTTGCCTTATTTCCTTCGGGATTCTTTGCCGCATTAATCCTTCGGACGAAAAGTCCGAAGGAATCCTTCGGACTTTTTTTCCGAAGGTTTCCTTTGTTTTTTTCTGTCTGCCTCGTCGGCTTTTATCCATGGGCTTGTCTTCCTTGGCTTACTCCAAATTTCTTCGGACTTTTTGTCCGAAGGAATTCCTTCAGATAAAAAGTCCGAAGGAATTAATCCTTCGTCTTTGCCTTCACCTGTTTCTTCGGACTTTTCTTCTTTGTAATTTTTTGAATTTCTTCGGACTTTTTGTCCGAAGGAATTCCTTCCCCTTGGGAAGGTACACGTCAAATTCGAGACAAAAAGTCCGAAGAAATTCAAAAAATTACAAAGAACCTTCGGACAAAAAGCCTGAAGGAATTCATCCTTGTCCCTTTTTTAACTTTGCTGAGAATGCCCTTTGGATTTTTTACAAGGGTTCAGGCATCGACCAAGTGCCCTCCGCAAGGGCATTTGTCCCTTCATCTGTGCCTTGTCAGAAAAATTGTAGGGCACTCGGGTTTTTGCAGAGGTCTCGAATTTGACGTGTACCTTCCCGAGGGGAAGGTGCCCTTCGGGATTTTTTGAAAATGACCCTTCCGAAGGGTACCTTGCCCTTCGAGTTTTCTTGTTTTGCCCTCCTCTGCCTTCAAAAGCACTTTGCAATTCCACAAACTTATTCCTTCCGATTTCTTTGGACTTTTGTACGAAGGAATTCCTTCGGACAAAAAGTTCGAATGAATTATTCCTTGGCTTTTCTGCTTTTGGATCTCCTCTGTTTGGCTGCGGGTGTTCCCTTGTAAATTCTCCAAAGTATTCATTCGGACAAAAAGTCCAAAGGAAATACTTCCTTTGTCTTTTGCCTTTCCTTTGTTATGTCCTTAGCACTTCTCCGAGGTTGTGTCCTTAGCAGAAGCCTTCTTTGATGAACTATTCCTTCGGACAAAATTCGTCGGAAGGAATTCCTGTTGTAGAAAAGGCCCTCATGAAAGAAAAACAATGTATTCTTCCCAATGAATTCTTTCTTTCCTTGGATGGAGATGTGAATTTTCCAAATGGCAAGAGACAATCCGCCCTGTAGAAGAATTGTCAACAGGTCCAACTCAGCTTCAACCGGAGTTCCAAATTCAAACATCGAGTTGACTATTTTAGATTTAGAGTTGACTAATTGTTAAACGCCACATCTACCAGGAGTTTCCCATGCAAAGGAGAATGATCTCTTTGTCCAACTCAGCCTTTCAAATGGTCCAACTCAACGTCAAGCAGCTCACGTAGAGTTCTAAAATTGACATTGGCGTGGATCTCCATGCAAAGAGAGGTGGGCGGTTCAGAACAAAGATAAGTGCACTTCCTCAAGCGCAAGAAGCTTCATGCAAAGACAAAGAGAAAACATATTTTATTGAAAGGCCAAGTCAGCCTTGAGTTAATCCAAGTTAATCCTTCTCTTCAAAATCTCAACGCCAATCTTTGGCTCTTGTAATTCTCTATAAATTGGCTTTCATCCTTGATTAAAATCATCCCTCTCTTGGCTAGACCAGACTCTGCTATTGGTGAGTTGTGTAACCTCTTCAATCAATAGAAGGACTGTACTTTCAGATTTCAAGTGTTGGCATAGTGTATATTCATTCAACAATTTGCATAAGTGGTAGATTTCTCTCCCTTCCCAAATTCTAATTCGTACCTAGTTGCTAGCTTATCGTATTATGCAGGTCATGTTAAGTGTTCTTTATGTCTTTTGCTGAAGCTGTAAGTGGCTGTTAGGTGGCTGCAAAGTGTCTTGTATCAGACCTCTCTCCATCGTTTTTCCCTCATGTTTTGGTCATTGGATCGAACCTGCTCACGAAATACTTATGCATAGTGGTCGATTGAAATCAAAGGTCTTCCTTTTCCCTTGTTTGTTCAGTGTTTAAGGTTCCAAGTTGAGGGGATCAATCTTCTGGTGTATCACCTTTATTAGGTAGGATTTTCCCTTAAAGTTTCCTTCTCCCTTTTCCATGGTAGTCCGCAACATAGAGTAGAGATCCTCATTGATACATCTTATAGGAACCAGCCTTCTCTGGAGGTTCTTCTCACTGTTGAGGCACCCACCCTCGTGAGAAGATCCCATTGTTTCAGCTGGATAGAAGATTGGCCATTTTATGCACGTCTTCGATTCAGGGCGCAGCTCCAGGTTGACATGGCCCATACACGATCTCCAGTTGCAAATCCCACAATGCTTTCCAACTTGCTAAGATGGACGGCCAAGAGCTTCCAATCCCAGTCAACGGGATACATCTGAAACATTGCTATTGAAGAGCAAAACTCTATGTACATAGTTGTTTTTGCTTTCCTCCAAGTGATGTTTAAGCATAATAGTTTGCTTCAGTTTTGTCCAATAAGTGCTTGTTTGCACATTTGCTTCTTAGTTAGTTTTTCGCTTTCGTGTGCTTCCCTTCTTATTTCGAAGGAGAAAAGGAGGTTACTTCAGCCATGATCAAAGGAGGTTTTCAGTCAGAAATCAGGTTTATCATTGTTTTGGGAGTTCAAATAGTATCTATATGGTCTGAGTTCTCAAGCATAGTAGGCATGCTGGGCCAGCTGAGTCACCATAAATGTTGACAATTCTTCCACAGGTCAGGATTGTCTCTTGCCATTCGGAAAATTCACGTCTCTAGCCAAAGATGAAATAATACATTGTGTAAGAGGTAGACCAATTGAAATAACTCATTTGCAAAGGACTTAAGTCCGTGGGAAATTAGACAAGGATAAAGGACCAAGGAGGAGCCAAAAAATCAAAAGGGCAGGGTTAGAAATTGCACAAAGCAAAAAAAAAAAAACAAAGGAAAGAGCCTACAGCAAAGGAAGTAATTTGGACTTTTTGTCCGAAGGAATACTTCGAAGAATTCAAAAGAGAAAAGTCCACCAAAAACAAAAAAGCCTAAGGAGTAATTCCTTTGGACTTTTTGTCCAAAGGAATTCCTTCGGACAAAAGTCAGAAGAAATCCGAAAGAGAAGTCTGATTTTCTAAGGAATAAGGACACTTGCAAAAAACCCGGGTGCCCTACAAAAAGCTCGGGTGCCCTACAATTTTTTCGAAAAGGGCACAAATGAAGGACAGCAGCCCTTGCGGAGGGCACTTGGTTGGTGACAGGACCATTCCAACTTTCCCGAAGGGCACAAAGAAAGGACATGAGCCCTTGCGGAGGGCACTTGGTCGGTGTCGAGA
Organism: Torreya grandis; assembly: GCA_037957365.1. Classification (NCBI taxonomy): domain Eukaryota; kingdom Viridiplantae; phylum Streptophyta; class Pinopsida; order Cupressales; family Taxaceae; genus Torreya; species Torreya grandis. The sequence continues at coordinate 568,966 of JARHVA010001751.1, read as the reverse complement.
CATTTGAAATATTTCCGAAGGACATTCTCAGCCATGACCAAAGAAGACAAAACTAATTTCTTCGGAGTTTTGTCCGAAAGAACTCCTTCTGACAAAAAGTCCGAAGAAATTCGGAGAGGTCTGCCAAAAGACAAAAAACCCGACAGAATAAAGTCCGAAACCAACAAAGCAAAGGAAATAACAAAGGAATATATCCTTTGAGAAAAAGTCCGAAGGAATTCCTTCGGACTTTTTGTCTGAAGGAATACTTCGGAGGATAAACAGAGACAAAAGCCCACGGGTAAAGATAAGGACAATTCAAGCGGACAATTTGTCCGAAGGAAATCTTTCGGAGGGTAAAGCCAAAGGCAAGGTGCGAAGTAGATAAGCCGAGGGAAATAAAGCCAAAGGAAAGGTGAGGAGCCATAAGTCCGAAGGATTCCTTCGGAAAAGTTGTCGTGGAAAAGTGCATGGACAGAAGCCTGAGGGAAATAACAAGGGTCAATTCCTTCCAGAAATTTGCTCGAAGGAATTCCATGGGAAAGGCATAACAGGAAGTCCGAAGACAGGCCGAGGAAATAAACTCTAGGCAAATGCAGCCAAGAACAAAAGATCCGAAAGAGATAGGCCAAAAGCATAAATTCCAAAGGAAATCCAAAGCTTCGAAAAAGTTGCAAACAGAAAAGACGAAGGAGATATCCGACAAACTGTCTGCGGGAAAGTGGACTAACAAAATATCCGAAGAAAAATCCAAGATCAAAGATAAGTCCGCAGGAATAAACCCAAGAGCAATGCATGCACACAAACAGAAACACAAAATAAGTAGTCAGAAAATAAATTCAACTTGAATTTATCTCTCACTCAGCAAGGAGTTTTCCATGCAAGCACTTTTGTCCGTCTCAAGCTCATAACATTCCAACAGCTCAACCGGAGTTCCAAATTCGGACGACGAGTTGACTATTCTAGATTTAGAGTTGACTAATTGTTAAACGCCGCATCTACTAGGAGTTTTCCATGCAAAGGAGAATGATCTCTTCATCCAACTCAGCTTATCAAACGGTCAACTCAGCGTTTTAAACGTTTCAATTCGGCTTCCAATGGATCAAGTCAGAGTTCTAAAATTGACATTGGCATTGGATTTCATGCATGATATTATCATCTCACACTTTCAAATGTTCCAACAACGCACGAAGAAGCTAAAATTGACATTGGCATGGATTTCCATGCAAAGAGAGGTGGGCATTTCAATAAACAAAGACAAGTCCACTTCTTCTAGCGCAAGGAGCTTCATGCAAAGACAAAGGGAAAACATATTTTATTGAAAGGCCAAGTCAGCCTTGAGTTAATCTAAGTTGATCCTTCTCTTCAATTTTTCAACGCCAATCTTTTGGCTTTTGTAATTCTCTATAAGTTGGCTTTCAGCCTTGATTAAAATTATCCCTCTCTTGGCAAGACCAGACTCTGCCATTGGTGAGTTGTGTAACCTCTTCAATCAATAGAAGGACTATACTTTTAGATTTCAAGTGCTGGCATAGTGTATGTTCATTTAGCAATTTGCATATGTGGTAGATTTCTCTCCCTTCCCAAATTCTGATTCATACCTAGTTGCTAGCTTACCGTATTATGCAGGTCATGTTAAGTGTTCTTTATGTTTGTTGCTGAAGCTGTAACTAGATGTTAGGTGGCTGCAACGTGTCTTGTATCAGAGCTCTCTCCATCATTTTCCCTCATGTTTTGGTCATTGAATCGAACCTTCTCATGAAATACTTATGCATAGTGGTCGATTGAAATCGAAGGTCTTCCTTTTCCCTTGTTTGTTCAGTGTTCAAGGTTCCAAGTTGAGTGGATCAATCTTTTGGTGTATCACTTTTATTAGGTAGGATTTCCCTTTAAAGTTTCCTTCTCCCTTTTCCATGGTAGTCTGCAACATAGAGTAGAGATCTTCATTGATACATCTTACAGGAACTAGCCTTCTCTGGAGGTTCTTCTCACCATTGAGGCACCCACCCTCGTGAGAAGATCCCATTGTTTCAACCGGATAGAGGACTGGCCATTTCATGCATGTCTTTGATTCAGGGCGCAGCTCCATGTTGACAACAGTTACTCCCTCCAGACAGCAACACACGAGACAGACCAGACACTCCACCTCCTCCTCCACTGGTTATCCATCTATTTTGAGTTTTTTCTCGATGGCCTTGGATGCTAGGAGAGTTGGGTCCACTCCTTGATGGACCTCTCTCATTGCTTCTCCTAGTTCTCCCATCTTGTATTTTCCCACCTCTTCGTTTTGTTGAGGTCATTGGCTGCGGGTTGTTCTTCGCCTCTTTCCTTTTTGGCTACTCCCGCGCATTGTTGTATTGTTTATCTTTCAGCGTTGCTTTCTCCTTGGGAAACCGTTTGGTTTTCCCGCTTTGTTTAGACACGTTTGTACTCTGCAATCCCTTTGACCTACTTTTGCGGTCATTTGTCGGACATTAATATATTTATCTTATCTTATCTTATCTAGAACAATTTGTAAATGTAATGACTAAACTTTTTGGTCGCATTGTGTTTGTAAAATTTCAGGATAAACTTGGAGTAGTCTCCGATTTAGTCATTAAAGGATGGTCTTAAAGTTGTTAACTAGTTGCTAGTTAAGCATTAACTAATGGGTGGTTATCAATCTTCCCAACCACTGTAACTCATTTTCTCTTTATACAAGAGATAGTCACACAAGTGTGTGAGTGTGCTGTACACCTTCCATTTCTCTTTAGTCTTTCAGAATTCATTTGCTAACAAATGTGACCTAACTTAGAGTTATAACTATACCCTAGCTTTCATGTTATGTTCCTAACAATTATTTGCTTTGCCCTTCACATGCATTTGGGGAGCATATTTACTTGTCTCAACTACATTTTATAGAGTTAATTCAAAATTCATGACTTAATTGAACCCATTCAACATGTTTAATCGACTATTTTAACTCCTACCTGATTGTATGTTTGTGCAGGTTGTAGATTTGTCTCATTTTGGCAGAATTAGAGGTACATATTTCCACAAATTCTTTTAAAAGACCTAAGTAGAAACTGCTTTAATTTTTTTTTACTATAGATTGATGCTATTGAGTTGGTCAAATCTAGTTTCGGAATTATTATAACTGTTAGAGAGAAAAAGTCAATTTCCAAAGGATTGCTTCCAAGATAGTCATTGGCAATACATTTATGTTCTGGTGGTATTGGGTAATTTCTATCTGTTCAAGACAATTAAATTGCAAAATTGTGTTTGATGATTTTTCTCTGTTGGTTTAGGTAAAAATAAATATTTAAAATGTATTGATACAATATATTACAAAATGCTGCGTTGAAGGCATTTTCATTACAAATAACCAATGAGAAAGGAATGATTGTCTCCATAGAAGATAGGGCTGACAAAGGCTATGGCTAGAGGAAAAGGCTGTCCCTATTTTGAATCATGCGATGGAGGACCATATCCCTCATCATCAACCACTCTGAAAGAGATAATACAAGATCTGATGATATCCATGGGAGAATGGCCAAGACTAAGGGGGGCCTGGTTGGGCGATCCTTGGGGGCCATAAAGGATATCTCCTGGAAACTGTCATAGAGTCCATGACTGATGATCCTTTAGTAGTAATTTGGATATTGGTATACACGTATGGCCAGATCTCCTAGAATATGGAAGAGAACGGGTAGTTGACTCCCTAGATTGGGGAACATTGGGACTACAGTGTCTGGAACTATAATATGAAATCATAATCTACTTAATAATTTTAACATTAAATTTTTTTTACTATTAAGTTGTATGGATCCTAGATAGTCATAATTGTAAGGATCCTAGATAGTCCTTCATACAATGCTAAAACATTTTAATAATACATTATTGAAATATAAGAGTCCTTGATAAACTTTATATTCTTAATGCTTGACTGTGAAATCATACAAGTTATGTGCAAACTTGGGCAGCTACCAAAACTGTTGTTGAAGTTCACTTATGTTTAAAGTGGTATAAAAATGCAAAGGAATCAAGGTCAATCCATCTTGTTAGGTGTTTAATAGCTTAAACACTATGGAAACACGATGTCTATCAATGCATGTCAAAGAAACTCCATCTTGTTATCTGTTTTAATAGCTTAAACACTAGGGAAACATGATATCTATCAATGCATGTCAAAGAAACTCCATCTTGTTATCTGTTTACTAGCTTAAACAGCAGGGAAACACAATACCTGTCAATGCATATAAATTAGAATGTTATATTACATGTATAAGGCAGTCATAGGTAAAGATAAGTGTTTTTTAGGTCTTGGCTTACCCAACATCTATTCGCCAAGGGGCGTTCATCACTTTACTGATATATTGTTTTAAGTTTGCACCCTCTCAAGTTTTGACGTTGTAACAGAGCTTAGGGGAAAACTGGCCTTCAAATCCACCTACGCCTTCTTAGGCAGACAAAGGTCAAATACTATGATCTGTTAAGCATGTCAAACCTTTTATTGACAAGGAAGACACATGTAGAGAAATATCAAGACCAAACATTTGAGTTCCCTCCAGGAGACCCATGCTGTAAAATTAGAGAAAATGCTATCACGCTATTGTGAAACTGGAAAACAATTTTTAACTGTTAAATACATTTTACATTGCAACTTGAGGTAAATAGAAGTAAAAAATAAAAGAAATATCTAAATGAGATTGATTGAAAAAATCAAATGCCAACTTTGATGTTAACACATGAATACATTTCAATACAAAGCTTAAACTCACGTGTAAATAGCTGAAGACGTTAGATTAAGTAGCTAAAACTCAGTGTACGGAAAACATTGTCATTACTCCAATTTATATCTTTCTTTCACTTCAATGAAAAGGGAAATGATTGCTATTTACTTTCCCTTCTAAAATAAAAGAATATAGGCTTATAGCTAGTAAAGCAGAGATACACAGAATTCAGTAAGTAGATTCAAAAGTATCATATCTTTAGTTTTTAATCTTCACACCACAAATTCATTGCCAATAACAGTTCGCTCTTAATTTTTTCCGTTTGGTCCCCATTATCCTATAAATACCTTTTCTCCTCCATTGTTGTATTTATTCTGGCTTTGTTATAGAGAGAGCAAGGAGGTCAAACTTTCTTAAATTTGGGAACCACAAAGTATTTCAATCAGCTATAAATGGTTTTCTTGTCTATCAATTGGAAGGTCTTGACATGTGAAGATATTGTCACAGTAAGTGATTTATACAAGGGTGATCATTGATGCCACCGCCTCTAATTAGGAAACTTCATAGTTTTATAGTGAATGACAAACTTTAATTTCTGTAATGGATTCATGTTTCATTTGGGATGCCAGCCAGATTGATAATACGGTAATACCCATGGTCCCGTGGGGAGTCTCTCGATATGAAATGTTGATCTATGAAATCTGTTTCTATTATCCATTTACAAGATGGATTGATATCTCATATTTGACACTTAACGTGTGAAACTGGTGGCTTTACTCAGTCAGTGGAGATGACCGAATTCAATTTATGCATAACCAGAGCACTGCAGATTTCAAGGCTTTGACAGAAGGACAGGTAATATGTCTGCTCTGATTCATGTTACAAAGTTTCATTGAAATTAAAATCATAATTGAATCCTTCAAAATCTGCAGGGATGTGAGACAGTTTTTGTTACACCAACAGCTCGTACCATTGATATTGCTAATGTTTGGGTTATGGTAGGTATCTCTCCTATCAACTCAGATTCAGTGTTGATTATTGATTAAGAGGCTAAATGGAAAAAATGAAGATTTTGTTTTCTTACATTTGATTAGGGTTATAATTAATGCACATAATGAATTTATAAATGATTTTTGAACAACGTCCATTAACAAATACCTTAACTTACTCAATTTTATTAACTTTAACAATTACAACTTTATTGTATGGCATAGCAAGGACACTTACCATTTTCTAATTGAAGTTCTGTATCACATCAAACATAAACAAAATCCAAATGACTATTCTAATGACCGTGGTGGCACAATTGGCCTCATCACCCACCACTCTGTGTTAGTCCTTGTCATAATCTATGAGTTGTCCCAAATATATTTCCTCCCTTTGTGGGATCCACGTTGTAATGGATCCTCCACTTGTCTAAAGTGGAGGAGTGAGTTCTCGCTCATACTTGCAAAATTTTTAGTGGTTAATATTTTCCAGTTGGATATGTTTTATTCAATTCTTTTGAAAAATATTTGCCAATTGAAAATGAAGATTCACCTTGATTTCTATAACACTATGCTCATTTCTTTGCAAACTCGTCACCCTTTTGTATAAAAAATATAAAATCTCATTCAAACTAGAAAATCATTTAAAATTTCGCAAAACAAAAATATTGAAAATTCAATATTGAAAAAAGATTGCAACACACTAGACGCAGAAATGAGGAAATTGCTTTGAGCTATGAGCTGCTGCCTCATGCTCCTCCCTATCGCTTCTCACACTAGACACTTTGCTTGCATATTTACACCAGCAGCTTGTTCCCCTTGTGCATGGCCTCCTCTTTAGGGCCCCGCTAAAAGGTTGTGTAGGACTTAATTATGAAAAGGTATCTTTAGACCCTAGAGGACTTTAACTCTGTTGCTCTTAGAGATAACCTTCGAGACAGTTATGTGGAGACCTTTCATACTTTTAATCATCAAGTTTTATGCAATTAAATAGCTGTTATAACTGCAGTATATCTGCTGTTGTATTCTGCTTATATCTGTTGCCATATATTTGTGTGTGCGCTGAAATACTATTTACATTTATCTGTCATTATTGTTGTTCAGTTTGTCTGTTTAGGCATTGAACAGCTTTACATTGGTGAACTTGACATTGTGATTGAGATTGGTATATGTATGGTTTCAATTGGTGGCAGCCAACCGGATTCACACTCAATTCAATTGGTGGGATCAATGCCAATTGCAGGGTTCCAATTCAATGTCAATTCAATTGGTGGGTTCAATGCCAATTGCAGGGTTCCAATTCAATGTCAATTCAATTGGTGGGTTCAATGCCAATTGCAGGGTTCCAATTCCTTGTCAATTCAATTGGAGGTATGTGTGGTAGGTTCAGTGCCAATTGCAGTGTTTTGATTCATTGTCAATTTAGTTGGAGGTGTGATGGGTGCATCGGGATGGTAGGTTCAATGACAATTACAGCTTTGGTAGGTGAAGCACTCATGTTATGTATATAATATGGACTGCATCACTATAATCCAGTTGTTAATGGATTGGGTCACTAGTTTGGAATGGAATGGTTTTGAATGCTGGTTTGGTTTGAAATGGTCGAGGGCAGTATGGAAGCTGGTATGGTAGATGGAAGGTGAATTGGATTAATGACTAGTAGATGAACAAGTGCTCTCTCGATCAAGGGGGGAGGTCCTTTAGGTTCTTGACCAATGAGAGAGGAGGGGGAGGAACTACCTATAGTCTAATTGCAGGGTTCCCATCTTGATCAAGCTTTTGTTGCGACATGCTATGTCTTCTCCCCCATTGTTAGTAGGTTGATGGGTTGCACCCCTGACACATATTCAACCATGTGTGTTTATAACTCATAGGTGACCTAGTGGCCACCACCAGAATAAACATACCAATAGTCACATGATTTGTATGGGCTACTAGGTAGTGGCAATAATCTCCTTAGGATCGATTTGTCTTAGAGTGGTTGGGGGAGTTGTTAGAATAGTAATTGTGCTTAAGAGTATAAATAGTGTGACAAAGTGTTGTTTCGGGAAACATGGGTATGGGAAATCTCAAAAACTCATAGGCTCCCGATTTTGAAGGAAATCTTGTTGAGTTGACAAATCCAACTATAGGTGTCTCTACTTGAGCTTTGAGTAACCAGATATGAATTGGTACCATTGGCCCTTTAACAAGGGAAGGAATGGGAGGAGTTATCTTTGGAGAGATTTAACGCCGCTCACTAGATTCATCCCACCCCCAATAAAGTGTATGGGAAAAACTGATGTGCAGCTTTGGTCTTCCTTCTTCTCCAACCCCAGAGCCAACTGATGTGCAGCTTTGATCTTCCTTCTTCTCCAACCCCAGACCCATATAGTTATGGGATTGCAAGAGGTATCCCTAGAGCCATCTAGAAACTATAGTCAGGATTCGAGAACAAGAAACTACAGTCAAAAAAAGATCCAATGGGTAGTGACTCCCTTCGCATAGAACCACACGTGATATTTCCGCATCATAGAACTTCATCTTGAGTCCATTGTGTCTAGGTCCATTTAGGATGTCCATCACCCATCGTGTCTAATCACGATTTGAGGTTTATCAGTGATTTTTGGCATGCCTTGTGGGAGATGTTGGATATTCCATTGGACTAGTCTACAACATTCCATACTTAGATTGATGGGCAAATAGAAGTGGTCAATCACACACTTTTTCATTTGTTGCGCTTGTGCAAAAATGCACATCTGCACACTTGGGATGATAATATGCCCTTCATACTGCATGCCTAAAATAGATATTTGCACAATTCTGAGAGGCATAGTCCATTTCAAGCATGTGTTGGGTTCTGGGCAACCACGCCCCTTGACATTGCCTATTGCGTGCCAACAAGGAGGCAAAAACATGCACATGAGAAGTGGAAAAATCAGAGAAGTTTTTATAGCAGATCCAAGTACACCAATATGCTTGGCAGTCTCTCACACCAACAATATAAGTACAAAGTGTGTTGTCCCTTTTCGAGCAAATTTGAACAATTCCAGATCTTACATTAACCCTTGTTTTTTAAATTGGCAATTAAATAAATGATTCTACAATTGCTTTCAAAGTTATAACAAAATTGTAATTTCACAAGAAAGTATCAGCTCTATTTCAATTCTTTAATCCTTTTACAAAATGGGTTTATTGCCAAAATCAGATTACAAAGGAATGCTAACAATATTTATGAAATTCCAACCTTATACTTGTTGCTGCTAAAATGATGTGATTTATTCACTGTTCTTATTTTTGCAAACCCTGATCTTTAAATGGGAAAAATAATATTTAATGAAACCCTTGTGATCCCTTGGTTAGCTCTAGAAACCATATTGTCAGCGACATTCTCTGTATTGGGTGGTTGAAACCCTACTGTAAGTTGTGATCTTATTTTTGTACCTGGTGGAAACTAAATCTGAAACCCTAGTGCTCTACTGAATTGATATTTGAAGATTTCGATGTAGCACACTTGTAATTTCTAGATGAAATTACTTCAAAGGTTTAGAGGGTTTTCATTGTCAAACCAAAATCCGAATGGTGAGGGTTTTGGTCCACACAATTTGTTCCAACTATAAGGATTTTTATCCTTATGCTAAAAACTGATGAATTGGAAGGCTCAATCAATTGAGAAATATTGATAATAAAAATTGAGTCGTTTACAATGAGGACTCAATTGTCACTTTTAGGGTTAGTGTTATACTTTTAGGTTTAGGGTTTTACTTTTCACTTTTCCCTTTTCTCACCATTTTTTTAATTTATAAAAATAATAAAGTAATATTAGGTTGTCACCTTTTTTTTAATAAAATAAAAAGTCACTTAAACAACTTAAAATATTAACTTTAATATTTTTTACTTTATTTGAAAAAGGGGACATGAAAGTCCGCCTTTCCCAAGGATTGCTTGTCCTCAAGCAATCCTTGAACCGTCCTGCAAATACCAAGATCTCAAACCAATCTTTTTGTTTCTTCCATTCCTCCTTGTGATGCTTCTTCAGCTGTCTTAGTTATGCTTAAGTCTAAATTTGCATCTTTTGGCTTCCCTGGAAACTGTTCTCCATGAAAAATGTTCTCTCCATTCATCTCACTGAAAATTGCTGCAACAATTTGTGGTTCTTCTGTCTTATGAAGTGAAGAAGAGACTGAACTAAAATTCATAGTAAGGGCATCAACCCTTAACTACATTTCCTTAGATGCAGTTAAGGCCTCTTCTGCAATTTCGATGACCATATCCCTGTCTTTAATCACACAAATATTTTGATTTCATTGTTTCCAATGTACTCTTTACTATTTGCAAATCTGTAAGAGTGATTGTATGGTTAGTGCTAGAAACATTTACCTCACCCATAGTCTCCGTTGTAGTTTGAGCACTCTACAAACTTAGAGTTGGATCTTCAATGAGCCTTTTTGTACTATCTAACTTTATTAGGACTTGCACCTCTTTCTCTTTTGTTATCAATAGTTGAAGCTCTTTAATCTTTTGCTCTAGTTTCTTTGTTTGCTCTTCGCTGAACTATTGTAATTCAACTAACTTTGATGTTGCTGATTTTTCATCAATTTCTGCGTCCTCAACCCTTTGAGATTTCGCTACATCTAACACTTCTACATGTCCTTTGCCTAGACAACTGTGGTTTGGCTCCCAAGGTTCTTTGTATGAGAAGCAAAGTTTTTGTTTTCTAAGATCATTTTTGTTGCTATCTTTCTGAGAGTTCTTGTTTAGTTCAGCTATCATTTCTGTTGTTAAGTATGATTTCAAATTTTCTTCACATTGATCAACCACACTTTTAGCCAGTGCATGCGCTACTAGTGAAACTTCCTGTTGTCAACCTGGAGTTGCGCTCTGATTTGAAGACGTGCACGAAATGGCCAGTCCTCTATCCGGTTGAAACAATGGGATCTTCTCACGAGGGTGGGTGCCTCAATGGTGAGAAGAACCTCCAGAGAAGGTTGGTTCCTGTATGATGTATCAATTAGGATCTCTACTCTATGCTGCAGACTACCGTGGAAAAAGGAGAAGGAAAACTTAAAGCGGAAATCCTACCTAAAGGGGGGGTGATACACCAGACTTTTGATCCACTCAACTTGGAACCTTGAACACTGAACGAACAAGGGAAAAAGAAGACTTGTGATTTCAATCAATTACTTATGCATAAATATTTCATGGAGAGGTTCAATCCAATGACCAAAACTTGAGGGTAAACGATGGAGAGAGGTCTGATAAAAGACACTTTGCAGCCACCTAACATCCACTTACAACTTCAGCAAAAGACATAAATAACACTTTAACATGACTTGCATAAGAATAATCTAGCAACTAGGTATGAACCAAAATTTGGGAAGGGAGAGAAATCTACCACTTATGCAAATTGCTGAATGAAATATACACTATGCCAATGCTTGAAATTTGAAAGTACAGTCCTATTGATCGAAGAGGTTACACAACTCACCAATGGCAGAGTCTGGTCTAACTAAGAGAGATATTGGATATTTTTAATCAAGGCTAAAAACCATTTTATAGAGAATTACAAAAGGCCAAAGATTGGCATAGAATATTTGAAAAGAAGGATTCACTTAGGTTAACTCAAGGCTGACTTGGCCTTTCAATAAAATATGTTTTCTTGTCTTTGCATGAAGCTTCATGCGCTTGAGGAAGTGAACTTGTCTTTGTTATGAACCGCCCACCTCTCTTTGCATGGAAATCCACGCCAATGTTAATTTTAGAACTCTACGTGAGCTGCGTGATGCCGAATTGGAACGTTTGAAACGCTGAGTTGGACGAAGAGATCAACTGAGTTGGTCGAAGAGATCATTCTCCTTCACATGGAAAGCTCTAGTGGATGTGGCGTTTAACAATTAGTCAACTCTAAATCTAGAACAATCAACTCATCATTCGAATTCAGAACTCCGGTTGAAGCTGAAAATATTCGGATGTATTAATCTATATTCGGTCTGTATTTTCTCCATTGGGCTTTGCTTTCGGAATTCTGGCTTTATCCCTGTTTCAACGGTTACTTCCCGCAGTCAGAATTTGACGGCTAGCGGGACGTCACCCTTTGGCATTTATTCCTTCGGACTTCTCTTATTTCCTTGAATTTCATGCGTTATTTCTTTCTCTCGGCTTTATTCTATAAAGTATTCCTTCGGACAAAAAGTCCGAAGGAATTTTGTCGGAGCTTTTCCTGGGCTCCTTTTCATAGACGGGTTTTCTTTCTCTCGGCTTTATTGGCTTTGCATTTCTTCGGGTTTTTTCCGTGGCCCTTTCTCCGAATTTCTTTAGACTTTTTGTCCGAAGGAATTCCTTTGGACAAAAGTCCGAAGGTCTCTTTTTGCTTTGCCTTCACTTGTTTTTCTGCGGACTTTCAAGTCTTCCGAAGTTGATCAGTAATATGTCATTCAATTAATTTCTGATCTGCACACTTAACTTTTGAAAATCTTTGAAATAACAATCTTCAATAAGCACACATGCAGCTCCTGGATGAAGCCACATGTAGAGCAATCCTTGGGTGATATTTCACATCTATAGATTACTGAATCTGAGAGAATTATCATTCTCCAAGATCAAATTTTTGCCTGAAACCCTTGTTTCTTTTCCATAGGAGAAAGCTCAAGTATTGTAAATTCCATTCCCCAAATGAGCTTTTTGAAAGCTTTTATACCCCTCCCAAAAAGCTACTATTTGTTTTTGGCTTTGTATCCATTTAATATTAAACAACATTTACTTTGTTGTTTAAAATAATATTAAACCTCAAATAGGTGTCCCCTGTTGACTTTATTTAATGACCTTATGATTAAAGTCAATCATATATAAAATAAAGTTCATTAAACACCAATAATAATATCCACATATAATTTAATTATTAGTAAAGTTAATACTTTAATAATAATTAATAATTCATAACTCCATAAAAAATCCAATATATTAACCTTAAACTGATTCTGCCAACACTTGAGGTTACCCACTGATTCTATTGTTCCTCTGAATGGCTTACTATAAATAGTAAGGTTGGACCCAAATGTCCAAGTGACTTACTAAAAATAGTAAGTGCAAATGAACCCTGAAACACCTCAGGAAGGTTGTCCTTGAATATCACCATGAACTGGAGAAGAGAACACAAGAAACTAACATCCAAAAGGACATCTGGAGAACCAAGAAACTCCCAAATAAAGCCCTCTAAACACCAACATTAGCCTACAAGGGCCGTTAATAGGCTAATCCACCAATACACTGATATTGGCTAAAGAGGGGACATTACATTTACGGGCAAAAGAGGGCTGCAAATAGAAGACAAAGGTGAGGTAGAACCTAGAAAAGGGATTACAGGGTGTGCAAAGGAAGAAGAACCAATTGGGCAGCCATTCATAGAAAAGATCAACTCACTATTTATATAGGAAAGTCTGATTTTTTTGTGGAAACTCAGCCACATACATGTGCAAGAAAGTTTGAAATGTTGGTGGAAGAACAATTCCATTCGCAACCAACCACTAAAAATTTCGAGTTGCAAAAATCAGAACTTTTAAGGCAGCAAGATGAAGGTTTCCATCAAGTTTACGGGCAGCAAAGAGGGCCGAAAATAGAAGACAAAGGTGAGGTAGAACCTAGAGAAGGGATTACAGGGTGTGTAGAGAAAGAAGAACCAATTGGGGCAGCCATTCATAGAAAAGATCAACTCATTATTTATATAGGAAAGTCTGATTTTTTTGTGGAAACTCAGCCACATACATGTACAAGAAAGTTTGAAATGTTGGTGGAAGAACAACTCCATTTGCTCATAGAAAATTCCAAGTTTTTGGTAAAAACTCAACCCACCCCAAGGGGAAAAGGTTTTGAATTTTTTGTTGACTTCCAGCTCATTTCGTATGTAAGAAATTCATGTGTAGGAAATTCTGAAAATTTTGAGTGGAATCAGCCTACTAGAAGTGCAAGAAATTTTGAAAATTCCATAATAGGGCAGCCACTTGCAAGGAGGGGAACTCAGCTCATCTTAAGCTTGGTAAGTGCCCTAAATCTCGCAAATCTTGTGTTGGGGCAGCAGTATTTAGAGAGCTATGTTCAATCCATTTTGAAGAGGTATGCTTTGAAGAAGAAATTTCTGAATTCTGAGGGAGAAGATGATGAAAAGGTCACAAACCCTCTCTGCTTTGTAAGGAAGGATGGGCAAGTTGAGGACAGCTCGAGGTGTGGAAATGTTTTGTATTTGTTATGCACTAATGGGCCATCTAGAAGGTATGGTTGTAAGGGGCAGTATATGTATGAAAAGGTGCCATGGACAAGATTTGTACTTTCTTGTACATCATGGCAAGGTTGCCTTCATTTTGGGCAACCACATGAAGGTGAAGATACAATGAAGATCACTTGGACTCGGAGTGACAAAGTTGGTTGGGATTCTTGCATTCCCGGCCTTGATGGTGTTCGCATGGGAATTTGGAAGGTAGGCACTCCAGGGGAGCACGAGAAAGACATGATTTCAATTATGTTCAAGGTTGCATCATCTAGAAAAATTTGTAACCTATGCGACAAACTTGAAGGGAACTTCCATGAGAGACCTTTCATAGAGGCAACAAGAAAAACAAGGAAGGCTGCATTTTCTTAGTTGGGACAGCCACCTCTATTTGTGGAAATTCATCACATGCTTGGTTTGGTAAGGGGCTCAAAGGTTGGAAGGTGTTGTTCATCACAAGGAGCCAATAAAGTGGCCAAAATTGAGTATGGGCAGCCACTAAGGAACGTAGAAGGTTACTTGATTTCATGTTTCATGAACTTTGCAAATTCTGAAAATAAAAATTCAAGGCAAGTTTATGAAAGAGTAGAAACTCAGCGTGTGGATGATAGAAGAAAGTCTGAATTTTGCAATGTGAAAAGACCTTGGATAGACTCAAAAAAATCAGAAGTTCATGAAAAAAATTAGAATTGTTGTTGCACAAAAAAATCAGAAAATTATGTGAATAATCAGCATTATTCACACTCAGAAAATTCTGAGTTTGTAAGGCCAAATCCGCTGCCTACCAAGGACACAAATTTTGATTTTTTTGGCCTGCCCCATGTCAAGTTCTAGAAATGCATATGATTTGGGGCACTTCTTTCATGACAATAGGTTGGATGGTGCAAGTATGGTACAACTCTCTCTAAATTGTAAGTTTGGGTCTTTATTATGAACAAGATATATTTCCTACATGATTAATGGTGTTGCCAAGGTGCAGCAAATGGAAAAACATAAGGCACACATAAGGATAGCAATGCAAGATTGCTTACATCTCCATGATACATTTGTTCAAGGTATGCTTTCAATTTGGTTCAATGTTACTTTTTTGTTACAAATTGGGAAGGGTTTGTTATGGCACATGGGAGGCTCTAAGGAGTTGATGGATGCTTGCCAAGGTAATGTGTACTCAATTATTAAGGCTCAAATAAACTTTTTCATAAGGGGCAGGTGTAATACATCTACTTGTCATATTTATTGTGACAATTCTATCTCTTCTACAAGGGTACATAGCTTTATTTTGATCCATCTTGGGATGGTAAATGTGGTAGATTCATTATGGAGCAAGTTGGGAGTAAAAAGGTTGATTTTTTGGGATGCTTGTAAGGCTGTAATGTGCATACACAACCAACCTATCAAAAGGGAAGTGGTTGGTCCTAACCTTCTTTGGAAATATGTGGACATGTGTCGAGCGTCTTTTAGCAAGAAGTGGATTTCCAGTAAGGTAAGAGGATTTCCAGCTCCTTTAGAGGGAAGATTTTTGATCCTTGAGGTCACTCTTAGGTGTGTGAACAGCATGAACACCCCTTCTATGTTCTCAAAGGCAGCCACATATATGTCCGCAACACTTAACACATGGAGGGCACTATCAAGTGTGCAAGCATTGAAGAGAAGCAGAGAATTCATGTTTTGACTAATATGTTTGTGTCTTGTGTAGGTGCTGATATAAGGGCAATCAAGGCCCAAAATTTTGAAGATTTCTTTGCTGAAATACACTTTTCTAGTCATCTCCATGTTATCATTTCTGAGGAGTTGTTTCTATTTTGCATTGTTTTGGCACATTTGAGTTATGGGACCTACATGGAAAGAGAAAGGAAGATGGAAAGCTGCTGTTATTTCATTTTCAGATTGTATAAACAACCAAGAACCTTCACATACAGCAACAAAGAGTTTTATCAAGAGGTCTTATTCCCATGGGAAGAGTCAAGGATCAAGGATGGCTTCAAACCCATGGTTAGGACAGCCCATTGGTTGTTTATATTGCTTGAGAACAAAAAATTTTGGACAAGAAGGATTGTCATGTCCCCTTTTTGGACATGCCACTATTGATGACCTTTAGCCTTGCCTAGTTTCTCAAGGGCTAAGAGAGAAAAAGAGAAACATTTGGTTTTATAAAGAATACTTGTAAAAATACTTTATTGTTATAATTTCACTTAAGTTTGGGGCTTTTTAATGGTCACAAGTATTAATCCACTTAAGTGAATTATAAAAACATATTCGTTTTATAATTTGAAAAAAGATCAACAAAGGTATTCCCTCCCCCAAATTGAGCACTTCACTTGGGGAGAAGTATAAAAGTATTTGAGGGTTCTTGTTGATGGGCATCTTTGATCATAATTTGAATTTACAAGTTTTGAGCATGAAAAAACTTGAGCTTTGGACTTGAAGACAAAAACCTTCAAGCAAAGAGAATGAGGACGAAAAATGTCATTCTTCTGTGGGGCAACTTCATCTTGGAGCTGCCATTGATCATCAAAATTCAGAAAAGACAAAAAAATAAGGGTTTTTAAGTGGGGCAAATAGCTGGGAAGGTTGGCAAAGTGTTTGTTGATGCAGTGGATTGCACTCTTGACAGGAGACTGAGCTCTTGCCTTCCATGCGCAACAATGGAAACTCCTCTCTTGCCTGTGGGTCTGGCAAAACTGGGGGGAGAGTCTCTAAATAAGGGCTAGCTCCCTTTGATGTATCTCTGAGGTCCTGGATTTCTTACTGCTAACAATGGGGGGGGGGGTGAAAAGGGAGGATGCTGAAAAACAGAACCTAAACTAAAACGGTGATACACCAAAAAAGTTTGATCTACTTAGCTTGAACCTACACTTTACACTAAGAACAAGCTGGCATACACTTCATTTGATACGGCAAATTCTTCTGTATCAGTGAGTCAAGGGTCTGTGGAGATACAAGGAGGAAGCACTACCAGAGGTGTTCTAAGACACTCTATGGCAGCCTGTTCACATGCGCCAATATTCCTACTGTAGACACTTCTGGCAGACCTGCAGAAGAAGAAACTTCACAATGCACTAGACATGTTGGAATCGTTCTGTGAAAGCATAAAATAAAATGACTTAACACAAAATGAAAACATAGACATGCGTGAGTGCAAGTTCAAATGGAGGTAAAAAATTGCTATGTCTTGATTCAAGGTAAAACTCCGGCAGAGCTCTGCCTTACAAACCAAGAGATTTTTGGGCAACTTTGCCTTCAGGTTAAGAGATTTTTTGTCTCAAATGAGAAGTTTACAATATATATAGAGAGAGGAAGTAAATGCGCCCCTTTGGAAAAGACTTTGGCATTTTTTTTACAAGTTGGCCCATGTGCGTTGAGAGCATCGGGAAGAGGAAGTCGCTGTTGCTGATATCATCTTTCTAGAAGAGGCCTGCTAGAACCATGCTGTGTAATCGCCAGTCTTGACTTTGGTGTTCAAACATTAATTGTGAAAGCATGGGCCGCGCCTCTTTTTCTGCAAACAAGACTGCTCCTTCCAGATATTCACGCGGTTTGTCTGCTCATTAATGTAAAGTGAAGAAAACGGGTCGCGCCGTTCACTGTTTGCGCCCCTTGATGACCACTTGACAGAGACTGTGTCAACCGCTGGAGTAACTCCTTGAGTCGACACCTTCCTTTGCCACTTGGACTGTTTTGTTCATTTCTGCACTTTGTCTCTTCTTGGCTTTGTCTTTTCTGGCTCCTTTGGCACTTGGGTCTATCTTTTTGGCGGGTCGCTGAGTTCACTTGCGGCCTATCCTTAAGCTTTTTCAAAATCAATGACTATTTCAATGCCTTAAATTTGACGTCTGTGCATCCGTCACTGGGCGTTTGAACCTCCAACGGCTAGTTCGCCATGCTCGATTTTGACGTCTTCGGGCCCGTCACCCCTTTGAATTTCTTCAGCGTTTTCCTTTCCTTTGGCTTTTTGCTCCAAATTTCTTCAGAATTTTTGTCCGAAGGAATTCCTTTGGACAAAAGTCTGAAAGAAATCATTTCCTGCCTTTGCCTTAGTCTTTTATTTTGCGGGATTTTCTTCTGAAGGATTTTGTCCGAAGAAATTCTCCGCCTCTTTGCCTTGAACAAATCCGAAAGAATTCCAACTTGCCTTATTCACTTTTCCGAAGGAAAACTTACCCTTTCGGCCTTCTTTCCAAGTGCTTTCCTGCCCTCCGCAAGGGCTGTTTGGCCTCTAAAATTGCCTTTCGGAAAAGTCGCAAAGGTCCTTTTGTCACCTAAGTGCCCTCCGCAAGGGCACTTGTCCTTCGGGTTGTGGGAGACTCTTTGGAACTTTTCGATTGAACCGTTCTTTTGAACCAAACGTTGAACCAACCCGATGAACCGTCCCTTTGAACCAACCCGTTGAACCAAACGTTGAACCAATCACTTGAACTGACTGATTGAACCATTCGTTGAACCAACTCATTAAACCAAACGTTGAACCAAACTGACTGAACCAATCACTTGAACTGACTGATTGAACCAAGGCATTGAACCGACTGAGTGAACCAACCAATTGAACAAATTCAATGGTTCAAAGTTCAAATTTCTTAACTCTTGGAAAGATCATGTCGTTGAACCCCGACGTTGAACAACTTTTCCAACCTTAAGGAAAAGTGTCTTGAATCATTTTTTCGCTCTCTTTCCTTGTGAATTTCTTTGGACAAACTGTCCGAAGAAGCTTTGTAAAAGCCCTTTCATTCTTTGAACTGGTTCATCTTTTGCCGAAAGATTTGTGCAACCCGAATTCAACTGGCTCAGAACAAGGGAAGTAGGGGACCGATTTTGGCCTGTAGGACCAAATTGGTCAACAGTGTTCTAGGAGGGTGGCGACTTGCTTGTAGAGGTTGGCGGCTTGTTTTGGAGGGGTTTTGTTAGTGTTCGAGGGCCATTTCTTGACCTAGTATTATTCTGTGATTTTTATATAATATTTTCAACCTTGGGTGATTTGGAAAAAGGACCTAATTGAGGGTTTTATGATATAAAAACATTTCTAAAATATTCTGGAATTTTCCCATATTTTATAAATATTTGATATGATAAATTCAACTTGTTTGTGAAGGAAAAACATCATAAAAAGGTATTTACTTTCAGCTATAAAAAACGCTGAAGACCTACTAAAGGTGAAATACCATAGAAATTGTTATTAAAAAGGCTGCCATAATTCATACTAAATTTTTGAACCTAGGTGCCTAGGGTTTGAAGGGCTAATTTAGATTTTAGAAGGATATATCTTTGCTAAAAGGGTTCATATTTGATTTGAAGAGTTTAACATATTTTTATGCTAATTTTGGAGTATATTTGCACCTAAAGTTTGTTGTAAAAATCATATTTATTTCTTTTGCTAGGGTTTCACATAAAAATCAGATTTCAAAAAATATCCCTAATTTGGGGACCTTACAAAATCTTATGCAAATCTGATTTTTATGCATTTTTAAGACTATCATAGTGGTGTCTTAGGAACTCACCTTCCATTTTAAACTCTTGTACGTGTTGTCTAGCTTGAAAGGCTATCAATTTTGCTTCCCTTGCCCTCCTTAGCCACTCCTCACACCTTTCTTGGGTTCTTGCTATAAGGGCAGAATTTTCTATTTCTTGATTTAGAATATTTTCCCTTTCTACTAACAACTCTCCTTTTTGTTCATGCCCTTGCTTGAAACCCTCAGTTTGCTGCTCTATTAGTTGCCTATTATCAAGTTGGAAATTCTCACTTGGCTATCCCAAAAATTCTAATTTTTGCAACTCAAATTTTTTATCATGCAACTCAGAGATTTTAATACTTGGCTACCCCAAGGTGTTGCCTTTTTGCTGCTCAAAGGGCTTCAAGGTACCAATTTTTTGATTCAAATTTGATTTCTCTTTCCTTATCACAAACTAAAATTAAATCCTTTCACAAGCTTGTTTTGAACTTACATTTTTAGTATTCATTAGGTTCGTAAAACAAGGATTTAAATGATTCTTCTCATACCTGAAAGCTTCTTTATACTTATTTGAAACCAACTCTGATTTTCCCTTACTCTAATGAAAGGAACAACTACAAATATATTAAAATTAGAATTAATATCATTTATTGATCTTAGAATAATACTGGGATCCCACACCTTTTGGCAACAATAATTATCAACTTGAATCAGGGGGTCCCCATGCCCCATGTAAATGGTTTGCCTCCTTTTATCATGCTTTTTATGAGGGCAACAAATTTGAAACGACATAGTGTGATACAATAAATTTGATATGTTACCAAGCTTTTCATACCTTGGGCTACAAACAAGCTTATCCTCCTTTGATGAAGTAGGGTCTGTGGAAACCCTTCTATCCTTGTGATTCCCCATTTCTTCTTCAAATACATGTCTCTCCACATTGTTGTTCTGAAAATCAACATGCTATTTGTCAACTTTATCCTCCAATGATTGGGCTTCAACCACAATTCTCTCCCTCATCTTGCAAATTTGACTTTCCTTCTTCTTTGGGCTTGTGCTCCATGATCTCTCCCTCTTCTCTCATCATCAAGGAGAAATCATGTTGTGAAGATTAAACACTCATCACTTTTGTTGGTCTTTTTTCTTCTTCTAAGGGGGGCTCTTGATGCTTAGGGCTTGACCCTATAACCTTTACCAAAGCCTTGGGACCTACTGCTCTTAGTTCCTTCAGATAATTCTGCATAGCTTGTAACAAATCATTCACGACTTCATCCATTGTCCTCTTCTTCATCCCCACCTTTTGAATGGGATCTTTGTCTTTCTCTTTTGACAAAAACATAGGTTACTAATCCATTGTAGTCACTCACACCTCACAATTGGCCAAGAAATTGGCTTTGATATCACTGTAATGTCCCCAACTTGGGACAAATCTGAAAATAAGGGTTTTGCAAGCAAACCCTATCAATCTGAAATAAATTACTAAAAAATACTACAAACCCTAGTTGGTTGGAAATACACTCCAAACTGAAAATAATAATCAACAAACCCTAGTTCCACAATATGCTTTATTTCTGAAAATCAATAACACTTGTTGCAGCTGAACTATGCTCAAACAATCCAATTCATATTCAGAAAATTGCCAAGATACAATATTATTGGTTGTAATAAATACCTTTCACCTAGAAATATAATGCTGAAAAATGCCTAAATATTACTGATCAATCACACCAAAATTATTATAAATTTATGAGCATGTTTGAGGCCCCAAATGACCTTCAAAACCCTCCTAGGCAAGTCGCCCTAGGGGAAGGAATTATAAAAACAGAAAACTCCAAATCGCAGTCTTAGTTTATGGGTTTCCAAATCCACAAGTGTAGCACAACCCTAGTCAAAAGAGGTATTCAACAAAAGGCAGCAGTTGCCACCTTATATGTGTCACAAAACCCTAAGCGTGGTTCCAAACCAAGTTACCTAGCCCCAAGACCAAGTCAACAACCTTAGCCTCCAAGTCGCCACCCTAGGAGAGGGTTAGACTCTTCAATTTCTAAATCTGAAGTACAATTACATCATTTGAATAATGCTGCCCTAGATGAGGAATGGAGGTTTTCTGTTTGCAATTTGAGTGTCATGGTGTACAAGGAGATTGCTGTCTGTGATATTGTCATTGATGTCAAATGATGAATGTTCCATCAAGCATTAATGACAAAGGTGTTGAGTTGTGTTGAGCTAAACAGATCAGTTGTAGAGTCCTCATGGAGGTTGAATGTGCATCTTGACTTCCAAGAGCAGTCATATGAATGTCTTTGCTTGCGTGTTGAATATGGCTAGGAACATAGGTTGTTAGTGACTACACTTGCATATATAGCAGCATCCGGAGGAATCAATCACACCAAGAGTGAACAGTATCTGAACTCTTAGTCGATTTCACAAGCTTGGTCAATTCTTTCAGAAATATTGGTCTAAGTTCTAATGCATAAGGTTGCATGTGCAAATGTTTCAACACTTAGTCGATTTTACGATCTTGATTTATTCTTTCGGAAAAAGTATCTTAGTCATTTCTTTCAGAAAAATGTGTTGAGTCATTTCTTTCGGAAAAATGTGATGAGTCATTTCTTTCGGCAATATTGGTGAAGGCAATTTTTTCAAGAAAATCGGTTAAGTTCTTGTCGGACAAAAAGTCCAAAGGACTTTCGGGAAAAGGCTTGGTCTCATCAACTTGGGAATTCTTTTGGAACAATTGTTCCGAACAAAAAGATCCGAAGGAAGTATTTTTTCTTTTGGAGAAAGTGCCTCGTCGAATTCTCTCGGACATAAAGTTTGAAGAAAATAGGTCAAATGGTTAAGTCAATTCTTTCAGCAATTTTGGTGAGTCTTTGTTGGACAAATTGTCCGCAACAATGTTTTCGAAGGGCAAGTAGACCTTTTAAATGTGCCAAAGGGTATTTTGTAAAACGCTGAAGGGTATGTGGACACTTGCATAAATGCCGAAGGGTAGTTTGCAGAAAGTCCGAAGGACAAGTGGACCGTTCATAAATGTCGAAGGGTAGTTTGCAGAAAGTCCGAAGGGCAAGTGGACCGTTCAAATGTGCCAAAGGGTAGTTTGCAGAAAGGCCGAAGGGTATGAGGACCTTTCTAGAAAAGCCGAAGGGTATGTGGACGTTTTCAAGAATTCTGAAGGGCAATCGGACAAAAAACTCGCAGAAATTGTCCCGAAGGGGACTTGGACAAAAAGTCCGCGGAAATTGTCCCGAAGGGGACTTGGACAAAAAACCCATGGAAATTGATTCTAAAGGGGACTTTGACAAAAGGCCACAACAAATTTGTCTGAAGGATAAAGTTCGAATGAATAGAGGACACTTGCAAAGGTTTTCGAAAGGCATATTGGCAAAGATAAAGATCGAACATATCGAATATAATCAAAAGGAATGAAAGCGAACCAATCATATAGAAGATATCGAGATGCGAGAAAAAGCTCGATGATTAACACAAGAGAGATTGACGGTTCTAAAAAAATAGGGCATACATCTGACGGTTCAAGATAGACAGTGATTGGCGCCAAAGACAAGATGAATAATCCTCGATTAAAGACATGACCAGACAAATGATGAGCTCGAAAAGTCTACACGGAGTCCGAGATTGATCGATCCAACCGATCAATCATCAATTAAGGAAATGGTGCAGTAATGACCTGAATCCGGCAGTTGCCAAACATAGTAAAGGGACTTGACCATTGCAATGTGATGCATGAATCGAGACACGAGAAGCGTGCTAGTCAAAGTTGCATTGAATGAGAACCGGTTAAGCACAGCTGAAGTATGAATGCAATTGGAGACTTGGAACCTTAAAAAGTTCATTGTATATACACGACTTAAAAAGCATTGTTTCGCTGTTGCTGCCGTTGCAATTAGAAGAGAGAGTCAAATGCTGTCGATGAGAGATATAGGCAGATAGAGCAAAAGGTTGTTATTCTGTGTGATTGCTTAGATTATCTTTGAACCAAACCAAGTGAGCAATACGAAGTGTGTCTAATAGAATATACAGACATAGATCATGATAGCACAAAGAGAGGCATAGAGACCAAGCAGAGGATGTGGATGTGTCAAACAAAGAATATATAAAAGACACAAAGGAAGAGAGGCCGAAGTAGTAGGTGTAATTGGATTGTGTCAAATAGAAGATATAACGACATAGAACCAGTAAGGCAGAAGATAGAAAGGGGATTGAAGCGTGTTTGAGCAGAATATGACCAAACATATGCAAACAAAGTAAAAGGCAGAAAGGAAAGGAAATGAAGTGTGTCCAATTGAAATATATCCAGACACAGAGATTGAGCAGACAGAAAGAAAGGGCACATAGAGACTAAGCAGTGAGTGAGTAGTTACAAACTAGACTTTTAACAAAGAAACTGAACTGGATTCATTTGTGAATCTGTCTTGTATATTGGAGTTGTAGCTCCATAGTTTTGATTGGTTGGTGCCTTCAGAAAAACTGAGTTGCTGCTCAGTTAGGGGATTGGTGTCTCCTAAGGATAGGTGTCCTTGAATGTAACCAGTGTGGTTTTATCAGTGAGGTGATTTCACTGTGAGGCTGGATTAGAACAGTAGATTCTAGCAGCTATTCTCACCATGGTTTTTCCCTTCGAGTTTTTCACGTATAAATCTGGTGTAATGTGCTTTTGTGTGTATGTGTGATTTTTACAACTGCTCTTTAATATGCATATGAATTGATATCTCCTCTAAAAGTTTTAATCAACTAGTTTTAGCTCATCTACTGATTCACCCCCCCTCTCAGTGTATAGGTGTGTTCAACATTTTCATTTCCAAACCTTGCTTGGCCTTGAAGGTTTTCGTCTTCAAGTCCTTGGTCAAGCGTTTCCGTGCTTAAACATCAAAATCAATTATCATAAAATTCATGGTAACCTTTCAAATGAGCATCATACCACCTTTTATACCATATTTTCCCACAAGTTATCCCCTAAAAGGGGCACTCCACTTGGAGGGAGCGTTAAGGTGGTTTTTAAAAGATCTTTTCCGTTTTCCTCATCAAGGGTTAAGCTAACCCTTACATGTTACCTTTTAAGTTATAGAATAAAAAGATATATCAAAATGGTATCTTTTATAACTTGAAATTAGAACTAATGTTTCCCTTTTTTCCCTTTCTTCCCTTAGCCTAGGGAAGGCACTAAAAGAACTAGGCTAAAGGTCATGTCCCTGCGTAGGCCAAAAAGGGGAACATGACAATAAACTACAAAAAAATAGAAAATATATAATATATTTATTTGGCATTACAAATATATATATATATATATATCATAATATTATATATTTTATTTATATAAATTGTATATTATCATATATATAAATCTTATATTATTCTTTGAACATTCAAAAATTATATTTGTAAATTGTATTAAAAACTCTGACATACTTATATTGAAAAGCATCATCTACAATAAACAAGAACTTTATAAATTGTAAAAATTATATATACAATGATGTGCAATGTTAGAGAAAGTGAAATTAATATAATCTACCCCATGAATTAAAAAAATACAGCTCTATCCTAAATTATAGTCATCGTCCTCCTCATCTTCTATCAAATCATTAGGGTAATATGTGCATAATGAGGCATCCTCTAGCCCAATATTGTCATCAACATAATCAACATAATTGAGATCCTCCTCATCGTCTCTTGAATATCAGGACTCTCAACTTGGATATATGTTCTCCACCTGCAAATTAAACATAATTTAATTGTCATATATGTGTTTAAGGTTATAATTTACATAGTTATTTACAAGTGGTAATTATATTCAGCAGATCCAGCTAGTTCTTCTCAACTAATCAAATAGTAAATTTCTTACTGGCACATAGACTCTAGAATGGGCCCAACTTTTGAATGCTTGTGTCCCATTCCAGAGCTTTCAACTATTGTTTCACTTGCTTTGTGGCCTTGCAATCATAGTGTTGCCCCTGCAATTAAATATATATCATAAAATGAAGGGTAATATTTTTTATAAAATAACTTATAAATTCTTACAAAATTATGTAAAATAACTTATAAAAATTTACAAAACGATTTGTAGCCTCATTTACACTTATTTTCCCCAAATGATGAGTCACTACTATCCTCTGACTCACTCTTGCTTCTTGGGCCATGTCTTGGCTAGTCTTGATCTCCAGATTAATTTCAATAAATGCAAAACATATAATTAGTCAAAAATAAGGAATGAACAAATTTTTACACCTCATTAAATTTGATAACTGATATGCAGCTGCTTTTTTATCATGCTCGAGCCAAGCATCGTACATTTTTAACCAGGGTGGTTTTTTCATGTTGGGAGGTCAAAGCCGCCTTCTCTTTGCATTTGTATTTCTCTGGTATGCAACCTACAAATTATATATTTGAAAAAATATTGGAAGTCTATAAAATAATAATTAATATGTATTTTTGTGGCCTTACCCTCATTTGCCTGCTCGTCCTCTCAAGTGCAATTGTTGCATATTTTGCAATTATTTTTGTGTTATAATAGGCGTTGCCGAATTTATGTTCAATTACTTTGGTGAGCCATTGTCTATGATTAGTGTTGACCATTTTTGGTCCAACAGGGCAAAATCGGTCCCCTTCTCTCCCTGCTGTTCTGAACCAGTTCATTTTTTGATTTTGCACAAGTCTTGGAAGTTTCTACGGACTCTGCAGGAAGTTTCTATGGACTCTGCAGGTAGTTTCTACGGACTCTGCAGGCGTTTCTACGGACTCTACAGGAAATTTCTATGGACTCTGCAGGGAATTTTTACGGACTCTGCAGGCTAGAAATTTTTTTTCGACACTTAGGCGTAAAAGGAACCATTCAAGTGCCCTTGCGGAGGGCAGTTCCGGACTCAAGTGCCCTTGCGGAGGGCAGGGAACATTTGCAAAGAGGTCAAGGAGAAAGTGTAATGTCCCCTTTTTAGCGTGATCCTGTTTTATGATGGTTTAGCCTATCACTGGTCCTCGTAGGCTAACTCAGATGGTTAGAGGGTCTTTTGTGACAGAAACCTAGTTAGTGGATGGTTTATTTCTTCTTCAGAGTTCGGTAAGTTTCAAGGTTGGCCTTTGCAAGGGTTTCAGGACTCTTTCTCTCATACTTACTATTTGAGTAATTCATTCAGTCAGGGTAACTATTTATAGTAGGGTGCTTGAATGGGATATTTCAGCAATGTCGATTCCGGTATTCAGTTGGCTGGAGAAATAAGGTGTTTGGCCTAAGTTATGATGTTTAATTATTATTAAAGGTCACTTTAATAATAATTAATATTTTAATATTATATTTTAACGTTATTTTTGCACTTTACGACTTGAGGGGTCATGTGGCATAAAAAGGGGGCCATTTCAATTTATTATTTATAAAGTCATATTTTAATATTATTAAAAGTGCAACTAAAATATTATAAGAAAGAAGCTTCTAGATGGGTCGACTTGATGAGGAGAAAAAAAGTATATTAAGAGGGTCACCCAAGCTTCATACCATCCAAGAATTGATATTTGATTTTGAGATTGTTGGTGATGAGACCAGCTAGGGTTTCTACCATTACTTCAACCATTGAAAACGAAGACTCTCAATTGGTAATGCAATTTTGAGGTTATGGAATATCTTCCGAATTATTGCTTCATTGTGGGCTTCATCCAGGAGTTCAATCTGTGCTTAAATTGGAGAATACATTAAGTTTCACAAGGGTTCCAAAGGTTAATCACTTGCAGATCTGAAAATTGTTGATGACATGAATAGTGGCGTGAATAGTGTTGCGCTACAGTACCCGCTACAGTGCACGTGAACAGTGATTGCTACAGTAATTGAAGCAATGTGAAAGGAATAAGCAGATTATTGAGGTTCACTTTGAAGGCATTTGGTGGCTTTAAATATTCATATTTATTGTGGGAAAAATCGTGGGTTTTAGAGGCACATTGGCAGCCATCGATTGGTATATCAGACCTCACATATTTGCAGATTGGGAGTTTAATACTCATCAATTTCTCCTATGATCTTGGGCGCTCCCTTATTAAGGATGGGACAATGATATTTGATGCATATTTGGAGGTGAATAAGGTGTGAATATTCTTATTATCTACAACTTCGGGTCTGAAACAGGGGCAGCACTATTAAGGGTTCGATTTGGCTTGTGGAGAGGACGTTTGGTTCTATTTCATTGAGGCTGCACCTTCTCCAACATTGGCGCTTCATGTGACCAGGTTCTCCTATGATAATCACATTACATATAGGCATTTTGAATGAGTTTGTAGCTGCTATTTTTATCTCAAACACTAGGGACTGTATTACATTGTAATGCCAAGAGACTTGGCTCTTCATTTTATGGTATTGAGATAGATTACCAACATTGGGGAAATAAGTTACATGATAATTGTTAGATGTAATGCTTATATCAAATGCATTTGATTATCATTTTAGGATGCATGCCAATTGTTTGACAATTTGTCATTGGCTATAGATGATCTTATTGCATATTCAGTTTGTGGGACAATTGCTTGTGAAAATACCTTGCAGCTATAGGTCATTGTTGGCATATGAAATTTGCATAAGAATTGCTTGTTTGAATGTCAATGGTCTGTAGTTATTCTTTGAAACATTTCCAAGTCACTTAGAATTCATGCCAAGTGTTTGATATTATGTCTACTTTCTGTACAAGTCAATTTCAGTCACCTAAATGTATGAGGAAGTTCAAGAACAATTAATATATCATTCCTATAACATTGTCAATCCATCTTGCATTGTTAGTAGCATTCAAAACACTAATTGCAGTGTTGAAAACTTATTCCAGCAAGAACCAATCAGACTGAAATACAGAAACAAGTAAAGAGATTGTATGAAAGGTGTTCGACGATATTCCTTGAGCCTCTAATCAGCGTTTCAAGGTCAGTTTGAGCAAGGGATAGTACATTGGTATCAGAGCTTTTGTCCTGCCATCTTGTTGGGTAGATTGGACATTGAATCAGCTAGTTAATCATGGTTACTTCAAGTACTCAGAAGCAGTGGGACAAGAATATGGAGAAGCTTAAACAAAGTTTGAATAAGTTAGATGAAAACCAGAAGAGGATGAATGAATTGTTTTTACACCCTGCAACCAAAAACAATTTAGCACGGTATATGGCATCCATTTTTAAGGGGTCTACATCACAAAACGAAAAGGAGAAACAAGAGGTATCAATAGGAGAAATATCTAAGAATCTCTACAATGAATTTTCAACAGTTAGTGACCAGCATACAGCTAATCCTATGGAGAGCAAAAATCAGACTTACATAGAGAAAGAAGTTGAGCACAAGACACTTCATGATGACTTCAAGAGTGAAGAAGAGCAAGTGATGGGTGAAGACAAACCAGTTACATTAGAGCAGCTACATGAAGATAAGGTTTCTGGGGATGCTTCATTAGGTGAGTCTAGCATTGCTTCATCCTATCGTGGCAAAGAATCAGATGGTGCTTCCATGAATGTTATTCATACATATAAAAGTCCATTGAAGGTCCAAGATATTAAGGTGGATGTGAAAATTGATCCTTTGCTTAGTGGAACAGCCACTATTGTTTTGAATACACATGATGAAGGAGACATTTTACAGTGGCATGATGTCATCACTAATTTGTTTGAGGACAGCAGCATTATGTCCCATCATTCTCATGAGATAGGAGCTTGTGATCATGAGAAAGCCAATGATATGATATCACCCATTGATGGCAGCCCTACACCAATAGGTAGACATGAAGATATTAAGCATAAGAGAACTGATTTTGTATATTTTGGCATCCAAGAGGTAAAGAAGTTCGAAAAGATGAACGAAGAATGGTTGCAAAAAGCCAAAGAGGGTAGATTAGTGGCTGCCAATGCAAGACAACATCTTCAAAGAGTGAAAGAAAAGATCAATCTCATCAACATAGCAAGACAAAAAAGGATAGATAACATTAGAAGACTCTTATTTCAAAGAGAGGATGAATCTGAAAATGCACTTTGTTCTAATGATGATGATGAGGTTGATATGTTTGGTCAATTGAAGGACTTGATAAAGATTCCCAACATGAGGAAACAAGAACAGATTGAGGTTTCTTCATGTGAGGCGAAAGTGGTTCATAGCTTGGAGACTCAGTTGACAGTGAAGGAGGATGAGATTATTGCAGCATTATCTCATCATGATAGGATGCACAAACGGATTGAGGATCATCTTTGGGTGGTTCAATTAGATAGAAGACAAAAGGGGATTGGAGCAGAGTCTTCTCATGATGACTTGTAGGGACAACAGTCAGTTATCCATCGTGCTATTATGTATCCGACAAGGTTTGCTACTTCTATGTCACATAGATTTCACACGGATACATGGTTACAGGATGATTATGGGGGCAATAGGTATGATGGCTTGGTTAGTCAGCATGTCCATAGGAATTGGGCAGAGGATAGAGGTTGTGCTTTCATGCTTGCTAGGCAGTTGTGTGGTGCACTCGTGAGGGAAGAGGTACGGATATCCACTTCCGTTGATGCTGAGAGGGATCAACCCTCCACAGTTGCATTGATTAGTGCAACTGGCTTTATGAGTTGGTGTCAGGGGCACTCTTCTTCCAGCCTTGGCAGTTGGAGTATTGTGGGGACACCAACATTTGCAGATGAGTTAGGAGACACTCATCTTTTCTGGCAGTTGTTTGGGTCCATAACCCATAGGTCTCAATATCAGGGAGCAGCCTCTTGGCAGATTAGCGATCCAGTTACAGACAATATGGTGTAGCAGGTGCCACCAGTTGTCATTGGAAGTGGATTGTTGATTCTGTTTGGGGATCCTGGTGGTGACGTGTTTGATTCGTCACTCTATTTTGGCCCTGATGAGGTGTTCCACCACTCTTGGTGTGATGTTAGTGGTTTATGTAGAATGGTACAGTGGAAGTCAACAGGTGCGCTTTATGACGTACTTCCAGTTTGGCATTGGGACCTAGGGATTGACATCAACAGTGATATGTTTATTTCAGCTGCAGAATTGCACAGTTTGCTAAGTTTTGGCAGGTTCTAT
This sequence comes from Torreya grandis, assembly GCA_037957365.1. Taxonomy (NCBI): domain Eukaryota; kingdom Viridiplantae; phylum Streptophyta; class Pinopsida; order Cupressales; family Taxaceae; genus Torreya; species Torreya grandis. The sequence goes on along the minus strand of JARHVA010001751.1, from coordinate 538,562 downwards.
GGCTGCAACTGTTTTCAGCAAGATTCTGATGTAGTTCCTTACAGATTCATTTGGGATCCGGGCATTAGTTGTGGGATACTCTCCAGTATGTTGAGAAATCCTTTGTGAGCATCAGGGTTCACTGTTGAGTTTTGTAGCGTGTATATGATGGTGATTACTTTTAGTTGCACTTTTGATCTTTATGTACATGATCTATTTCAGACGCATAGCTCAATTGCACATATGCTTGATAGTGTGTATGATAGCTTAGCTTGCACAGTTATGGGAAGCAAACATTGTCAATATTCAGAGCTGCTTCCACTTAATGCTTATGCTCCTGCGACACCTAGTGTTGGGGTTGATTTGATTCGACAGGATCTATCAGTTGTACTTGTGATGGTGTTACAGGAGTTGATTGGTGACATGAGGGACATTACACAACACTTTCCTTGGGATCCGGGTGGAGTGGTGTTAACTTTGTTGTTGAGATTGCTTGGGGACAAGCAATTTCAGGGAGGGCAGACTGTAATGCCCCCTTTTTAGCGTGATCCTGTTTTATGATGGTTTAGCCTATCATTGGTTCTCGTAGGTTAACTCAGATGGTTAGAGGGTCTTTTGTGACATAAACCTAGTTAGTGGATGCTTTATTTCTTCTTCATAGTTCAGTAAGTTTCAAGGTTGGCCTTTGCAAGGGTTTCAGGACTCTTTCTCTCATACTTACTATTTATAGTAATTCATTCAGTCAGGGTAACTATTTATAGCAGGGTGCTTGAATGAGATATTTCAGCAGTGTTGATTCCAGTATTCAGTTGGCTGGAGAAATAAGGTGTTTGGCCTAAGTTATGATGTTTAATTATTATTAAAGGTCACTTTAATAATAATTAATATTTTAATATTATATTTTAACATTATTTTTGCACTTTATGACTTGAGGGGTCATGTGGCATAAAAAGAGGGCCATTTCAATTGATTATTTATAAAGTCATAATTTAATATTATTAAAAGTGCAACTAAAATTTTATAAGGAAGCTTCTAGATGGGCTGACTTGATGAGGAGAAAAAAAGTATATTAAGAGGGTCACCCAAGCTTCATACCATCCAAGAAGTGATATTTGATTTTGAGATTGTTGGTGATGAGACCAGCTAGGGTTTCTACCATTACTTCAACCATTGAGAACGAAGACTCTCAATTGGTAATGCAATTTTGAGGTTGTGGAATATCTTTCGAATTATTGCTTCATTGTGGGCTTCATCCAGGAGTTCAATCTGTGCTTAAATTGGAGAATACATTAAGTTTCACAAGGGTTTCAAAGGTTAATCACTTGCAGATCTGAAAATTGTTGATGACATGAATAGTGGCATGAATAGTGTCGCGCTACAGTACCCGCTACAGTGCACGTGAACAGTGATCGCTACAGTAATTGAAGCAATGTGAAAGGAATAAGCAGATTATTGAGGTTCACTTTGAAGGCATTTGGTGGCTTTAAATATTCATATTTATTGTGGGAAAAATCGTGGGTTTTAGAGGCACATTGGCAGCCATCGATTGGTATATCAGACCTCACATATTTGCAGATTGGGAGTTTAATACTCATCAATTTCTCCTATGATCTTGGGCGCTCCCTTATTAAGGATGGGACAATGATATTTGATGCATATTTGGAGGTGAATAAGGTGTGAATATTCTTATTATCTGCAACTTCGGGTCTGAAACAGGGGCAGCACCATTAAGGGTTCGATTTGGCTTGTGGAGAGGACGTTTGGTTCTATTTCATTGAGGCTGCACCTTCTCCAGCATTGGCGCTTCATGTGACCAGGTTCTCCTATGATAATCACATTACATATAGGCATTTTGAATGAGTTTGTAGCTGCTATTTTTATCTCAAACACTAGGGACTGTATTACATTGTAATGCCAAGAGACTTGGCTCTTCATTCTATGGTATTGAGATAGATTACCAACATTGGGGAAATAAGTTACATGATAATTGTTAGATGTAATGCTTATATCAAATGCATTTGATTATCATTTTAGGATGCATGCCAATTGTTTGACAATTTGTCATTGGTTGTAGATGATCTTATTGCATATTCAGTTTGTGGGACAATTGCTTGTGAAAATACCTTGCAGCTGTAGGTGATTATTGGCATATGAAATTTGCATAAGAATTGCTTGTTTGAATGTCAATGGTCTGTAGTTATTCTTTGAAACATTTCCAAGTAACTTAGGATTCATGCCAAGTGTTTGATATTATGTCTACTTTCTGTACAAGTCAATTTCAGTCACCTAAATGTATGAGGAAGTTCAAGAACAATTAATATATCATTCCTATAACATTGTCAATCCATCTTGCATTGTTATAAGCATTCAAAACACTAATTGCAACGTTGAAAACTTATTCAAGCAAGAACCAATCAGACTGAAATATAGAAACATCAAGTAAAGAGATTGTATGAAAGGTGTTCGACGATATTCCTTGAGCCTCTAATCAACATTTCAAGGTCAGTTTGAGCAAGGGATACTACGGACTTTGCAGGAAGTTTCTATGGACTCTGCAGGAAGTTTCTATGGACTCTGCAGGAAGTTTCTACGGATTGAGACTCTGCAGGAAGTTTCTACGGACTCTGCAGGAAGTTTCAACGGACTCTGCAGGCATTTCTACGGACTCTACAGGAAATTTCTACGGACTTTGCAGGAAATTTCTACGGACTCTGCAGGGAATTTCTACGGACTCTGCAGGGTAGAAAAAATTTCCCGACACTTAGGCGCAAAAGGAACCATTCAAGCGCCCTTGCGGAGGGCAGTTCCGGACTCAAGTGCCCTTGCGGAGGGCAGGGAACATTTGCAAAGAGGTCAGGGAGAAAGCTGAAAAGTTAAGTTTTCTTCGGGAATTTTTACAAGGCAAGGGACGAGAATTTCTTCGGACATTTTGTCCGAAGAAATTCTTCTGAAGAAAATCCTGCCGAAGGAAAAGACCAAGGCAGAAGACATAAGATGATTTCTTTTGGACTTTTGTCCGAAGGAATTCCTTCGGACAAAAGGTCCGAAGAAATTCGGGAGAGGCCGCGGGAAAAAGCCGAGAAAAAACTCCGAAGAAGCGAGTGAGACAATTCTTGCGGACATTTTGTCCGTGGTAAAATTGGCCGAGACAAAAGCCCGACCGAAGAGAAAAGAGCCGAAGGAATTGCCAAGGACGGTGACGTCCCCGAAGACGTCAAAATCAAGCACGACGAACTAGCCGTTGGTTTTCAAGCAGTGACGGGCCCGCAAACGTCAATTTTACAGCAGGGAAATAGCCGTTTGATTTTTTAAATACTTGAGCGCCATCTAGAAAAGGGCCCAAAGAGCTAAAAGACCCAGCGACCTGCTGATGGAAGAGCCCAAGGAGCCAGCAAGGCCGAGAAGATAGCCCTCGAGGGCCGAAGGAGCCAGAAGAGACAAAGCTAGAAAAGAGACAAAAGAGCCAAATGCAAAAATGGACAAAACAATTCAGGTGGCAAAGGGGAAGGAGTTACTCCAACGGTTGGAACAATGACTGCCAAGTGCTCATCAAGAGGCATGAACAATGAACGGTGCGATCCATTTTTCTCCATTTTGCATTAATGAGCAGACAAACCGCGTGAATGCCATCAAGGAGTGGTCTTGTTTGTAGAGAAACGGTGCGGCCTATGTTTTTAAACGCTTGAAGTCAGAATCGGAGCCAACATAGCATTTATATTTGAACGGCTTCCTCTTCCCAACACCCTCAGCACACGTGGGCCACTTGTCAAAGGGCGCCAAAAGTCGTTTTCAAAAGAGGCGCTTTTTTTTCTCTCTTCTCCATATATATTGTAACTTCTCATTTTTGAGAGATCTATCTTTCACATTGTAAGGTGAAGCCTTGGCAATTTTCACCTAGAATCAATAAAATACGCATTTTACCTCTATTCTGGTTAGATATTTCTCTGAGTGTGTCTGAGTGTTAGTCTTGTGTTCAGTCATTGCTTCCTAATGCTTTCACAGGGTTGACACCAACGCACCTGGTATCTACAAGGCGCCATTCCTACAGGTGACAAGAAGAGCTGTACCTGGAGCGCAGAGGCAGAAGGAGGTTACTAGACAGTGTGCTTTTCCTATAGCACCTATGGTAAGCCCTTTTTCTGTGTGTTCCATTAAAGCCTCCCTGTCAAGCTTCCTGCAGTCTAGTCCTTGTACCAGTTAAAGTGTATGTATGTGTTCTTATGGTTCAGAGTGTGAGTGTGAGTAGGTCAAAATTATTTGGTGCATCACCCTCTTAGATTAGGTTCTGTTTTCTTGTAATCCTTCTCCCTTTTCAACCCCCCCCATTATATATATATATATATATTAGCAACTTACTAGAATAACTCAGATGCATCAAAGGGAGCTAGCCCCTATCTAGAGACTCTCCCCCAGTTTTGCCTTGCCCACAGGCAAGAGGGGATTTTCTATTGTTGTGTGTGGAAGGCAGGAGCTCGGCCTCCTGTCCAGGGTGCAATCCACTGCGTCAACAATTAGTCAACAACTTCTTGTATTCTACATTGCAATATTCACAATATTTTTTTTCTTAGACATTTATTCTTTTTTTTTTTTGCTAGATAAAGAGGGTTGGAGGGTCTTTCACCTGTTTTATTAAACAAGGAAATGAGAGTACAAAACCTGTCAAACGACATGGGAAACCAAAAAGCCCCATAGGGGCCCAAGAGAAAAAATAGTACCAACACAGAACACAACAACAAACCAAGAACTAAAAAGCCCCATACACAAGACCATAGACAAAACACCTACATTAAAATGCCAACACCACCACCACCCACAACCTACGAGGTGTCATCAATTGTCATTGCACCATCACCACATTCGATGCTTTCACCTCCAAAAGGGCTCCCAGCTACCACAAAATTCCCAAGGACACCAGAATGACCTTCCACAACATCCAAAACATCCACGTCAGTGCCTCGTGGCAAAGAGAATTTCCACCTCCACCTTGACATACCTACTTGATTCAAACTGAGATGCCTCCCCAAGTTAGCCTCTACTCCCATATTATCTAGACAAGCTCGCATGTGAGTTGAGGCCGCCCATTGCCTGGTAAAGGGCCCAACCCCCACACGCATTGGAACCTGCATTGGAAGTGGGGTGTGTGCTCCAAAGAGCTACGAAAGCATCTTAATTGCTAACGCCAAAATCGGGGATTTCTGACCATGGGGCGCTGCCACAATCGACGTCGGTGGGGAACAGGCCCCCAAGGTCTAGCAAAGGCACTCGACTGCTAGATTTGCCAGGGTTTTGAAGCCGAGATTGCAGACCTTCCAAATGAACCAATAGATTTTCAAGCCTATCAAACAAATCCCAAAAGCATTAACGGGAACAAGACCAATGTTCACCAGCCGAGGGAAAACCCGGAGGTCTTTGTCCTCCAGGGTGAATTCCTCCATAGCTACCTCTAGTCCTAGACGAAAACGCTCCCGAACAAGTTGCGAAGCCACCGCCACAGTCAGTTCTTTGTCCATGGAGACCTAGAGGAAGTTTCCCACGAAAGTTGATGCCACTAGAGAATTAACCTTGACCTTGCAATTCATCTCCAAAAAAACGAGACCAACAACCTCCTTAATGGCATGTAGACCATTCCCAGCCTGAATGATGAAAATACATTTCATCCTAGCATCTGACACTCGCCCTTGAAAGGCCATCTCGTGCTTGTTCATCATGACACAAAGAAGGGGTTCATTGAGAGCCACTTGTAGCATACGATCCATAATTTAGCCTGGTCACTCTCTAACTCCTATAGACACCGTGAGAAAAATGCCGGAAAGATCAAAACTTGCTGCAACAAAACCAACGACTGATGCCTCAACATAGGTGAAAGGACATGGATGTCAGCGAGCAAAGGAGGAGAGATAATTCCCACGCTTCGGCTGCCCCCAACCATTCGAGCCTCATAAGCCCAAGATACCCCAACGTGATATAATCATAAGGGAGCAATCAAGGCCCACATCTCCCAATCATTATCGCAAACTAGCTCCTCGGGTTGATCTACACCTTTGTTGTCTAAAGCATATGCTACTTGATTCGCCTCATGGAAACAATGATTTGCCTCATGGAAACAATAATTAGGTTCCCAGCGATTTAAAGAAGCTAGACATTTCCATGTCTGAATCAGAATATTTTCAAGGTTCCATGATCCTGCCTTCCCATTCCTTAGAGCCTAGATGATGACCATAGAATCCCCCTCAATGACAACTTGGTCAATCCCACACTGGGACACAAGCTTGAGTCCCAAAACCAAGGCTTGGGCCTTAGCTTAATTGTTGGAACCATCCACCAGCGTTTTTGAAGCTGCTCTAATGGGCGAACCTGTGCAGTTCCGAATGACACAACTTGCTCTGGACGCACCAAGCTTGCCCCTTGCGGCGCCATTGAAATTGAGTTTGAACATCCCCGAAGGAGGCGGCCTCCAATCCTTCCTGCACACTTAGCAACGTTTGAAAACTAGTCCGATCCATTAATGGGAGGTATTTTTAACCATTGCTAGGAGATTAATTGAGAATCCTGTGCCAAAAGACATCCCCTATATTGTCGAGCATGAATAGAGCCCACCTCTAACATAACCAATTTAGCTTTCTTAATAACCTCCTTGAAGGATGTAATGTCCCCAAATGGGACAATTTCACACAAAAGGGGTTTTCCCCTATATCCCAAAATTCTGAAATTCTAAAAATAAAATCAACAAACCCTAGTTTGCAAATAATACTCCAAAACCCTTGTCAAAGCCCTATAAACCCTAGGTGCCACAATAGTAGGGTTTTGTAGATGATTTCCAGCCAATAACTTATCCCAAAATTATCTGAGTAATTGCAAAAATAATCAAAAAATTAATTGCATGAAATAAGTACCTTTTTGCCAATTTATTGTTTCTCAAATGCCACTTTATGATGGCTAGAAAAATCTGATTTAATCCCAATAATACCGCTGCTGTTCTGGATATTTTTCCACTTCAATCTCTCGCCAAATTTTGTCATAAGTGCCCAAAGAATCTTAAAAAAATCCAGTGAACTTTTTAGGGCATAAAAATGGCCAAAAAGTGCTCTCCATGATGGCTCTAGAAACAGGAGGAATGATAAACCGGAAATTACATTGCTAACCTTGTATTTCACACAAAATGATAAAATATTATTTCAGGATATATTTACAATGTGAAAGCTTAAAAAGCTTCATAGGGTGGTTACACGGGTGAAACCAACTTTTCCTGTAAACCAACTTTTATTTAAAAAAACAAACATTAAAGTAAAAACTAATTTAAAATAAAAGACCTTGGATCATAAATTTAACAAACTCCCCCTTGATCCAAAGGGGTATAGATGATGAAGATTTGGAGCTATGACTATGAAGTCATCAATGAAGCTCTGCTACATCTGCAAGCTAACACACTGTACATCATGGTACTGATCAATATCGATGCTGCTCCATACAAAAGCTCGTCCTGCGAGTTGTGGCATAAAAAGCTGATGAACACGATCAAGGCCTGCTCATCCCTTATGATCATCGTACCGTACTGTAATAGAACCCGATCAAAGCCTATCCAACTACAGCGACCCACATACTGTCCCACAAAGGAACCCGTCCAAGTGATCCTCCAATACTCTGTATGACACATCTCTTAGATGCCCAACAATCGCCAACATCACACGCATGCCTTTGCTCAACACTCAAAATGCTAGCAAATCTAATGCTGACTTGTACAACCACTGACAACTGATTGAAGGCCATTATGCAATATCATCTCCCCTATTAGGCGAGAGGTGAGAAGTTGTCCAACATAAAAACAAATTCAAACTACTATGTTCCTCAGCAATCATATCAATGCACTGAAATAAAATCAAAACTGAAAGCAAAGTACACAAACCAAAAATTGCTATCCCAATAGTGAACCCATACTCCGAACGAATAACAAATTGGAGAAGAAAAATTATCCTCCAACCTCCGTGGATTGTCCAACCTCCAGTTGGTTCTATTTAGCCGATCAAATCCTTAAGGCCCTGTAAACGCCGAAATGTAACACCATTTTCACCAACAACACATGCGGTGGGACACGTCATTATAATCTTTGTTTGATGTATACAACACATTTGTACTATTTGAGAAAAACTTGGGGTGTTAGATTCCATCTAAAATGCACCCAAAAACATATTTATGCATGTCAAAATAAAAAATTGCTGGCACTGATGCTGTTAGAAATCTATTTCCATAAAAAGCGAGTGGTCATATGAAGAATATGGCCACTGTATGCAGAAGATATGACAGTTTAAAATTTTGCTCCTCTGTCAAGCTAGGCAGACCACCCCTCAATGCTAATTCAGACAAGTTTACGGGGATTAAAATATCATAGCAAGACATGATGGACCCCTCCTTTATACTCGTTGAAAAGCTCTCTGAGTCTAGTTTCCAAAAAGGTAATTTGGAAAAAATAATATGACATTGTGTTCAAGATATGGTAAAAACGGTCATGGTAGGTGCAGATTTTTCTGGTTTTCACAATTAATTCAAATAACCCTGTTGGAAAAAAAAAAAGATATTTTTTGGCACTTTTGAGGGTTGAACCTTTGACCTCCCTTATTTGCAAGTGGCTATCAAAAATACTCTATCCACCTTGCTTTCATAAATTTTGAATTATAAAAGGCAAAATATTCAACATAAACTTGACTTTTGCTGGTGATGTGAAAAATAAATAAATTTTTATTTCACTTGCTTCTAAAAGTTTGTGCTGCCTTTTTACTTGCATGTAAAAAATTAAATAAATGCACTGTTGTCCGTGTTAAAAAAACACTTTAGAAAATTAAGTCAGATAAACCATATTAATGTTTGCGCTTTCACTTTTGTGTTTGTAACAACTGCGCCATCTGTATCCAAACGATTTGTTAATAGGCCCATTTACAACATTTTGAACAGCTTCAATCATTCCAATCTGATGATCTAGGTTTTGGAAAGCAAAACTCGGATTTTGTGGAAAGATTGTGGAGGGATCCAAGCAAATAAAATCTGAATTATCTTGTTGCTGAATTCTTCTATCCTCTACACCAAGACCGATGCAAACTTCAACGCCGCATAGGTCGCTGTCGTTAATGCTTAGAATTTGCCATACAGATGTGTAGTTCTGCTGTTGTACAAAGTCTGGAATTTCTTCCTAAAAAACCACTGTACAAAAACAAAATATACGCAGGAAGAATGACGCTTTAAATTGAAGTATACTGGCATGAACAAATCACTCAAAATAAATTACCTTGACTTGCCCTTCGCTGTGTCTTCTATTCAATCCTTCATAACTTCATTGTGCTCTGATACCATTGATGTCTCAAGGAACAAGAGGAATGATAACCCAGAAATTACATTGCTAACCTTCTATTTCACATAAAATGATAAAATATTATTTCGGGATATATTTACAAAGTATGTGAAAGCTTAAAAAGCTTCACAGGGTTGTTACACGGGTGAAACCAACTTTTCCCGTAAATCAATCTAATTTAAAAAAAACAAACATTAAAGTAAAAACTAATTTAAAATAAAAGACCTTGGATCATAAACCCAACACTCCAAGCCAATCGCCCAAGTCACCAAGTGCAAGAAAGATAGCATAAAAATAAGAGAGCAAGATCTTGTCCTTCGCAAGTGAAAATGACCTTCAAACTTGTCAAAATTAATTAAATAATAGTTTGAAAATTATTATTTAATTTTCTATCAACTTTGGACTTCAAACCTTCTACGAAACTTCTCCAAAACCTCACGCTAACACGCAAAAAATTAGAAAATAAATTCAAAATATTTAATTTTCATAAATGGACCAAAAAGAGGCCTCCAAACTCTCAACCAAACCTCCAAAGTAGTTTGCTCTACTTGCAAAAAGAGGGCAAATATTAATCATAGTTAATTTACAAGAAATGAACCTCAAAACCCTCACAAAAAACTGCACAATAACTCTTCAAAGTAAATTACTCCACTTCTAGGGCAAGTAACAAGATTTCCTTAGCAAAGGTGGCATCAAAAAACACCTTTTATAGAATGATCAACACTAAAAACTGCAAACACCTATTGCACATGCATCCCAATAGTTTTTTCAAGTATAAAGAACAACTATCAAAATTTAGCATATCCTCCATTGTAGTCTTCACTTTGTATTTGTACCTTTCAAAGGGGGGCGAACCACCTTGGGAATATCAAATACATCATAAGCTTTTACTAGCCCTTTTTAGAATATCTTTTCCTTTCCTTTGCTTTAGCTCCCATGCCGACATTCTTTTTTTTCAAATTCAATATCAATTAGTTGCCTAATCAAATAGTAGTTAAAATTACTTTAAGGCAAATAAATTAATAATTAATTCATTTAAGCACTTTAGTGGTAAAACACCATTTTTAAAAAAATATTCTATTAATTAAGTAATAAGTGCCTTATAAGAATAAATGATAAAAATCCTTATTTTCGACAATTAATAACTAACTAATAAAATATAACTCTCCAAAAAGATTCTTTTAGTCTATGGAGAAGTAGACTAAAAGTCTTCAATACCTGCTTAATCATGATGTGGAAATGGGGACATCATAGTCCTCCCTTCCCAAAATTGCTTGGTCTCAAGCAATCCAAAACAAGGCTTCTTGGATAGAGCATCTACAACTACATTATTTTTACCTTTCACATTCTCAATATCAAATTCGTAAGCTTGCACCTTGCTTACCTATTTTTGTTGCCTATCATTCAACTCCTTTTGATTGAGGAAGAATCTCAAGCTATTGTGATCCGATTTTACAATGAATTTGCCACAAACCAAATATTGCCTGAATTTACTCAAAGCATGCATAATTGCCAACATCTCCTTGTCATAGATTGAATAAGCTTTATCTGAATCCTTGAGTTTCCTACTTTCAAAAGAAATAGGATGTCTATTCTGCATGAAGACAACCCCTATCCCTTCACCTAAAGCATCACACTCAACCACAAAAGGAGTAGAGAAATTTGGAATAACAAGAATTGGACAAGGACACATTACCTCTTTGAGATTTTCAAATGCTAGTTGGGTTGTTTTGAACCATTTGAAAGCTCCTTTCTTAGTCAAATCGGTCAAGGGGACAAGTTGTGAGAAACTTTTCACAAATCTCCTGTAATAACTGCAAAGACCACAAAATCGTCTTAATTGTGTGAGTGTAGAGGGAATAGGCCAATCCATGATCGCTGCAATTTTTTGTTGGTCCAATTGCACACCTTGTGCATTGATGACATGTCCTAAATACAAAATCTCAGTTCATGCAAACTCACACTTGGATTTTTTTGCAAAGAAAAAATGTTGTTCCAATATGCTCAAGACTAAATCCAAGTGTCTCAAATGCTCCTCCAAGGTTTTGCTATACACAAGAATGTCATCAAAGAAAACTAGCAAAAACTTCCTTAGATATTTGCCAAACATATTGTTCATATATGACTAAAAAGTAGCTGGGGCATTAGTCAATCCAAAAGGCATAACAAAAAACTAAAAATGCCCAAAATGACATATATAAGCAATTTTATGAACATCCTCTTCTCCAACCTTGATTTGGTGATAACTGGATCTTAAATCAATATTGAAAAAGTGAGTGGCACCATGTAATTCATCCATTAATTCATCAATCATAAGTATTGGATACCTATTCTTAATGGTCTTCTTATTCAATAACCTGTAATCAATGCAGATCCTCATAGTGCCATCCTTCTTCACTAGAACAACTGAAGAAACAAAATGACTTGAGCTAGGCCTTACGTGTCCCATATCAAGTAATTCTTTGATGGTCTTTTCTATCTCTTCCTTGAAGGCTTTTGGGTGGCGATAAGGAGTAACAATAACTGGTTTGGCACCTATTTTCAGCTCAATATTATGCTCAAAACCTCTATTTGGTGGTAAGCCATAAGGTAAATCATCAAAGACATGAATATGCTTGTCTAAAATAGCTCGAAGCTTACCATGAGGGTGCTGCGTTTTTCTTTTTTTTGAATTTACTGTGGTAAGGCAGCTTGCTGCCCAAGCAATTTGACTCCTTATAAAAGCCTTTTCCATCCTCTTCATAGACACCTCTTGTGGAGCACCATTTTCTAGACCCTTGAAGATCACTTCCTTGCCCTCTTTGAAAAATTTCAGCTCCATAGTTTTATAATTTTGAGTGAAGTCTGCTAAGGAATGCAACCATTGAACACCCAAAACAATATCAATATCTCCAATGTTAACAACATAAAAATCTTCTTACCTTGTGTTTCCCAAGAGTGAGTGGAAGTTGTGGCAACTTTTTAGAGCAAGAAATGGTGAATCCATCCACCATAGTCACATTGAAACCTTTGCAATCCTTTGCTTCTAATGCCATCTTCTTAACCAAGCTCTCATCAATGAAATTATGAGTGGCTCCACTATCAACCAAAGCAGTCACTCTTTGACCCTTCAATGTGCCTTTTATATTGAAGGCATGATACTTGGGAGCTCCTGAAAGAGAAGCAAGTGTGCTACCCAAGTCTTGTGTGTCTTCCTCATGCACATGCTTACCAACAACATTGTCATTCTTTTCATTATTAGTATCAACAATATCAAAATCTGAATCATCAATTACCTCAATATGGTAGACATATCCTTTGCCGATGCAATGGTGGCCTTTGGTCCATGGATTTTTGCAAGTGAAACATAAGCCTTGCCTTCTAAATTCATCTCTATCTCCTTCATATTGCTACTATACGGCAGCGATCTATGAGGTGGCACATATGGTGTATAAGGCTTCTTTTGTTGCTCATTTGGGGGTGCTTCAGGCTGCCCACCTTGTGCTCTTTGCTGCCCATTAAAATCAGTCCTTGGTTACCTTGTATTTGCCCCTTTGGGCAACGAATAAGTGGCTGCCCTTTTTACCTTTCATGACCCTTGTATCTTGAACATTCTAAATCTAAAGCCTTAGTGATAGCATCTTGTAAAGAAAGAGGGTTAAAAGCCCTAACCAAACCTTTCAAGGGTTCAATCAAACCTTCAACAAATAAAACAACCAACCTCTTCTCACTAATATCGGGTACCATTATTGAAACCTTTTTAAAATCAGCAACATATTTCTCAACATCATGATCTTGTTTGAGTTGAGCTAACTCACGAAAATTTATTTCCGTATTTTTTCTATCAAACCTTTCCATGATTCTTTTGCCAAACTTCTCCATGGTAGTAATAGATCCATGGCCTTGTGTGATTAAACCATGAAACCGCCACTCATGATCAATACCCTCCAAATGTAGGGTGACAAATTTTAGAGCCTCATCTTCAAACATGGGGTTAAGTGACAAATATATCTCCAACTTTGTAACCAAGATTTCACAGGAAGTTTTTTAGTACCATTAAAAATAGGAAGAAAAATCTTACCCAACTTTTGTTGCAAATCTCTGCGAGGCTGCATATTAGGAACCTTTAGCTTGGATCTTTCCTTTATCTCACAAAAATATTGAAAAGACACAAGATTTTATGTGGCTAAACTTAGGGCTACATACTCTTTTTGATGAATCTCCAAAATATCCTTCCTTGGCATCCTCATTTCTGTTACTGGTTCTTTTTGCAAGAATGTGGTCTTGAAAAATTTACAAGGGGGGTTAAAAGCAACCCTCTCATTATCACTCGAATGTCCTTCTCCATTGAAGGGGTGGTCTTTGCTTGGAATTATAGTATCCTTCAACATAGTTGCAATTTGTATACTCAATGTTTGTTGAAGATCTTCTTGGCTTTCTCTGATCAAGCTTTGCAAAAGCTTAACTTGCTTTGACGAGAACCCTTTAGGCTCTTGGTCCTCCATAGTTTTTTTTTTCTTCTGATAAAATATGATCTTTTTACCTGCTTGCATTCAATAACCAACTCACAGGTAGACAAAACCGATGCTCTGATACCATTGTAATGTCTTCAAATGAGACAATTTCACACAAAAGGGGTTTTCCTCTAAATCCCAAAATTCTAAAAATGAAATCAACAAACCCTAGTTTGCAAATAATACTCCAAAACCCTTGTCAAAGCCTTAGATACTCTAGGCACCACAATAGTAGGGTTTTGTAGATGATTTGCAGCCAATAACTTATCCCAAAATTATCTGAATAATTGCAAAAACGATTAGAAAAATAATTACATGAAATAAGTACCTTTTTGCCAATTTATTGTTGCTCAAATGCCATTTTATGATGACTAAAAAATTCTGATTTAATCCCAAAAATACAGTTGCTGTTCTGGATATTTTTTCGCTTCAAAGCCTCGCCGAAATTTGCCATAAGTGCCAAAAAATCTCAGAAAAATCTAGTGAACTTTCTAGGGCATAAAAATGGCAAAAAAGTGCCCTCCAAGCCAATCGCCCAAGTTGCCAAGTGCAAGAAAAATAGCAAAAAAATAAGAGAGCAAGATATTGTCCTTCACAAGGGAAAATGACCTCCAAACTTGTCAAAATTAATTAAATAATAATCTGAAAATTATTATTTAATTTTCTATCAACTTTGGACTTCAAACCTTCCACGAAACTTCTCCAAAACCTTATGCCAATATGCAAAAAATTAACAAATAAATTCAAAATATTTAATTTGCATAAATGGACCAAAAAGAGGCCTACAAAAAAGGGCAGATATCAATCAAAGTTAATTTGTAAGAAATGAACCTCAAAACCTTCACGAAAACTTCACAAGAACTCAAAGTAAATCGCCCCACTTCTAAGGCAAGTAACAAGATCTCCTTAGCAAAGGTGGTGTCAAAAGACACTTTTTGTAGAATAATCAACACCAAAAGCTGCAAACACCTATTGGGCATGCATCCCAATAGTTTTTTCAAGCATGAAAAATAATTATTAAAATTTAGCGTATCTTCCATTGTAGTCTTCACCTTGTATTTGTACCTTCCAAAGAGGGGCAAACCACTTTGGGAATATAAAATACATCATAAGCCTTTGCTAGCGATTTTTAGAATATCTTTTCCTTTCCTTGCTTTAACTCCCATGTTGACATTCATTTTTTCAAATTTAATATCAATTAGTTGCCTTTGTAAAATAGTAATTAAAATTACTTTAAGGTAAATAAATTAATAATTAATTCATTTAAGCACTTTAGTGGTAAAACCTCTTTTTAACAAATATTCTATTAAGTAATAATTGCCTTATAAAAATAAATGATAAAAATCACTTCGGCAATTAATAATTAACTAATAAAATATAATTCCCCAAAAGGATTCCTTTAGTCTATGGGGATGTAGACTAAAGGTCTTCAATACCTGCTTAATTATGATGTGGAAATGGGGACATCAGAAAGGAGCAAGACCGGTTTTCAAAAATACGTAAATTTCGCTCCTTCCAAATAATCCATATCAGAATTGCGGACAAGCTTTTTATAAACAGGAAAAGGTGTCTTTCCCAGAACCCTTGGGCCAAGATATAAAATCCTGCTTCAAAGTTTCTGGGATGGCCCATTGTCAAGCGAGCTTACTGCAAAGCCAATTCCAGGCTTGCCTTGCAAAAACATAGGTGAGTAGAAGATGATTAGCATCTTACTCTTCCTCCTTACACATGACACTCCTGGAAGGGCCATCAAAACCCATGCTTTGCAAACAGTCATGGGTTAGGATACGCCCTTGGACAAGCCACCCAAAATCCCCAACTTTAGGGATATTAACTTTGTTCCAACAAAGGGCTTTAGTCTAGCTAAAGGAAGGTTCAACTTGCTCAACCATTTTGTACCCAAGGTTGATAGCATACCAACCAGACTTAGCACTAACCCATTGAACCATATCCGTCTTTGAACTAATGAAGATCTTTCTCTTCGATAGGATGCTCGTCAGCTACAGCTTCTAATCATCTGGAATTGGCACAAAATCAAATTTTCTCCATCTCCATTGGACCACGTCCGCCTTCTCACTAGGTTCAAGGTAGTTCCTCACCTTGCCCCCCAAAAATGCCTCAGTCACCTTAGCCTCGACCCAATCTTGTGCCTCCCTTAATGGCTTATGACCATTCTAGGAATCTATCCAAAAGTCTGCAAGGCCCCTGCCATTGATCACCCACAACACGTGATCTTTAATGATGGAGCGACAATTTAGAATGAATTTCCATAGGTGTGAAGCCTTAAGAGGATATCCTACCTTCAAAATATTGAAAGGAGAAAAATCCCCAAAGAATTTTTGTTGGAGGAGCTTATTCCATGTTGCATGTGTTTGAGTGACCATACCCCAAACCAGTTTAGCTCCCAAGGTGAGATTTTGTATGTCCAATCTTTTAATACCAGCCCCTCCTCCTGCTTGGGGGAGGCAAACCTTATCCCATTTAACAAGAAGAGTTTTTCTAGTGTCTTGCGAGCCTTGCCACAAAATTTTTCATGATTTGGTTCAATACCTTAAGAATTTTTGATGACAGTTGCAAAACCGACATGGTGTATATTGGTAGAGCGCTTAACACCGATTTTAGGAGGGTGATTCGACCAGCCAGAGAGAGGCACTTACCTTTCCACTCTGAAAGTTTTGAGTGGAAGGCCTTAAGCAAGTTTTGCCACAGAGAAGCTCTACGAACTCTGACAAACATGGGAACCCCTAGGTATTTCGCTGGCATCTTGCCAATTTTGAAGTTCAGGATTTGATAAATTGCCACCTGCAACTGAAGGGAGGTGTTGAAGAAAAATATTTCCGATTTGGCTGAATTAATCTGTTGACCCGAAGCTTTCTCATAGTCCAACAAGATCTAATTGTAAGCCTTTTATTCTTCCAACGCCATGGTGCCAATCATAACAGTATTTGTTGGCAATTTGATTATCATGGTGTATAAGGAGATTGTCATTGATGTCAAATAGGCAAACATTAATGACAAAGGCATAGTGATTCGGGTTTGTCAAGTCCATGTACTTCATTCGCTTTTACTTATAAAGTTTCATAAGTAAAGCCGTGTCGAAAATCCGACTGGGTCAAGAGAATGTTGATCGGGTTTGTGTACTTCAATTGCTTCGACTCATAAAGTTTCACAAGTAAAACAATATCAAGAACCTGAATGGGTTTGGGTGAGTAAATCGGGTTTCCAGAATAACTTTACTTCATTCAATTTCATAAGATAAGCAGTCTCAAGAACCCGAATAGGTTTAGCAGAGTTGATCGGGTTTTCGGAATGACTTAACTGCTCTCATCTTTATAAGTCAAGCAATGTGAAGAACTCGAATGGGTCAAGGAAGAGTTAATCAGGTTTATGGAACAACTTTACTTCGTTCAAATTTATAAGTTGAGCAATGTTGAGAACCCGAATTGGTCTAGTGGAGTTGATTGGGTTTATCAAATGACTTTACTTCTTTCAATCTAATGAGCAAAGCAATGAGAAAAATCTGAAGGGCAAGTGGACCAAACAAAGTTTCCGAAAGGACACTTTGAGAAATTCCGAAGGGTACTTTGCAAGAAGTCCAAAGGGCAAGTGGACCAAACAAAGTTTCCGAAAGGACACTTTGAGAAATTTCGATGGGTAAGTGGACTGTTGCAAAAGTTCCGAAGGGATATTTTCAAAAAGTTCGAAGGGTAAGTGGATTGTTGCAAAAGTTCCGAAGGGCAAGTGGACCATTGCAGAAAGTCCAAGGGATCTTTTCAAAAGGCCGAAGGGTATGTGAATCCTTATAGAAAAGCCGAAGGGTATGTGGACCCTTAAAGAAAATCTGAAGGCCACTTAGACATTCCTTCAGGGAAATTGTTTGCAACAATTCCTTCGGGGAAATTGTCTGCAACAATTCCATCGGGGAAATTGCCCCGAAAATCCCTTGACAAAAAGTCAGCAACAAATTGTCCGAAGAGAAAGGTCACTTGCAACTTTGCCAAAGGATAAAGTGTGGAAGTCTTATAAGGCATTCTCAAAGGGACAAGGCATGTTAAAGATCGAGCAAGTCTACAAGGATCAACGGTGCAAAAGCATTACAAGAATGCCGAAGAAAATGAGATCATGTCAACATGCTGGAGTTTAACGATACAATAGAAAGGGTAAAGGTCGAGCATATTTGAATAAATCAAAAGGAGCGAAAGCAATCCTGATATATAGGAAATAGCGAGATGCAAAAAGGAGCTCGATAGTTAGATTTGGCGCGAAGAAAGAAATCAAAAGCCCACATTTAATATGTTCTCAACGAACAAATGAGGGAACATACAAAACCTATAAATGATTACACAGAGCTCAAGATTGATCGATTCAGCGAATCAATTCTCGATTAAAGAAATGGTGCAGTTATGCCCTGATTCCAACACTTGCCAAAAATAGAAAAGAGAGTTGAACATTGCATCGTGATGCATGAACCAAGACATGAAAAGGGTATATGTCAAATTCGCATTGAACGAAAAACCAGAAAAGGGGAGTTGAACTGCGAAAAGGAAACGACGCAATTATGACTAGAATCCAATAGTTGTCAAATATAGAAAAGTGATTTGAGCATTGAAGTGTGATGTATGAATCGAGACACGGGAATTCACATATGTCAAAGTCGCATTGAATGACAACAGATAGCTGGAATCAGTTAAGAGGCGCTGAAGTGTGAACACGTTATATAGATGAAACCCTAAAACTCAATGTATATACACGACATCTTATTCATTGTGTAGTAGCTGTTGTTGTTGCAATTGAGAGTGTTGTAGAGCAACTCGAAGAGTGTCACTTTGAAATGTATGCAAACACAGAGCAACAGAGAGTGAGGTAGAGAGGAAGAAAGAGCACACAGAGAATGTGCAGAGATTGGGCAGAGAATGAGTAGTTACAGACTAGACTTGTAACAAAAAAATTGATCTGGATTCATTTGTGAATCCATCTTGTATTCTGAAGTTGTAGCTTCTTAGTTCTGATTAGTTGGTGCCATCAGAAAATTGAGTTGGTGCTAGTTAGGGGATTGGTGTCTCCTTAGGGAGTGGGTGCTTCCATAGGGTGGGTGCTCTTGAATGTAACCAGTGAGGTTAGCCAGTAAGACATTTAACAGTGAGGCTGATTAGAATAGTATATTCTAGTAGCCATTTTCACCGTGGTTTTTTCTTTTGGGTTTTCCACGTAAAAATCTTGAGTAATGTGTTTTTGTGTGTATGTGTAATCTCTGCATTTTTTCTTTTGACTTGCATATGAATTTGTATTTCCTCTAAAAGATTTTAAAAACTACTTTTAGCTGATCTACTGATTCACCTCCCCTCTCAGTAGATAGTTGTGTTCAACAGTATTATCTACAAATTGATGATGGGTGAAACTTGCCAAGTCAACTGTGGCCTTTAACCCTCGAATCTCCCCATCTCTAGCTGCGCCAGAAATAGCCCTACCTAATGCCTTAACCATTAGGATAAAGAGAAAGGGGAAAAGGGGGTCCCCTTGTGTTAGGCCCTAGTAGGCCTCAAAGAAACCCGTAGGTTCTCCATTTGATTAAAATTGAGAATCTTGGGCTTGAAATGCAACTAAATATCCAGTTACACCATTCCTTAGCAAAGCCAAAGTTTTCCAAGGTTTTTAACATAAATCACCAGTTAACCCTATCATATGCTTTACTAATATCCATTTTGAGAATCATCCCCTTCTTGTGACTAGCCACCAAAAAGTGTATAATCTCATGGGTGATAATGACACCGTCATGAATGTTTCATCCCAGAACGAAACCTCCTTGCTCACTGGAAATCAGGGCACTAAGAAAACCTTTCTGTCTAAAGGAAATAGCCTTAGAAATAATTTTGAAAATTGTGTTGCAAAGCGAGATTGTAATGTTTCCATTTTTGATCTAGACCCTTGTGGGACCGTTAGCCCATTCTTGTTTCCGATGGCTAAGGGTAGAGGAATGAAAATGAGCATTATGGGCCATTTGTGAGGAGTTAATAATGGAAAGGGTACTTTATATTTCTAATTTTTAGTTGAGTTATGAAAAGCACCTTATGTTTCTATCTCACTTAGGTGGTGGGGTTTATAGGTATTGGGCACTTACGGCCTAAAGTGAAATTAAGAGGAACTTTTAATATTTTAAAAGGAAAAAGTAACTCTCCCTCTCTATTTTGGGTGCCACAATTGGAGGAAGAATACAAAAGGAAAATGAGGCTCTTTTGAAAATGGGTATGTTGAATATTGATTTGGAAAATTGGATCAAGTATGTCAAGCTTGATTTCCACCTCTTGAAGACGAAAACCTTCAAGAAGTGTCAAAAGTTTGGGGATGAAAACCTCCATTCTTTCTATTTGGGCAACTCTATTTAAGAGTTGTGAGCTTCAAAATTGCATGTGTACATGTAAGTGGATTTACAAAGGTGTCTTTGGACACCACCTTCATTAAAGAATTATTTCAAACCGTTAGGACAGTTGTAAATTCATGATTTGCAGGTCAAAGAGGTGGGTGAACTTGGTTTAAAGAGTTTTCGTTGATTTTGGAAAAAACTATGGCTATAACTATGGTTTTTGTAACTTTGGAGCTTTTTTTGAGGGACTTCTCATGGAGGGAAAATTCCGATTCTAATTTTGTTTGAAAACTATTATTTTTGTGATCATTTTGAGCTAATATTTGCATTGAAATTCCCATTGTCCTGGAAGATACGAATTTTTGAAGTTTCAGCTGATTAAGACAAATATTAAATTATTGAGGGCTGAAAAAAAATAAGGGAATTAATTCAAAAAATTATTTGCATAATTTTCTCTAGTGGAGAGACTTGCTTTTGGAGGTTGTTTGCATGGTTTGGAGCCATTCCTAAGGTGGCAAATTTGTTGGTTGATTGAGGATCTTCCTTTTGAGGGCTAATTTCTTTGGAAACATTACTCTGGAGTTTGGAGATATTTTTAATATTTTATTCTAGTTGGGCCATTTGTGTTGGAGTGATTTTGCAAAGTTTTTAAGGTCATTCAATGCCCTAGAATATTCAGAGATTATTTATAATATTTTCTAAGTGGGACGAATTTCCTTGAGGAAGGTTTACAAGGGTTTAGGGTGCTTTTAGGCCCTAAACAATTGGGCAAATATTACTATAATTATTCGTGGATTTTCTGATAATAATTTCAACAATTTTGGTGCTGATTTGAGGGATGAACAAGTTTAATTTTTCGCTTATTTAGGGTTGGAATATTCTGCATATGGGCAATTTGCTTGACTAGGGTTTGATCACATTGGAGGCCCTAATCTTCGATGACTTCTGGTTGATATGCTTGTCATGATTTTATGTGAATTGTGTCCACAATTTGTGAAGGATTTTGCAAGGGTTTGTGGCGATTTGAATAAAGGAACAACGACTGCATTTTATGATAGAAATCAGAATTGTGGTAGGTCAAAATCAGTCATTGGCTCTACAGCGAAACAAGGTATTTATTGTGGCCACTTATTCAGGGTTTTTCTTTAAAGTTTTCTTGCATATTGGGAGTGGAAATAAAGGAATATTGTTGGAGCGGTTTATGTACCTAGGGTTTGCTGATTCTAATTTCAGACATTCAGAAATATATTGCAAATTTATTAAATTGTGTAAAACCCGTGTTTGAGTCATATGTCCCAATTTGGGGACATTACAGTGGTATCAGAGCCATGTCTTGGCTTTATTGTGGGTTGCACAGGTATTTGTCAAACAAGTGACATGGACAAGGTTGGAATGGAGAGGATTATTTAGTCCCAGGATCGGTTATTGGAAGAAATGGAGGAAGAAAGGCTCTACCAAGCAGGAAGAAAGGTAGAGCATATATGTTAGCTTGTTGGAGATCTAATCAACACCTTGAAAGAGGTAGAAAAAGGGCTATCCAAGGTGAATCAATCACAATATGAGTTAATGAAATGGGTGGTACAACCCTCAAGGATGGACTTGGTTCAACATCAACTTTTGAGGCACACAAATGAGAAGGTAAGGCTCCTGGTTACTAGTTGTGTTAATGAGATTTTAAGACTAATTGAAGTTCCTTACATTGATAAAATCATGAGGGAGATATTTTCGTTGATTGTGGAGAGCTTCCAAGGCCCCAAGGATGACAAAGGACCGTCCTTGGCTAGGAGGGTCAACATTTTAGAAACTATGGCTTCAATCAGATCAGATAATTTGATGTTGGATTTGGAGTGTGATACACTGTAATAACCACCCCTATTTTCCAATGAAAGAAACTTGCGAACTACTATGTCATCAATTAAATTGTTTAATGATCAACATGGCCTTTTGTCAAACACTTGACAAACATATAACTATACATGCAAAACCTGAAACTCCTTATCTGCTGTTAAACACTAATTTGCAATATAAATGTGCACTTACAATTGCCTTATGGGCTGCGACAAATATTCAAATTTGTATTCAAAAATTACAATGCTTACATATGAAAATATGATAGAAGCCTGGAAATTAGTGCTGTAGTAATCTACAGATGAAATGGCAGCCTTCCAGACCTCTAATCAGCAAGAATAAACAAGTAAACTTGATGCAAACACTGTTCACGCGCTATAGCATCACTATTCACAGCACTGTAGCAAAAACACTATTCATGCGCACTGTAGCAAAACAATATTCACGACTCCTGTAGCAAATCATTATTCTGCCCTTCTTTATTGTAAATCCAATAAGCCCAATGTATTTTCTGAATGAAAAACACCATCAATCCTCCTGACTGTCTTTCAACAGCGAAGAGAATGCTAGCAAAGAGGGATTTCGTCCTCCAAGCTCGAAAATCAGATTTCCAGGAAATCCAATAGCATAACATTAATCTCATCCAAACTCCTAAATGGAAGCTCTTCTATTTCTTTTATAGAGTTCTCACAAGAGTCCCTTCATTTTGTCAATGTGGGATAAAACATAACTCCCTTTATGTAACTTATATATCCGATGTATTATAAAATAAAGGGGATTCTTTTATTTAAATAATTCCCAAACTATAGAATATGCATTAATAAAGTTAAATATTTAAATTTAGCTTTATAAAATAACTTCATTAATGCCCAATAAAACATATCAATGATAAATAAATCTTCCTGTCGATTTTAAACAATCACCATCAACATGTCACTGCCCCTAGATGTCTAGCCATGTCCATCATGACTTACTATAAATAGTAAGTATGCCCAAAACTGACTCAAAACCCCTCAAAAAGATATGCAACTGAAACTGTCTAGGCCAAATGGCCTCTAAGTCCCTTTAATGTCCTGATTAGCCTATGGGACCATAGGGAAATAGGCTAATGACAACATCATGCTATGAATGTTAGAAAGGAGACATTACATACACTTATTCTTGAAATGTTCCAACATTTCCTTACAATTGCAAGTAAAAATCCTACAAAAGGTATGATAACTTCCATACAAATGGTGATGAATTTAACACTCAATGAAAGTGATGATCTTTCTGAGCCATTGTTGTCTATCTTATTGGTAGTTTTGAGGTTATAAAAGAATAAATTTTCAGTTGTCCAAATGTTGTTTGAAATTTTTGCAAATATTTGTGAGGAAAAATTAAGGCCATATTTGATAGTGGAGCATGTAGAAGAAAACAAATAAAAAGTTTGTAAGGAGCCATTAACCGAAATTTCTGTGCCACAAGAACCATAAATTTATAAGCAACAAGGGTTGCAAGTAGAAGACAAAAAGAGTGGATGGACAACCCGCCCTTAGGATTCCTATGAAGGAATCAACAAAACAGAAAAATTAGATTTGAGAGGAGGTGGTAAGCAACAAAAATGTGACACTTTTGGGGCAGTCTAGAGTGGAAGTTTGTGAGCATCAAAAATATGAGTTTTTGGAGCAGCAAAGAAGGCTGCAAATGATTGGCCAATGTGGAGAAATGCCAAGTACTTTGGGGCAACCAAGTACCACAAAGTTTGAAATTCAAAGAGAAGAAGACAAAGAAACCAAGGTGTTCATAGATGACCCCGTAAAGGGGTATGTTTTGAATGATACTGTGGGGGTTGGTTCTAATAGTTGTCCATCTTTACTGCATGACTCTAGAGTTGATAAAAGGGCTTGGAAAGAACAATTGTTGGTCACAAGTGTGAAGGAAGTGCATGCCTTAACAAGGTTGGATGGCACGGAAGGACTTTTGTTGAATCAATGCATAAGGAGATGAGGGAATGCTTGAGGGAAAGTGAACAAAATGTGGACCATTCATTATTTAAAATGAATGGGGAAGAAAGGTCTAAAATTGTTGATGAAATGTATGAAAAATTTGCTTCCATAGATTCTGAGTTATATCATCTACTTCAGCCACCTAGCATGCATAATAAAACTAATTTTGCAAGCTTGCCAATGCTCCAAACAAGGGGAAAAATTGCCCTATGTAAATCTGATCATGTGCAATCAGAGAGATCAAACTTTTGGCCACCAAAACAGCTCCTTTGTTGGAACAACATGACTGATTTTAGTGATTACTCCCAGCTGTTCATGAGTTTTGGGAATGACGCCCTTGGAGGCCACAATTTGCATAAGGAGTGGGTAAAATTTGTAAGTATGGAACAATGGTGTGCCTTACTTGCTTTTAAGCACCCCTCTGGTGTTTATTTGGTCACATTCTTACATAGCAACTAGGAGAAGGGGCCGCTGGTGACACAACATGCTTTGCATATGATAGAGACCATTCATAGGGGATTGCATTTGGAGATGAGTTACTTCAAAGGCATGTTTGGACATGATTTCCATATTGTTCTCCTTTTGAAAAATTGGATAAGGATGCCATGGCACATGAGGGGCCTACATGAGTTTTTGGAAATGATCAAAGGGGTCATGCCATCAATAATGGGAAGTTGGGCAAGGGCCCTAGTGTAAAATAGTGGGAGGAGTAAAAGGATAAAGGGGACGTGGTCATGAAAGAACTCGAAAATTTATGAGTATTGTCCACCAATTATATGCTCTTTGTTCCCCCGCAAAAGCGAAAAAATTGTTATGTTCCAGCTAAGAATAAAAAGAGAATGTAAGTATGCAAACACTGATTTTTTATCTTTCCCAAAAATCAGATTTTTACACTCATACACAGCAGCTTCTCAAGGGGAAAAACATGAATTTCTTGGACACTTTCCAGGACTTGATAGGAGGGAGAAGGGTATGTTTAGGCTCTAAAATTCATTACTCAGAAAAATCAGATTTGAGAGGTCAAACACAGCGATGTATGGAAGGGGAAAATTTTGAATTTTATGACATGTCCCAGCTCTTGGGTCAAGAAAGATATAAGTATGTTTATTTACGTGTTTGTCCACATGAAAATTTAGGAATCTATTTGCATATACAGCCATGTTACCTTAAAGGAAAAGCTGATTTGGTCCAGCTCATAGAAGATTCTGGAAACATGCTTATGTTGGCACATTGGAAAGGTGATGTAAGAAGCATTCACAATGGGAAGGTACGGCCTTCTTGTGGGAATGTTTGGGAGCTATTGATGAGTTTGAAGAAGATCCTATGCATGCTTGAGATGAATGACAAGGGTCAGCCTCTTGTTGAGTATGTGTTTCACACTCGGATGGCCATACATGGTGATGGCTATGTCTTGGAGGCCTCACCTCTTGGAAGGTACAGTGGTGTTTTCTTTTTGCAAATTTGGTGGGTCATGGTCTAGCACATGAGAGGGTTTTGCACATGGGACGAGGTAGTTTGGTTTCCTCATGATATACGTAACAATTTTTGGTCACATCTCATCCATTTGGAAGGTATTAGGGAAGGGAGTTTGCTCATCCACCACTTGGTATTGAAAATGGTGGTTGGTTGGGGGCATATGGAGCCTTTGGAAGGCTATGGGGACACTTCTAGCACGTGGGGCAGTCCCCAAAACACAGGTACAACCGTATGAAGGAGCCAATTGAGGGTTCTTTTCCTTGGGATGGAATCACAGGTGGACATTGCATCATAAGGTATGTTGGGACACCTCTTTGGGTATTGCAATTGCTTGAGGACAAGTAATTTTGGGTGGGGAGGACTGTGATGTCCCCATTTTTGATCTAGACCCTTGTGTGAACCTTAACCCATTCTTGTTTCCGATGGCTAAGGGTAGAGAAATGAAAGGGAGCATTATGGGCCACTTGTGAGGAGTTAATAATAGAAAGGGTACTTTATATTTCTAATTTTGAGTTGAGTTATGAACAACACCTTATGTTTCTATCTCACTTAGGTGGTGGGATTTAAACGTCTTGGGCACTTATGGCTTAAATTGAAATTAAGAGGATCTTTTAATATTTTAAAAGGAAAAAGTAACTCTCCCTCTTTATTTAGGGCATCACAATTGGAAGAAGAATATAAAAGGAAATGGAGACTCTTTTGAAAAGGGGTATGTTGAATATTGATTTGGAAAATTGGATCAAGTATGTCGAGCTTGATTTCCACCTGTTAAGGACGAAAACCTTCAAGAAGTGTCAAAGGCTTGGGGACGAAAACCTCCATTCCTTCTATTTGGACAATTCTATTTAAGAGTTGTAAATGAGCTTCAAAATTGCATGTGTATATACAAGTGGATTTACAAAGGTGTATTTGGACACCACCTTTGTCAAGGAATTATTGCAAACCCATCAGAGAGTTGGAAATTCATGATTTGCAGGTCAAAGAGGTGGACGAACTTGGTTTAAAGAGTTTTTGTTGATTTTGAAAAAATTTAGGGCTGTAACTAGGATTTTTGTAACTTCAGAACTACTTTTAAGAGACTTTCCTTGGAGGGAAAATTCTGATTCTAATTTTATTTGAAAACTATTATTTTTGTAATCATTTTGAGCTGACATTCGCATTGAAATTTTCATTATTTTGGAAGATACAAATTTTTGAAGTGACTACTGATTAAGGCAAATATTAAATTATTAAGGGCTGAAAATAAGGGAATTAATTCAGAAAATTATTTGCATAATTTTCCTTAGTGGAGCAACTTGCTTTTGGAGGTTGTGTGGTTTGGAGCCATTCCTAGGGTGGTGAATTTGTTGGTTGATTGAGGATCTTCCCTTTGAGGGATAATTTCCTTGGAAACATTGTTCTGGAGTTTGGAGATACTTTTAATATTTTATTCCAGCTGGGCCATTTGTGTTGGAGTGGTTTTGCAGGGTTTTTAAGGTCATTCAATGCCCTAGAATATTCAGTGATTATTTATAATATTTTCTAAGTGAGACGAATTTCCTCGAGGAAGGTTTGCAAGGGTTTAGGGTGCTTTTAGGCCCTAAACAATTGGGCAAATATTACTTGTTGACCATTTTGGTCCTGCAGGCCAAAATCCGTCCCCCCTTTTTCCCCTGTTGTTCTGAGCCAGTACATTTTTGATTTTGCACAAGTCTTGGAAGTTTGTATGGACTCTGCAGGGATTTCTATGGACTCTGTAGGTGTTTCTACAAACTCTGCAGGTCCATTTCTATAGACTCTGCAAAGAAGTTTTCTATGGACTCTACAAGTAGAGACGAGTTCCCGACACTTAGGCGCCAAATGGACCATTCCAAGTGCCCTTGCGGAGGGCAGTTCCAGACTCAAGAGCCCTTGCAGAGGGCAGGGAACACTTTTGCAAAGAGGCCTGTTGACCATTTTTGGTTCAATAGGCCAAAATCGGTCCCCTTCCTTCCCTGCTGTCCTGAGCCAGTTTCATTTTTTGATTTTGCACAAGTCAAGAATTTCTACGGACTCCACAGGATTTTCTACGGACTCCACAAGAATTTCTACGGACTCTGCAGGTCCATTTTTACGGACTCCACAGGGTTTTCTATAGACTCCACAAGAATTTCTACGGACTCTGCAGGGCCATTTCTACGGATTCAACGGCTTGTTTCAATGGCTCGGTTCAACAGTCGGTTCAATGCCTTCGTTCAACGGGTTGTTTCAAAGAGACGAGTCCCCGACACTTAGGCGCAAAAGGGACCATTTCAAGTACCCTTGCGGAGGGCAGTTCCGGACTCAAGAGCCCTTGCGGAGGGCAAGGAACACTTTCAAGGAGGCCACAGAGAAAAGCCGAAAATGTAAGTTTCCTTCGGACTTTCGTTTAAGGCAAAGGAGGCACCCTTCGGAAGGGTCATTTTCAACTTTCTTGAGAGGCACTTTTGAAGGCAGTCAAAAGACAAGGACGAAGAATAATTTCTTCGGACTTTTGTCTGGAGGAATTCCTTTGGACAAAAAGTCCGAAGAAATTCGAAAGGGCTACGAACAAAGATCCCGCCGAATGAACAAGTAAAAAGACCAAGGCAAAGGCGAGAATAATTTCTTCGGACTTTTTGTCCGAAGGAATTCCTTTGGGCAAAAAGCCAGAAGAAATTCGGAGGAAGGCCGCGAGAGGAAAAGCCAAAAAATAAAAAATAAAAAATTCCGAAGGTTCAAAGGCAAGTGCTCGAAAAATTCTTGCAGACTTTTGTTCGCGGGAAAAAAGTTTGCGGGGAATTAGCCGAAGAGAAAAAGGCCGCCGAAGGACCCCGAAGGGCAAGTGCCATTGCGGGGGACTCTCGGCTGCCGAACGAAGGGCACTTCTCCAAAGCCGAAGGGACACCTCCCTTTTGGGAGGGTCCAAAGCAAAGCCCAAAGGTAAGGGAGCGACAAAAAGCCGAAGAGAAAAGACTGTAGGAATTGCCAAGGACGGTGACGTCTCTGAAGCCGTCAACTTCAAGGAAATAGACTAGCCGTTGTTTTTTCAAATGGTGATGGGCCCGCGAATGTCATTTTTACAGCAGAGAAATAGCCGTATGATCTTTGAATTCTTGAGCGCCAACCAGAAAAGAGCTTAGAGAACAAAGAGACAGAAGCCAACAAACAACAAAACCAGGAAGACAGCACTGGAAAAGGACAAAAGTTGAGAATGAACTCAGTGACCTGCTAATAAAAGAGCCCAAGGAGCCAGCAAGGACGAGAAGATAGCCCCCGAGGGCCGAAAGAGCCAGAAGAGACAAGGCAAGGAGAAGACAAAAGAGCCAAGTGTAGAAACAGACAAAACAGTCCAAGTGGCGAAAGAAGGCGTCGACTCAAGGAGTTATTCCAACGGTTGGAATAGTGCTTGCCAAGTGGTCATAAATGGGACGTAAACAGTGAACGGGGCGACCCATTTTTTCTCCATTTTGCATTTATGAGCAGACAAACCGCGTGGGTGCATTCAAGGAGCAGTCTTGGTTATGGAGAAACGGCGCGGCCTATATTTTTAAACACCTGAAGACAGAATCGAAACTGACACAACATTTATATTTTAGCAGCTTCCTCTTCCCAACGCCCTTGGGACGCGCATGGGCCACTTGTCAAAGGGCGCCAAAAGTCTTTTTCAAAGAAGGCGCTGTTGTTCCCTCTTCTCTATATATATTGTAACTTCTCATTTTAAAAGGAGCTATCTTTCACATTGTAAGGCGAAGCCCTGGCAATTTTCACCTGGAATCAATAAAACACATTTTTACCTCTATTCTGGTTAGATATCTCTGAATGTGTCTGAGTGTTAGTCTTGTGCTCAGCGATTGCTTCCTAATGCTTTCACAGGGTTGACACCAACGCATCTGGTATCTATAAGGCGCCATTCATGCAGGTGACAAAAAGAGTTGTACCTGGAGCGTAGAGACAGAAGGAGATTACTAGACAGTGTGTTTTTTTCTACAACACCTATGGTGAGTCCCTTTTTCTGTGTGTTCCATTAAAGTCTCCCTGTTAAGCTTCATGCGGTTTGGTCCTTTTACCAGTTAAAGTGTATGTATGTGTCTTATGGTTCAGAGTGTGAGTGTGAGTAGGTCAAAATTATTTGGTGCATCACCCTCTTAGAGTAGGTTTTGTTTTCCTGTAATCCTTCTCCCTTTTCATCCCCCCCCATTTTATATATATATATATATATATATGTATTAGCACTTATTGGAGTAACTTAGATGCATCAAATGGAGCTAGCCTTTATCTAGAGACTCTTCTCCCAGTTTTGCCTTGCCTACAGGCAAGAGGGGAGTTTCCATTTTGACGTGTGGAAGGCAGGAGCTTAGTCTCCTGTCAAGGGTGCAATCCACTGCGTCAACAGTTTTTGGCATGCCCGGTGGGACTCAGTTTTTAAACTCAATAAAGTTTCAGGATTGATGCTGGTCCTGTTACAGCAAAATCAATTATTTTCAGCATCTAGCGACTCCACTGGTAAGAGCTTCAATTTCTAATCAAAGACCAGTCTGACTTCCTATGCTTAAAATCACCACATGGTCTGCTGCTAAGGGTGTCCCCTTCGAATTCATTGAATTGCCTTTGAACTCAGCAAAGCGACTGAGGTTTGAGAGGACCCATCCTTATTTAGCAAACCACTTTCCCAAACCTGCTATAAAGTACACCTACGCAAGAAGGCCGCGGTTACATCCTGTCATAGCTATGGCATTACCTTTTGTGACTTTTCGTGGTCAGTCCCTTGAATCTCCCGCGTTATGACCCAATTCCAGGAGCAATCCTCAAAAGTGTGCCTCCCTTTGATGAAGAGGGGCCCATCACAGTTATTGAACACATCAAAAATATTGCTAACCTCTGCAATATTCACAATGTCACTGAGGAGAATATTGCAATCAGATTGCTGGCATTGTCTCTCAAAGGCAAAGCTCTGTATTGGTATGGGACTTTACCCACAAATTCAGTCGATTTCTGGAATGAATTGGGCACTCTCTTGACCAACCGATTTGGGGAGAAGAGCGACCACCTCTTACTTGCCGAGCAGTTAACTACAATGAAAAGAGCTCCACATGAATACATGCAAAATTTCAACACTCATTTTTAGAAGACATGGGATAGAATCCCCATTCTGGTAAAGCCGACTCCTAGCTATGCTTTTTTGTATTACTTAAGAGCTTTGAACAGCGATATCGCTATTATGATACAGTCCATGGGAGGACATGTGCTTCCTGTTGCCTATGACATAGCTATAGCCGCTGAGAATTGCCTAGTACAGGCTGGAAAAATAGCTCCTAGACCCCATATGCCACTTTTTCCTGAAATGCTGCCTCCAATTCAGACCGCTGCTCCCACCTTAGCTCTTCTACCTAGAACAGAAAAGCCGGCTGCTACTTCATCAAATGAACTCCACGAGGTCAAAAGTCTGTTTCAAAATGTGACAAATGAACTAGTGGCTATTAAAAGGCAGCAAGCTCAAAACAACCAACCAAACCAAGGATATTAGCAATATGGTCAAGCAAATAGGCCCTCTTTCCAAAATTACAATCAAGGATAGGGTCAGCTTACACAGACCAGACCCTTTCAAGGCTACAATCCAGGCACCCCTTCATCATCCAAGGTTATGGTGCCCGTTCAAAACAATCTGGTGCAAGAACAACCAAGTTGTTCAACCATGGGATATGGTCAAGAGCAGGTTGTTTATACAAATGAAATGACGGGTCACTACCCAAATGTACAAGACAATCAGGTAGCCGCCCAATTCTAAGGTTTTGAGGCTTCAATGCAACCCGGCACAAGCAGCGGTCAGACCCAGCCTGATTCTACTCTCATGAACCACCTGGAAGGTGAGTTCTATGCAATCAATTACGTGGGTACTGCGGACAATCAGGTGACTGTGTCGCAGCCAATACAAGATTCAAAAGTAGAGCAATGGAAGAAGCTCAGGCTGCTGCCCAAGCGTCAGCAATACCTTCTTCATCGCATATAAACCAAAAGGTCCCAAACTTCAGACCGCCAGTTGTACCTTTAGCTCCTCAGCCTGCACCTCAGGCTATAAATAATTCCAAATAAAATTTGAAAAAAGGCAACCCTCGAGTCGATGTGGTTGACCAGATGAAGAAGCTGCACATGAACATCTCCTTGTGGGATTCACTGCAATGCCGGGGCAAAAGGACATGCTGCAAAAGGAATTGCATGAGCTAGGTGAACAAGCTATCCCAGCAAAGGCCGATAATGTCTTGATGATGAATGGACAGCCTTCCACCTCAAGTCAGGTCAGGAAAGAAGAAAAGGTTCCCCCTTTTTATGTGTCCTTGGTCATAGGAGATTTCTTGGTGCACAATTGCATCATTGACAGTGGAGCAAGCACCTCGGTACTGCCCAAATGCATAGCCGACAAGCTGGGGTTGAAATACAAAGAAATGACCAAGGGAGTCCTGCAGCTGGATGGAACACCAGCAAAGACAATTGGAGTAGTGAAAGGTTTGAGCTTGACGCTACATGCTTGCCCAACCTTCTCAATTCCCCATGATGTGGTAGTGGCGGATGTCCCTCCTTTGCCATCTGCTTATCCATGGATTTTACATCCAAGATAGGCAGCTACTTAGCAACGAATTGGTCTTATCTGGTTTTTAGAACCAAGTATGGGACCAAAGTTAAGATTGAATCCGAGCCACTCCACAGAGATCATCTGGAACCATACTCGCTCAAGGCGGCAAATGTCAGCTACGCCATAATTGACCAAGAAGAGTTCCAAGTAGACCAATCTCCATTCTCTGCCCTTGAAGGAGTTGCAGACCTGCTCTTAGATGAATGGGAAAGTGACAACTTCGAGTATGATCCTTACAATTTCATAGAGGAGGTAGGCCTTGGAATTTATTGCATGCATGAAGAGGGTACTTTTGTATCAAATCTGATGAAAGCCAGCCAGGAAAGCTCAGTTCTATGGCAACTGTTCTTTGACGGTTCAAGAAGTAAGTTGGGAGTTGGTGGTGGAGCGGTGTTGGTTTCTCCTTCAAAGGAGAGATACTTTTTAGCTTTCCGGTTCCAATTTTCCTGCACATGCAATGTTGCGGAATATGAATCCCTCATCCACGGTTTGGAGTGGGCGAGGAAAAGAGGAATCAAAGAGCTGCAAGTTTTTGGTGATAGTGAGCTGATTGTCAATCAGGTAAGAGGCTAGAATTTGACAAAGAATTCTTTACTGAAGTCCTACAAACATAGGGTATGGGACTTAGTGGAAAATTTCTTTGCTTTCAATATTACCTCCATTCCTAGAGAGCAGAACAAGCAAGTAGATAGGCTGGCAGCAGTTGGTACCCAGTTTGATATCCCTCGAGAAATAGGCCGAGACCACAGCTCACGCAACTTGAAGGTAGTGATCCGGCCCTCTGTACCTGACAACATCACCAACTGACAGGGCTTCAACAACGATCATCAAATAGCACTCTTCTTGCAAGAAGCTGAGTTTGCTACAAAAAATAAAGTTAAGCTACAGTAGCAATATGGCAGCCAGATTGTTCAACTGAAGAACAATAAACTCCCCAAAGGTTTGGTCACTCTAGAGAGTATCTTCAATGGAAATGACCAGTTGAAAAACGACAAGGCATTGATTGCAACGAAGGAGGAGCACCATGAGAAGGTGAAAATATTCAAGGATAAGCTGCTTGCACTTGGGAAAGTGTTCACGGACCGTGAAAGGCAGGCCTTCATCTTGTTGTGCCAAGAATTTGTCGATATCTTCGCTTGGGAGTATAGTGATTTGAAGGGTTTTGACCCAAATCTAGCACAGCATACCATTGAGCTGAAAGAAGGCGCTAGGCCAATCAAGCAGAAGCAGAGGCCTGTCAACCCAATGATTGAGCCTCTCATGCGAAGGAGCTCACCAAGCTGATTGAGTCCAGGATAATATTTCCAATCAAACACTCTTTTTGGCTGGCCAATCTTGTTCCTGTCCGGAAAAGGAATGGGGAGATCAGACTGTGCGTTGATTTCAGAGACCTCAATAGAGTCTCTTTGAAAGACCATTATCCTCTCGCAAGCATGGAGCAGATCCTTCAAATGTTGACAGGCAACGAGCGTTTCTCCCCCCTGGATGGGTATTCAGGATACAACCAGATTTTGGTACAAGACTGTGACCAGCACAGGACAGCCTTCACTACCAAATGGGGGACGTTTGCTTACAGGAAAATGCCTTTCGGACTGTCTAATGCTAGTGCCACCTTCCAACGAGCTATGGACATGGCCTTTCAAGGCTTGATAAATAACACTATGATGTTATATCTTGATGATGTGACAGTTATCTCCAAGGAAGCGAGCCAACACATGAAACACCTCAGACAAATCTTTGAGAGGTGTAGAGAGTTCGGTATTTCTCTCAACCCGAGGAAATGCGTGTTTGTTGTCCACGAGGGGAAGCTCCTTGGTCACATCGTTTCTAAGGAAGGCTTGACCATTCATCCAGAAAGAGTTCGCTCCATCTTGGAGCTATCCTTGCTTAAGCACAAGAAAGGTCTGCAAAGCTTCTTCGGCAAGATAAATTTCATCCTGAGATTTATCCCGAATTTTGCGGAAGTGGTCAAGCCGTTGACCTCTATGCTGAGGAAGGGTGAGGAGTTCACATAGACAGCACAAAGAAAGGACAGTTTCGAAGAAATCAAGCAGGCCATACCCTGGGCTCCTACTTTGATCAGCCCTGACTTCACCAAAGATTTCAACCTCTACACCTTCGGCAATGAAGAGGTAATCTTTGCCATGCTTACCCAAGCAAAGGATGATAACCTTGAGCAACCAATTGTGTTTTTTAGCCAAGGCCTAGAGGGTTTTGAGGTCAGATACACATATGTGGAAAAGCAAGTCCTGGCGGTCATACAAAGTCTGAAGAAATTCAGGCATACGCTGTCCAATAGCAGAATCCACCTCATGGTTCCACATCCCGGCATCAAAGATTTTTTGATTAACCGAGACCTGAATGAAAATAGAGCGGGGTGGATCACTAAGGTGATGGAATACGTGGATATCAAGATCACCAAACTGGTAAGAGGGAGAGGCATGTGTGAACACCTTGCTGCAGACTTTAAGCAGCAAAAAGAAGATAGTCTACTAATTCATGATGCAGCTACAACAGAAGAACCAACGGTCATGAATGATTGGACATCAGACGTGAGGCATTTCCTTCTCACTAGTGAGTGCCCGCAGGGCCTTGATAGGACCAAGAGGAGATATTTCAGACTCCAGTGTCTCCCTTATGTCCTGACTGATGGAGTGTTGTTCAGAAGGGATCTTTAAGGAGTCCTTTCAAGATGCTTGGACTCAAGTCAGGTTGACCGGGTGCTGTCTGAGTTCCATGATGGGCCAGCCGGCGGTCATTTTGTTCCTAGGGCTACAGCGGCAAGAATAATGAGAGCTAGTTACTTCTGGCCTATTCTTTTCAGAGACACCCATGCTTGGATACGAAAGTGCCATAAATGTGCATTTTTTGATGGGAAACAACGGTTGGCTGCCATGCCTTTACAGCCTATTCAGGTAGAGCAGCCATTCATGCAATGGGGCCTTGACTTCATAGGGATGATTAATCCTTCCTCCAGTGTTGGACACAATTGGGTCTTGACCGCCACGGATTATTTCACAAGATGTGTAAAGGCTGTTGCTCTGAAGGAAGCCAATGAAAGTGCAGTCCTGAATTTTTATGAGGACTTGGTGGCAAGGTTCGGGGTTCCAGCAACCATAATCTCAGATAACGCGTTAGCTTTTCTGGGAACTAAAACAAGTGAATGGGCGCTGAGATATGGTATTTATCTTAGCACTTCATCCAATTACTACCCACAGGGGAATGGGCTAGCTGAATCTACAAATAAGAATTTGATCAGGATCATCAAGCGAACCATGGAGGAGAATTAGAGGACTTGGCATGCCAAGTTGAAAACAACCTTGTGGGCAGATAGGGTCACCCCAAAGGGGGCAATTGGTAACTCGCTGTACACACTCATCTATGGAAGGGAAGCTAGGCTTCCCATTTCACTTGAGTTGCCAGCCTTGGACCTCGCTCGCCAGCTGCAATTAGAAGGAAATAGCATGGCGGTTAGGCTATGCGAGCTAATGGAGCTCCAAGAGACAAGGGACCAGGCTATGGCTTTTATGACCAACTGCCAACAGCAAACGAAGAGACACTTCGACAAGAAATCTTCATCAAAAGGTTTCTCTGAAGAAGACATTGTCTTGAAATGGGATGAGGACCGAGCTAAGCCTGAAAAGCACGCGAAGTTCGACGCCCTATGGAGTGGCCCATACGTCATCACTCAGTGCAAGCAGCATAATGCATTCCAACTCTCCAGGTTGGATGGTGAAGAACTGTATATCCCAGTTAATGGGATACATCTTAAGCATTACCACTGAGTCCCTTTTCCACCATGTATATATTTCTCTTGCTTTTCTCCTGTTCCCTAAGTGCCTTTTGCACATGTTAGTAGTTTTCTTAGTTTTGTGTGTGTTTTCGTTTCCTTTTGGGGTAAATCTTCGTGATTGATTCTTGAATCTATTGGGGCTATTGCTGATCTTTTAAGTTACATTCTGACTCCATGCCCAATGAACTTTAAGGCAACTGGTTTCTAAGCATAGCAGGCATGCTTCCTCTGGGAGTCGCCAATTTGGTGACCATTTTTTGTCCAACAGGCCAAAATCGGTCCCTTTCCTTCTCAGTTGTCCTGAGCCAGTTTCATTTTTTGATTTTGCACAAGTCAAGAATTTCTACGGACTCCACAGGATTTTCTATGGACTCCACAAGAATTTCTACGGACTCTGCAGGTCCATTTCTACGGACTCCACAGGATTTTCTACGGACTCCACAAGAATTTCTACGGACTTTGCAGGGCCATTTCTACGGACTCTGCAGGTCCATTTCTACGAACTCTGCAGAGAATAAATGGGTTCCCAACACTTAGGTGCAAAATGGACAAGTGCTTGTTTCAAGAGTCTGGTTCAGTCGGTTTGATTCAAGTGCCTGGTTCATCGTTTTGCTTCAACGGCTTGTTTCAATGGCTTGGTTCAACAGTCGGTTCAATGCCTTCGTTCAACGGGTTGTTTCAAAGAGACGAGTCCCCGACACTTAGGCGCAAAAGGGACCATTTCAAGTACCCTTGCGGAGGGTAGTTCTAGACTCAAGAGCCCTTGCGGAGGGCAGGGAACACTTTCAAGGAGGCCACAGAGAAAAGCCGAAAAGGTAAGTTTCACTCAGACTTTCGTTTAAGGCAAAGGAGGCACCCTTCGTAAGGGTTGTTTTCAACTTTCCCGAGGGGCACTTTTGAAGGCAGTCGAAAGACAAGGACGAATAATTTCTTCGGACTTTTGTCCGAAGGAATTCCTTCGGACAAAAAGTCCGAAGAAATTCGGAAGGGTTACGAACAAAGATCCCGCCGAATGAACAAGTAAAAAGACCAAGGCAAAGGCGAGAATAATTTCTTCAGACTTTTTGTCCGAAGGAATTCCTTCGGACAAAAAGCCCGAAGAAATTCGAATGAAGGCTGCGGGAGGAAAAGCCCAAAAAAAAAAAAAAAAAAATTCTGAAGGGTCAAAGGCAAGTGCTCGAAACAATTCTCGCGGACTTTTGTCTGCGGGAAAATGTCCGCGGGGAATTAGCCGAAGAGAAAAAGGCTGCCGAAGGACCCCGAAGGGCAGGTGCCCTTGCGGGGGACTCTCGGCTGCCGAACGAAGGGCACTTCTCCAAAGCCAAAGGGACACCTCCCCTTCGGGAGGGTCCAAAGCAAAGCCCGAAAGTAAGGGAGCGACAAAAAGCCGAAGAGAAAAGACCGCAGGAATTGCCAAGGACAATGACATCTCTGAAACCGTCAACTTCAAGGAAATAGACTAGCCGTTGTTTTTTCAAACGGTGACGGGCCCGCGAACGTCATTTTTACAGCAGAGAAATAGCCGTTTGATCTTTGAATTCTTGAGCGCCAACCAGGAAAGAGCCCGGAGAACAGAGAGACAGAAACCAGCAAACGGCAAAACAAGGAAGACAACGCTGGAAAAGGACAAAAGTTGAGAATGAACTCAGCGACCTGCTAATGAAAGAGCCCAAGGAACCAGCAAGGACGAGAAGATAGCCCCTGAGGGCCAAAAGAGCCAGAAGAGACAAGGCAAGGAAAAAACAAAAGAGCCAAGTGTAGAAACAGACAAAACAGTCCAAGTGGCAAAGGAAGGTGTCGACTCAAGGAGTTATTCTAGCGGTTGGAACAGTGCTTGCCAAATGGTCATAAATGGGACGCAAACAGTGAATGGCGCGACCCATTTTTTCTTCATTTTGCATTTATGAGCAGACAAACCGTGTGGGTGCCTTCAATGAGCAGTCTTGGTTATGGAGAAACGGCGCGGCCTATATTTTTAAACACCTGAAGACAGAATCGAAACTGACACAACATTTATATTTTAGCAGCTTCCTCTTCCCAACGCCCTTGGGACGCGCATGGGCCACTTGTCAAAGGGCGCCAAAAGTCTTTTTCAAAGAAGGCGCTGTTGTTCCCTCTTCTCTATATATATTGTAACTTCTCATTTTAAAAGGAGCTATCTTTCACATTGTAAGGCGAAGCCCTGGCAATTTTCACCTGGAATCAATAAAACACATTTTTACCTCTATTCTGGTTAGATATCTCTGAGTGTGTCTGAGTGTTAGTCTTGTGTTCAGTGATTGCTTCCTAATGCTTTCACAGGGTTGACACCAAAGCATCTGGTATCTATACGGCGCCATTCCTACAGGTGACAAGAAGCGCTGTACCTGGAGCATAGAGACAGAAGGAGATTACTAGATAGTGTGCTTTTTTGTACAACACCTATGATGAGTCCCTTTTTTTGTGTGTTCCATTAAAGTCTCCCTGTTAAGCTTCCTACAGTCTGGGTCTTTTACCAGTTAAAGTGTATGTCTTATGGTTCAGAGTGTGAGTGTGAATAGGTCGAAATTATTTGGTGCATCACCCTCTTAGAGTAGGTTTTGTTTTCCTGTAATCCTTCTCCCTTTTCATCCCCCCCCATTTTATATATTTTAGCACTTATTGGAATAACTCAAATGCATCAAAGGGAGCTAGCCCTTATCTAGATACTCTTCCCCTAGTTTTGCCTTACCACAGGCAAGAGGGGAGTTTCCATTTTGACGTGTGGAAGGCAGGAGCTCAGCCTCCTGTCAAGTGTGCAATCCACTGCGTCAACAAGGCCACAGAGAAAAGCCGAAAAGATAAGTTTCATTCGGAAATTTGTTTAAGACAAAGGAAGTACCCTTCGGAAGGGTCGTTTCCAATTTTTCCGAAGGGCACTTTTCAAAGGCAGTCGAAGAGGCAAAGGAAGAAATCCTTCGGACAAAAAGTCCGAAGAAATTCGGGGAAGCTGCGGGAGAAAAGCCTGAAAGAGAAAATTCTGAATGCCAAAGGCAAAGTGGTCGAGACAATTCTTGCGGACTTTTTGTCCGCGGGAAAAGTGGCCAGGAGAAATTTTGCGGAAAAAGTGACAGCAGGAAAAGACCCGAAGGAATTTCAAGAGGGTAAAGCAAAGCGGTAGAGACAATTCTTGCGAACTTTTTGTCCGTGGAAAAAAGTCCGGGGGAAAAGTCTGTGGGAAAGCTCTGAAGAATTTCAAAACCAAGAAAGTCGAAGGACGCCGAAGGGCAGGTGCCCTTGCGGGGGACTCTCGACCAAAATGAATGACACTTCTCCAAAAGCCGAAGGGTCACCTTCCCTTTGGGAAGGTTCAAGACAAGAAATTCGAAGGAAAGAAAGCAACAAGAAGCCGAAAGAAAGAGAAAGGCCGAAGAAAGTTCAAGGGGTGAAACTAGCCGTTGGTTTTCAAACAGTGACGGGCTCTCGAACGTCAATTTTAAAATGGTGAAATAGCCATTGATTTTGAAAAGCTTAAAGAGCAGCCCAAGGAACTCAGCGACCCGCCAAGAAGATAGCCCTGAGGGCCGAAGGAGCCAGAAAGAGACAAAACCAGAAAGAGACAAAGTGCAAAAGCGGACAAACAGTCCAGGGGGCAAAGAAGAGGTGTCAACTTAGAGATTTATTCCTGCAGTTGGAACAGTGCTTGCCAAGTGGTCATCAAACGGTGCAAACAGTAAGCGGCGCAGCCTGTTTTCTCCATTTTGCATTTATAAGCAGACAAACCGCGTGAATATCTGGAAGGAGCAGTCTTGTCTGTAGAAAAGAGGCACGACCCGCGCTTTCACATTAATGTTTGAACGCCAAAGTCAAGATTGGTGATTACACAGCATTTGATGACCATTGTTGCGTGTGGAAGATAGGAGCTCAGCCCCCTGCCCAGGGTGCAATCCACTGCGTCAACAGTTTTTAGCACGCCCGATGGGACCAACTAGGACAAGTTGTGTCCAAAGAGTTGAAGAATTTTTGGTGTGTTCTTCAACCAACCAGCCTTTGGAGGTTTTTTCATCAACACCAATGGCGACTTCGAGTTGAATCAGCTGGTTAAGCAGTCCAGGTGCTATCCAGAAATCACATTTTTTGTATTACTTTGGTGAAGCTCAGGGTGTTATGGAACCACCTCAAACTCCAACATTACTTCCCTCATTATTGAAGGGTAACCAGGAAAGCTGTTTGAGGTGATTCCATAAATATTCTGAGCTTGATAAAAAAACTATATGAAAGAAAACAAAGTACATGGTCCTAAGCAATCGATTATACACGTCAAGATGCGCTTTCATTTGAAACAGGTCTTCCTATGCATCAGAAGACCCTTCTTAGTCTTCCTCAACTCCCTCAGGTCTCTCATCCTAATGGCAGGGTCCTAACTTGGAAGGAAATAGTGGAATCATGGGGCAGGAAAGAGGAGATTAAGGGTTTTGCTCAAAACCTTGAAAAGAACGAACCTGCTCCTAATAATCATGATGATTCCTATGACCTCCAATAATGGCTCTTTCAAGAAGATCTAGCCAGGAGAGTTGCAGAGTTGGAATCCAAAGCGAGATTCCTCAACCAACATGTGATGGACCTGTCTGAACACACCCCATCTACACACCTCCAAGAGAGCTATCAGGCCACACCTGATATAGATGAAGTGCTGGCCAAATGGAAAGAGGAGAATCATTCGATTCTAGCTCAAGGACTGCCTCCTCTTCCACATGGTTTTTCCACTTCACCCATTCTCAAGGAGGAACCTGTTTTGCAAGAGGCGAGTGAGGAGCAGAAAATCCAATCTGCAGTTTCTCAAGAGGCTATCATGGATGTCAAAGAAGATGAAATCATCATGGAGGCTTCTTTTGAAGACATCATTAGCAATGGAGAAGGCTCAGGTCACGCATACATGCGGATGGTCCAGCAATATGAGGAGGAACATAAGCATGGTGAGCTCTCTCCCCCTTTGTTTGATGAACTTCTTTGTTTCTTCGATGAGGACGACTATGCCGAGGAGCTTGAGTTGGAGGAGGATCAGATGGATGTCTTTGAACAACTAGAGACTCTGATCCTTGAGCAGGAAAAGGAGAGGCCTGTCTACCTTGAGGAAAGCCTTGAAAGAGGGAGCTTTGAACGAAAGGGTGATGTTTTGTGGGATGAGCAATCAGTTTGTGATTCCATTTCAAACATCACAACAGTCACCCTTCTTCAAGAAGGCCAAAAGGAAGCAGAGGATAAGTCTGGCAGAGTCTTCAACGAGGCAGAAGGAGACGAGCCAATTCATGATGCATTGCAAAGGGACCATGCACAACAAAGGTCTTATGGTGATGAGCCAACAACCAATGATTTCTGGATAAAATGCACCAGCATGAAGAGCCAGCATTCAACAAGCTTCCAAGAACAAAAAGAGTACATATATGTTGGAAGCATGTTCTATTCTGGTCCACTCGGATGCAGGCCAATCGAGGTGACAAGCAAGAGGAGCAGGTCACCAAGTCTCCATTCCATTCAGCCACTTGTCTGGCACCATAAGTTTCTTTGCCAGGAAGGGGACTTAAGAAGTTTTCCCTTTGATCCAGGAGGGAGGCAAATATACCTGGTTAGCTGTATATAGTAGTTTGCTTTCAGTTTTCTTTCCTGTTTTCCCTAAGTGATGTTTGCACAAGTAGTGTTTTTAGTCTTGTGTGTGTTTTCCTTTGTGTGTGGGGTAAAAGCTCATGATTGATTCTGGGATCTCTCAAGGCTGTTGTTGGCCTTTCTTCAAAGTTGCGTTCTGACTCCGTGCTCAATGGATTTTAAGGCCACTGGTCTCTAAGCATAGCAGGCATGCTTCCCCTGGGAGTTGCCAATTTGTTGACCATTTTGGTCCTGCAGGCCAAAATCGGTCCCCCCTTTTTCCCCTGCTGTTTCGAGCCAGTACATTTTTGATTTTGCACAAGTCTTGGAAGTTTCTACGGACTCTGCAGGGATTTCTACGGACTCTGCAAGTGTTTCTACGAATTTTGCAGGTCCATTTCTACGGACGGACTCTGCAAAGAAGTTTTCTACGGATTCTGCAGGAAGAGACGAGTTCCCGACACTTAGGCGCAAAATGGACCATTCCAAGTGCCCTTGCGGAGGGTAGGGAACACTTTTGCAAAGAGGCCACAGAGAAAAGCCAAAAAGGTAAGTTTCCTTCGGAAATTTGTTTAAGACAAAGGAAGTACCCTTCGGAAGGGTCGTTTC
This sequence comes from Torreya grandis, assembly GCA_037957365.1. NCBI lineage: Eukaryota > Viridiplantae > Streptophyta > Pinopsida > Cupressales > Taxaceae > Torreya > Torreya grandis. The sequence goes on along the minus strand of JARHVA010001751.1, from coordinate 496,467 downwards.
CAATTTTTCCGAAGGGCACTTTTCAAAGGCAGTCGAAGAGGCAAAGGAAGAAATCCTTTGGACGAAAAGTCCGAAGGAATTCAGAAGGGCTATGAAATACTAAGGCAAAGGCGAGAATAATTTCTTCGGACCTTTTGTCCGAAGGAATTCCTTCGGACAAAAAGTCTGAAGAAATTCGGGGAAGCTGCGGGAGAAAAGCCCGAAAGAGAAAATTCTGAAGGCCAAAGGCAAAGTGGTTGGGACAATTATTTCGGACTTTTTGTTCGCGGGAAAAGTGGCCGGGAGAAATTCCGTGGAAAAAGTGACCGTGGGATAAGACCCGAAGGAATTTGAAAAGGGTAAAGCAAAGCGGTGAGACAATTCTTGCAAACTTTTTGTCCTTGGGAAAAAGTCTGCGGGAAAAGGTCCGCGGGGAAAAGTCCGTGGAAAAGCTCCGAAGAATTTCAAAAGCAAGAACGCTGAAGGACCCCGAAGGGCAGGCGCCCTTGCGGGGGACTCTCGACCAAAATGAAGGACACTTCTCCAAAAGCCGAAGGGTCACCTTCCCTTTGGGAAGGTTCAAAACAAGAAGTCAGAAGGAAAGGAAGCAACAAGAAGCCGAAAGAAAGATAAAGGCCGAAGAAAGTCCAAGGGGTGAAACTAGCCGTTGGTTTTCAAACAGTGACGGGCCCGCGAACGTCAATTTTAAAACTGTGAAATAGCCTCTGATTTTGAAAAGCTTAAAGAGCAGCCCAAGGAACTCAGCGACCCGCCAAGAAGATAGCCCCGAGGGCCGAAGGAGCCAGAAAGAGACAAAACCAGGAAGAGACAAAGTGCAGAAGCGGACAAACAGTCCAGGTGGCAAAGAAGAGGTGTCAATTCAGGGATTTATTTTCGCAGTTGGAACAGTGCTTTCCAAGTGGTCATCAAACGGCGCGAATAGTAAGCGGCGCAGCCTGTTTTCTCCATTTTGCATTTATAAGCAGACAAACTGCGTTAATATCTGGAAGGAGCAGTCTTGTCTGCAAAAAAAAGGCGCGGCCCGTGCTTTCACATTAATGTTTGAACGCCAAAGTCAAGACTGGCGATTACACAACATGGTTCCAGCAGGCCTCTTCTAGAAGAATGACATCAGCAACAGTGACTTCCTCTTCCCGATGCTCACAAACGCACATGGGCTAGCTTGACGGGAGCGCCAAAGTCTTTTCCAAAGCAGCGCCTTTACTTCTTCCCCTGTTTTCTATATATTGGAAACTTCTCATTTTGGGAAGGGTATCCATTCTCTTAGCCCGTAAGGCAAAGCTTTGCCCAAAAAATCTCTCGGGCTTGTAAGGCAGAACTCTGCTGGATTTTACCTTGAATCAAGACTTAGCAATTTTTACCTCCCTCTGGACTTGCACTCACGCATATGTCTATGTTTTCTTTTTGTGTTAAGTCATTTTCTTTTATGCTTTTCACAGATCAATTCCAGCATGTCTAGTGCATTGTGAAGTTCTTCTGCAAGTCTGCCAGAAGTGTCTACAGTAGGAATATAGGCGCATGTGAATAGGCTGCCAAAGTGTGTCTCAGAACACCTTTGATAGTTCTTCCTACCTGTATCTCTATGGACCCCTGACTCACTAATACAAAAGAGTCCCACATCAGATGAAGTGTATGACAGCGTCTTCTTGGTGAAAAGTGTATGTTTGGGCTGAGTGGATCAACTTTTTTGGTGTATCACCTTTTAGTTTAGGTTTAGGTTCTGTTTTCAGCATCCTTCTCCCTTTTCATCCCCCCCTCCCCCTTTTTTTTCATTTTATTTGTTAGTAGTAGGGAATCCAGGACCTAAAAGATACATCGAAGGGAGCTAGCCCTTATCTAGAGACTCTCCCCCCAGCTTCGCCAGTCCCACAAGCGAAAGGGGAGTTTCCATTGTTGCGTGTGGAAGGCAGGAGCTTGGCCTCTTGCCCAGGGTGCAATCCACTGCATCAACATTACTATAATTATTTGTGGATTTTTTGATAATAATTTCAGCAATTTCGGTGCTGATTTGAGGGATGAACAAGTCCAATTTTTCGCTTATTTAGGGCTGGAATATTCTGCATATGGGTGATTTGCTTGACTACGGTTTGTGTTGGCCATTTTTTGGCCCACATACCAATTTTTGCCCAAGTGTGAGAAGGTGGACTTTCAAGTAAAAGTGGCATGTTCAGACTTCGGGTTCTTGGAAGTAAAAGTCTTTGGGCTTTTGAAGTCACAATACTTCGGGTTTCTAAGGGCACAGTGCAAATCGGGTTTCCAACGGTGCTTGACTTCTAAATGTTTTATAAGTAGAAGTAATTTGGGTTTATGAACCCAAATTACTCATGGACATTGCAGATCAGATTCTCCAAGGTGAATGACTTCAAGCTTTTTCTTAAAGAAGACTTCAGGTTCTTTGACGAAGACAACTTCAGGTTTCTAGAGGAGCACTACTTAATTACTTCATAAGCTGTGAGCAATCATAAACCTAAAATAAGTAATGAGACATCAAAAGCCCGATTTGGTCTTAAAAGTGCTTCTCGGGTTATCAAAAAGACAAGTCTTCTCCAAGCGTAAATCCAAAGATCATTGACAAAATCCGAAGGTCGGTCACAGGTTTTCCAAAGGGTCACTACCCTTTCCAAAGGGACATTTCCATTTTACCCAGGAAAATTGTCATCAACAGTGGGGGCACTTACAAAAGTCCGGGTCGTTTGCAAAAAGCTTGGGTCCATTACTTAAGGGCTTGTTCACTTTTCCAGAGGAGCATTGCAATATTTTTGAAGGTCTCAAGCAAAAAGTCCAAAGGGTATGTTACCCTTCGGGCGGTGCCATTGACAAAGTACGAAGGGTCTCTTGCCCTTAGGGAAAGTCCTTGTCAAAAAGCCCGAAAGGCAATTTTGGAAAGGTTCCGAATGAATTCCTTTGGACTTTTTGTCCGAAGGAAATAAGCAAAGAAAATGTTCTGGGGAAAATAAGCTCGAGGGATAAGTTGCGAGTAGTACAAAATTTGAAGAGTAAGGAGTTGTGGATGAAAACTCCGAAGCAAGTAATGAGCAATGAGAAGTCCGAAGTAAGTTGCAAGGAGTGCGAAGCCCAAATAAGTAAAATGGAAAGTTCTGAAAGGAAAATTATTGTAAATAGTCCACGGAAAGCAAACGGCCGTGGAACATTAAGGTCAATGGTCAGCAAATCCAAAGGGCCAATCAGCTAGGGACAAGTGGCACAAGTACATACAACTCACTTCCAGAACATGCAAAGTGGTCAAACAAGGATTAGATGCGTCCAGGTGGAGCAGTGAACATGCAAAGACCAATCGGGATAGTCCAGATTGCAGTAAAGAACACACCAAGTTTTAAATGCAAGGACCAATCGCTCACGCTTGGCAGGAACATGCAGCTACCTCCTGTATGGCTCCGCCAGTTCCTAAAGGGATGACATGAATGCAGGATAGGCTCGAGGGGATTGGGATGAACTTGAACGACTCACTCCATGGTCAAAGAAGGATGATGGTGGTGGTTGCAGGAATTTATGGCTCCCCTCTTTCTTTTTTCTCACGTAGTCCCTCTTCTCTTTTGTCCCTTCTATATATACGAGCTTTCAAGCCATTGTAATGGTTCTCGATTTTTTTTAGATTTTCTTTTTTCTTTTTGGGAGACTTGACATTCTTTGATATATTGCAAAATATGCTCAGCTTGATTAGGCTCGACCCTGTCAAGCACTTGTAAGAACTACCTCTCGATGCAATAAAAGGACTTTTTTTGCCTATCTCTTGCCTTGGATTCGTGTCTGTTGAGTTGTGCACTATGGCAATGTGTGAAGGAGAATCTTCCTCGTCTATGGTCCTCCTTTCTGACCTTGTTTAGGGAATTTCTCAACGTTGTTTGCAGGTCTGGTTTAGTGTTCTTTCTACCATTGATGTGAGCTTTTAGTGAGTCTTAGAACTCCTCTCTGTTTGCATTCCTTGCTTCCGGAACCTCTTCCATGAAATACTAATGCAACCATCTTGATCTTGAGGTTGTGCAAGTTGGTATTGTCCTTTGCAGAATCATTGTGGGTTCGAGCTTTTGAGATTTTCCCATTTAGCTTTGGTGCATCACATGGTTAACTTTCTTAGGAGCCCGTATCCCCTTTATAACCCTTTTCCCTATGAGTCATTAGTTTAGCATTAGTTTAGGTGAGCATTAAAGAGGAACCGGCCTACTTTGGAGGTTCAACCTCGCTATAGGATACTCACAACCTGAGGTTGTTCCCACGCTTGTGGATAAAAGTAAGAGAGCCTGAAAAACTCTCCCACAAGGGTGCAATTCCACGCCACAGCAGTTTCTGGCATGCTCGGTGGGACCAAGGTCCAAAGCAGTAGAAGGATTTTTGGTGTTCTTCTGCATACCAGCCTTTGGAGGCATTCGACAAACATCAATGGCGACTCCGAGCATCTATCAGCTGGTTTAAAGCAGTCCAAGTGCTTGATCATCATTATCTGGTATGTACAATCAATCATATTTTGATCAAAATGCTCATTCTCTGCCTTGGCACCCTTCATATCAAGTTAGCCATGTTTATGGCTTTGCCTCAGGTGGTTCTCAAGATTCTTATGGGCAGCCTTCTCAGTCTCGAGCTATCCTTAGTTTTGCTCCAAACCAATCCATTTCAAGTTGGAGGCAAATGCTCTTAGGCTATCAAAAGTACATGATGGAACTTAATACGTAGAGGGGATATGGTCAAGATATCCTTGACCGCATCATTCATGACATAAGAGCTGCATTGCAGCAAACGAAAGAGAGATGGGCACCTATTGAAAGGGAAAATTGGAACAACCTCTCAGATGCGATGTTGAATGTGAGTGGTTACATCCAAAGCATTGAGGATAAATTGAACAACGTTGAAGAACAGCAGGTCCTATTCCGTCAACCTTGTCTATCTTCATATACACCGCCTCAAACCTCATATATATCACCCATTCTTCCCCAAAAGGCCACTCCAAGTGAAACCCCTTATGTTCCAAGTTCTTCAAGTGTCCCTCAAACCTTCCCTTCTTGGAATTCAATTCAAGAAAGCTTTCAAGGAAAGGAGGAAACTGTTGTAGAGTAGCCTGTGATTGAGATCCAAGACCCCATTTATCTTCCTCAAGAACCCTCATGTACATCATATCAGCCCCCTTGTGTTCCTTATCTTCATAAGGCCCCTGACCAACTTAAAGAGAAGCTTTTCAAAGAAAATATAGATAGGCAAATCAAAGAGTTGGAATTGAAGATGAAGAAAGAGGAAGAGAGTCGAAATCAAGAAAGGGCAGTTGTTTCCCACATGTTCCCCTCATGGAAATCAATCAAGGAAGGCATACAAAATGGGGAGGAGGTGTCAGTAATGAGGGTCCAAGAGCTATTAAAAAAAAAGAGGCTACTCCTAATACATTTCCTTCATGGGAGTCAGTCTAGAAAGGCTTTCAAAAGGAGGTGTTAGTTGAGACAATCCAAGAAGCAGTTTTTGAAAAGGAGTTGGTTGTGCCAAATCAAGCAACTATAACTCAGCTCAATGAGCTCAGTTTACAAGAGTTCCGAGACTCTTCTTCTCTCAAGAGCCACCAAAGAGACCATTCAAAGTCCCTAGCTGGAAGGATACTTTCCTAAACTGCAAGCAAGGTGAGCTTCTTCACCCTCCCACCATCTCCCTCTTGAAGGAGGAACCTATTCTACAAGGGTTAGAGGAGGAGCTTGCAATCAAAGTTGAGTCTGAAGAAGACAACACAAGTGTCTAGGATGAAGAGATCATGATAGGCAGCCCACTTCAATCAGAGGGGGGAAGAATTAGTTTCAGACCAATTTTCTTGGCATGGCTTCGATACTAGTAAGCTGGATCTTAAAGAGGACAGCCCTCAAGATGATGATGAGATAGACCTTGAATGGACTACTGAAAGTCCATTATACATAGATGAAGAAGAGGATGATTCATTTCAAGATGAATTGGAGCTAGAAAAAGGGGAATCAAACCTTGACCAAGACAAAGATGTTCTTTTGGACCTTGAAAGTTCAAATCAACCCTCATTTGCAGTTGAGGAACAAGAAGAAATCCTGAGTGAGGTTGATGAGGGAGACATCTTGAGTGCTAAAGAAGTGCAGCTTGAAGAACCACGGCCTTGTGTGATGAAGGAGAACCTTGAGGATAAACAAAGTTTTCAATATGAGCATGTCCTTCAAGGAAACTATGATCTGATTATGCCTAATAAGCATGATGATGAAGCAGAAAAGAGCAAGAGTGAGGTAAAATCTGATTGCTCAATGTTTGTGTTGACAAAGGGATGTCCTATCAGGCACCTTGCTCGGTTGGGAGGTAAAAAGGAGGAGCCATCACAGGTTGTGCTCAATTCAGAGCACAAATTTGAGCACCAACAAGAACAAGACCAATTTGCATATCCATTCCAGGATGGTGGCATAATCAATCAATCAGGATGGGTAAGCGAGTCTGTTTTTGTTCTTTTCCTTGGAGAAGTGTGTCATCAACTTGTTAAAAATCCAGTGCTTCTCCATATTTGTTTAGCAACTCTCAAACATGTAAAGTATAATGCATTAGTGAGGAAGGGCAGCTATTTTGTACAACCAGTCAATGGTTTTATATAGTTTCCTTTCTTTTTGGTTAGATTAGGGTAGGATAGATTTCCATGCTTTCCTCCAAGTGCCTTGTGCACATTCCCTTTTCTGTTGTGTGTTTCCTTTAAATAAGTGCCTTGGGCACTTTGTTTTGTTTTTCCTTGTTGCTTTAAGAAGAGGTTCCAAAAAGGGTCAGCCTTGTCGAACCAGAGCAATGACTCTATGCCCAATGGACTAGACAAGGCAACATGAGTAGGGTTCTCAAGCATAGCAGGCATGCTTCCTTACGAGTCACCACAAATGTTGGCCATTTTTTGGCCCATATACCAATTTTTGCCCAAGTGTGAGAAGGTGGACTTTCAAGCAAAAGTGGCAAGTTCAAACAACTTCGGATTCTTGGAAGTAGAAGTCTTCGGGCTTTTGAAGTCACAAGACTTCGGGTTTCTAAGGGCATAGTGCAAATCGGGTTTCCAGTGATGCTTGACTTCTAAATGTTTTATAAGTAGAAGTAATTCGGGTTTATGAACCCGAATTACTTATGGATAGTGCAAATTGGATTCTCCAAGGTGAATGACGCCAAGCTTTCTCTTAAAGAAGACTTTGGGTTCTCCGACGAAGACAACTTCGGATTTCTAGAGGAGCACTACTTAATTACTTCATAAGTTGTGAGCAGTTAGAAACCTGAAATAAGTAATGAGACATCAAAAGCCCGATTTGGATTTAGAAGTGCTTCTAGGGTTCTCAAAAAGACAAGTCTTCTCCAATCGTAAATCCAAAGATCATTGACAAAATCCAAAGGTTAGTCACAAGTTTTTCGAAGGGTCACTGCCCCTTCCGAAGGGACATTTCCATTTTACCCGGGAAAATTGTCACCAGCATTGGGGGCACTTACAAAACTCTGAGTCCTTTGCAAAAAGCCCAGGTCCATTACCTGAGGGCTTGTTCACTTTTTCAGAGGACCATTGCAATATTTCCGAAAGTCTCAAGCAAAAAGTCTGAAGGGTATGTTTCCCTTTGGGAGGTGCCATTGATAAACCCTGAAGGGTCTCTTGCTCTTCGGGAAAGTCCTTGTCAAAAAGCTCGAAAGGCAATTTTGGAAAGGTTCCAAATGAATTCCTTCGGACTTTTTGTCTGAAGGAAATCGGCAAAGAAAATGTTTCGGGGAAAATAACCTCGAGGGATAAGTCGTGAGCAGTACAAAATTCGAAGAGTAAGGAGTTGTGGATGAAAACACCGAATGAAGTAATGAACAATGAGAAGTCCGAAGTAAGTTGCAAGGAGTGCAAAGCCCGAATAAGCAAAATGGAAAGTTTCGAAAGGAAAATTATGGAAAATAGTCCGCGGAAAGCAAACGGTCGTGGAACATTAAGGTCAATGGTCAGCAAATCCAAAGGGCCAGTCAACCAGGGACAAGTGGCACAAGTACATACATCTCACTTCTAGAACATGCAAAGTGGTCAAACAAGGATTAGATGCGTCCAAATGGAGTAGTGAACATGCAAAGACCAATCGGGATAGTCCAAATTGTAGTAAAGAACACGCCAAGTTTTAAATGCAAGGACCAATCGCTCACACTTGGCAGGAACATGTAGCTACCTCCGATATGGCTCTGTTAGTTCCTAAAGGGACAACTTGAATGCAGGATGGGATCGAGGGGATTGAGACAACCTTGAACGACTCACTCCATGGTCAAAGAAGGATGACAGTGGTGGTTGCAGGAATTTATGGCTCCCCTCTTTCCTTTTTCTCATGCAGTCCCTCTTCTCTTTTGTCCCTTCTATATATATACGGGCTTTCAAGTCATTGTAATGGTTCCAAATTCTTTTTAGATTTTGTTTTATCTTTCTAGGAGACGGGACATTCTTTGAGATATTGCAAAATATGCTCAACTTGATTAGGCTCGACCCTGTCAAGCACTCGTAAGAACTACCTCTCGATGCAATAAAAGGACTTTCTTTGCCTATCTCTTGCCTTGGATTCGTGTCTGTTGAGTTGTGCACTATGGCAATGTGTGAAAGAGAATCTTCCTCATCTATGGTCCTCCTTTCTGACCTTGTTTAGGGAGTTTCTCAACGCTATTTGCAGGCCTGGTTTAGTGTTCTTTCTGCCATTGATGTGAGCTTTTAGTGAGTCTTATAACTCCTCTCTGTTTGCATTCCTTGCTTCTGGAACCTCCTCCATGAAATACTAATGCAACCAACTTGATCTTGAGGTTGTGCAAGTCGGTATTGTCCTTTGCAGAATCAGTGTGGGTTCGAGCTTGTGAGATTTTCCCATTTAACTTTGGTGCATCGCCTGGTTAACTCTCGTAGGAGCCCTTATCCCCTTTCTAACCCTTTTCCCTATGAGTCATTAGTTTGGCATTAGTTTAGGTGAGCATCAAAGAGGAACCGGCTTACTCCGGAGGTTCAACCTCGCTATAGGATACCCATACCCTGAGGTTGTTCCCATGCTTGTGGCTGGAAGTGAGAGAGCTTGAAAAACTCTCCCACAAGGGTGCAATTCCATGCCACAACAGGTTGATCACATTGGAGGCTCTAATTTTTGATGACTTCTGGTTGATATGCTGGTCGTGATTTAATGTGAATTGTGTCTACAATTTGTGAAGGATTTTGCAAGGGTTTGTGGCGATTTGAACAAAGGAACAACTGCTGCGTTTTTTGATTAAAATCAAAATTGTGGAAGTTCATAATCAATCATTGGCCATCCTCTATTAGAGCAAAACAAGGTATTTATTGCGGCACACTTTTTCTTTATAGTTTCCTTTCATATTTGGAGTGGAAATAAAGGAATATTGTTGGAGCAGTTTATGTACCTAGGGTTTGCTGATTTTAATGAGATATTCAGAAATAAATTGCAAATTTATTAGAATTTGTGTCAAACCCTTGTTTGGGTCATATGTCCCAATTTGGGGACATTACAGAGATAGGTCTGTAATCCCCAAGGGAGGCTTACAAATCTCCCTTAGGAATTAGGGAGATGAAGGTGCAGTTGATTTCGGGGCCAATTTTTTGTTTCAGCCAGGATTCTTCCACTAGGTTCACCACCTCATTAACAACAATATCCTAAAAGGTTTGGAAGAAAGTGGTTGGGAAACCATTCAGACCTGGAGCTTTATCTTTGTCCATAGAGAAGACCACCTGTCTAATCTCCTCATAAGAGAAGGGAGCCATTAACGTGTTTTGTCACTCCAAAACCACCTTAGGTATTCGAGTGAGACTTTGGGATTGTGCCTGCATATCCACTGCATTAGGATTAACAAGGAGATACCTAATGCAAGATATGACTTCATCCCAAATCTCAGATTGCCGCTCTAGCGATTTGCCATCTCTTACTATGATTAAGGAAATGAGATTGACATTTCTTCTCACACGAGTAGAGTTGTGAAAAAATTTAGTATTGTTGTTCCCATCCTTAATTTAGGTCTTACGAGACTTTTGTTTCCAAAAGATTTCTTCTCCAGCGTACAACTTGGCCAATTCAGCTAAAATCTCCTTTTCCTTCACATAGAGGTTTGCATCCATACCAACATTGCAAACTACCTGGTTGAGCTCGTCAAGGTCCTCCTTCATCCTCAGGATTTCTTTGAAGATGTTTTTGAAACTATCTCTATTCCAGGTTTTGAGGCAAGGTCTTGATGTGCTGGAGTTTTTTGCTAAAGATGGACTTTTTGTCTTTCCCCACCTTGGCTTCGGGCCACCATTTCTTAACCAGACCAAGGATAGAGGGGTCGCAGAGCCACATTAACTCAAATTTGAAGGGAAATTTGGAGTGGGCACCATCTTCCTCAATTTTAAGTTCAATTGGAGCATGGTTTGATCCATAAACCAGGAGAATGCGGCATTCAAAGGCCCAGTCTACCTCCAAACAAGTTGGGGAGGCCAAAAAGTGATCCAACCGTTCAACAATATTGCTAAAGCCTAGCTGTCTATTGGTCCAAGAGAACCACCCAGATTTGGGGACGATGTCAATTAGGCTAGAGGAGTCCATGAACCGCTGAAAGTCCTATGATTGAGAATCCTTTTTGACACCCCCTTGTTTATCTTTGCTTGAAAGGATAGCATTGAAATCTCCTCCCAAGACACAACGTTGATCCAATAGTAGAGCCATTTGATGTAAAATGTCTTTCCAAACCTTGGCTTTCCCGACAACAGAGTTCAACTCATAGACATTAAAAAGGAAGAAAGAAATGTTAGAGGGAAAAATCAATACCTTGCATAGCTGCCAACTAGCTCTAGAATTGATGGCCTTGACCCTTGCCTTGGCTAGTGCCCAAAGGATCACTAGACCCCCCAAAGTCTAAAGGAGTCCACAAAGAGCCCCCTCCAATTGCTCCAACTTTGCCCCATTAAGGAGTCCACTTTCGCCTTGCTAAGCTTAGTTTCTTGGAAGAGAAAAACATCAAAAAACGATTCCTGCAATTGGTGCCTAACCAGGTGCCTTTTGTTAGGGGCGTTGAGGCCCCTAATGTTCCAAGAGATAAGCTTCATTGCTGCTCAGTGGGGCATTCTGCTCCTCGCCTTCTTGAGTGGGCAAATGTCGTAATGGCTTTCTGCTTTCCTGCTACAACTTCTGCATTCATACGCTCTTTAATCAATCTACGACCTCTTCTACTCGCCGTCCCACATAATGGCTGTGAGATCTTGCATTGAATCTGAGATAGAGAGAGAGGCTCAGTTGAATGCAACTCCTCTTCCTCCTCTTCCTCAAAGTCCTCCGAAAAAGGGGATAGTTGAAGATCGCTCACCTTTCCTGAATCCATCTGAGTGGTGCTTACCCTCTCATGAGCCTCCAAGCCCTCCATTCCTGCCTTCATTCCACTATCTGTAGTGATGATGGATGATAGCGTTTGAGCTTCCATGGAGACGAAGTTGCACTCTTTTAGCATTGATTTGGGCGAGAGAAGCTTGCCCCCTTCTTATTTGCTTTTGAGCATCTCAGTCGCATTGATATTAATCACTGGCTCATCCAAAACACAATCTACCATCGGCTTATGGGATGGAGGTCCTCCATTCCCTTGGGGAATGGATTTTGACTGAGGCATTGCCAAGGCTTTCAACTCTTCCCCCCTTAGTATTGCTGCCATGGACTCTCGGACATTCACGATGAAAATGCCCAATTTCTCTGCACTTGTAGCACCTAAAAGGGACCTTTTCCACATCAACTTTCTGATCCCAAGCTCCCTCTTTAGTGTGGATACGGACTGATTCCAGAATCGCCTCATCTAGGTTAAGGAAAACAGATATTCAGGCATACAAGGTCAAAACCCCCTCAAGAGATTTTGGATCCGTTTTGATGAAATCACCCAAAACAACTGCAATTTGTTTGAGACAGTTCTCACTCCAATATTCTACTAGTAGCACATACAACCTAATCTAAATGGAGAATCTTCCATTCTTGGCCATTAAGGGATTAAAGTTGGGGCTCCAGTTTTGGATCCAAAGTCTTGCTCCATTAAGGAGCCAAAGGCCCCCTATGAATATCTCCATCTTTGCCTCTTCAGACGGGCAGGTGACATAGAAGAAACCCTTAAGCAAAAAACGGATGGAACAACCCTACCCCCAGTATTCCTTAATCCATCTTTCGACTTCACCCATAGTTGGCCATCTCTTCGCAAATTTCCCAATCAATCCTTTGTTTTGCAGAACCTGAACATTGTCCAGGAAGTCCGAGTTGATGAAAGATATTGATCACACACCGGTCCCCTCATCCTTACTATGGTTCGGAGGGATGAAGCTTGGGCTGTAGGGAACTCCCTAGTTTTTTCCTTCACTTTTAAGTGATTGAGTGAGAAGCATGAGCCGTTGCCATTCCTTGGAGAGAGTCAATCCTCATCAAAAACCCTAAGGGCTGTTTTACCACATATCGGCCAATCCTCGCCAGTATCTTCTCTGCAAGCATCTTGAATCTCTTGCCAAATCTCCTTTTTGTTGGGTTTGATATGTTTAGCTTGTTTTTGCCATTCCCTTGAGGAGGGCATCTCCCTCACTAGTGTTTGCGTTGATGCTGATCTAGAACCTTCACCATTCCTAGAATCCTCATGGATTAGACATTTATTCTTTGTTTGAAATACCTAAAATAAAAAAGTAGAATGTCAAATATTTTAAAAATAAATTTCAAAACAAAAAAACCAGAAATAAAAACTTAAATAATAGGAAGTGAAAAAACTTATAAAACAGTTGAAAAAATTAAATACCATAAATTCAAATTCTCACTTGCCCTAAACATCATCCAAAATTTCCATATTGTCATTTATATATAATCTCACTTTTAGAGATCCAAACACTCGGTATCTATAGTCCTCACATGTCACATTCAATGGACGATCATCATCAGAGTGTGGCAGGGCCTCTCCGTCGTCCCCCCTCAATCCAGGTGGGAGAATGCCATCAAGGTTAGATTGAGGCAGGAGGAGGGGGGCTCCTGCCATCTTGAACCACATGGAATGCCGCTACGACGAGAACAATGAGGATGAAAGGGTCTTGTGCTTGTCACACTATTCGATGTAGGACAGTCATGAGGCAAAAATGACATGGATCTAAACTAAAAGTAAATGTTAGAAAACAAGGAATTGAAATACTTAAATTCAAAAAAAAAAAAAAAAAAAAAATCATACCTCTGAATGAGTTCCTAGAATTAGATGGACATTGACTCATCTTAGCCTTATCCTCCTGCGGGTCCATATAAGTAGTGGACCAGTTATCAAAACCCCCCAAAAAAGTAATTTTAAAATTAAATAAATACTTCAATTTAAAAACTAGAACTAATAATTATACCGCCGTGCCTAGTTCCTAGTAGCAGAGGAAGGACATTGACTTGTCCCAGCATCCTCCTCCTGCAGGTCCATATAAGTGGAAGACCTATTATCTTTCATATAGGGCTGAATCAAATGAAATTTGGTATTGATATGCTTGGTTCGGTTATGAAAGACTGGATTCTTTGCCATTTGAGTTATGGAAGTGTTGTCAACCATGAAAAGTGTTGATGAAATCTGTTGTTTTTGCAAGTTTGAAAGAACCCTTATGAGCCATATAATCTCTTTGGTTGCCTCTGAAGCAGCCATATACTCTGCTTCTATAGAAGAAATCGTCACCACTGATTGCTTCTTTGATTTCCAACTGACAATTGTTGTTGCCAAGTTCATCAAAAAACTCATAGTGGATTTCCCATCTTCATGATTACCAGCATAGTTAGAGTTTGAATATCCAACCAGTTTGAAGTCTCTTGCCCTGGAGTATTTGAGCTCAACATTATGTGTTCCTTTGAGATATCGAAGGACTCTTTTTGCTGCTACCCAATGACTATCTTTGGGTTGTTGCATGAATCTTGAAAGAACAACAAAGGATATATCCAGTCTTCTTGTGGTCACATAAATAAAACTTCGAGTGAGTTGTCTGTATTTAGTGGCATCGACCAAATCTATTATATCTTCTGATGTCAATTTTAGATTCTTGTCAATGGGCGTGTTGAGAGGCTTACAATCTTCCATTCCTAACTTGTTCAAAATGTCACCAATGTATTTCTATTGTGTGATGAAGATACACTTTGGTTTTTGAATTACTTATATACCCAAATAGTAATGAAAACTCAAATTAGTCATTTCAAAGCTTTTCATCAACTCTGATTTGAACTTTGTAGTGTATCATTCATTGTTCCTTGTGATGAACAAATCATCAACATACACAACCACAAATACAATTGTTTTGATGAAAAGAGTTGCATCTTCAAACTCAAAATGTTTGATGTTCATGTTCATGAAGTGCTCAACTAGTTTATCATACCATGCTCAAGGGTCTTGTTTCAAACCAGACAATGATTTTTCGGGTTTGTACACCTTGTGCTTTTGGCCGTTTACTACAAAACCTTTGGGTTGTGTCATGTACATTGTTTCCTTAAGGTCACCATTCAAAAATATAATTTTGACATCCATTTGGTGAACTTTCCATCTGTTGTGAGTTGTCAAAGCCAACCAACATGGTTCAAATGGTAGTCTATTTTGTTGTAGGTGCAAAGGTTTCATTGTAGTCAATTCCTTTCTTTTGAGCATATCCCTTTGCGACAAGCCTAGCTTTATGCTTGTCAAGTGAGCTGTCGGCCTTGTATTTGTTGCGGTAGACCCACTTGTAGCCAAATGGAGGATCAACCAATTTTCAAGTCCTATTTTAGACTAATGCACTGTTTTCATCTTTCATTGTTTTTCTCCCAGGTTCAAACTTCTCATCTTGTTTGAACGATGTTGGTTCTAAATCAAATGCAACATTGAGTTCTTCTGGAGAATCATTCAGGGTGAGCTTTTCAATCTTATCTTGAATTTCCTCAAGGAACTTGTTTGATTGTGATGTTGTCGCATGTGCACTTCTAGTTCCTATTTTCCCAACTTCATTGGGTCTAACATTGCTCAATGTTTGGGTGGCCCACCTAGGCATATTTTTCTGTAGTTTAGGTGCTTCAATTTTATCTTTTAAAGTTCCCTCACTTTTTGTCCTTTATTCTTGTGGCCCCTGTTCATTGTTGTTAAGCACGAAATATACTGAGAGGGGGGGTGAATCAGTATATTATATATCTTTTACTTAATCTAATTTCTTTTCTTTAATCACTTAATCATACATTCAAGATAAGCAATAAAACTGAAACAATAATATGCACCACACGAGAGAGAGAGAGAGAGAGAGAGAGAGAGAGAGACCAAATTTTTACGTGGAAACCCAAAGTGGGAAAAACCACGGAGAACAATCTCAAGTATAATAATGAGCACCAAATCAAAATACAAAGTTCGCAAGTAGCAACTTGCAGGAGCACCAACCCCTTTGCCGAGCACCAACACAGCAACTATTTGTGAGCACCAACCCATAGGAGCACCAACCCTTTGCAAAGATTTGTGAGCACCAACCCACAGGAGCACCAACCCCACTTGTGTATAAAACACAACTATCTCTCAATGTTGCTTACTCAACAAATGATAGAACTCTACAATATATCCTGCTTTTCTCTCTTTGAAAACAAATACAAACCATGCACTCTCTTACATATTACAAGTGACTTCTCAAGCCTTTATTTATAGTTTTCCGAATGGCCTTTGGCATTCACCCTTTATGACCCTTCAATTCTCATGGAAAATGGCGCCAAACTTACATGACCTTTCGTATCCTTGCATTTGAAAAGTCATATGGTGACACTTCATAAGCAAATGTCCTTTCCTCTTTTGTCTTTATGTTGGTGACTTTTCGTATTCTTCAAAGTGTCCCTTATGGAAAAATGCGTCATACCCTCTTTTGTCTTCACATGGTGACTCTTGGAATTCCTCAAGATGACTCTTCATGAGAAAATGCGTCTCATTTCTCTTTTGTCTTTTACCCTGTGACTCTTTGAATTCTCCATGGGCCCTCTTTTGACTTATTTGCAACAAAAAATATATTCATTAATATTAAATAAATATTAATACACATTAGCCAAGATATGAATATTAAAAACACCATTAAATGCAATGGGGCCTTTATTACCAATAATGCTAGACCTTTGACATCAATGACAAAATTTTAAACAATTGTTTGATGAAGTTGAAATTTCTCCTTCAGGAGGAGTTTCATTCTCATGTATAGGCGACAATAAAGAATCATTTGATTCCTAATTGTATGTGCCCCACTCACTATTTGGAATGTCCAAGTCACTCTCCTTGTAGACATCAAACTTTGCATATTTATCAAATCAACTCAATTTTTTATCAATGCTAGCTTTGTCCTTTGCAGTTTCACAAAAGACTTCTCTTAAAACTATAAACTTCTTTTTCTCATCAGATAGCTTGTATGCCTTGGAGGATCCAAAATATCCCAAATGGATCTATTTGTGACTCCTATGGTCCAACTTTTTCCTCCTCTTTTGGAATCAAAGCGTAACAAGTGGATCCGAAAAACTCAAAAATGTCGCACTGAAGGAAGATGACCACACCACATCTCATACAGAGTCTTGAATTGAAGGGATATTGATGGTGATCTGTTGCAGAGGTATACTACTGTTTTAGCTGCTTCAGCCCAAAAGTGAAAATTTACTTCTTTGAAGTACGACATAGCATGAACCATATTCATCATAGTCCTGTTCATCCTCTCTACAACCCCATTTTGTTGTGGGGTGTGAGGGATTGTGAGATGATGTTTGATTTCATTTTGCTCAAGATAGGATTCAAACTTTTTTGAAATGTATTCACCACCATTATCAGTCTTGAGTGTTTCGATGCGAGTTTGAGCTTCATTTTAAAATCATCATTCAAAACTTTTTGAATGTCTCTAATGCTTCAGATTTCTGTTTGAGAAAGTGTATCCAATTCATTTTGTTGTAGTGATCAATGAACAACATGAAGTACTTATGACCACCAACTGAGAGAATTGAAAGATAACACAACTCTGAGTGAACTAGTTGCAACTTTTTGTCGGCTTTCCATTGTGACTTTGGAAACGGTTCTCTTGCATGTTTGGCCAAAATGCAGGGTTCACACTTTTCATCAAATTTTGCGGGCATGGTAGACAAACCAGCAACACCATTCTTTTGCAACACACGAATGCTATTATAGTGAGTATGCTTGAATCTAGCATGCCACAACATGTTTGGAGACATTTTGTCTTCAATGAGATGAACATAATTACTTGAATTTGATGGCTAACCCCTGAGTTTGAGCAATTTTCCTTCTTCATATCCAATCAATACGATTGCATTGTCACATTTCCTTTTGATAGTACATCACCATTGTCCAACAAGATGGAATGGCATTATTGCTGAATGAGCACTAGAGACAACAAGTTTCATTCCAATTGAGGAAGGTATAGAACATTTTGGAGTTTGAAATCTAGAAGCCCTAGACACTGGAGTCAGATTGTACCTCTTCCCTGTGGTTGCAAACTCGATCTATCTGCAAGGAATACTGGACCACAACTTTCTTCATAAAACTATTCAAAGAGGTCTTTTCGGAAAGTCATATGTAGGGTGGCATTAGTATCAAGAACCCAAGCATCAAACCATGATGAATTGATTGAGACATTGTTTGCTTCTTCATTTGAATTGGAAAGCACACATTCACTGATGAATTGAGTAGAGCTTGACTCTTTCTTTGACTTTTCCTCTTTCTTCTTATGTATGCTTCAATTTTCTCCCACAGAGTCTTGCGTTTGTATATAGAAGAAATTTTGAATAAGATGGAGAATAGAGAAAGCAATAACTGAAATAGAGAAAGATGTATGGCTGTCTACTTCTATTTGTCTATTATCTAATACTACATATGTGTATACATAGATTACCATGTTGTGAAGGCTAAGGAGCCATTATGGAAGTTGAACCGTTTGGGCTTACATGTGTGACTTTTCATCTTCCGACGGTTATGTGGCTTGAACTGACAGGTGCACAATATGTTGATAGATGTTGTGACATGATGCAATCCCTGGAAGTGCCGCTTGGCATGGCGCAACATGGGGTAGAGTGTACACATGGCCACTGTGTAATCTGGGCATTTTGTGTACAGGCTATGTTGTGGGTTATGTTTGAAGGTGTTGGAGAATAGAGAAAGCAATATAACTGGAATAGAGAAAGATGTATGGCTGTCTACTTTACTTCTATTTGCCTACTATCTAATACTATATATGTGTATACATAGATTACAATGTTGAGAAGGTTAAGGAGCCATTATGGAAGTTGAACCGTTTGGGTTTACATGTGTGACTCTTCATTTTCTGACGGTTATGTGGCTTGAACTGACAGGTGCACAATATGTTGATAGATGTTGTGACATGATGCAATCCCTGGAAGTGTTGCTTGGCATGGCGCGACATGGGGCAGAGTGTACACATGGCCACTATGCAATCTGGGCATTTTGTGTAGAGGCTAAGTTGTGCGGTATGTTCGAAGGTGTTGGAGAATAGAGAAAGCAATAGAACTAGAATAGAGAAAGATGTATGGCTGTCTACTTTACTTATATTTGCCTACTGTCTAATACTACATATGTGTATACATAGATTACATTGTTGCGAAGGCTAAGGAGCCATTATGGAAGTTGAACCGTTTGGGCTTACATGTGTGACTCTTCATCTTCCAACGGTTATGTGGCTTGAACTGATAGGTGCACAATATGTTGATAGGTGTTGTGACATGATGCAATCCCTGGAAGTGCCGCTTGGCATGGCGCAACATGGGGTAGAGTGTGCACATGGCCACTATACAATCTGGGCATTTTATGTAGAGGCTAAGTTGTGCGGTATGTTCGAAGGTGTTGTACCATTGGTTGATGCTGTGTAGAGGTTGTGCGCATGGCACAATGCTGTATAGGTGGCACAAAGTGCATGGAGGCTATGCTATGTGGAATGTAGAGTTGAGTAGAATGGCGTTGAGATTGATCATCCACATTTTGGCATCAAGGAAAGGGGGTGTTATCCCTCAACTCCACACTGTCTAAGCCTTTGAAACTTATGTGCTTCGTACGTATCAGATGAAGTGTGCAGTGTAGTCTTTGGAGTTGTGCAACATGGATCTTGGCACTGTGCGAGGATGTGGGGAGCTATATGGAGGTGTTCAAAGCATGAAGGTTGTGCGACATGTTCCCTAGCACTGGGTGAGAGGCACATGATGCAAGGGGTTTTGGTGGAGCTGTACAAGTAACCAAGGCACTCAAGATAAGAGCGTGGAATGGCATGAATCATTCTCCCTTTCTTGAGAAGCAATAATCCGGATTGCATTATGACGCAATTGTGGCATATTGGCTTCTAGTTGACGTCAGGTGAACCATTTTCCTTGGGGATAATTTTGACCCGCCATGAGAACTTTGTAGAACTTAGACTCTCGGTGGTACATGATTTCCAAAATCTGATTTGTTTCTACCTGCTGAGGTTGTGTTGTTGTAGGTGGTGAGTGTGACGCATTCTTCTCAAGAATTCACATGCCATGATTAGATTGTGGAGTCACTAAAAGAGTAATACCTCTTATTGCCCACTGATATGGTGATACTTCGAGAGTTGATTGTACACACCATGGTGGTTGTGCATGTATGCATGCCGAAGGATTATATCACAAGCACCAATTGGTGCTACATCACAAATTAGATCTTCTCTTGAAGGATGGATAGCATATGAGAAATGAAATTGGCCAGTGATATGTATACCTTTGATGTTGTAGGAATTGATCTATCCCAAATTGTAGAATGCTAATGAGGCATGGTTGGAAGATTTAGTTGCTTGATGATTTCTCTAGAGATGATATTCTGCATACTACTGCCATCGATCATAAAATCCAGTGGCTGTCCTTTCCCCAATATCTGCGAATGGAATAGGCATTCCGCTTCAACATCTAACACTATTGGTGTGGTTGTTGTGCTTTGATGAGTAGCTTCTATGTATCTGTCCTCTACTGTTGGCAATTTTGGCTGATGTTTGTAATATTGTCATTGATGTCAATGGCAGTTTGTGCTATCAGACATTAATATCAAAAGTTGAATTGCATAGACTTATAGTGCAAATCGGGTTTATGAAGAGCTTCTACTTATAAAATAAGTAAAGCAGTCTTGAGAACTCGAATGGGTCTTGTAGTGCAAATCGGGATTCCAGAACAACTTTACTTCTCTCAACTTTATAAGTTAAGTTGTCCCGAGAACTTGAATGGGTCTAGCAGTGTTAATCGGGTTTATGCAACGACTTTACTTGTCTCATTTTTATAAGTCGTCTCAAGAACCCGAAAGGGTCTAGAAGAGTTGATTGGAGTTTCGAAAGCACTTTACTTCTTTCATGTTTATAAGATAAGCAATGTGGAAAACCCAAATGGGTCAAGGAAGAGGTAATCGGGATTTCGGAGTGACTTTGCTTCTCTCATGTTTATGAGTTAAGCAATGTGAAAAACCCGAATGGGTCTAGGTGAGTTGATTGGAGTTTTGCAACAATTTTACTTAGTTCATTCTAATAAGTTAAACAAAGTTGAAAACCCGAATGGGTTTGGGAGAGTTGATCGGGTTTCTAAGATGACTTTACTTCTTCCAAGTCTATAAGTCATGCTGAATGAAGAACTCAAAATGGTCTTGAAGAATTCTTTTGGAAGAATTCTTTTGAAAAATTGTCAAGTCTTTTTCGAAAAATTGTCTTGAAACAAAAATACGAAGGGATTGTTGCAAAATTGTCGAAGGGTACTTTCAAGGAAGTCCGAAGGGCAAGTGGACCATTCAGAAAAGCTGAAGGTTACATTCAAGAAAGTCCGAAGGGTATGTGGACCCTTTTAGAAAAGTCGAAGGGTAGTTTGCAAAAAGCCGAAGGGTATGTGGACCCTTTCAGAAAAGCCAAAGGGTAGTTTGCAAAAGGCCAAAGGGTATGTGGACCGTTCAAGAAAGCGAAAGACACTTCTCAAGAAGTCTGAAGGGCAAGTGGACTGTTCAAGAAAGCTGAAGGGCATTTCTCAAGAAGTCCGAAGGGCAAGTGGACCGTTCAAAAAAGCTGAAGGGTAGTCCGTAGAAAGTTCGAAGGGCAAGTGGACCGTTCAAGAAAGCCGAAGGGTAGTCTACAAAAAAGCCGAAGGGCATGAGGACGTTTCCAAGGATTCTGAATGACAATTTGTTGGGGAAATTGTCCCGAAGAATTTCTTTGGGAAAATTGTCCCAAAGGATTTCTTCGAAGAAATTGTCCCGAAGAAATAAGTTGGGAAAATTGTCTCGAATAATTAAGTCGAGAAAATAGCCCAAAGAGAAAAGTCCCAAAGAAAATAACCCGAGGAAACTAGCCCAAAACAAAAGTCCCAAACAAAGTTCCCAAAGGATACCTTTGGATGAAATAGACCATTACAAAACTTCCAAAATAGATCATTTGCAATAGTCCCGAAGGACATATAGACAAAAGTAAAGGTCGAGCACAATAGAATAATCTAAAAGAGCGAAAATGATCCAACTATAGAAGATATAGTGGAAAACATAAAAAGGGGCTCGATAGTTAGAGATGGCGCGAAAAAAGAAATCAAAGGCACGCATTTAATGTGTTCCAACGGGCAAATGGAGAAATAGACAGAACTGGTGTAAAACCTGGATGTGATTGCACGGGGCTCAAGATTGATTGTCCCAATCATACTAAAATGATTGATCCAAGAAGCAATGCAATACAAATCCGAATCCCGCAATTATCAAAGATAGAAACGAGAATAGACAATTGCTGTATGATGCAAGAACAAGACATGAGAAAATGCAAAAGTCAAATTTGCATTAAATGAAGAACTAGAAAAGGGGAGTTGAAGTGCAAAAAGGGAAACGATGCAGAAATGACATGAATCCAACAGTCGATAAATATAGTAAATAAACCAGAACTTACGGCGTGAAGTATGAATCGAGACACGGAAAGCATGTATATCAAAGTCACATTAAATGAAGATTGGTCAAGTAGAGTTGGAGTATGAACACAATTGGAGACGTGAAACCCTAAAATCCATTATATATATACATGACTTCAAAACATTGTTAAGCTATTGCTATTGCGTTTTTGAGAGAGAAAAAGGGCTGTCGATAAAAAGAAATATGTAGACAGAGTAAAACGTAGAGAAGGAAGGGGAATGAAGTGTGTCTGAATAGAGCATAACTAGATGTATGCAGATACAGAGTGAAAGACATGCAGATAGAGATTAAGCAAGCGAAAGATGGAGCACACAGATAATGAGAAGAAGGTGAGCAGTTATAGATTAGACTTGTAACAAAGAGCATTGAACTGGATTCACTTGTGAATCTATCTTGTACACTGGAGTTGTAGCTCTATAGTTCAAGTAGGTTGGTGCCTACATACAAACTGGGTTGGTGCTCAGTAAGGAGATTGGTGTCTCCTAAGGTTTAGTGTCCTTGAATGTAACCAATGAGGTTTGCCAGTAAGGCATTTTATTGTGAGGCTGAATTAGAACAGTAGATTCTAGCAGCTGATTCTCACCATGGTTTTCCCTTTGGGTTTTCCACGTAAAAATCTGATGTTATGTGTTTCTGTGTGTGTGTGTGACTTCTGCATTTATTATTTGATTTGCATATGAATTTACATCCTCTGTAAAAGGTTTTAAACAGACTAGTTTTAGCTCATCTACTGATTCACACCCCCCCTCAGTATATAGTTGTGTTCAACATCTACTTTAGGAAATGAATGAAAGTCTGGACCCTCTATTTCTGTGCGCACAAGCAAGATTTTCTGTGCATGGCACTTTGTGTTGGAGTGGCTGCTAGTATTGTGTTTGTTGCACCATTAACCTGTCTTAGATGGTTTGAAATTGTTTGAGCAAGTATCTTCTTTGGTGCAAAAGTTGCGTCCCGCTTGCCCTTCATCTTGGACACTTACTCAACCTTTGTTACATAGCGACAAGCTTCTCCCATTATCTTTACCTTATCCAACTTCTATTTGGACTAATCGAATGGTTGTAGGCCACTATGGTACTTGAGGACTCTATGTTGCTTTGACTTGAAGGAGCCCAGTTTTGCATATAGGTCATGAAAAGTATCGGTGCAGCTTGGACTAACTGATCATGTCCTTGTTGTAGTTGTTGCCATTGATTGTAATGGTCATTATAGACATTTTCAAAATAATATTCATCCTTGAAGGCTTCCATGATTTTTTTAGGTTGGCTTAGACTCATCTTTTGTTTGGTCTTTCTCCCACAGAGTGTGCACTTGCCGCCAATTCTTAATGGGTGAAGAAACTTTTAGAAGTGCGATCTTGATCTTCTCTTTATCAAAAAAGTCATTCATAGAAAAATATGACTAACTAATCTAACTAGTTATCTACTGCATCTGCATTTATTTTTCCCTCAAACACATGAATGTCTAGATTTACTTGAAACTTAAAGGGGACTTGACCACCAAAAGCTTTTCCTGTTGTGCGAGCCAATGGAACCACCCGTTAGAGGTATTCAGTGAAATGGTTGAACACAAATGTCTTTTGTTCTTGAAGAGCCATTTTAATCTCATTCTTGATCATTGTGTGGACATCATCTTGCTCTGCAATATCTCTCACCATCTAAACTTTACTGAAACGACACATCAAAGAGTATGACAAATCTCGAGGTTTGATGCTAAGATTTAGATACTCCGACCTCGTTTGATGAGTTATACAAAATGAACCACTCTGATACCAATGATCAGGATCTAAGAGATCTGGGGGATAACATTCTAAATGAGGGCATAGATGGATTGTATGCATATTCAAAAGCAATATTAAATAGATGGGGAATAGAGAAAGTAATAGATTTGGAATAGAAAACTATATTAATCTATGTGTTTTGTACATGACATACTCTTGATAAAGATGTATGGCTGTCTTTACTACTATCTGGCTGCTATCAAAGGCTACAAATGTGTATACATATATTACAATGCTACGAAGGCTAAGGAGCTGTTACGGAAGTTGAACTGCTTCGGCTTCCATGTGTGACTCTTCATCTTCCAACAGTTATGTGGCTTGATTGACCGGTGCACGGTATGTTGACATATGTTGTGACATAACTCGAGCCTTGGAAGTGCCACCTAGCATGGCGCAACATGGTGTAGAGTGTTCACATGGCTGCAATGCAATTTGGAGGTTTTGCATAGAGGCTAAGTTGTGCGGTATATTTGAAGGTGCTATGCCATTGGCCGATGTTGTGCATTGTGCACTTGACACAAAGTGGCTCAGTGTTGTGTAGGTGGTGCAAGGTGCACGTAGGTTGTGCTATGTAGAATGTAGAGCTATGCCAAATTGCGTTGAGATTGATCATCCACATACCTTGTGAAAAGGGGTGCTGCCCTTAAACCTTGCACTAGCTAAGCCTTTGAAACTTGTTCCACGCCTATCATGAGAAGTGCGCAGTGTAGTCTTTGGGGTTGTGCGACATGGATGATGGCGTTGTGCAGGATGTGCATGATGCTGGACACTGTGGGGAGGTGCCTGAAGTGTTGAGGTTGTGCGACATGTTTGCTAGTGCTGCACAAGAGGCTTATGATGCAATGGGCTATGTGGGGTTGCAAAAGTAACCAAGGCACTCAAGGTAAGAGCACATAGCAGACAAGGCTTTGGTTTTGGTGAAGGATCCCAACCAATCAGTCGTTATTGGCAAAGGTTCCCTACTGATCACTCTCTGGTGAGCCTCATGTACAAGAAAAGGTTCCTTTTCAATCACCCTTTGGCAATGCTCTAGTACTGGCAAAGGTTCCTTAATGAGCACTTTCTGGTACTAGCGAAGTTTCCCTACCAATCACTCTTTGGAGGGGCCATAGTACAACGAAGGTTCCCTACTAATCACTCTTTTGTATTGGACAAAGTTCCCTACCATAAATTCTCTAGTTGGGTCTTGGTATTGGTGAAGGTTCCTTGCCACTCATTCTTTGGCAAAGCTTCGATATTGGCAAAGATTTTTGACAAATCAGTCTTTTGAAATATGTGAGGTTACATTATTTGCAAATGTTTGGAAAACTTTGGACTAGATGACCTTGGCAATGTTTTTCCCCTTTTCAAACCCTCATGTTCACCTAACTTCTTCTCTTTGCCTGCCAAAGGATAACCAGTGATCAAGTTTCTCAGAACACTTAACTTGCCAAATTCGCTAATCAATAGAGGCTTCAAATCTTTCTTCTCCTATGGCTGCTTTCTCTACAATGTGTCATCTATTTGGACTTCATATTGCTCAAAAACTAAAATATAATCAATCTCTGATCCAGTGACTTATGTTATCTTGTTCATCTTGTAATTTGAATTGTTGTGTTCTAACTTGCTCCTTATGTTGTTTTGTCTCCACCAACAAGAAAGCTTGATCTTCTTCTGGCTCACGAATAACCTTGCTTTGACATTATATTGGCATTTGGACTAGGTTGTGGCATTCAAATCATGTCTCCACCTTCAACTTGTATGTGTCTATTTTGTACTTGGGAAATAATATTGGAGCAGTCTGAAATTTTGTTTTAAGTTAGCTACAGACGTAAATATTGCTTGAATAAAGTAATGTTAAGTTGTTTATTTTTGGAAAAGAATAAAGTTTTATAAGTGATGTTTTATGTTAGGCCATGTGTGAACATCTAAATTTTTAGTTAATTCTTAGTTAGTTGGGTGTTTGGTGATGGTCGGCAATGGTCAATCCCATAGTTTGCATACTCAACAAGTATGCGAGCACTCACCATTTTTTCGCCGTAGAGTATTTTTCACTTGTACTCGTGAGTCTTAGATTGAGGACTCAAAACGCATAAACAATGCTGAACCAAACAATATATCTGTAAAATAAACGTTGATATGGACATCTAATTTTTTTATACTTCAAACTTAGATTTCAGGATTTCAAGATTTCAGACTTAGCCATATTTTAGGGTTTCAAGACTTCAGGATGACATCATAGGAGGTATGAAGGCTACATGAAGGGATGTTGGTATGATAGAATAGTATGAGAACATCTCTTGCGAAGTGCCATAAGCCGATCCGGGGGCGCCCCGCCGCCCCTCTCCCCCTGCCCCCCTTCTTGGTGCAGCCTTTAAGGTGTGCACTTAGGGAGATTTGATGCGTTGGCGAGCACCTGCAATAGAGAGTGTCGGTAAATGATAGAGTTGAAAAATATCAGTGTATATATATGCCCCACTTGAAGCTCATCATGTGTCACACTAGTGTAACGCAGGATGGAGCTTTGTGAAAGATAATTATCAACACGAAAGCAGAAAGGAAATGTTGAAAGAAATGATGATGCAATTTTATACTCTATTTGTATTCAAATCTAATAGAAAATACTTCCCCAATGTTTTACAAACTCATTTGATACATTTTGTAACTATAATTTGTCCAAAATTAATGTTTTTTAAGAAATTTAAGTATTTTAAAGTTGTTGAATATCACCAAGTATTTTCCAAGTTGACATTTTTTTTGGTTTGTTGAATCTGAGTATGCGAACTATGGTTAGTCCAATTGCCGCACTCGTCTAGGGCAACATGTATTTATGGTCAAATCTTCATTATAGATGAGGAAATTTCATGATTCTCCTTGGAGTTTAGACTATCATCTATTATACATTGCTTTCTATGAAAAGTGTTACTCCATATATATGCATTGTTCATTGTTTCTGTATTGCTTGTTATCATGCATCTGTTGCTAGGAAATTGTTTTCTATTCTAGTTAGTCAACATACACAACTTCCATGATGGGATTTGGGACAAGATTCACTTTGCTTATATTCTTCTCCCATGATGAATAACATTCCTTCTTATTGTTTGTTTGCGTGCATTTACCTTCACGTTCGTCAGCATTTGAAGTTGTTCCCAAGATAAACATCCTTTATTTCTTATGTCCTATTCTCTCCTAGAACAATCTTCTTTTATTCTGCTATGAAACTTGAATGGCACGTCTACAAAAAAAAAAGTGTATATATTACTTTCACAGATTATTATATAAATGCTAACTTATAATTCTGTCCTTTCCCGCTAGAGCAGTTTGGAACGTGCTCTCACTGTGATTCCTCTATAGCACCGTCAGTGCCGTAGCCCTTAACTTTATTTTCTAGGCTTACACTTGCAATCTTGATAAAATTTCCTTCCAATTGGTATGAAGGCAATTCAATCATTCCTACCTTCAACTTGGCAATCCTCAAATTGCAAGATTCTCTTCTAGTAGAATAGTGTTTCACGCCCTTGTGCTTGAGTCCCTACCCTAGCACTGCTAGATGCATTGTAACCCACTCTTACTAGCCTTGAGCAATCCTTGTGTTCTTGCTCTCTACTTCTTTAGTAGGACTTGTACATGCTTTATCTTTGCTCTTGTTTGCTTAAATCTCAGATCCATAATGGCTTTAGGGTGGATCTCAAAGGCTTCATACTCAACTTTACAAAGTACAACCTTGCTTTTGAGGTTCTCTTCCTTTCTATTACTTATCCCTGTTTTTCTTGGTGTTGTGTTCTCCCTTTGGAAGTTGTGATCATTGACCACTTATGCTCGTCAGACGTTACTCGTAAGGTCAAATTATATTCCCATACAAGCTCTTGACCATCCTTATGTTTTATGAATTGGATAGATATTCTATAGTGTCACCTCACCTGTAATGTCCCTTTTCAAGACAAATTAGAACAATTTGGGATTTCCAACAAACCCTTAGAGAAACATACAACACTTAGAATCTGATTTTTAAATGAAAACCCTAGGGAAAATCACATAATTCTGATTTTTCTGATACATATATGAAAAAAGCAAATTTTTATTGAATTAAATGGCAGAAATAAATCACAACAAAAAATATTTGGTAATTTTCTGATTATAAATTGACAAGAAAACAGTTAACCGAAACCCCCAAATGATGATGCCAGCCCTAAATTAGATGCCTAAGGACGTCAGCCTACCAGATGAAATGCAGCCCAAAAATGATGCCCAAAAGTGTGACTTAAGTCATCCCAGGGGTGATGTCAGCCCTTGGATGGATGCCCTAGCAGTTTTGGGTAAAAAAATGATATTTCTTTGATTGATTTTGATGAAAATTTGAATTTTTGGATGATGCCCTAATTATTTTGTCGCTTTGAAATCTGATGATGTGGATCTGAAGCCCAAATGTAATCTCTGGATGAGATTACTACAAGTGACCTTGAAGGTTTTTGTCCTCAGAGCGATAATCGGAAGATGGAGGTCTTCGTTCTCACAAACCAAATTGCAATGGAGGGTTTTTGTAATCAAATGCAGAAGTTGGAAGCAAATGCCCAAATTCAAAATAGATGTAACAATCAAGATGATCCCAAGTGACCCCCAAGGCCCTCTTTTATAACTTTTCTATCCTTTTTTTCCAAGTTGGCCTCTTACTTTGCTTTAATAAAGTACACTTTTTAGTTTTAGATTTCTGTTTTTTTTATTTCTAATAATAATAAAGTAATATTAAGTTGTCACTTTGTAATTGTTGTCAACCTGGAGTTGCGCCTTGATTCGAGGATGTGCGCAAAACTGGCAGTCCTCTATCCGGTTGAAACAATGGGATCTTCTCACGAGGGTGGGTGCCTCAATAGTGAGAAGAACCTCCAGAGAAGGCTGGTTCCTATATGATGTATCAATGATGATTTCTACTCTATGCTGCTGACTACCGTGGAAAAGGGAGAAAGAAAACTTAAAGGGGAAATCCTACCTAAAAGGGTTGATACACCGAGATTTTGATCCACTCAATTTGGAACCTTGAACATTGAACGAACAAGGGAGAAGGAAGACCTTAGACTTCAAATTAATCACTTATGCTTAAGTATTTCATGCAGAGGTTCGATCCAATAACTAAAACCTGAGGGAAAACGATGGAGAGAGGTCCGATACAAGACACTTTGCTGCCACCTAACATCTACTTACAATTTCAGCAAAAGATAATAAAGAACACTTTAACATGACCTGCACAAGGATAATATAGCAACTAGGTACGAAACATAATTTGGGAAGGGAGAGAACTCTACCACTTATGCAAATTGCTGAAGAAATATACACTATGCCATGCTTGAAATCTGAAAGTACAGTCTTTATTGATCGAAGAGGTTACACAACTCACCAATGGCAAAGTCTCGTCTAACCAAGAGAAATTGGATCCTTTTAATCAAGGTTGCAAGCCATTATATAGAAAAATACAAGAGGCCAAAGATTGGCATAGAAATTTGAAGAGAAAGATTCACTTTGGTTAATTCCAGGGTTTACTTGGCCTTTCAATAAAATATATTTTCCTTTTTGTCCTTACATGAAGCTTCTTCGTTTGATAAAGTGAAGATATCTTTGTCATGAACCGCCCACCTCTTTTTTGCATGAAAATCCACGCAGATGTCAATTTTAGAACTCCACGTGAGCTGCTTGATTGCCAAGTAGCATTTGAAAACTGAGTTAACTGTTATTTAAGCTGAGTTGGACGAAGAGACCATTTTCCTTCGCATGGAAAGCTTCTAGTGGACATGGTGTTTAATCAATTAGTCAACTCTAAATCTGGATCAGTCAACTTGTCGTTCGAATTGGGAACACCTGCTGAAGCTGAGTTAGATTTTCGGATGCATGAGCTGGCCGGAGATGAACAGGACTTTAATAATCAATCAACTGAAGCTTTGACCGATGTTGGAAAATAGCTCCGATGTTTGCATGTATTTCGTTCTATTCTGGTCTGCTGTTTGTATCTATTTCTGGTGGGATTCTATATTCAGATATATTTGTCTATATTTTTACTCGTTTGGCCTTATCTTTCGGAATTCTGGCTTTATCTCTGTTCCAATGGTTACTTCTCGCGGTCAAAATTTGACGACCTGTGGGACGTCACCCTTAGTTTTCTTATTTCGGACTTCTCTGTATATATTTCCTGCTTCCTTTGGACTTTATTTCCCGCGTCTCTCTTCGGACTTATGTCTTGCCTTGGTCTTATTTTTTCGCTTTTCTTCGGACTTTGCTTTATGGCCTTCAGAATTTTCTCGGACTATTTGTCCGAAGGAATTCCTTCGGACAAAAAGTCCGAAGGATATCTCTTCTTCCTTCGCCCTTTAACTTTTCCGAAGCCCTTTTGATATCTTCCGCCGGCTCTTTGTCTTTGCTATTTTTTGAATTTCCTCGGGATTTCTTCCGTCGGGTTTATTTTACGGGCCTTAGTCCTTATTTCTTCGGACTTATGTATTCTCTGAATTTCTTCGGACTTTTTGTCCGAAGGAATTCCTTCGGACAAAAGTCCGAAAGAATTCTTTTTCTTGTTTTGCTTTGGCCCTTTATTTCCATTTTTTTCTGTTTTCTCGGACTTTGTCTTTTTGCAAGCCTCCCGAATTTCTTCAAACTTTTTGTCCGAAGGAATTCCTTCGGACAGAAAGTCTGAAGGCCTTTTCTTGACTTTTCTTCCGAAATGTGCCCTTCGGGATTCCAAACATGCCCTTCGGCACCGACCAAGTGTCCTCCGCCAGTGCCCTTTGGAAAAATCGGGGGGCACCGGGGCTTTTTGCAAAAGTCACCGAATTTGGTCTTCCTCCTGCCCAAAGGGTAGGTGCCCTTCGGAAAAATTGGAAGTGACCCTTCCGAAGGGTACCCTACCCTTCGGAATTCTTGAAACTGTCTCTTTCCTGAATTAATCCTTGGCTTCTTTTGTGCAGACTTTTTTGTCTATGGTCTTCCAAATTTCTTTGGACTTTTTGTCCGAAGGAATTCCTTCGGACAAAAAGTCCGAAGGTTTTCCCCATTTGACTTAGTCCGTAGAAATTTTTTGCTCGAGTCCGTAGAAAATTTTCTGGTGGCAAGAGAAAACAATGTGAATTTTCTAAATAGCAAGAGACAATCTGACTTGTGGAAGAATTGTCAACATTCTGGCGACTCAACTGGGAAGCATACCTGCTATACTTGAGAACTCAGACCATGTATAGACGTTATTCGAATTCCCAAATGGTGAACTTGATTTCTGATTGAAACTCTGCTTTGATCATGGCTGTAGCAAACCTCCTTCAAAATAAGAAGGGAAACACACGAAAGCAGAAAACTAACTAAAAGCAAATGTGCAAACAAACACTTATTGAACAAAACTGAAGCAAACTACTGTGCTTGAGTAGCCCCTGGAGGAAAGCAAAAACAACTAAATAACCTAGCTAACCATGATGAAGCATGATCCCCCTGGATCAAATGGAAAATTCTTGAACTCACTCCTTCCGAGAGATGTTACAAGTTGCAAGGCAGGATGTTTATTAGTCATAACCTTTGATGAGGCATTTGCCTTGTCCACGAACTATATTAGCATCTTCTCGAATGGGTGATCAACAGCAACCAAGACAAACTCATCAAGTACCTCTTGATCTTTTTCAGATTGCTTATTATCTACCACCATGTCAAGCGATACCTCATCTATGCATGGTTTTTTGTTGACCATATCCTTCTTATTGGCTACTACGAGTTCATCCAGCTCTTCAAGGAGCTTTGGGCAAGCAACTCCATTTGTACTGTGGCCTTGAATAGGTGATTCTTGATCAAACTTCTCATAAACATGCTCTTCAATAGCCAACCTATCTGTACAAAGCTCTTCAATCTCTTGTAGAGATTCAAGGTATAGTTGCCAATCATCTTTTTGTTCCTCACTTTGATCTATTTGAATTGAATCAGCTGTCATGCTTGTTGGGTGAATATTTTGTCGACCAGCTAACTGGTGAGCAAAATAGTTCCTATCACCACAACATAGGGAGATTGGTCATCCAGGTGTGCAGTTTTACTACATCTACAGAGGACAAATCTCTCCTCTCATTAAGGGGAGGTTCCCTATTAAATATACGGAGGCTATATACTATATATATAAGCAAAAAGTAAGACACAGGGGTGGGATAAACCATCCATCTCTCTTTTTTTAGAGATGATTGTAACAAACAGAGGAGAAATCCTGGGTGATTGGTGAAGGTACTTCTCTTCTTTCAGAAGTAACATTCAGCCAAGAGCCAGATCCCTTCCTGGATAGTAGAAATCCTGGTGAAGCGACAGAAAACACTTCTCTTCTTTCAGAAGTGCTTGTTCTTGCAAACAACATGAATCTTTTTGGTAGGATAAGTAACAGGGTAACAGAGTGACCAGCGATCTAAGATGTAGCACAAAGTCTCCACCTTGACTGCAATCTTGCTTGTGCTTTTCATTTTCTTGTTTTGCTTTGGCCCTTTATATCCAATTTTTTCTTTTTTTTCTCAGACTTTGTCTTTTTGCAAGCCTCCCGAATTTCTTCGGACTTTTTATCCGAAGGAATTCCTTCGGACAAAATGTCCGAAGGCCTTTTCTTGACTTTTCTTCCGAAATGTGCCCTTTGGGATTCCAAACATGCCCTTCGACACTGACCAAGTGTCCTCCGCCAGTGCCTTTCGGAAAAATTGGAGGGCACCCGGGCTTTTTGCAAAAGTCACCGAATTTGGTCTTCCTCCTGCCCAAAGGGTAGGTGCCCTTCGGAAAAATTGGAAGTGACCCTTCCGAAGGGTACCCTACCCTTCGGAATTCTTGAAACTGTCTCTTTTCCGAATTAATCCTTGGCTTCTTTTGTGCAGACTTTTTTGTTTGTGGTCTTCCGAATTTCTTCGGACTTTTTCTCCGAAGGAATTCCTTCGGACAAAAAGTCCGAAGGTTTTCCCCATTTGACTGAGTCCATAGAAATTTTCTGCTTGAGTCCATATAAATTTTCTGCTTGAATCCGTAGAATTTTTTTTGGTGGCAAGAGAAAACAATGTGAACTTTCTAAATAGCAAGAGACAATCTGACTTGTGGAAGAATTGTCAACAGTAGTGTCCCCAAATTGGAACAACGGACAAAAATAGATATTTTCCACAAACCCCAAGCAATTCTAAAAATAAATCAGCAACCATCCAATTTTCCAATACAATAATAAATATTTCTTTTTGGTGTTCTATCCAAAAATCAGATTTCAACATTCACACACAATGTTAGAACCTTATTTGCAGATTTTCACCCTCAAAATTAAATCGTCCAAACCCTAGGCGACTGGGGTTTATGGCCTTTTCAGCCCCTAAAACACCTCTTAAAATTATGAAACTTTGTAGGAATGTAGGGAAAAATACAATTGATTTATTTATTCAATCAGATTTGGCAAAAACCGAAGTTTTGAATTTATATGACGAAAATACAGTTGAAACTTGTAAATTCAATAACTTGCAAAATACTTGGAATTTCTGAGCAAATAATAGCTTGAATTGAAGATAAAAATATACTCCTTCAATTGAAACAATAATCAAAAATTTTCAGTGATCGAAAGTCCTCCAAATGATATTTCGGAATTCTGAAAACCTTAGTCTTTCCCTCAAAATTATGCAAACAATTACTAAATATTTTCTAGGCATAAATTAGCCCAAATAACATGCCAACATACCTTAAAACAAATCACTACACCAAGGAAATTATTTAAAAAGTTACCAAACTTAGGAGAGGGTTTTTCACCAATAAACAAGCCCATCGAAGATGTTTCCAAGCCCCAAGCAAGTCGCCAAGAAAGGAAAACCAACAACCTTCATTCCCATGCAAATTCACCACACTTAGTGACCTCACAAACCCCCTAGGTGGTTCACTCAACCCCTCCAAGTCGAATCGCCACAAGTTGAAAGTATTAGATTAAACTTCAAAATATTTTTCAAAGGATTGAACACAATTTCCGATCAATGGGTGGTGTTGATAGATACCGTTTGTAGAACATTCAATAGAACTTGAAAGGTAACATTCTTCAAGCGTCTATCTTTAATAACCAAGCTTGACATACTTGATCACCAAAGCCAATCATCATATACACATCCTCCCTTTTAAATGAAGCTCCTCCTTAAATATCCTCCTCCAAGAGTAGAGCTCCAAAATAGCAAGCAAGGGTTAACTTTTGTAAAAAACAACGTAAGTCTTAAGCTAAGACTCAAAACTCATTCACTTAAGTGAAATAACATAAAGTATTTTTTCCTCAAAACATAATACAAAATTAGAATCATAAAGTACCTTCTTTTGAAATTCCTCTTCACAAGTGGTGCACCAAGTTCTTTTTTCCTTCTTTTACCCTTCAGTTATCGGAACAAAAATAACCAAGGGTCCTCCAAAGCTCTAGAGCAAAAATGGGGACATTACAGTCCTCTCCATCCAAAATTGCTTGTCCTCAAGCAATTGCAACCACGGGGCTACTCCAACATCCTCAATCATGCACACATTCCTTGGGATTGTTTCCCAAAAAGAAGATACCTCCACTCGAGCCTTTGCCTTGTTCAACAAATCATGCCACTTACCATGAAGATTGTCGCATTCCAAACTTAGCAAGGTTGCATTCTTAAGAGCTGTATTCATTCCCATAAATCTGAATATGTGTCCATGTGGGCTGTAATATTAAAGTACAGCCATGCTTTCATCCCATACTCTTAATCTTTTCGATACCAAACTGCCACTTAGTAATCCTTTTTGTCCCATAACTCTCCACTAATCATTCCATGATTCAAAATTCATAACAATAATGTGAGGTCTGCCAAACAAATTTAGTTTTTCATGGTTTACAAGGCTGTCCATGGTCATACTTCCTCCTTCAAAGAGTACTACAAAGAGCATGCTTCCATAGCGTGTACTCCCAATTTTTTTTTTTTTGATGCTATGCCACTTATAATAAATATTTAATAACACAACATAAGCTGGAAATGATAAAATAAATTAGAAAACAAACTTCTAACACCTCGCTGTCCCTTCCATGTAAGGTCGGAATTTTCCATGCAAAAAATTTCAACATCTCCTTTATTATATGGCTGTACCTCCTCACAAAATTCAGAATTTTTCTCAAGAAAATCAGAACCTTTTCCTTGACAATGTGGCTGTACTTTCCAAGGAAACATCAAATTTTTAGTGACATAAAAATCAGAACTTCCCTTTTCACCAAATTGCTGTACCTTTTTCTTCAAATCAACATTTGTCAAATAAAATTTAGCCCTCATATCATCTTTGCATTTGGGAATAACGTGTTGGTCACAACAATTTCGGGGCTGCCCTTGTGAACAAACAAATTCATTCATCCAATCATTATGTGACAAGCAAAAATCAGAATCATTCATGTTTATTTCTTGCAACCTTACCTCTTCTTTTTTGCAAGTAGATGGCTGCCCATAGTGTCTAGAAACCGCCCTACCCTTGTTTTCGTTTGCAACCCATCCCATGCTCATGAAACACCCTTTCATCATATGATTTTGTGAAGGTGGAGGTGTCTCTCTATCACTCAAACCATGCAAGACAATCTCATTGTTTCCCACCTTGAATTTCAATTCCATGGATTGGTAACTTTGTGTGTACTCACCAAGGGAATGTAGCCATTGGATGCCAAGGACCACTTGGTCTCTCCAATACCAATTACATAGAAATCATCCTCTACCATGTGCCCCTCCAAAGTAATCCAAAGCTTTGGAACCTTGGTAGTGCAAGGAATATTAAACCCATCCGCCACCATGACTCTAAACCCCTTGAACTCAATGGGTTGTAGACCAAACGAAGTCACAAGCCCTTTATCAATTAAGTTGTGAGTTGCCCCACTATCAATGAGTATGGTAATCGGTTTGCCCTTCAAAGACCCCTTCACTCTAAAGGGATAGTATCTAGGAGTTCCTGAAAGTGATGCTAAGGTGCCACTCAACTCTTCCTCCCCTTCAATTTTCAAAACTCCTTCCTCATAGGTGGCTGCCCATCATCTTTTCCTTCACTCTCCTCCTGTGGAAGTATCTCTAAGTAATGACCCTGTCCCTTGCCACGGTAATTGTGGCCTCTCACCCAAGGATCCTTGCAATCAAAGCAAAGTCCTTTCCTCTTCAATTCATTCCTTTCCTCAAAACTAATTTGAGGTAGTCTCCTTGGCTGCCCCAAATCCAAAGGATTTGGCCTAGTCAAAGGACCCTAAAGATTGGTCTTAGGAGGCCCTATATAGTGGCCCTTAGGCTGCCCAAAACTGCCAACTCTAGGTTGTCCTGTAGATGGTACAAAATGTCCCTTTGGCTGCCCCAAAGGTGTAAACCTGCCTCTAGAAGTAGATGACTCCAAATCATAGGCCTTTTGGATGGCTTCTCTCAATGATGGTGGATCAAATGCCTTGACCAATCCCCTCAAGGAATCAACCAAGCTCTCAGTGAATAAAATCACAAGCTTCCTATCTGAAATGGCAGTCACCATGATTGCAAGTCTCTGAAACTTTGAAACATACTCATCAATCGAGGCTTTTTGCCTCAATTGAGCTAGATGTCGAAAATGAAGTTCGGGATCCACTCTATCAAATCTCTCTATCAACCTCTTACTGAACTCCTTATATGAATATATATGCTGATGCCCCTATGTGATCAATCCATGGTACCACCAATCGTGGGCTGCCTCCTCTAAATGCAATGTCACAAACTAAATAGCCTCATCCTCTGCCATAGGGCGAAGTGAAAAGGTGTCTACCTTCTGAGTCCAAGCCCTCGCTGAACTCCTATGTGACCCATCAAAAGTAGAAAGAGATACCTTCCCCAACGTATGTTGGAGATCTCCTTGAGTGCCTCTGAATCTTTGTCCGATCCTGGGACCACTATATCCCCTCTTCCAAGGTGAATACTCAGAAAAGGTCATTATTTGTCTCACTGCATCATCCAATGCTACATACTCATTTATCTCCTTGTTTAGCTCATCACGGGGGTTAGATGACCCCTCCCTCCTAGGCACGGTTTCCTCTTTTTGAATGAAAGTAGGAAGGGTAGGCCTAAGAATAGATGACACATTCCCCAAATCTGTCTTACTACCTAAAGCTCCACTATCTCCACTAGGTGCCCTTGAATCACTCTTATCACTAAGAGTGCATAGGAGACCCTCTAAAATATAGCTATCCTCTCTTGATTCTGCTCATACCTATGTGATCTCTCATCTGCTAACCTCTCCCTCCTTTCTCTTTCTGTTTCTTGGTGATCCATGTCACCCATACCTTGTTCTAATTTACCCCTCAACAATTGGAGTCTCAACTTTCCTCTGATAAATTAACAATTTCTTACCACCACTCATACAACCAAACCATCACACCCACAAGATATGGCCAAGATAAGGCTCTGACACCACTGTGATGTCCCCGAATTGGAACAAAGGACAAAAATAGATATTTGCCACAAACCCCAAGCAATTCTAAATATAAATCAGCAACCATCCAATTTTCCAATACAATAATAAATACCTCTTTTTGGTGTTCTATCCAAAAATCAGATTTCAACCTTCACACACAATGTCGGAACCTTATTTGCAGATTTTCACCCTCAAAAGCACATCGCCCAAACCCTTGGCGACTAGGGTTTATGGCCTTTTCAGCCCCTAAAACACCTCCGAAAATTATGAAACTTTGTAGGAATGTAGGAAAAAATACAATTGACTTATTTATCCAATTAGATTTAGCAAAAACTGAAATTCTAAATTTATATGATGAAAATACAGTTGAAACTTGTAAATTCAATAACTTGCAAAATACTTGGAATTTATGAGCAAATAATAGCTTGAACTGAAGATAAAAATATACACCTTCAATTGAAATAATAATGATAATTTTCTAGCCACTGAAAGTCCCAAATGATGTTTTGAAGTTCTGAAAACCCTAGTCTTTCCCTCAAAATCATGCAAACAATTATTGAATATTTTTTAGGCATAAATTAACCCAAATAACATGCCAACATACCTTAAAACAAATCACTCCATAAAGGAAATTATTCAAAAAATTACCAAACTCTAGGAGAGGGTTTTTCACCAATAAACAAGCCCACCGAAGATGTTTCCAAGCCCCAAGCAAGTCACCAAGAAAGCAAAACCAGCAACCTTCATTCCCAAGCAAATTCACCACACTTAGTGACCTCACAAACCCCCTAGGTGGTTCACTCAACCCCTCCAAGTCGAATCGCCACAAGCTGAAAGTATTAGATTAAAATTCAAAATATTTTTCAAAGGATTGAACACAATTTCCGATCAATGGGTGGTGTTGATAGACACCGTTTGTAGAACATTCAATAGAACTTGAAGGGTAACATTCTTCAAGTGTCTACCTTCAATAATCAAGCTTGACATACTTGATCACCAAAGCCAATTATCATATGCACAACCCCTTTTTCAAATGAAGCTCCTTCTCCTTAAATATCCTCCTCCAAGAGTAGAGCTCCAAAATAACAAGGAATGATTAATTTTTAAAAACAATAACTTAAGTCTTAAGCTAAGACTCAAAACTCACCCACTTAAATGAAATAACATAAAGTACTTTTTTCTCAAAACATAATACAAAATTACAATCATAAAGTACCTTCTTTTGAAATACCTCTTCACAAGTGGTGCACCAAGTTCCTTTTTCCTTCTTTTACCCTTTAGTTATTGAAACAAAAATAACCAAGAGTCCTCCAAAGCTCTAGAGCAAAAATGGGGGCATTACACACTTTTTAATAAAATAAAAAAGCAACTCACTTAGACAACTTAAAATATTAACTCTATTATTTTTTACTTTATGAGAAAAATATGACATGATAGTCCGCCCTTCCCAAAGATTGTTTGTCCTCAAGCAATGTTTGAACCATCTTGCAAATACTAGGATCCCAAATTATTTTTTTTGATTTCCATCCAAATGTGAGCATCTGAAGTTGCTTTGCTTGTTGATCTTCAATTCTCCGTAAAGCTTTCTCAGTTGTGCCCAAATCTGTATCTGTAACTTCTAGCTTTCTTGGAAGCTTTTCTTCATGGAGAGTGATCCCTTCATATGGCTTCCATTACACTAGTTTGATTTGATCTTAAAATAACTCGTTGTTTGCATTAAGAGTTAATGTTTTCGAAACCTTGGCTATTTCTTCAATTGCCTCTATGCATGTTACTTCAGCCTCATGACATTGGTTGATTGTGATCATATCCGTGTCAGCTAAATCTATAGCATAAAGATTAGTGAAGCGAAATTCCACCTCCACAATTTTATGTTCCTTACTGCCTTGTAGATTAATTCTAGCTTCTACTTGTATACTGGATTCCTGTTGCTCTTCATTGATCTCTACAATTTCTTGTGACTGGTTTTTCTTCTTTCTCATGCTCCTCCATCACAATTGGAGAATTCTTTCCCTTAATTTTGTATATGTGTTGTTGTGCTTGAGTGGCTAGCAACTTAGATTTCTTAGTTAGCCATTCGTCACACCTTTTATGGTTCCTCATTACATCCTTTACGCTTGTCTGCAATGTGGTTAGTTTCTTTTCAACCACATTTTCTGGTTCCTTTTTAGATAAGATCTCCTTACCTTTGACTTGCATGTTGAATTCCTTTTGCTCCTCTGTAAATTTTTGAGGCTCAGATTTTGGCCTTTCTATCTTTTTTATTTCTATCCATACCTTGAGATCACTCTGATATACTTGCATAGCTTGCAACATCTTTAACATGGATTCTTGAACTATCATCATGATTCATATACTGGCAAGATCACAACTCTGATACAACTGTAATGTCTTTTTTAAGGCAAATTAGAACAAATTGGGTTTTCCAACAAACCTTTAGAGAAAAATACAACACTCACAGATCTGATTTTTAAATGAAAACCCTAGGAAAAATCACAGAATTCTGATTTTTCTGATACAGATGAATTTTTTTTATTGAATTAAATTGCAGAAATAAATCACAACAAAATTATTTGGTAATTTTTTGAATACAAATTGACAAGAAAACAACTGATCGAAACTACCAAATGACAACGCCAACCCTAAATCAGATGCCAAAGGAGTACGCCAACATTCTAGATGAAATGCAACCCAAAAATGATGCCCAAAAGTGTGATGTAAGCCCTCCCAGATGTGTCGTCAACGCTTGGATGGATGCCCTAGCAATTTTGGATAAAAATTTGATATTTCCTTGGTTGATTTTGATGAATATATAAATTTTTGGATGATGCCCTAATTATTCTATCACTCTAAAATCAGATGTTGATGTAGATATGAAGCCCAAATATAATCTCTGGATGAGATTGCCACAAGTGACGTTGAGGGTTTTCATCCTCAGATCGGTAACCAGAAGATGGAGGTTTTCATCCCCACAAACCAAATTGCAATGAAGGGTTTTTGTCCCCAAATGCAGAAGTTGGAAGCAAATGCCCAAACTCAAAATAAATGTAATAATCAAGATAATCCCAAATGACCCCCAAGGTTCTCTTTTATAACTTTTTCTATCCCCTTTCCCAAGTTGGCCTCTTACTTTATTTTAATAAAGTACACTTTCTATTTTTAGTTTTTTCTTTTCTTTTATTTCTAATAATAAAGTATTATTAAGTTGTCACTTTTTAATAAAATAAAAAGTAAGTCACTTAGACAACTTAAAATATTAACTTCATTATTTTTCACTTTATGGGAAAAAGGGGACATGACATTACCCCACCCACGATCTTATAGGCAACAACATTATGAATGTAGTATGTCATAATAAATCAAACACTTGTAGCACATAAATATTACAATGCAAGAATATGCAAAGAACAAGTTCCAAGAAATAACTGGAACACATCTCTTTATACAAATATGTTTAATGTGAATGGTAGTGAGACCTACACAGGGGAGCTCCCAGGTGAACTCCTAGTTTGTACTATAAGTACCATGTTGGCCCGAGAGGTGTTGGTTGGAAACACCATCTGCCAACCACCCAATAGATACCAATTGTGACTAACTGTAAATTAAAAATATGCCCGTGAACAATACAAATAACATAAATCACAACACTTTTATTCATAACATATAGACTTATAAAAAATGTCTGACTTACTCTAAGAATAACATAATTGATGCATATTATAGTTCCTACATATAACTTAGTCCCAAGGCATATGTTTTTCTAGAAGTTGCATGATATTAGCATCTCAAATTCGTTTGTTACTGCTATCGTGAGGCTTTATGAGATGTTTGTCGACCAATTCTAGTATTTGTCTTTGTTAGGAGTACCATCGGAGTCAAAGCTTGTGCCCTCTCTTATCAACTCTTTTTGGTAATTATATCCATGAGCTTGATCTTCGACAACATACACATTTTTATGAGGGTTGTATATTACATCATGTTTTGATTGCTATACTACTTTTTATTGATGATGTTATCCTCTCTTACTAACTTGATGGTTTATAGAAAGCTTGATGCCCTTGTTCATTTTCATGAGCTTCACCAACTTGTGGTAAACCTTAATAAATCAAAGGTCATGGTCCTCAACACCTCCAAGGATGTTCTTTTCCAGGTTTCATTTTTTATACAAAGGAGAGCATATGGAGATTATAGCTTATGCATTTGAAGTTTTCATTGGATCATTCTCTAGTTTGAAGCCAACCTCTCAATCGCATCATTGCAAGAGATATGCCTAACTTTCTATCCTTGAGCGCCAATGTTTTTGGGTACATTCTAGGACATTCCTTTGAAGATGTGCTGCTTCCATACAAATAAAGGTTTGGGACCCCAACTTGGGATCCACAAACTTTGCTCGTATTGAGAGGGTCTAGACTCTCAAAGTTCAAAGTAAATTTCATTGCAAACAAATAATTTCTCGATGTATTGTCCAAGCTAAGTTTGGGGACACGATCCTTTGCCTTGAGAGCATCTTCAGGCTTACTTTTTGTATTCACAAACTCAAATCCTTGGGTGATTAAGCTTCTAGGAGTGCGAGGCACCCATTTTTGGCACTTTTTTCTTCAAAGGATTGCTTCTTTTGGTCTCAAAGTTGTTGGTTTTCAAAAGCTAGTCTACTCCAATTTATTGACATCTCTTTGATCTACCTCCTTCATTCAGATATTTGTTGGATTCCTCTCCTCTCCTTCCCTCGAAGGAGTTCATCAATTGAGCTGTCAAAGAGGATATATAAAAACAATATATTTGGGTCACTTGGACTTCTCCAACATAAGTAGTCATCCCCAAGCTAGCTCTCTGCATTGAGCATTTCTTGCATATTGTAAATGGCATTATCATTCATCCTGGCCAACCCAAACATCATGGGTCACACGGCTTGAGGATCCCCCTTGGCTAACAAAGGCTATGTTCCCCAAAGTTACAGGTTGAGAATAACCACCAGTGGTGGCAAGATGTTGCATCTAAGGAGCAATTTATTTTCAGATGTCTATCAATTATGGGATATGAGGGAGCTACCATTGTCTATATATAGATTTTGACAGTTCTCCATCCACTTTCTTCTGCTATCTTGATTAGTGGTTCTTGGCCCATTTTTCTTTGGGAGGTTGTCACACTCTGATGTTGATCCTTATAGGGGACTCCTAAAGTTACCAGGCTGAGTACATCCTTATTTGAGCCCGTCATAGACATTTGAGGAGTTAAGCATTCCTTGGATACTACCGATTCACACATGCATATAGACAGGTCAATGAGATGGTATCCTCCAAAATATTGTACTTCATTCATGACAATGTTTTATTAAGTCAAAGTGTGTTTTTGATGTAGATTCTATACATGATTCTTATTTCTTATTGCATAGAATAATTGTGCTGTCTGACTTTCTCGGTACAACCTCCTTTATTCACCGTTATTCCTAACACATTTTTCTTGTTATAGGAAATGCCGTTTGTAAAGTAACTCGGAAATACCTCTGATTTGGCTCTTCACTCAAACTTAACACTCAACTTATATTTTGATATATTTCTGCTAATCTGAAAGTTAAACTCTACATCTTTGTGATTGTCTAAAATGTTCATATCTATCCGTTATCAAATTTCATATAAAATAAATATCTTAGGAGTAGACTTACTTTTACAATATCTTATTTGTCACTATTGATGTGGTGTAACGGTCACATTCATGTATCATGCAGAAGAATGCAATCACACTTTTGGTGTCTCCAACAACGCATTCAAACATTATTACAATGCTGAACAAGTATGCTTTCTAAACCACTATCTTCGTGAATGCGAATTTGTTTGAGATTTTGAAGATATCTTTTGAGAGAATTTCATATGTAAGTAATATTAAGATTTTGTGAAATGATCTCAAATAAAACATGGAAAACTAATTGATTTCATTTTAGCACTGAATGGATATTAGTTTATTCAACTCTGTTTTGTTAACTAAATCAATTGCTCAAGGTGATAAGGATACAGGATCCATTTTTGAAGTAAATGATGCTGTTCCAAATACATTGCATTACAATCCCTTCTGATATGCTTAAAATATTGTATAGTCTGTCTCCATGGGTTCCACTTTGTCTGGAAGTGCAAGTACTTCTTTGGATTTTGACAGCTTTGCTCTAGAATCAGCTTCGACACTCTTGAAATTTTTCTTTATAGCCTTACCTTCTTTTGTGGTTTATTTGCTAAACGTGCTGATGAACTTTCTCATGT
This sequence comes from Torreya grandis, assembly GCA_037957365.1. Classification (NCBI taxonomy): domain Eukaryota; kingdom Viridiplantae; phylum Streptophyta; class Pinopsida; order Cupressales; family Taxaceae; genus Torreya; species Torreya grandis. The sequence goes on along the minus strand of JARHVA010001751.1, from coordinate 453,159 downwards.
CGGTCATATGCCTCTTCCTTTATCTGAATAAATCCTTTGCAGTTTCAAGCTCTTAAATGTCTCCAGACAGCAATTTATGGGTATCCTTGAGAGAAACTGACATATTCTAGTCTTCCAACGACCTCATGATTTCATCAAATATGTGAGTAGCCATTTATTGTTGCTAAAAATTATCTGGTAAAACAACCTCTTTTTTATTGAGTGCTAACAAGTCCAACATGTCCTTTCATGATAGCTATGCATTCTAGACGTTTTGATTAAAAATATTTGTTCCTTTTTTGTTTCAATATAAATATATATTTCTAGATGAATGCTGTAGGAGGAAATTCTTACCATGCACAAATTGTTTCTTCTACACAAGAACACACATTGAACACTGTAGTAGAACATATCACATCACATAGATAAAAGGAAATAAAGAGAATCACAAGGGAAAGAGAGAGAATCACACGACACAATTAAACTGGAAATATCATTAGTATATTGATATAACTCGTAGTAAAATATCTTCAACTAGAAACAATATCCATGATTTCATGATAACATTCAATGATCTCTAACATTCTACAATTATAACATCATGATAAAATGCCTTGTAGCAATGCTCATTGTATATGAGTCTAGGAGGAAAGAATGGGTATAGGTGTGACGGTTGGAACCACCTTTACACCAAAAATTGAAATAATCCATCCTAGCTAATACAACTCATTAACATAACTCATTGCTCCACAATAACACATTTAATCGTTTGACTCCGAATGCTTTTATTTCTTTATTCCCAAAGATTGTAAAATGTAAGTGTCTACATCTATCTCCCAAATAATAGGTTATTATCCGCGACGACTAGAAGGGGTAGAATTAGCTCATTTGTACAGTAGGTCTGACTTCTTGGTTCTACAACTGATCCTGGAGTAGTGGTGTATTTGGGTGTCGCGGGAGTGGAAGTCCATGGTTCCAATGGTGCTTATGTGGAAGAGCATGAGGCACTTCTTCCTCTAAGCTTCTTTAATTCTTTTTGTAGTTGGAGGGAGCGAGCCGCCACAATCTCGGAATTATGAGAAATGTATCTGGATTTACTATGTTTGCATCCTTTTTTATTTCTGATGTTTCGGGTCTAACATCTAGACTCCTCGATATGAAAATGGATTGCAGATAAATGACTTTAAATATAAGAATTTTAAACAAAACCATAGATAGTCAGCTAATAATGTCAATAGGAGGTTAATTAAAATCTATAAATCAAGGATTTTTATATAACATTTTAATAAATGGGACTAGCTGTAGTAATAAGCATAAACAAAAATAGGGATTAGGATATTAATATAGAAAAAGGTTTTTTATTTAGAATTAACTTTTAACAATATATTATATTGATCTAGAATCCTAATAATTGCATTAAGAATTGAATAATTAAATATATATTAGGAATATTGCCTACTAAATTACATTAGGATTTATATAATTAATTAGCATTAGGATTAGAATAAAAATAAATAATTTGCAATTAAGGTAACTCCTAATAAATAAGGTACCAATTGGTAATTTAAAAAAAATAATTTATGAGTTACAAACTAATAAATATTTAATTATTCAGTCCCTAATGTAATTATTAGAATTCTTTGTCAAATTTCTTCAAACATTTAATATTTTCTAGATTAATATATTATATTTCTAAAAGTTAATTCTAATTAAAAAACTTTTCTATATTAATATCCTAATTCCTACTGATGAAATGTGGGTGAGTTGGTAAATTAACTTTGTTGCTTTAAGCACCACCCAGGTTCAAATCTCAGTTTAGCATTGGAGGCCGGTTGTGGCCGATCGTTGGTATTCTTGGGTTAGTTGTGGCCGTTGATGGTATTCTTGGGTCAATTGTGACAGTTTGTTGGTATTCTCGGGCTAGTTGTGGCCGTGCGTTGGTATTCTTGAGCCGGTTGTCGCTGTTGTTAGTAATTCTGGTACTTGTGATAGATGATCACTTGGAGATCTGGGCCCCTGATTGTGTCCCAGACCGGTAGGAGCTCCGGTCAAAAGCAAATAGGGTAAAGATCCCACTAAAACCAATATCTATAAAAAAAAAAATCCTAATCCCTATTTTTGTTTACCGTTATTACTAGAGCTAATCCCATCTATAAAAAATGTTGATTTATAGAATTTAATTTAGCTCCTATTCACTTTATTATTAGCCGCTTTCCATGGTTTTGTTTCAAATCCTCATATTTAATGTCTACCTATGGAAATATCAAGGAATTAATCTTGGAATTATTGTTCCAAACTTCTGCATATCGGACTTGCCCTGCTACTCTTTGTAATTTTCCTTCATTTGTTTTTTCCACTTTAGTTCCTTATTTTCATACTTTGCCAGTTCAACTTCAAGTGCGTGGGCTTTGGAAGAGGCCTTCCCAAACTGTTTGTTGGCTCTTTCTACTTGTTCCCTACTTCTTCACAACTACAACTCTCAAGTTTGAAGTTGGCTGTCCAAGATTGGCTTAACTTTCTTGAACTATGAAATTTTCTTCTATGATCTTTGTATTTCCACTTTTTGGCTCAGGGATGTCTCCTCCACTTGTTTGTGAATTATCGCAATCAGATTCTATTGCTGCCTAATTGTCTGGAACTAGACTCCAACTCTTGACTCACTACTTGGTGTTATGTGTCATAACCATTTGACAATCAGTCTCCCTGGTCAGTGTTGTCAACCTAGAGTTGCAACCTGAATCGAAGACATGCTGAAATGGCCAATCCTCTCTCTGGTTGAAACAATGGGATCTTCTCACGAGGGTGGGTGCCTCAATGGTGAGAAGAACCTCCAGAGAAGGCTGGTCCCTGTAAGATGTATCAATGGATTTCTACTCTGTGCTACGAATCTACCATGAAAAAGGGAGAAAGAAACTTGAAAGGGAAATCCTATCTAATGACAGTGATACACCAAAATGTTTATCCACTCTACTTGGAACCTTGAACATTGAATCAAACAAGGAAAAAAGAAGACCTTTGATTTCAATTGATCACTATGCATAAATATTTCATGAGAAAGTTTGATCCAATGACCAAAACATGAGGGAAGACAATGGAGAGACGTTTGAAACAAGACACTTTGTAGCGACCTAACATCCACTTACAGGTTCAGCAAAAAACATATAGAACACTGAACATGACCTGCATAATATGATGAGCTAGCAACTAGGTACGAATCAAAATTTGGAAAGGGAGAGAAATCTACCACGTATGCAAATTGTTGAATGAATATACACTATGCCAGCACTTGAAATCTGAAAGTACAATCCTTCTATTGATTGAAGAGATTACACAACTCACCAATGGCAGAGTCTGGTCTTACCAAGAGGGATACAATTCAAGGCTGAAAAGCCAACTTATATAGAAAATTACAACAGACAAGAGTTGGTGTTGAAAAAATAAGAGAGGCTAAATCTGTCCAACTTAGCCTTTACAAAAAGTCTATTTGTCTTGCATAAAGCTCCTTGCGTTAGAGGAAATGGACGGTGGGTTTGTTGAAAGTCAAACTCTTATCATGCAAAATGCTACGCCCACCTCCAAATATGGACTTCCTCTTGAGCCGTTTGATCGTTTAACAACTTTTCTTTGCATGAAATCAATGCAAATGCCAAATTAAGAATTACGTTTGAACTATTGGAACATTTTGAGCTTTCGAGATAAGCAAGAGTGCGTGCATGGAATTTCTTGTTGTTTGAAACGTTCAACACTTTGCCTATTCATCATGCAAGACGACTCTATTTTTAGAACTGAAGCGTCCTTGCTTTAGTTTAAACGCGTTTACTTCATTGGAGTCACTTCACGTCAGTTTGTGCATGATCTTTGTTTATCCTGCCTTTATCTTTATTCTACGTTTGTTTTATTTGTTGTTCATGCTTATGTCCATTTTCAGTTCTGCTTTAATCTTTGCTCATGCATCTATTTCTGTGTTTGTCTTTCTTCTTGTTCAGTTTTGGCTCAGTCCTATTTGTGCTTACGTTTCTGTTCATGCTATGTATCATGCTCAGTTCACTTCATGTTTTCTTTGGCTTTCCTCTTTCTCTGTCTTTTTGTTCAGTTCTTTTGCGGACAAATTGTCCACGGGAATTGTCTCTCTTTTCGCTTCCTTTGTGCCCTTTGGAACTTTTGAAGGGTCCACTTCATCGACCAAGTGCCCTCCGCAAGGGCTTCTGTCCTCCTTGAATTCTTTCGGAACTTTTGAAGGGTCATACCACTGACCAAGTGCCCTTCAGGAAAATTGAAAAGGTCCACTTTACCGACCAAGTGCCCTCCGTAAGGGCTGGTGTCCTTCAGAACTGGGTTTTCGGAATAATTGTAGGGCACCCGGGCTTTTTGTAGGGAACCCAGGCTTTTTGTAGGGAACTCGGGCTTTTTGTAACCGTCCTTATTTTGTTCCTATTTCTTTGTTGGCTATGGGTTTTTGTTTGAAAATTCTCCGAAGTATTCCTTCGGACAAAAAGTCCGAAGGAATTCCTTCTGACTTTTTGTCCAAAGGATATCCTCCTTTAATTTCCTTTGCTTTGTGCATATTTCTAACCTTGCCTAAGGCATTAATTAATGTATTGTATGCAGTAACCCTATAAGAATAACCATGTTTGCGCATTGCATGCAAAACAACCTTTGCCTTTTCAAATAGTCTAGATATGGAGTATGTCTCAACAAGTAGAACATATGTATCTTCAGTCGCAACCTAGGGCACCTGTAACATCCTCAAGTAGATCATCCCATGTTCTATGTGAAGGTTGTAATCGAAAACTTTCAACATGTATCAAGCCAATTTATGAACCTTGGGGCTAAGTATTGGAACCACTCCACCAACAACGCTTGTACCATAAATCCACCCACGTCCTTTTGTTGAACCACTTGGGAAAAAATCCGAGAAACTAACCCTGCATGATGTTGCCTTTGATCCCATGCTTTCATTGAAAGTGAACCTACAGGCCTGTTGGTTAACTTCAAGGATGGTTGTAGCTATTAATTCTTCATTGGCCCCTATACACCTCACAAAGTCGTTCATTCTATAGGGCTGGAGATTTAGGACTATATGTGACATTTTGAATAAGGGATATAGCCTTTGAACATGCTGTAGGTTTCTTTCCCTCAAACAGTCTGCATGCTTTATATGATGGTTGTAGATGGCTCCTTGGGATTTCCATGGTTGTAGGTGTCTTTACCAATTTACATGGCTGTAGGTGTCTATTTAAGGACCCCAAAAAACTGATTGACAAGACAAACTGGTACCATAAGACCATCTTCCGAATAGTAAGGTCGACAATTATGCCCCGTGGAAGAATTGTCAACATTTCTGGCGACTCAGCTGGCCCAACATGCCTGCTATGCTTGAGAACTCAGACCATGTACATGCTATTCGAACTCTCGAAACAATGATAAACCTGATTTCTGACTGAAAATCTCATCTTGACCATGGCTGAAGTAACCTTCCTCCTTCAAAATAAGAAGGGAAACACATGAAAGCAGGAAAACTAGCTAAGAAGCAAATGTGCAAACAAGCACTTATAAAAATAACTGAAGCAAACTACTGTGCTTGAATAGCACTTGGAGGAAAGCAAAAAACAACTGACTATGTACATAGAGCTTTGCTCTGTAATAGCAATGTTTCAGATGTATCCCATTGACTAGGATTAGAAGCTCTTGGCCGTCCATCTTGGCAAGTTGGAAGGCGTTGTGGGATTTGCAGCTGGAGATTGTGTATGGGCCACTCCAAAGGGAATCAAACTTTGTGTGCCTTCTTGGTTTGGCTCGATCCTCATCCCACTTGAGGACCAAATCTCCTTAATTGAAGCTTCGTGAGGAAGCTCCTTTGTCAAATGTTCTTTTCACCTATGCCTGATGACTTTCCATGGCTAGCATGGCTTGATTTCTTGCCTCTTCCAACTCCATAAGCTCTGCATACCTAATCTCCATAGGCTCATTCTCCAACAACTCAAGTTGATGCATTAGTTCCAAAGCTGGAAACTCGAGAGAAATAGGTAACCTTACTTCCTTAACATAGACTAACTTGTAGGGAGAGTTGGCTATTGACCTCTTGAAGGTGATCCTATCAGCGCATAAAGTTGAATTCAATTTGAAATGCCATGACCTTTGATTGTCTTCAATAGTCCTTCGTATGATCCTTAAGAGGTTCTTGTTTGTAGATTCAGCAAGGCCATTTCCTTGTGGATAATAGTTCGATGAAGTACTTAGATAAACTCCATGTTGGACAGCCCATTGGCTGATCCTAGATCCCACAAAAACCATTGCATTGCTAGAAATAATGGTCGAAGGAACTCCAAACCTAGTAAGCAAACCTTCATAGAAATCAAAAACGTTAGTTTCGTTTGCTTCTTTCAATGCAATTGCTTCCGTTCAACATGTGAAGTAATCCGTAGCAGTTAGAATCCACTTATGCCCTACTCGAAGGAGGATTAATGAGACCAATAAAGTCCAATCGCCACTGGACAAAAGGCTGATCTACTGCAATTGGCTGAAGGGGCAGGGCTGCAAATTTAACTTTTCATACAAACATAGCACATTGTTTGCACCTCCTAACCCATGTATGGCAATCGCCAAATATGGTAGGCCAATAGTACCCACCTTTCATGATTTTAAGTGCTGTAGTTCTTGCGGAAAAGTGTCCTCCACCAAGTCCATCATGGAATTCTTCAAGTAATCTTTGAGTTTGGCTTGATTCCACACACCTTAGTAACATTCCATTAATATCTTTTTTGAACAAAACACCGTCAACAAGCAAGAATGGAATTGATTGCAATCTGAAATACCTTCTCTTTGAAGCACTTAGGTGAGAAGGGTAAAAACCATTTTGCAGATAGCTTACCAAATCACGAAACCAGCTGGAAGATGAGGTGTGAACAGCAACAATCTCTTCATCATTTGACACTAAAACAACTTCATTAGTTTCTTGCAAGCCCTGAGCTAGATGCTCACAAAGTCCTTTGCCTCTAACCAGCGTTGTAACTCTAATTACTATGTCATATTCCATCACCCCTGTTCTCATTTATGTCTTTGTTTAGAAGAAATACTTTGATGCTTTGATGAGCCACCATTAGATGTATTTTATTATTAGACAACAAGTCGAATTTTTTCAGAGATCTTATAACTGAAAGGACATGTTTTTCAACAAAAGAACACCTTGTCTCATACTCCTATTGTTGACAAATCTTTCACGAGTCAGATTTTTCTTGCCACTTGGAAAGTTCTCATCTCTAGTCAAGGAAGGAAGAATTCATTATTTTCCTTTGCTGATTCTAAGGACTCACTCAGAGAAAATCTACGGACTCACTCAGAGAGTTTCTACGGACTCACTCAGAAAAATTCTACGGACTCACTCAGTCAGGAAATTTTCTACGGACTCACTCAGGGGGGAGAAGTTTCTACGGACTCACTCAGGCAGGCAATTCTCTAAGGACTCACTCAGAGAAAATCTACGGACTCAGAGAGTTTCTACGGACTCACTCAGAAAAATTCTACGGACTCACTCAATCAGGCAATTTTCTACGGACTCACTCAGGGGGAAAGGTTTCTATGGACTCACTCAGGCAGGCAATTTTCTACGGACTCACTCAGTCAAATTTTCTACGGACTCAGTCAAATTTGTAAAGCACTTAGAAGAAATTCGAAAAAGTTGTGAAAGACAAGGGGACATTTTCAAGAGTTCCGAAGGGCAGGGTACCCTTTGAAGGGGACACTTGCAACAATCTTGAAGGGCACCTACCCTTCGGGCAGACATTGAGACTAAATCGCAGACCTTTGCAAAAAGTCCGGGTGCCCTCCAATTTTTCCGAAGGGCACTGGCAGAGGACACTTGGACTGGCTGCCGAAGGGCATGTTTTAAATCTTGAAGGGCACATTTTAGAGCAAAGGCAAAGACATATCCTTCGGTTTTTGTCCGAAGGAATTCAGAAGGGACAGGAGACAAGTCCGAAAACAAGACCAAGGGAAAAGACAAGATAAAGCTAAGTCAAAGAGAAAATGAATTCCTTCGGACAAAAAGTCCGAAGAAATTCGGAAAAGCTGGCATAAATCCGCAGAAAACAAGTCATAAGACAAAAGACAAAGGGGAAAAAACTAAGGAAATGAATTCTTTCGGACTTTTTGTCCGAAGGAATTCCTTCGGACAAAAAGTCCGAAGAAATTCGGAAATGACTTACACAGTGGAAATCTCGAGAAAAGTCAAAAAGTTGCGAAAAAGCTTTGAAAGACGAGAGAAGGAATGAATTTCTTCGGACTTTTTGTTCGAAGGAATTCCTTCGGACAAAAAGTCCGAAGAAATTCGGAAGTGTCCACGGAAGCTTAGACAAAACAAAAAGGCGGACAGAGCAAAGGACCGTGGGAAAAAGCCTGAACTAATAAGTAGTAAAGGAAAAAAGCGTAGAAATAAGCCCGAGGAAATATTGCCAAAAGAAATATGACAGTTTCCGGTGACGTCCTGCAGGCCGTCAATTTTTTCCTGCAAGAAGTAACCGTTGAAACTAAGGAGATAGCAGGAAATCCGAAATAAATGGAAGTCGATTGTGCAAAAAAGAACAGAAAATAGATAATCTGACGAAGAATTGAATACGAAATCTTGCCAGAAATAGACACGATCAAAATTAGAACGAAATACATGCAAACGTTGGAGCTATTTTCAAACATAAGAGCTATTTTTGAATAAACGGTCAAAGTTTCAGTTGACTGATCATTAAAGACCTGTTCCTCTTCATTCAGCGCATGCATCCGAAGGACTAAATCCGGCGTCAACAGGAGTTCCGAGTTCTAATGAGGAGTTGACTAGTCCATATTTAGAGTTGACTAATTAATCAAACGCCGCATCCACTAGAAGATTTCCATGCAAAAGGAGGTGGACAGTTCATGACAAGGATAGATGCGCTTCATCAAACGTAAGCTTCATGCAAGGACAAAGGAAAAATATATTTTATTTTAAGGCCAAGTAAATCTTGGAGTTAACAAAAGTAAATCTCTCTCCAAGTCTACGTTGTTTAGATATGGGTATGGGTACGATTCGGGTACGCGGGTACGTCATTTTTTAAAAACCTTGATTTGGATACGTCGTGGGTACGTCTCTATATATATATTTAAATATATATATATATATATATGCATATTACTCAATTTTTTTGTAAAACACTTGAAAATAGTAAATACATAGTGTTTGTTCATTCATTGCTTCAAATTTCAAAATGTTCAAAGTATACATTGCAAAGACATTCGGGCTTTTCAAAATGCAAATGTAGATTAAATCATAGATTCATAATTCATCTAGATAGTCCTCATATTCATAATTAATAATTATGAATGTTACTCCCACTAGCTCCACTTGGACAACTCCCACTAGCTCCACTCTCCACCCCTGGTGTTGAATTCTCTTCATTGTCATCAACATCATCCACACGAAGTAATGAAACTTGGGCAAATGTAGATGTGGTGGCATCCAAGTCTATATTCTCTGGAAAGATATCCCAAAGTTTGTTAGGCCCTCGCATATAGTCCTCAGACTTGTGTGAAAGGAGGCGCAAATTGGAATGTACAAATACCAAATCCTCAGCTTTCTTGGATGCCAACTTGTTTCTTTTAGCAGAATGGATAAATCCATATGTACTCCAATTCCGCTCTGCTGAAGAATTACTAGCCACCTATCACAAAAAAATGTTGTTAATTGTTAGAATTTTTGAATTTAAAATTTGTAACAATGTAAAAAAAATGTCAATAACTTAATAATTTTTTTTTATTTAATTCAAATTGAATACCTGTGACAGAATCTTGATTGCAATAGGTCTTAGGTACTTGGCATCATGGCCATGTACATACCACCACTTGATTGGAGACAAACTAGATTTGTCAAAAAGAGCTTCAATTCCTCCCATGCTGCCCTTTGAAGCTACAAACATGGCCATTTCGTTGCGGACCGCACTAGCTATAGATGGATCAGGAAAAAGCCTTCTGAATGCTTGCCTAGTTCCATTTGCAACCTCTACATCATCATATGGTGGTTGCTTATTGGGTAGCCGAAGTATTTCATTGCTATAATACTTCGGATTGAGAGCATAAGCAAGAAAATGTAATGGGGTGGTCATTTTATTCCACCTCTTGATGACCAATGTCTTGATTTCATTATAAAACATTTTTTCTGGGTCTTGCTCTTTATTTTGTATGATCTCTCTCATACTTTCAAGCATGGAATCAATCCCATCATAAACCTCTCCCATGCAAGCTGCATCTGTATCTGTAAATCGGATCATAGATAGAATAGGCTCTGTAAAACTAAGTACATATTCAATCTTGGTCCACCAGTTATCATCAAGGATCAATGCTTTGATCTTATTGGCTTTTTCAATACCAGTGGTGCTTGCTTGCCTCCACACACCCCAAACATTGCTTATCACCATACTGTTTAGTGCCTCTTTCACCTTCACAAGTCGTCTCAAGACGAGCGTGTGAGAGGCAAATCTAGTTTCAACAATTTATAAATAAAAAATAAGACCAAGTTTAATTGTCCAAACTATAAACGTTGATAAACAACTAGAATTAAATTATTAATTATTAAAAAGTTATAACTTCAAAATTAAGAACTTCAAAAGTAAGACTAAGAATTTGTTCTCAAATTTCTTACCTTTAACAACTCCAACTTTGAGAATTTTCTGAAGATGGCCTGAGACATGTGATGATTTGTGACAAATGTTTGAATGTCACTGGCCTCTGCATAAATTTGCTCTATCCATTGAATTTTACCAATCTTTTGCAGCACCAAGTTGAGGGAGTGGACAACACAAGGTGTCCAAAATATGTGCTCGTATCTGCCCTCTATAATCAACCCAGCTGCTCTGCAATTCTTCGCGTTGTCTGTGATGACTTGGACAACATGTTGGGGGCCCACAGACTCAATAACTTCTATCAAAATGTTTGCAATGAATTGAGCATCTTTCACTTCGCCCTCACAATCCACTGCCTTCAGGAACATTGCCTCTTTAGGGCATACTGCAATAACATTGATCAAAGGCTTATTTCGAGCATCTTTCCATCCATCTGAGATAATGGACACCCCTGAATCCTTCCACGAATCTCTAATTGGCTGCAAAGAAGTGTGAATATGTTCTACTTCTTTGGCCAAGAGTGTGGTGCGAACTTTCTCATAGTTAGGGCCTTTTTAACCTTGTGGAGCTTCATTGACCGCTTTCAACATTTGTTGCCAATAAGGCGATCTCAAAACATTGAAGGGCAGCCCACATGCATAAATGCATCTAGAAATCAACTCATCAGCAATGTCCATCTGTGCGACATTGAAAGCTTTTTCCAATAGTCTTTTTGATTTTTTCCGTGAAGTGGCATCTGCATCATCATTAGCATCTGGTATTGCAACAGAATGAGCTCGAGTTTGACTTTCAATGAAATGATGACTCGCCGCTATAGGTGTTATGGGTGGTCTCCCTGATCTACCTCTTTGGAGAGGTGTTGTTTTAGAACGGTTTTTTGAAGCAACTGCTGCATCGGCTTCTTGCTCTTTCATGAACTCAACTATTTTTGGCTTGGGAATTTTATCACACTTTCTGATACCTGATGGCCCAACCCTAGTCAAATGAGTTTTGACTCGAGTATACAAGGATTTGAATGTGGAATGACAATCATTGCATATCCACACACAAGTCCCACCTCCAGTAATGATCTCAAGTATCGTCACATGTTTCCAAAGAGGGGAGGCAGGGTCATATTTCACTTGAAGTGAGGTTTCCGCGTGGTTTGCTTCATCATGCCCTTCTCCTGACATTGAACTGGATGCCATAGATATCCTAATTATGAATTATCAAATTAGATTCTAGAACCAAGCAAAAATATACAAAATTAAAATTAATAACTAACTTTGTTTTTGATTCTCACGATCGCAATTACGCGCGAGACAAGAGCATACGCAGAAGTTAGGATTAGAAACATAAAAAATATACATTTGATTTTTTAAATATTTAAACTTGAAAAAATAAAAAATAAATGTAATGCAACTAACTCTGTTTCTGATTCTCAAGATCACAATTACGCACGAGAGAAGAGCATACGCAGAAATTAGGGTTAGACCGTTAGAACTTAGAAACTTATATTTTTTAAAAATATACATTTGATGATTTTTTTAAATAATAAATATTTATGGAAAGTGAAACAAGAACAATAAAAATAAATAAATTTTAATACGATTACAAATTTTAACATTGTAGAAAATTTAAATTAAAAATTTAAAATAAATAAATAAATTTAAATTTAAAAGAATTTTAAAATTAAAAATATTAAAAATAAAATTTAAATACTACTTAAAGATATAGAAAACTGTAAATTTAAAATAAAATATAAATTATAATATTAAAAATGTAAAAACTAAATAATATTTAATTTAAATTTTTAATATTATTTAAATTTTTAATATTATATTTTATTTTATTTTTAATAGTTATATTCTATTAAATGAAAAATTTAAAATTAATTTATTAAATACTAAATACAAAATTAAAAAAATTAAAACTAAATAGTAAATACTACATGAAATTTTTTTTTTTAACATACCTGGAAATTGCAAATGCAGTCCTCCCCGAAGGCGCGGATTCACTCCACACTGTCTTCACCTGCAAACTGTCTTCTCCTCTTCACTGTCTTCACCTGCAAACTGTCTTCTCCTCTTCACTGTCTTCACCTGCAAACTGCGGCTGCACTTGCAATCTGCGAAACGCAAACAATGGCCGCGAGTTTTTTTTCGTGTGTTTTGAAGAAGGGATGCGCTTCTTTTATAGTGTTTTTTGCGTATTTGCTTTTCGCGTTTAAGGTTTCTTAAGTTTTTAGGGTTTTTTTTCGTGCTTTTTTTGAGTTTTTTTTTGTTTTTTGCAACAGTCGAAAATTTTTGGGTATGCCCCGGGTATGCCCGAAGTCGTCCCGGAGGCGCCCACCGGCATGCCAGACGTTTCCGGCACGCCGGCGGGCGTCCCTGTGCAGGAGGCGCCTCCGAATAGGAGGCGTCGGGCCGGGGGGCGTACCCCTGCAACATAGCTCCAAGTTTATACGCCTATCTTTGGCCTCTTGTAATTTGCTATATAATGGCTTTTAACCTTGTTTTAAAAAAGGCATCTTATCTCTCTTGGTTAGACCAGACTCTGCCATTAGGAGTTGTGTAACCTCTTTGATCAATAAGGACTGTACTTTCAGATTTCAAGCGTGGTATAGTGTATATTTTTTCAGCAATTTGCATAAGTGGTAGAGTTTTCTCCCTTCCCAAATTCTGTTTCGTACCTAGTTGCTATATTGTCCTTGTGTAGGTCATGTTAAAGTGTTCTTTATTGTCTTTTGCTGAGACTGTAAGTGGATGTTAGGCAGCTGCAACGTGACTTTTATCAAACCTCTCTCCACCATTTTCTCTCAGGTTTTAGTCATTAGATCGAACCTCTGCATGAAATACTTATGCACAAGTGATTAATTGAAGTCTAAGGTCTTCCTTCTCTCTTGTTCGCTCAGTGTTCAAGGTTCCAAGCTGAGTAGGATCATAATTCTCGTGTATCACCCCCTTTTAGGTAGGATTTCCCCTTTAAGTTTTCTTTCTCCCTTTTCCATGGTAGTCAACAACGCAGAGTAGGAATCTTCATTGATACATCATACAGGAACCAGCCTTCTCCGGAGGTTCTTCTCACTATCGAGGCACCCACCCTCGTGAGAAGATCTCATTGTTTCAGCCGGATAGAGGACTGGTCGTTTCGCGCACGTCCTCGAATCAAAGTGCAGCTCCAGGTTGACAACAGTTTTTGGCACGCCCGATGGGACTCATTTTTCCTGGTTTTAATGAAATTGCAGTTACAGTAGTGTTCTTCAAGAGGTATTCGGTGACTCCAAGCTCAAGCAGTTGCTTCTAACAGTTCAGGACAGCTTCCATGTAAGTCTATTTTTATTATTGCGAATGAATTTTGATGGCTATGTATGGAGAGAATTCCTATGGTATATTTCCTTATCAACCCAATGAGGGATCATACTAGCCTGGTCATGATATCTATGAGCCTAATCAGCGTTATCAAGGTTATTATCAAAGCTATGTTGAGCCTTATCAAGTTTTTCATGATCCTTATTATCAAGAGCATGACTCTTACCTTCCTGGTAAGCCATATCAGTCTCAGGATCAGATTTCATCTTCCCCATATGGCTATGATGTTACATATGAGCAGTATCGCCTTCAAGAAAACATGAATGAAATAGAGCTCAGAATACTGGCATATGCAAAAAAGGTTTGTTCTAACTCTCAGTATGAGGAAATAAATGGTCTATTTCAAAACGTGTCTAATGATCCAGAAGAGATAAATGGACTATGTATTCTCACATTAGAAAAGATGGAGGCTTGGGAAAGGCAGAGAATCGAGTTAAACGAATTGTCTACAAAAGGCTATGGTGCTTCTTATTCTTATGAAGCTCTTAACCATGCCCAGTGTGTGCCAAGGGAGCTTCCTAGTTGGAGTCAAGAGCCTAATCAAAAGCCTATTCAAGAGCCTATTCAAGTGGCTATTTATGAGACTAGACCTTCCTATAGTCCCATCATTACCTCACCAATCATCTCTCAAGCTCAGGTTGTCCAGGAGGACAAGCAGGTTCCAAACTTTGATGAGGTAATGGCCAAGTGGAAGGAACAGAATACAAAGGTTTTTAAGAATTTCTCTTTCCCTCTTCTCCAAAACTCCCTAGATAATTCCATTGCCCTCAAGATTCCAAAATTTGATCATGATCGACCTCCCACGCTTCATATTCCCTCTCCAACAGATGAATTTTCTCACTCTCCCGCCATCACCCTTGAAGAAGAAGACCCTGTCCTTTGGAGTATTGAGAAAGAGGTGGCAGCTACAGGTCAGGCTCTTGCAAAACGTGTAGAGGATGCTTCACAAGTGTTTGAGGAGGAATTTCCTATTAATACTTCTCTTGAGGTTGTAATTGAGCATCCAGTTATAGCTGAGAGTGGAAAGACTGATCTTGATGTACATGAACTCCAAGAGGCGCTGGTACAAATTGAAGTCATACATGAGTTACAGGTATCAAATCTCCTATTGAGAAGGATCCAAATAGCGTGACAGCTGATTCAGTTCAAATAGATCAAAGTGAGGAACAAAAAGATGATTGGCAGCTATACCTTGAGCCTCTACCAGAGATTGAAGAGCTTTGTACAGAGATGTTGGCTATTGAAGAGCATGTTTATGAGAAGCTTGATCAAGAATCACCTATTCAAGGTCTCAATACAAATGGAGTTGCCCGCCCAAAGCTCCTTGAAGAGCTGGATGAACTCGCAGCAGTAAATAAGAAGGATGTGGTCACTCAAAAGGCATGCATAGATGGGATATCACTTGACATGGTGATTGATGACAAGCAATTCGAGAACAATCAGGAAATACTTGGTGAGTTTGTCTTTGTTGGTGACTGGTTTGCTGTTGATGGCCCATTTGAGAAGATGCTAATACAGTTGGTCGACAAGGCAACTGCCTCATCAAAGGTTATGACTAATAAACATCCTGCTTTGCAAAATGTACCATCTCTCGAAAGGAGTGAGTTCAAGAATTTTCCATTTGATCCAGGCAGATTGTGCCTTATCATGGTTAACTAGGTTATTTTAGTTGTTTTTGCTTTCCTCCAAGTGCTGTAAACGCACAGTAGTTTGCTTCAGTTTTGTTCAATAAGTGCTTGTTTGCACATTTGCTTTTAGTTAGTTTTCCGCTTTCGTGTGTTTCCCTTCTTATTTTGAAGGAGGTTATTACGGCAATGATCAGAGCAGGTTTTCGATCAGAGATCAGGTTCACTATTTGGGAATTTGAATAACGTCTATACATGCCCTGGGTCCTCAAGCATAGCAGGCATGCTTCCCAGCTGAGTCCCCAGAATGTTGACAAATCTTCCACGAGTCAGATTTTTCTTGCCACTTGGAAAGTTCTCGTCTCTAGTCAAGGAAGGAAGAATTCATTGTTTTCCTTTGCTGATTCTAAGGACTCACTCAGAGAAAATCTACGGACTCACTCAGAGAGTTTCTACGGACTCACTCAGAAAAATTCTACGGACTCACTCAGTCAGGGAATTTTCTACGGACTCACTCGGGGGGGGGAAGTTTCTACGGACTCACTCAGGCAGGCAATTTTCTAAGGACTCACTCAGAGAAAATCTACGGACTCACTGAGAGAGTTTCTACGAACTCACTCAGTCAGGCAATTTTCTACTGACTCACTCAGGGGGGAGAAGTTTCTACGGACTCACTCAGGTAGGCAATTTTCTATGGACTCAGTCAAATTTGCTACGGACTCAGTCAAATTTGTAAAGCACTTAGAAGAAATTCGAAAAAGTTGCAAAAGACAAGGAAGGGGACGTTTTCAAGAGTTCTGAAGGGCAAGGTACCCTTCGGAAGGGACACTTGCAACAATCTCGAAGGGCACCTACCCTTCGGGCAGGCACAGAGACTGAATCGCAGACCTTTGCAAAAAGCCCGAGTGCCCTCCAATTTTTTTGAAGGGCACTGGCGGAGGACACTTGGACTGGCGGATGACACTTGGACTGGCTGTCGAAGGGCATGTTTTAAATCCCGAAGGGCACATTTTAGAGCAAAGGCAAAGACATATCCTTCGGACTTTTTGTCCGAAGGAATTCGGAAGGGACAGGAGACAAGTCCGAAAACAAGACCAAGGGAAAAGACAAGATAAAGCTAAGTCAAAGAGATAATGAATTCTTTCGGACTTTTTGTCCGAAGGAATTCCTTCGGACAAAAAGTCCGAAGAAATTCAGAAAAGCTGGCATAAATCCGCAGAAAACAAGTCATAAGACAAAAGACAAAGGGGAAAAAACTAAGGAAATGAATTCTTTCAGAATTTTTGTCCGAAGGAATTCCTTCGGACAAAAAGTCCGAAGAAATTCGCAAATGACTTACACAGTAGAAATCCCGAGAAAAGTCAGAAAGTTGCGAAAAAGCTTTGAAAGACGAAAGAAGGAATGAATTTCTTCGGACAAAAAGACCAAAGAAATTTGGAGGTGTCCACGGAGGCTTAGACAAAACAAAAAGGCCGACAGAGCAAAGGACCGCGGGAAAAACCCTGAACTAAGGAGTAAAGGAAAAAAACGTAGAAATAAGCCCGAGGAAATATTGCCAAAAGAAATATGACAGTTTTCGATGACGTCCGGCAGGCCGTCAATTTTTTCTTGCAGAAAGTAATCGTTGAAACTAAGGAGATAGCAGGAAATCCGAAATAAATGGAAGCCGACTGTGCAAAAAAGAACAAAAAATAGATAATTCGATGAAGAATTGAATACGGAATCCTGCCGGAAATAGACACAATCAAAATTAGAACGAAATACATGCAAACGTTGGAGCTATTTTCGAACATAAGAGCTATTTTTGAATAAACGGTCAAAGTTTCAGTTGACTGATCATTAAAGTCCTGTTCCTCTTTATTCAGCGCATGCATCCAAAGGACTAAATCCGGCTTCAACAGGGGTTCTGAGTTCTAACGAGGAGTTGACTAGTCCATATTTAGAGTTGACTAATTAATCAAATGCCGCATCCACTAGAATATTTCCATGCAAAAGGAGGTGGACGGTTCATGACAAGGATAGATGCACTTCATCAAACGTAAGCTTCATGCAAGGACAAAGGAAAAATATATTTTATTTTAAGGCCAAGTAAAGCTTGGAGTTAACAAAAGTAAATCTTTCTCTCCAAGTTTATACGCCTATCTTTGGCCTCTTGTAATTTGCTATATAATGGCTTTCAGCGTTGTTTTAAAAAAGACATCCTATCTCTCTTGGTTAGACCAGACTCTGCCATTAGGAGTTGTGTAACCTCTTCGATCAATAAGGACTATACTTTCATATTTCAAGCGTGGCATAGTGTATATTTCTTCAGCAATTTGCATAAGTGGTAGAGTTTTCTCCCTTCCCAAATTCTGTTTCGTACATAGTTGCCATATTGTCCTTGTGCAGAGCATGTTAAAGTGTTTTTTATTGTCTTTTGTTGAGACTGTAAGTGGATGTTAGGCGGCTGCAAAGTGTCTTTTATCAGACCTCTCTCCACCATTTTCCCTCAGGTTTTAGTCATTAGATCGAACCTCTGCATGAAATACTTATGCACAAGTGATTAATTGAAGTCTAAGGTCTTCCTTCTCTCTTGTTCGCTCAGTGTTCAAGGTTCCAAGCTGAGTAGGATCATAATTCTAGTGTATCACCCCCTTTTAGGTAGGATTTCCCCTTTAAGTTTTCTTTCTCCTTTTTCCATGGTAGTCAACAGCGTAGAGTAGGAATCTTCATTGATACATCATACAGGAATCAGCCTTCTCTGGAGGTTCTTCTCACTATCGAGGCACCCACCCTCGTGAGAAGATCCCATTGTTTCAGTCGGATAGAGGACTGGCCGTTTCGCACACATTCTCGAATCAGGGCGCAGCTCCAGGTTGACAACACCTGCAAGCCTTGGCTATAGAAAGCTATTGGCTGCTCCAAATCTTCATGATTCTACTGCATAAGAATGCCTGAAATGGTGTCCACATTAGCATACGTATACATAATGAAATCTTTCGTAAAATCTGGATTTAAAAGCGTAGGAGCACTTGCTATGGCTTTCTTAACATCTTCAAAACCCGTTATTCCCTCCTTGGACCAGCGGAAGTTCTGATTTTTCCTTAACATCGCTGTAAGTGGTTTAGCTCTAGTAGCAAAATCTGAAATGTATCTCCTTATAAAATTGATTTTTCCAAATAAACTTTGCAAAGCCTTTTAGCTCTTAGGTAAGGAGAGTGCAAGAATGGATTGAATCCTTTCAGAATCTATGTTTAAACCGTGATTTGAAACATGTCCAAGAAGCTTATCTTCATGAACTAAAAATACACATTTTTTGGGATTTAGAGATATCCCACATTGTCTACATCTTTCAAAAACTTGCTTGAGATGAACCATGTGATCTTGTGCATCTTTTGAAAATACTGTTATATCATCCAAATAAACAAGCACAAACCTATTAAGAAGTCCTTGGAAGGCTATATCCATGGCTCTCTAAAAGGTTGCTCCAACATTAGACAAATCGAATGGCATCTTTTTGTATGCAAATGTCCCCCACTTAGTCGTGAAGGCTGTCTTGAATTGGTCATTTTCTTTGACCAAAATTTGATTGTAACCACTATATCCATCCAACAAGGAAAACCTCTCTGAACCTGCAACAAGTTGTAAAATTTGTTCCATTGATGGCAATGGATAGTGGTCTTTAAGAGAAGCCCTGTTTAAATCATGAAAATCAACAACAAACGAAACTCACCATTTTTTTTCCATATTGGAACGAGGTTCGCCACCCAGGTTGAGTGCTTGATTGGAAATATAATAGCTGATTCTATGAGCTTGTGAACCTCAGCTTTCATCAAAGGCTCAAGCTTTGGATTGATTGGCCTTTGTCTTTGTCTTACTAGTTTAGTTCCATCTTCTAACTCAATAGTGTGTTGAGCCAAACTTGGATCAAAACCTTTGAGATCACTATACTGCCATGCGAATATATCAACAAAACTTGTGCAAAAATCAATGAAAGCTTTCTTTTGTGGAGGAGTGCATACCTTGCCCAATTTCAAAATTTTACCAACTGCAATCTCTACATTGGCATAGTGCTCTTCCTTTTTTGACAAGGATGGTTTCTCTTTCCTTAGTTCATCATCATCACTGAAAATATTTTCAAGGGTGACCAATCCCTTGGGTAGCTTATTAGTTTTCAGTTGTACAATCTGATCACCATACTGTTGTAAGTGTTTCAACTGATTTCTTGAAGAAAACTCAGCGTCTTCCTCTAAAAATCTCACAATTTGATTGTCATTTTCAAACACCTGCCAATTTTCTTGGTTATCTGAAATAGAAGGCCTTATAACTACCTTTATATGTGACTAAAAATGTCACTTTTTACATCTGCTGGAATATCAAATTGTGCCCCAACAGCAGCCAACCTATCAGCATGTTTATTCCTATCTCTTGATATTCCCTGAATATTAAAACCCTGAAAATCTTCAAGTAAATCCCAAACTCAACGTTTGTAAGATTTAAGCAACGGATTCTTGCATATATTCAAACCTCTTACTCGGTGGACTACAAGTTCACTATCTCCAAACACTTGTAAACAATTTACTTTTATCTTCCTAGTCCACTGTAAACTGTGAACTAATGCACATATTCAGCAACGTTGTTTGAACAGCCAAACTGAAATTTAACAGAAGAGAAATATTTATGTTCTGTAGGAGAAATTAACATCATACCAGCTCCGGTCCCATGCTTATTTCTTGATCCATCAAAGTATAATTGCCACAAGCCTTCATTAGATTTGTCCTCTTTGACTATGGCAGGAATTGGTGCATCGTTCTCATGAAGACAATACACACCAAGACCTTCCTCTTCAATCAGCGTGTAGGGATCATGCTCATGCAAGATGGAAGCCCACTCATCAAGAAATAAATCTGAAACTCCATCCAAAGGCGAGTCCTTTTCTATATCACTAGTTTGTAATATTTCATCTGAGATGATACAATTTGCATTGACCACACTTGGTGTATAAGGCTCCATATGAAAACGTGCAATAGGTTCTGAATGAATTGTTACCTTATCTGGTCCTGAATAACAAGTAGGTCCAATCAGCTCATAAATATCCCTCAATCTTTGAGGTGAAATCCCTTGAAAGGCACATAGTGAAATAAGGAGGTAGGTCTACCACGACAACGTCCTACTGAAAAGTCACGTTAGGACAGGCATGTAATGTCAATTTTAAATCTTTGATAATCCCTACCATTTTTGCTGGTGAACCATCCAACTGCAATACCCTTTTAGTATTTGGCTCATAAACAAGGCTGAGCTTGTCTGCAATCTGTTTAGGCATCACTGTACTGCTAGCTCCACTATCCACCATAAAATTAGGAACCAAAGTATCACCCACTATCAAAGAAAGATAAAAAGGGGGAGTTTTCTTCGTTTTTATCTCAGTTTTGTCCACTTTTGATATTTTATCTCTTTGCTGCACCTGTTGCTTAGTTGGCTGATCTGAATTTGTCAAGACAACATCTTCTTTTCCAATCGGTTTTTGAGACAATTCAAGAGTTGAAAGTTATTGAATGAGTTTATCATTTTGCCGTGGAATTGAAAGAGAATCCCACATGCTAATGCTGATGTTAGACTTCTTCATTTGATCTACAATACTGAACTAAGATGCACTAACCTTTGATTGTGCTTTTTGTGATACTTGCTGGTCACGAATTAGAGGTATCTGCTGCACTTTACTAACCTCTATATTCTCTTTTTTTGGGGCTGTGGGAGCAACAAGATGCTTTTTTGTACTTTGAGCAACAATACTAGGAGAACTTAAAGTATTTGCAACCGCTTGGGCTTCTTCAATAGCTTTTCTTTTAGTTCTTTGATAGGTTATAGCTGCAACTTGACCATTTGAATCGTTAGCTTTAACATTCTGAGTAAAAGCGACATGATTATCTACTTGCCAATTTACATTAATAGCATCAGGTTGTCCTTGAGTCGCTCCTTGTGATGTCAAACCTGTATTTTGATAGACCCCCTTGACAAGAGAACTCTTCTTGTGTCATTTGTGGCATGGTGATGTTCGGTGATACCAAGTTTTGGTTTTGAGCATCATTGAGATTTGAGGGCTGCCAACCTGAATCTTGCACCAAATTATTTTGAGGTGGGGTTGGAACAATGGCTTTTGAAGTGGAAGGAGCATTTGGATCAAGAGCAGCATATGGCTTAGCTGGAGTTATGGCTCCTTGTGCTTGATAGGGTGGTCTATTTTCTCTAAACCCTGATAAGGAGACCTTTGATTTTTGAAGGGCTGATAGTTATTTTGATTTTGTTGTTAATAGGGCCAATTTGACTGAAATTGTTGTTTTTTGAGTTGTACTATTTCATTTCCAAAAGATTGTAGCAAACTTTTCAACTCTCCTATCTCACTAGATTGACTAGTAGGGGTTGTAATAGGAACTTGAGGTGCTGGAATTGGAGCCAAGGATGGAATTTGAGGAACTTGAGGGGCTGGTACATAACTTATTTTTGGAAATATGGGCATTGAAGGTCTTGGAGAAAGCTTACCTGCTTGTATCAAACTATTTTCTGCCCTTATTGCAACTTCATAAGCATCTGGCAAAGTAGTACCACTCATTGACTATATCATCACACTAATGTCAGAATTAAAAGCTTTCAAAAAATACAGAAATGCATATTCAGGGGATGGCCTAATCAAAACCAGTATCCTGGTCCATATCTTCTGAAATCTGAGGTTAAAATCGGACACGAACTCATGAGGAGCTCTCTGTATAGCAGTTAATTGCTCAACTAAAGATAAGTGATCAGATTTGTCTTCAAAATGCTTGACTAAAGCTGCACCCAATTCATTTCAGGGGGAAACGGATCTAAGTGGGAGGGTTCTATACCACTGTAATGCTTTTCCTTTGAATGAAGCAGCAAGCAATTTGATAGCAACATTATCCTCAACAAGATTATGAACTGAACAAAGATTAGCCATATCTTGGATATGTTCAATAGTGGTTGTTTGATTTTCTTCTTAGAAGAATAGAATACTTTTAAGGGCAGATACAGGAATGTCGTCTAATTGTGCTAGATTCAGTGGATTCCCTTATTGAATGGAGCAAACACTTGATTTCTAATGGCCATCTGGATGGTGGGGATTGCAGTGTTTAGAATGATAGGATGAGGGGGAGGTAAATATTTCCTTTGAGGATATGGATTTTCCCTCCTAGACCTTGCTCTTTTATAAGTTACAAATTCAAAAGGAATACCTTTACTTGTTGATTTTGTGGTAACCTTTGGCATGAATGGATTGCTTGAATGATGCTAAAAACTCTGCAACTGGATGTAGATGAATATTCTCCGTTTCTGCGAAAACTCTATACAAAAAACTTTTCTCATGGTCCCACCAAGCGTGCCAAAAATTGTTGTCAACTTGGAGTTGCACCCTGAATCGAAGACGTGCTGAAATGACCAATCCTTTCTCCGGTTGAAACAATGGGATCTTCTCACGAGGGTGGGTGCCTCAATGGTGAGAAGAACCTCCAGAGAAGGCTGGTCCCTGTAACATGTATCAATGGATCTCTACTTTGTGCTGCGAATCTACCATAAAAAAGGGAGAAAGAAACTTGAAAGGGAAATCCTATGTAATGACGGTGATACACCAAAATGTTGATCCACTCTACTTGGAACCTTGAACACTGAATCAAACAAGGAAAAAAGACCTTTGATTTCAATTGATCACTATGCATAAATATTTCATGAGAAGGTTCGATCCAATGACCAAAACATGAGGGAAGACAATGGAGAGACGTTTGAAACAAGACACTTTGCAGCCACCTAACGTCCACTTACAGGTTCAACGAAAGACATATAGAAAACTGAACATGACCTGCATAATATGATGAGCTAGCAACTAAGTATGAATCAGAATTTGGGAAGGGAGAGAAATCTACCACATATGCAAATTGCCAAATGAATATACACTATGCCAGCACTTGAAATCTGAAAGTACAATCCTTCTATTGATTGAAGAGGTTACACAACTCACCAATGGTAGAGTCTGGTCTTACCAAAAGAGGGATACAATTCAAGGCTAAAAAGCCAACTTATATAAAAAATTATAAAAGCCAAGAGTTGGTGTTGGAAAAATAGGAGAGGCTAAATCCGTCCAACTCAGCCTTTACAAAAAGTCTATTTGTCTTGCATGAAGCTCCTTGGCGTTAGAGAAAATGGACGGTGGGTTTGTTGAAAGTCAAACTCTTATCATGCAAAATGCTACGCCCACCTCCAAATATGGACTTCCTCTTGAGCTGTTTGATCGTTTAACAACTTTTCTTTGCATGAAATCAACACAAATGCCAAATTAAGAATTACGTTTGAACTGTCGGAACGTTTCAAGCTTTCAATATAATCAAGAGTGCGTGCATGGAATTTATTGCTATTTGAAACGTTCAATGCTTTGCCTGTTCATCATGCAAGACGACTCTATTTTCAGAACTGAAGCATCCTTGCTTTAGTATAAACACGTTTACTTTGTTGGAGTCACTTCACGTCAGTCTGTGCATGATCTTTGTTTATCCTGCCTTTGTCTTTATTTTGCGTTTGTTTTATTCGCTGTTCATGCTTATGTCCATGTTCAGTTCTGCTTTAATCTTTGCTCATGCATCTATTTCTGCGTTTGTCTTTCTTCTTGTTCAGTTTTGGCTTAGTCCTATTTGTGCTTACGTCTTTGTTCATGCTATTTATCATGCTCAGTTCACATCGTGTTTTCTCTGGCTTTCCTCTTTCTCTGTATTTTTGTTCAGTGCTTTTGCGGACAAATTGTCCACGGGAATTGTCTCTCTTTTCGCTTCCTCTATGTCCTTCGAAACTTTTGAAGGGTCCACTTCACCGACCAAGTGCCCTTCGGGAAAATTGGAAAGGTCCACTTTACTGACCAAGTGCCCTCCGCAAAGGCTGGTGTCCTTCGGAATTGGCTTTTCGGAAGAATTGTAGGACACCCGAGCTTATTGTAGGGAACCTGGGCTTTTTGTAGGGCACCTAGGCTTTTTGTAGGGAACTTGGGCTTTTTGTAACCGTCCTTATTTTTTTCCTATTTCTTTGTTGGCTGCGGGTTTTTGTTTGCAAATTCTCCGAAGTATTCCTTCAGACAAAAAGTTCGAAGGAATTCCTTTGGACTTTTTGTCCGAAGGATATCTTCCTTTAATTTCCTTTGCTTTGTGCATATTTCTAACCTTGTCTAAGGCATTAATTAATATATTGTATGTAGTAACCCTATAAGAATAACCATGTTTGCACATTGCATGCAAAACAACCTCTGTCTTTTCAAACAGTCCAGATATGCAGTATGTCTCAACAAGTAGAACATATGTATCTTCAGTCGCAACCCAGGGCACTTGTAACATCCTCAAGTAGATCATCCCATGTTTTATGTGAAGGTTGTAATCGAAAACTTTCAACATGTATCGAGCCAATTTATGAGCCTTGGGGCTAAGTATTGGAACCACTCCACCAACAAAGCTTGTACCATAAATCCACCCACATCCTTTTGTTGAACCACCTGGGAAAAAATCTGAGAAACTAAACCTACATGATGTTGCCTTTGATCCCCTGCTTTCATTGAAAGTGAACCTACAAACCTGTAGGTTAACTTCAAGGATGGTTGTAGCTATTAATTCTTCATTGGCTCCTATACACCTCACAAAGTCGTTCCTTCTACAGGGCTGGAGCTTTAGGACTGTATGTGACATTTTGAATAAGGGATATGGCCTTTGAACGTGCTGTAGGTTTCTTTCCCTCAAATAGACTGCATGTTTTATATGATGGTTGTAGATGGCTCCTTGGGATTTCCATGGTTGTAGGTGTCTTTACCAATTTACATGGCTGTAGGTGTCTATTTAAGGACCCCAAAAAACTGATTTCCAAGACAAACTGGTACCATAAGACCATCTTCCGAATAGTAAGGTTGACAATTTTGGCCTGTGGAAGAATTGTCAATAGTCAGTTTGAGGTGTGCACCCTACACTTGATCCATTGACACCCTGCCTCGCATTAGCTCAGCCAAATATACATCTCGTCACAAAGAAGTATGCTCTTCATGGAGTTTGACTCATGCTGATGCTGATGTGATTTGGCCTTATTGTAGGCCTATGAAAATTTGGACACCACAAAGCCCAACCTCCCCTCCAATTGGTTGTGTTTGAAGTTGGAGGTTCAGTTCAACCAACAACCATGTGTGAAGTTTGATCAACTTATCTTGGATTGGAATCCATGTCCTCACATTGGGCTCCAAAAACTTGAAGGAAGTCGCAAAAAGTACCATCTGTGGTTATTCCCATCGATCTTAGCTTAAGTCATACCCTCCTTTGTGTGGGCTTAGAGTCCTAGACTCTACCCTCTATTTGTGTGCTAACCTTCGACTATTTTATGTGGTTCTTGTCATGCACCACAACCTCCTCGTGTCTTAACTCGCTCTTTTGTATCAACCCTAGTGTCTACATATGGTAGTGTGTCCACATATACTCTCTCCTTGGGCGCAACCCTAGTGTTTGCATCATCAAGACCCTGTGTTGTGGTCTCATCTCTCTTTGCTCCTCCATTCATCTCCTGCAAATCCTTATCAAATTTGTCCACCTTGAGGTACTAATGTCGAACACTGTTGTCAAAGTCCCCCATTGGTGGGCTCAAACTTTGTGCTAGTGAAGTTTGAATCATAGATTGAAATCTCGACGATATCTCGTTATTTCTCGGTGTTTCTCGTAGTATAACTGTCGGCGGAGAAACCGGGGGTTTCTCACGAGGCGAGAACCCTGATTTTCTCGGCGAAAATCACCGAGAAAATCCAATATCTTGACAACCGAAAAAAAAAAGGCAATGCATTAAAAAAATTTAAAAGTTAAAACCATTATCACAATTTTCTTATTTGCTCGTAAAGGAATTGTGGATTTTATTATCGCGATTTTCTTGTGCCCTCATTCATCATTGTAGTTTGTATTTCAAGGCTCAAACTGTAAGTTTTATACTTTTAGTATTTTATACTGAACAATATAGTGCGGTAGTACCCTCATAATTCATTGCAATTTGCCGCCCAGCGCCATTAGTGGATTGTGCATAGTCGGCCGGGAATTAAAAGTTTGAAGTTCGGTTGACTATTGAGTCTTGACACTTCACAAGTTCACAGTTCGCACTCACAGTAGCTTAGGCCGTGTATATAGTTTATGGTATAACAATTATACTATATAGTATGTATAGGTAAGCGGTACTGTGGTACTACTATTGGTAACAATATACAATATGAAATTATGATTCATGAATATATATTTAGTATTTACTGCTTTGAAAGAGGGTGAACCATGAAGTTGTGAACTGTAAAAGTTGAGACTGAAGTTTTATACTTGTGGTATTTGGCAAGCTACAATATTGTCATTGAATGTACTTTGGACTTGGAGAGGGTAAACAATTAAAAAACACAGATTGCAGTTTCATATTATTTGCATTGCCATTTGCCACTAATGCTCATTGACAGCTAAAGCTATAGTTTGTACTTTGAGTTTGTATTTTGCAACTTTGTAGTATTGTTACTATTGTACTCTTTTTTTATCTCACATTGATAGAAAATATACTTATGGGCCTATGGCATTCTCTACATTCATTTTTCATGTCATTTAACAAGGTTTTACATTTAATTTAAGTTTATTTTATGATTTTTTTTTTTTTTTTCAAAGTAATGATAAAGTTGCCGAGAAATGTTGAGAAATTCCTGAGATCCGAGATCTAGTTCAAATTTTGCCCTCTTGAGAAATCGTCGAGAACAAGATTTCAAACTATGGTTTGAACAAATCGGCTCAAACTTGGTGTTGGTGAAATATGAGCAAATAGTTTAGGAGTCCTCGTGAAATGTGGTGCGGTTAGGACTCAAACATTTGAAGATGCAACTAGACTTGGATCACTTCTCTTGGGCATCAATGAGGTTTGCCTTAGAGAACTCATCATCATCATCATACCCCTCGTGGTTTTCACCATTGTCATCCTCCTAGTCCTTGAATCTCTCCTCATAGGCCCCCTCCTTGTCATATTGTTCCTTCATCAAAGGATCCAACCCTAGACTTCCACATCTGCACATATGTATACATACCCTCAACCTACAACTTTGGATCGATGATTTGGCACTTCCCCACAAGTCCCTTTTTTCTGTTATCAATCTCCTACTTACGTTGGCATTGGGTCCACTTGATGCAAGAGCATCCCTAAATCTCCAAGCTATCTTGCATGTGATATTGAATTGAACATCTTTTAAAAGTGTTAAACTTCATTGGATGAAGATTCTGGCAGCAAATTGCAAGAATTCATTCTTGGGAAATCTTAATCTGAGCTTCACAAAGCTATTTTCAGATTTGCAAGCCATGGGGTTCATTTTGGAACTTCATAAGTCTATAAGCTTTGCAAGTCAATATGAGCTTCACAAGTCTAGAGAAGCTTCACAAACCTAGAAAGCTATGCAAGCTTGATAAAGCTTCATAGGTGTAAAGAGGTGCACAAGCTTGAAACTGCTTCACAAGCCTAGGGGAGATGTGCAAGCTTGAAACCACTTTGTAACCCTGGGAGAGCTTCATGAGCTTGGATTAACTTCACAAAACCAAACTTTCTTTAAAAGTCAAAGAAGCCTCAAACTTGCTTTGGAAGCCTAGTTCCATATCGCAAGCCTATTTTGCCAACTAAAGAAATTCAAATTTGTCATTTACATTATGTTGGTACTGACAAGCAAATTCCCTTCAACCGTTTGTATTCCACATCAAAGGCATCAAGGAGATGAGAGAAGTGACGAGTCAACATCCACATGGCAAACCCTCATAGTCTAAAGTAAAATCTACTTGCTTCGCAATACTATGACATCTTACGTAGTAGTAGTATTCTGGGACTTGTTCCATTGTATAAGCAGGCCCCATGGAGAATTTCGCTATGACAGATTTCAAATTGCATCATTGTCATGTCCAAGGATTGAATCAGGACAAAAAACATGATAATGATTGAAGCAACAAAATCCTTCACTTCTTGGAAACGTTGCTGCAAAAGAAGATTTTGAGCGACGCCTCACTAGAGAAGCTTTGGTCTTGCAACATCAAAACATATCAGGAATCTCAGAAAATGGCATGAATTAAACACCATACAATGAAGCTCGCCATAGTTGATCGATTGCTTCCAAGCTACCTCTATAACAAGTGTAATTAACATTCGAGTGGCAATCTGAACTTATTGACATCAATAATTTCTTATAACACATCTTGGCCATTAAATGGCATGCACAATATCATACAAGGAGTTTCACCTAGTCTAGAGAAACTCCATCAAGAGTAGGGGGTTCCAGTATGTGTCGTGTTCAAAAATAGCTAGAACAAGAGTTTTGTCGCTCATAGTGAGTAGGGGAAGGGGTGTAAGTGTGCCTAGGGGTGCATAGAAAAGAAGGTCGAGCCAACCAAACAGTGTAAGAAATCTACATGTGAATTACACAAAGTTGAGGTGTAATGTCTCCTTGCTATATTGAAGATTAAATGAATGAAGTTTTGTAGTGTGCCTATGATGTGTTTGCCATTGTAAGTTGTGTACTTTGATCAGGGCATGAGTTGTCAATCATTCATTCGACCCACAACCCACCTTTCCATCACCATTGTGTTAGGAATTGATCCAATGTAAAACATTAATAATGAAATACTTTCAAAGGATTGGAAGACAGTAGATAAATATTGAAAATACACTCGAATGAAGTTGGAAGTTGGAAGGTGAAAGGTCACACTTAAACTTTGGTTTCTCCTTTGGATTTGAAAGAGTTGTAAACTAATGTATTATATACCTTTGTACATGAATGGAAAATGGCAAGCTGGATTGCTGCTTATTGTTTATCTTTTGTGTTATTGTGTTAATTTTATTTATCTTTCAGCTTTGTTAAAATAAATGTGGTATCAGAGCACGATAGAGAAGATGTATGGAGATTTTTTTTTGAGAATAGTTTTAGTTAGTGCAAGAAAAATTAGAGCCATAGCAAGAGCAAAATCTGAGGATGTGAGTTTGGAAACAGGAGGAATCAAAGTGGCATTTTTTATAACAGTTTGAGACTATCACTGAAATTGCATTTTCTTCAGTTCTTAATCAAATTCAGTGATTCAAAATGTTTTACAAAGTTAACACAGGAGAAAAAACCTATACATGTTTTAAAGAGATTGTTTGAATTGAAAGAGGAGTTTGTCACAAAAACAAAAATATTTGAAGAATTCTGGTAGTTGTGTGGAGAAATGTGAAAGAAATCCGAAACTTGTTTTGTGCATGAATTCAGAGCAAGCTTTGAGGCATGAGAGAGAGCAGGTTTCGAATGAGGTGTTGAATATGATCGAGAGAAAATTAAATATTCTAGAAAAGGCATTCAATATTTTTTTTTGGATGTGTTGTTTTTTCTGGGCGCTGCTTTTTTTTGTGATTGTTGGGTATCAATTCGAGCCCTTTATTTTGTTTTTTAAGTTTGGGCTATTTTCATAAATTAATAACTAAAAGTTTTTTTATTATAAAACTCAAATGGATGCATAGGGGAGTCGGAGAAATGTGTTTTGTGAGAGACTGCATTTCTAGAGGTCACATGTTCAAAACCTAACAAGTATGAAAATCTGTAATAAATCCATATAAGCCCATTTCAAACTCAAGTTCATCACATAGGAGATTTGGTAGATGTGTTTTGGTAGAATATTCTCATTATCTATTGATGTGTTTCGAGTTCTATCCATCTCCACTCCAAAAAGTGAAAATTTTGGTTTTTCCAAAATTGCTGAATTGATTTTTTTCCAAAAAAAAGGACAAACCAGAAATCATGTCATAACTTTTGCATACTGGGATATTTTTCAGAACTTTCAAGTGTTTCCAAAACTAGACTCTAGCTTTCTAATGAGTGGTTACACGAAGATTTCTCAAATGTTTAGTTGGTAGATTTTTGTTGGACCCCAAATTTTGGCTAAGTCATTTAGAAGAAGCACGACACAGAAGAAGCATGGCACGGAAGAGTCATGGCACAAGAGATCATGGAGCGGGAGTTCACGGCGCAAGAAGATCCAGTGTTGGCTAGATTTTATGCGCAGCTTAAAACCTAGGCAATCATGAGATAAATCTCCTTCATTTAACGGTGAAACTCCCGTATAAGATGTTTATCTATTGGGGTTGTGGATCCTAATAACTAATTTATGGGGTTTTACTTTAATTGCCTCAGCTCATGAACCATAGCTGGGTAATTTGGCAGCAAGTAAGCAGTTGTGTTTGTCGAATATTGAAGAAGAGGGGAATATATAGTAGTGTCAGAAGGGAGAAAATGTGCTTAACAATAAATAGCCGTTGATCGTTAAATGCTCAAGTGTGAACCCGAAGGAATTCAAAGGCCTTAGGGCCAAAAGGAAGAGCCCGCTAAGAAAAGAGCCTAAGGAGCCAACCAAGGATTGATAGAAGATAGCCCTAGGGGGCTCAGATTGCCAGAAGGAGCCAAGGGATGACAAAGGACAAAACCAGGAAAAGACAAAGCTGGAAAAAGACAAAAGTCAAGAGTGAGCTCAGCGACCTGCTGAGAGAAGAGCCCAAGGAGCCAGCGAAGGATAATAAGATAGCCCCGAGAGCTCAAATTCCAGGAAAGGACAAAGCCAAGAAGAGACAAAATAACAAGAAATGGACAAAACAGCCCAGGTGGCAAAGGGGAGGCATCGGCAGGAGAGTTATTCCAGCAGTTGAAACAGTCTCCGCCAAGTGGTCATCAAGGAGCACGAACAGTGAAGACGTGCCAGTTTTTTCTACACTTTGCATTGATGAGCAGACAAACCGCGTGAATGTCTTGAAGGAGCGGTCTTGTTTGCAGACAAAGAGGTGCAGACCATGCCTTCACAATAATTTTAGACGCCTAAAGTCAAAACTGGGGCTGACACAACATTCTCTTTCAAGCGGCTTCCTCTTCCCAATGCTTTCAATGCAGCATGGGTCATTTATTTTCCGGAAAGCGCCAAAGTCTTTTCCAAAAGGATATATATTTGTAACTTCTCATTGGAGAAAGATCATCTCTCATTTTTGTATGGCGCAACCCTGCCAAATTTTCACCTTGAATCAATAAAAAGTGTTTTACCTCTATCTAGTTGGATATATCTCTGACTGTGCCTGAATATTAACCTTGTGTCCAGTCATTGTTCCATGATACTTTCACAAGGTTGATACTAGCACACCTGGGATAGACAAAGCATCTTTCCTGCAGGTAGCAAAAAGCGTTGTATCTGGAGCGCGGAGATAGGAGAGGGTTATCAGACAGTGTGTCTTCCTACAGCACCTGTGGTAAGTTCATCTTTTGTGTGTCTTCATTAAGCCTTTCTGTTAAGTTCTCTGCAGTCTAGTCCTTTTATCAGATAAAGCGTATGTATGTGCTCTTATGGTTTGAAGTGTGAGCAAATGAGTAGATCAAACTTTTTTGGTGCATCACCGTCTTAGCTTAGGTTTTGCTTTAGTAATCCTTCTCTCTTTCCAAACCCCCCTTTTTATATATATATATATTAGCCATAGTACTGGAATAACTTAGAAATGCATCAAAGGGAGCTAGCCCTTATCTAGAGATTCTCTCCTCAGTTTTTCCAGACCCACAGGCAAGAGAGGAGTCTCCATTGTGCTGCGTGGAAGAGAGAAGCCTAGCCTTCTCTCAGGGGTGCAATCCACAACGTCAACAGTTTTTGGCACGCCTGGTGGGACTAATTTTAAACACTCAGAAAAGTTTCAGGATTGGTGCTGGTCTTGTTACAGCAAAAAACACTCATTTTTTCAAGCATCTGGCGACTCCACTATTAAGAACATCAGTCTCTGGTCAAAGGTCAGTCTGACATCCTATGCCTAAGGTCACCACACGATATGCTGCTAAGGGTGTCCTTTTTGAATTCATTGAATTACCTTTAAACTCAACAAGACGACTGAGGTTTGCAAGGACTCATCCTTATTCAGCAAATTGTTTTCCCAGACCTGCTATAAGATACACCTACGCAAGAAGGCCTCGGTTGAATGCTGTCATAGCTATGGCTTTACCTTTTGTGACCTTTCATGGTCAGAGTCCTTTGAATCTCCTACATTATAACTTGATCCCAGGGGCAGTCCTTAAAAGTGTGCCTCCCTTTAATGCAGAAGGGCCCATTACTGCCATTGAAAACATCATAAATATTGCTAACCTCTGCAATATTCACAATGTCACTGAGAAAAACATTGCTATTAGACTGCTGGCATTGTCCTTTAAGGGCAAGGTTCTAGACTGGTATGGGACCCTGCCCATGAAATGAGTCGACTCATGGAACGAATTGGGCACCCTCTTAACAAACAGATTTGGGGAGAAGAGCGACCACCTTTCACTTGCCAAGTAGCTGACTACTATGAAAAGAGCTCCACACGAATTCATGCAAGATTTCAATACTCGATTTCAGAAGACATGGGACAGAATCCCCATTCTGGTAAGGCCGACCCCAAGCTATGCTTTCCTATATTATTTGAAAGTGTTGAATAGCGACTTGCTATCATGATACAGTCCATGGGAGGACATGTACTGCCTGTTGCTTATGACATAGCCATAGCGGCTGAGAATTGCCTGGTGCAAGCTGGGAAGATAGCCCCTAGACCTCATATGTTGCTCTCTTGAATTGCCGCCTCCAGTCCAAACTGCTACACCTACCTTAGCTCTTCTGCCTAGCGTAGAAAAGCCGGCTGCTACTCCATCCAATGACCTACATGAAGTAAAAAGCTTGTTGCAAAGCGTAACAAATGAACTAGTGGCTCTCAAAAGGCAGCAAGCCTAGAGCAATCAGCCAAATCAAGGATATCAGCAATTTGGGCAAGCAAATAGACCCCCTTTCCAGAGTTACAATCAAGGACAAGGTCAGTTTGCACAGGCCAGACCTTATCAAGGCTATAATCCAGACGCCCCTTCATCATCCAAGGCCATGGTGCCCGTTCAAAACAATCTGGTACAAGAGCAGCCAAATTGCTCACCCATGGGATACAGTCAAGATCAGGGTGTTTACACAAATGAAATGTTGAGTCAGTACACGAATGCACAGGACAATCAGGTAGCCGCCCAATTCCCCAGCTTTGAGGCATCATTACAACATGGCATGGATAGCAGGCCGGCTTAGTTTGATTCTGCTCTCATGAATCACCTGGAAGGTGAATTCTATACAGTCAATTACGTGGGCAGTATAGACAATCAAGGTGATTGTGTCGCAGCTAACACAAGGTCCAAGAGGAGAGCTATGGAAGAAGCTTAGGCAGTTGCTCAAATGTCCGCAGCATCATCTTCATCACATACAAACCAGAAACTTCCAAATTTCAGGCCACCATTCACACCCTCAGCTCCTCGGCGTGCGCCCCAGGCTGCAAGTAACCCCAAAGAAAATTTGAAAGGAGGTAATCCTCAGATCAATGTGGTGGACCAGATGAAGAAGCTACACATGAATATTTTCTTGTGGGATTCATTATCAATACTGGGACAAAAAGACATGCTGCAAAAGGAATTGCATGGGCTTAATGAACAAGCAGTCCCAGCAAAAGCCAATAAGGTTCTGATCACGAATGGGCATCCTTTCACATCAGGCCAAGTAAAGAAAGAAGAAAAGGTCCCCCATTTCTATTTGTCCTTGGTCATAGGAGACTTCCTGGTACACAATTGCATTATTGACAGTGGGGCAAACACCTCAGTAATGCCAAAATGCATAGCGGATAAACTGGGACTCAAATACGAAGAGATGACGAAGGGAGTCCTGCAACTGGATAGAACACCAACAAAGACAGTAGGAGTGGTGAGAGGCTTGAACTTGATGCTCCACACATGTCTGACTTTCTCGGTCCCTCATGACGTGGTGGTAGCGGATGTTCCTCCTTACTTTGCCATTTGCTTATCCGGAGATTTCACATCCAAAATAAGTGGCTACCTAGCAGCAAACTGGTCCTACTTGGTTTTAAAACCAAATATGGGACCAAGGTTAAAATTGAGTTGGAGCCAATCCACAGGGATCATCTGGAACCATACTCACTCAAGGCGGCAAATGTCAGCTATGCCATTATTGATCAAGAAGAATTTCAAGTGGATCAATCTCCACCCTCTGCCCTTGAAGGAGTTGCTGACTTACTCTTAGATGAATGGGGAAGTGACAACTTTGAGCATGATCCTTATAAATTCATAGAAGAGGCAGGCCTTGGGATTTATTGCATGCATGAAGAGGGTACTTTTGTACCAAATTTAATGAAAACAAGCCAAGAGAGTTCAGGTCTATGGCAACTTTTCTTTGATGGCTCAAGAAGCAAGCTTAGAGCCAGTGGGGGAGTGGTGTTAGTTTCCCCCTCTCAGGAAAAATACTTTTCAGCCTTCAGGTTTTAATTTTTTTGCACATGTAATGTTGCGGAGTATGAATCCCTCATCCATGATTTGGAGTGTGCAAGGAAAAGAGGAATTAAGGAACTGCAGGTTTTCGGGGACAACGAGCTGATCGTAAATCAGGTAAGGGGCCAAAATCTGACAAAGAACTCTTTGCTTAAGTCCTACAAACACAGGGTATGGGACTTAGTAGAGAGTTTCCTTGCTTTTAACGTTACTCCCATTCGTAGAGAGCAGAATAAGCAAGCTGACAGACTAGCAGCAGTTGGTACTCAGTTTGACGTCCCCAAGGAGATAGGCCGCGACAACACTCCACGCCATCTGAAAGTGGTAATCAGACCCTCCGTCCCTGACAACATCACCAATTGGCAAGTGTTTGACAACGATCAACAAATAGCACTCTTCTTGCAAGAAGAAGCTGAGTTTGCTGCTAGAAACCAAGCTAAGTTATAGCAACAGTATGGCAGCCAAATTGTTCAACTGAAAAACAATAAACTTTCCAAAGGCTTGGTCACTCTCAAAAGTATCTTCAACGAGGATGAGCAATTGAAAAATGATAAAACAAGCCTCACAACAAAGGAGAACTATGAGAAAGTTGAAATATTCAAGAATAAGCTGCTTGCACTTGGGAAAGTGTGTACAGATCATGAAAGGCAGGTCTTCATCTTGTTGTGCCAAGAGTTTGCTAATGTCTTCGCTTGGGAGTATAGCGACTTGAAGGGTTTTGACCCAAGTTTGGCCCAACACACCATCGAGCTGGAGGAAGGCGCCAAGCCGATCAAGCAGAAACAAAGCCCTGTCAATCCAAAGATTGAGCCTCTCATGCGTAAGGAACTCACCAAGCTGATTGAGTCCAGAATCATATTTCCGATCAAACACTCTTCTTGGCTGGCCAATCTTGTTCCCTTCCGAAAAAAGAATTGGGAGATTAGGTTATGTGTAGATTTCAGAGACCTCAATAGAGTCTCTTTGAAAGACCATTATCCTCTCCCAAGTATGGAACAGATCCTCCAAATGGTGACAGGCAACAAGCGTTTCTCCCTCCTGGATGGGTATTCAGGATACAATCAGATTTTGGTGCAAGACTGTGACCAGTACAAGACAACCTTCACTACCAAATGGGGGATGTTTGCTTATAGAAAAATGCCATTTGGACTGTCCAATGTTGGTGCCACTTTTCAGCGAGCCATGGACATGGCCTTTCAATGCCTGATAAATAACATTGTGTTGGTGTATCTTGATGACGTAACAATATTCTCTAAGGAGGCGGGCCAACACATGAAACATCTCAGACAAATCTTTGAGAGGTGTAGAGAGTTCGGTATCTCTCTCAACCCAAAGAAATGTGTGTTTGTTGTCCATGAGGGTAAACTCCTTGGCCATGTTGTCTCAAAAGAGGGCTTGACCATTGATCCAGAAAGAGTTTGCTCCATCTTAGAGCTGTCCTTGCCTAAACATAAGAAGGGTCTACAGAGCTTCTTCGGCAAAATAAATTTCATCAGGAGATTTATTCCAAATTTTGCGGAGGTAGTCAAGCCATTGACCTCTATGCTAAAGAAAGATGAGAAGTTCGCGTTGACAGTGCAAAGGAAGGATAGTTTTGAAGAGATCAAGCAGGCTATCACCCAGGCTTCTACCTTGATCAGTCCTGACTTCACCAAGGATTTCAACCTCTACACCTTCGAAAATGAAGAGGTAATCTCCGCTATGCTTACCCAAGTGAATGGTGAGAACCTTGAACAACCGCTTGCATTTTTTAGCCAAGGTCTAGAGGGTTTTGAGGTCAGGTATACATATGTGGAGAAGCAAGTCCTTGCAGTCATATGGAGCTTGAAAAAATTCAGACATATGCTGTCCAACAACAGGGTTCACCTCATGGTTCCATATCCTAGTATCAAAGACTTCTTGACCAACTGTGATCTGAATGAAAAGAGATCGGGATGGATCACTAAAGTAATGGAATATGACGTGGATATCAAAACCACCAAGCTGGTAAGAGGAAAAGCCCTGTGTGAGCACCTTGCTACAGACTTTAAACAGCAGAAAGAGGATAGCTTGTTAATCCATGATGCAGCCACAGCAGAAGAACCAGTAGTCATGAAGGATTGGACATCAAACACGAGGCGTTTTCTTCTCACTGGTGAGTGCCTGCAGGGCCTTGATAGGACCAAGAGGAGATATTTCAAACTCCAATCTCTCCCTTATGTTCTGATTGATGGAGTGCTTTTCAGAAGGAATTTCTCAGGAGTGCTTTTAAGATGTATAGACCCAAGTCAGGTTGACATGGTGTTGTCTGAGTTCCATGATGGGCCAATTGGTGGTCATTTTGCTCCTAAACCTACAACTGCAAGGATAATGAGAGCTGGTTACTTCTGGCCCACTTTATTCAGAGATACCCATGCCTGGGTACAAAAGTGCCAAAAGTGTGCACTTTTTGATGGGAAACAACAGCTGGCTGCAATGCCTTTACATCCTATTCAGGTGGAGCAACCATTTATGCAATGAGGCCTAGACTTCATAGGGATGATCAATCCTCCCTCCAGTGCTGGCCACAAATGGGTTTTGACTGCCACAGACTACTTCACAAGATGGGTAGAGGCTGTCGCTTTGAAGGAGGCCAACGAAAGTGCAGTCCTGGACTTTTATGAAGACCTGGTGACAAGGTTTGGAGTCCCAGCTACCATCATATCAAACAACGCATTGACCTTCTTAGGAACCAGAATGAGTGAGTGGGCATTGAGATACCGCATTTATCTCAACACTTCTTCTAATTACTACCCACAAGGAAATGGGCTGGCTGAGTCCACCAATAAGAATCTGATCAAGGTTATCAAAAGAACAATGGAAGAGAATCAGAGAACTTGGCATGCCAAGTTGAAAACAGCCCTGTGGGCAGACAGGGTCACTCCAAAGAGGGCAATTGGCAATTCACCATACACGCTCGTGTATGGGAGGGAAGCTAGACTTCTTATTTCCCTTGAATTGCCAACCTTGGACCTTACTCACCAGCTGCAATTAGAAGAAGGCAACAGCATGGAGGTTAGGTTGTGTGAATTGATG
The DNA here is from genome assembly GCA_037957365.1 of Torreya grandis. Lineage (NCBI taxonomy): Eukaryota > Viridiplantae > Streptophyta > Pinopsida > Cupressales > Taxaceae > Torreya > Torreya grandis. Next base: position 415,136 of record JARHVA010001751.1, on the reverse strand, counting down.
GAACTCGAAGAAACAAGGGACCAAGCTATGGGTTCTATGACCAGCCGCCAACAACAGACAAAGAAGCACTTCGACAAAAGATCCTCATCAAAAGGTTTCTCTGAAGGAGACATCGTCTTGAAATGGGATGAGGACCGAGCTAAGCCTGGAAAGCATACGGAGTTCGATGCCCTATGGAGTGGTTCATATGTCATCGCTCAGTGCAAGCAGCACAATGCATTCCAACTCTCCAGGTTGGATGGTGAAGAACTACGTATCCTAGTTAATGGGATACATCTTAAGCATTATCACTGAGCCTTCTTCCATCATGTACATATTTTCCTTGTTTTTTCCCTGTTTTCTCTAAGTGTTTTTGCTTATGTTAGTAGTTTTCTTAATCTTGTGTGTGTTTCGTTTCCTTTTGGGGGTAAGACCTTCGTGATTGATTCTTGGATATCTCAAGGCTGTTGCTAACTCTTTCAAGACTACATCTTGACTCCATGCCCAATGGACTTTGAGACTACTGGTTTCTTAAGCATAGCAGGCATGCTTCCCCTGGGAATCGCCAATTTGTTGACCATTTTGGTCTTACAGGCCAAATTCAGTCTCCTTCCCCTTGTTGTTCTGAGCCAGTTCAAATTTGGTTCGCATAAGTCTTCCGGCAAAAGATGAACCAGTTTGAAGAATGCAAGGCTTTTACAAAGCTTCTTTGGACATTCTGTCCGAAGAAATTCACAAGGAAAGAGACTGAAAATGTTCAAGACACTTTTCCTTAAGGTTGGACAAAGTGGTTCGACGTCAGGGTTCAATGACATGATCTTTCCAAGAGCTTTGAACTTTGAACTTTGAACTTAACAAGGTTCAATCAATTGGTTCAATCAGTTGGTTCAATCAATTGGTTCAATTGGAAGGTTCAATCAATTGGTTCAAGCAGTTGGTTCAATCGGAAGGTTCAAGTAGTTGGTTCAATCGGAAGGTTCAAGTAGTTGGTTCAATCGGAAGGTTCAAAGGGGTCTTCCAAAGTCTAGAGGAGAAGTGTCCTTGTGGAGGGCAGTCAAGCACAAATTGGACCATTCTAGCAGGCTACGGAGGGCAGTTTCGGACCCAAAAGTGCCTTTGCGGAGGGCAGGGAACCCTTGCGGAGGAATCAAAAGACAAGGCAAAAAGGGCGAGTTTTTTCTTCGGAAAAGGCAAAGACAAAAAGTTGAATTTCTTCAGGCAAAATGCCCGAAGGAATTCCTTCAAACATTTTGACCGAAGAAATTAACAAGGGGCCAAACAAGGAATTCTTTCGGAGGAAAATCTCGCGGCAAAATGAACAAGGCAAATTCTTTTGGACAAAAAGTCCGAAGGAATTCCTTCGGACTTTTGCCCGAAAGAATTCGCCCGAAACAAAAGCCAAAATTGAAGAGAACATTTCCTTCAGACATTTTGTCCGAAGGATTTGAGGACCGAGGCCACCCGAAGTACCCCGAAGGGCAGGTGCCCTTGCGGGGGGCTCTCGGTGACCGTGAAAGGGACCTTTCTCAAAGTCCGAAGGGACACCTTCCCTTCGAGAGGGTTAATAGACAAAGGCCGAAGGAATTAACCAAGGGGTGACGGACCCGAAGACGTCAAAATTCAGCATAGCGAACTAGCCGTTCAGATTCAAACATCTGGTGATGTCCCTGCAGACGTCAACTTTACGGCAATGAAATAGCTGTTGATCTTTAAATGCTTGAGCGCGAAACCAAAGGAATTCAAAGGCCTTAGGGCCAAAAGGAAGAGCCCGCTGAGAAAAGAGCCTAAGGAGCCAACCAAGGATTGATAGAAGTGTTGATGCAGTGGATTGCATCTTTGACAGGAGGCTGAGCTCCTGCCTTCCACACGCAACAATGGAAACTCCCCTCTTGCCTGTGGGCCTGGCAAAACTGGGGGAAGAGTCTCTAGATAAGGGCTAGCTCCCTTCGATGTATCTTTTAGGTCCTGGATTCCCTACTGCTAACAAATAAATGAAAAAAGGGGGGGATGAAAAGGGAGAAGGATGCTGAAAACAGAACCTAAACCTAAACTAAAAGGTGATACACCAAAAAAGTTGATCCACTCAGCCCGAACATACGCTTTTCACCAAGAACAAGCTCCCATACACTTCATTTGACATGAGAAATTCTTCTGCATCAGTGGGCTAGGGGTCCGTGGATATACAGGGAGGAAGAACTACCAGAGGTGTTCTAAGACACACTTTGGCAGTCTATTCACAGGGACCTATACTCCTCTAGGGACACTTCTGGCAAACCTGCAAAAGAAAAGCTCACAATGCACTAGACATGCTGAAATTATCCTGCGAAAGCATAAAGGAAAATGACTTAACACAGAACTAAGGCATAGACACATACGAAAGTGCAAGCTCAAATAGAGGTAAAAATGCTGTCTCGATTCAAGGTAAAATCTGGCAGAGTTCTGCCTTACAAGCCTAGAGGTTTTTTGGGCAGGGCTTTGCCTTATAGGCTAAGAGATCTCTCTTCTCAAAATGAGAAGTTTACAATAAATAGAGAGAGAAGAAGACTTTTGGTGCTTTCTGGAAAAGACTTTGGCGTTCCTTTTGTACAAGTGGCCCATGTGCATTTGAGAGCATGGGGAAGAGTAAGTCGATGTTGCTGATATCATCCTTCTAGAAGAGGCCTGCTAGAACCATGATGTGTAATCGCCGGTCTTGACTTTGGCGTTCAAACATTAATGTGAAAGCACGGGCCACGCCTCTTTTTCTGCAAACAAGATTGCTCCTTTCAGATATTCACGCGGTTTGTTTGCTCATAAATGCAAAGTGGAGAAAACAAGCCGTGCCACTTACTATTTGCGCCATTTGATGACTACTTGGCAAGCACTGTTCCAACTGCAGGAGTAAATCCTTGAGTCGACACTTCTCTTTGCCACTTGGACTGTTTTGTCCGTTTTTGCACTTTGTCTCTTCCTGATTTTGTCTTCTCTGTCTCCTTCGGCCCTCGGGGGCATCTTCTTGGCGGGTTGCTGAGTTCACTCACGGCCTGTCCTTAAGCTTTTTTCAAAATCAACGGCTATTTCACCGCCTTAAATTTGACGTCTGTGCACCCGTCACTGGGCATTTTGAACTTCCAACGGCTAGCTCGTCGTGCTTGATTTTGATGTCCTCGAGCCCGTCACCCCTTTGAATTTCTTCGGCCTTTTCCTTTCCTTCGGCTTTCTTCCCTTCGGTCAGGCTTTTGTTTCGGCCATTTTCCGCGGACAAAATGTCCAAAAGAAATCATCTTATGCCTTTTGCCCTGGTCTTTTACTTCGGCGGGATTTTCTTCCGAAGAAATTCTCGTCCTTTGCCTTGTAAAAAGTTTCGAAGAAAACTTAACTTTTCGTCCTTTTCCCCGACCTCTTTGCAAATGTTTCATGCCCTCCGCAAGGGCACTTGAATGGTTCCTTTTGCGCCTAAGTGTCGGGAACTTGTTTCTACCCTGTAGAGTCCGTAGAAAAAGCCCTGCAGAGTTCGTAGAAATAGGTCTGCAGAGTCCGTAGAAATTTCCTGCAGAGTTCGTAGAAATAGGCCTACAGAGTCCGTAGAAATTTCCAGACATGTGCAAAATCAAAAAATGAACTGGCTCAGAACAGTGGGGAAAGAAGGGGACCGATTTTGGCCTGTTGGACCAAAAATGGTCAACAAATTGGCGACTCCCAGGGGAAGCATGCCTGCTATGCTTAGAAACCAGTTGCCTTAAAATCCATTGGGCACGGAGTCAGAACGCAACTTGAAAGTTCAACAACAGCCCGGATAGATCCAAGAATCAATCATGAGCTTTTACTCCAGACAAAAGGGAAAACACACACAAGGCTAAAAAACACTACCTGTGCAAACAACACTTAGGGAAAATAGGAAAGAAAACTGAAAGTAAACTATTATGTACAGCTAACCAGGTATATTTGCCTCCCTCCTGGATCAAATGAAAAATTTCTTAAGTCCCCTTCCTGGCAAGAAAACTTATGATGCCAGACAAGTGGCTGAATGGAATGGAGACTTGGTGACCTGCTGCTCTTCCCTGCCACCTCGATTGACTTGTATCCGAGTGGATTAGAGTAAAACATGCTCCCAACGTATATGTACTTTTCTTGTTCTTGGAAGCTTGTTGAATGCTGGTCCTTCATGCTGGTGCGTCTCATCAAGAAATCAAAGGTTGTTGGCTCATCACCATAAGCCCTTTGATATGCATAGTCCCTTTGCAATGCATCATGGTTTGACCCGTTCCCTTCTGTTTCATTGAAGATTCTGTCAAACTCATCCTCTACTCCTTTAAGGCTTTCTTGAAGAAGGGCGACTGTTGTGATGTCTGAAATGGAATCACAAACTGATTGCTCATCCCACAAAACATCACCCTTTTGTTCAAAGTTGTCTTCTTCAAAGCTGTCCTCAAGTTGGACCGGCCTCTCCTTTTTCTGCTCAAGGATCAGAGTCTCTAGTTGTTCAAAGACATCCATCTGATCCTCCTCCAACTCAGGGTCCATGGCATGGTCATTCTCCTCATCGAAACAACAAGGAAGTTCATCAAACAAAGGAGGAGAGAGCTCACCATGCTTACGTTCCTCCTCATATTGCTGGAACATCCGCATGTATGCGTGACCTGCATCTTCTCCATTGTTGATGAAGTCTTCCGAAGGAGCCTCGATGATGTTTTCATCTTCTTTGTCGCTCATGGTAACCAACTGGGAAGCTGCAGATTGGATCTTCTGTTCCTCACTCGCCTCCTGCAAGACAGGTTCCTCCTTGAGAAGGGATGAAGTGGAAGGCTGATGATTAAAACCATGTGGAAGAGGAGGCAGTCCTTGAGCTAGAATCGAATGATTCTCCTCTTTCCATTTGGCCAACACTTCATCTATATCAGGTGTGGCCTGATAGCTCTCTTGGAGGTGTGTAGATGGGGTGTGTTCGGACATGTCCATCACACGTTGGCTAAGGAATCTCGCTCTGGATTCCAACTTTGCAATTCTTCTGGCTATATCTTCCTGGAAGAGCCTTTTTTGGAGGTCATAAGCGTCATCATGAGCAGGAGCAACCTCGACTTTTTTAAGGTTTTGAGCAAAACCTTTCTTCTCATCCTTCTTGCCCCATGATTCCACTATTTCCAAGTCAGGATCTTGCCATCATGTTGAGAGCCTTGAGGAAGTTGAGGAAGACTAGGAAGGGTCTGCTGATGCACAGGAAGAGTTGCTTCAATTGAAAATGTATTTGGCGTGTATAATGCCATTGCTCAGAACCATGGACCTTGTTTTCTTTCATGTGGTTTTGATCAAGCTCAAAATGTTCATGGAATCACCCCAAACAGCTCTCCTGGTTACCCTTCAACAATGAGGGAAGTAACGTTGGAGTTTGAGGTGATTTCATAACAACCTGAGCTCCACCAAAGTTATACAAAAAATGTGATTTCTTGATGGCACCTGACTGCTTAACCAGCTGATTCAACTCAGAGTTGCCATTGGTGTTGATAAAAACCCTGTAAAAGTTGGTTGGTTGAAGACACACCAAGATTCTTCAACTCTTTGGACAAAACTTGTCCCACAATCCCCTGATTAAAGGTCAGGGGTTGTATAGTGGTTCTTTCTGCTGTAACAGGACCAGCACCAATCCTGGAACTTTACTGAGTGTAAAAACTTGGTCCCACCGGGCGTGCCAAAAACTGTTGACGCAGTGGATTGCACCCTTGAAAGGACGCTGAGCTCCTACCTTCCACACACAACAATGGAAACTCCCCTCTTGCCTATGGGCTTGGCAAAATTGGGGGGAGAGTCTCTAGATAAGGGCTAGCTCCTTTCGATGTATCTTTTAGGTCTTGGATTCCCTACTACTAACAAATAAATGAAAAAAGGGGGGATGAAAAGGGAGAAGGATGCTGAAAACAAAACCTAAACCTAAACTAAAAGGTGATACACCAAAAAAGTTGATCCACTCAGCCCGAACATACGCTTTTCACCAAGAACAAGCTCCCATACACTTCATTTGACACGAGCAATTCTTCTGCATCAGTGGGCTAGGGGTCCGTGGATATACAGGGAGGAAGAACTACTAGAGGCGTTTTAATACACACTTTGGCAATCTATTCACAGACACCTATACTCCTCTAGGGACACTTCTGGCAAACCTGCAAAAGAAAAGCTCACAATGCACTAGACATGTTGAAATCATCCTGCGAAAGCATAAAGGAAAATGACTTAACACACAACAAAGGCATAGACACATACGAAAGTGCAAGCTCAAATAGAGGTAAAAATGCTATGTCTCGATTCAAGGTAAAATCCGGCAGAGTTCTGCCTTACAAGCCCAGAGGTTTTTTTGGCAGAGCTTTGCCTTACAGGCTAAGAGATCTCTCTTCTCAAAATGAGAAGTTTACAATATATATAGAGAGAAGACTTTTGGCGCTTTCTGGAAAAGACTTTGGCGCCCATTTTTTACAAGTGGCCCATGTGTATTTGAGAGCATCGAGAAGAGGAAGTCGTTGCTGATATCATCCTTCTAGAAGAGGCCTGCTAAAACCATGTTGTGTAATCGCTGGTCTTGCCTTTGGCGTTCAAATATTAATGTGAAAGCATGGGTCGCGCCTCTTTTTCTGCAAACAAGACTGCTCCTTCCAGATATTCACGTGTTTTGTCTGCTCATAAATGCAAAGTGGAGAAAACAGGCCGTGCCGCTTACTGTTTGCGCCGTTTGATGACCACTTGGCAAGCACTGTTCCAACTACAGGAGTAAATCCTTGAGTCGACACCTCTCTTTGCCACCTGGACTGTTTTGTCCATTTTTGCACTTTGTCTCTCCCTGGTTTTGTCTTCTCTCTCCTTCGGCCCTCGGGGGCTATCTTCTTGGCGGGTCACTAAGTTCACTCACGGCCTGTCCTTAAGCTTTTTTCAAAATCAATGGCTATTTCACCGCCTTAAATTTGACATCTGTGCACCCGTCACTGGGCGTTTTGAACTTCCAACGGCTAGTTCGCTGTGCTTGATTTGGATGTCCTCGGGCCCGTCACCCCTTATAATTTCTTTGGCCTTTTCCTTTCCTTTGGCTTTCTTCCCTTCGGTTGGGCTTTTGTTTCGGCCATTTTCCCGCGGACAAAATATCCGCAACAATTGTCTCGCTCGCTGCCTTTGACCTTCGGAATTTCTTTGAGTTTTTCTCCCACGGCTTTTCCCAAATTTCTTCAGACTTTTTGTCTGAAGGAATTCCTTCAGACAAAAGTCCAAAAGAAATCATCTTATGCCTTTTGCCCTGGTCTTTTACTTCGGTGGGATTTTCTTCCGAAGAATTTCTTCGGACAAAATGTCTGAAGGAATTCCTTCGGACATTTTGTCCGAAGAAATTCTCGTCCTTTGCCTTGTAAAAATTTCCGAAGAAAACTTTACTTTTCGGCCTTCTCCCTGACCTCTTTGCAAATGTTCCCTGCCCTCCGCAAGGGCACTTGAGTCCGGAACTGCCCTTCGCAAGGGCACTTGAATGGTTCCTTTTGCGCCTAAATGTTGGGAACTTGTTTCTAGCCTGCAGAGTCCGTAGAAAAAGGCCTGCAGAGTTCGTAGAAATAGGCCTGCAGAGTCCGTAGAAATTTCCAGACTTGTGCAAAATCAAAAAATGAACTGGCTCAGAACAGCGGGGAAAGAAGGAGACCGATTTTGGCCTGTTGGACCAAAAATGGTCAACAAGAAGATAGCCCTAGGGGGCTCAAATTGCCAGAAGGAGCCAAGGGATGACAAAGGACAAAACCAGGAAAAGACAAAGCTGGAAAAAGACAAAAGTCAAGAGTGAGCTCAGCGACCTGCTGAGAGAAGAGCCCAAGGAGCCAGCGAAGGATAATAAGATAGCCCCAAGAGCTCAAATTCCAGGAAAGGACAAAGCCAAGAAGAGACAAAATAACGAGAAATGGACAAAACAACCCAGGTGGCAAAGGGGAGGCACCGGCAGGAGAGTTATTCCAGCAGTTGAAACAGTCTCCGCCAAGTGGTCATCAAGGAGCACGAACAGTGAAGATGCGCCGATTTTTTCCACACTTTGCATTGATGAGCAGACAAACCGCGTGAATGTCTTGAAGGAGTGGTCTTGTTTGCAGACAAAGAGGCGCGAACCATGCCTTCACAATAATTTTAAACGCCTAAAGTCAAAACTGGAGCCGACACAACATTCTCTTTCAAGCAACTTCCTCTTTCCAATGCTCTCAACGCAACATGGGTCATTTATTTTCTGGAAAGCGCCATAGTCTTTTCCAAAAGGATATATATTTGTAACTTCTCATTAGAGAAAGATCATCTCTCATTTTTGTATGGCACAACCCTGCCAAATTTTCACCTTGAATCAATAAAAAGTGTTTTACCTCTATCTGGTTGGATATATCTCTGAGTGTACCTGAGTATTAACCTTGTGTCCAGTCATTGTTCCATGATGCTTTCACAGGTTTGATACCAGCACACCTGGAATAGACAAAGCATCATTCCTGCAGGGAGCAAAAAGCGCTGTATCTGGAGCGTAGAGATAGGAGAGGGTTATCAGACAGTGTGTCTTCCTACAGCACCTGTGGTAAGTTCATCTTCTGTGTGTCTTCATTAAGCCTTTCTATTAAGTTCTCTGCAGTCTGGTCCTTTTATAAGATAAAGCGTATGTATGTGCCCTTATGGTTTGATGTGTGAGCAAATGAGTAGATCAAACTTTTTTGGTGCATCACCGTCTTAGCTTAGGTTTTGCTTCAGTAATCCTTCTCTCTTTTCAATCCCCCCTTTATATATATTAGCCATAGTACTAGAATAACTCAGAGATGCATCAAAGGGATCTAGCCCTTATCTAGAGATTCTCCCCTCAGTTTTGCCAGACCCACAAGCAGGAGAGGAGTCTCCATTGTGCCGCGTCGAAGAGAGAAGCCCAACCTTCTCTCAGGGGTGCAATCCACAGCGTCAAAACCTCCCTTTATACTTTTTTTTCTTTCCTTCATTTGGGAAGCTTCTAGCAACATCATAATATTTTATTATTATTTTTTCCTTTTAATATATTATATTTGCACTTTAATATATAATTATGAATTATAACATAAAGTACAAATATAACATCATTTTGTAACATGAGGTTTCTAAAAATAGAAACATTCTAATAAATCATTAGAAAACCTTCAGAATATGTCATAACTTCCCCAAAGAAACCAATAGCCATTTGGGTAACTGCGGAGAAGACCCTCTAACCATGCCGTATTAGCCTACAAGGGCCACTAATAGGCTAATCATGCCGAAAGTACAATGTCTAGCTAGAAGGGGACATTACAGTCCGCCCCTCCTAAAATTGCTTGTCCCCAAGCAATCTCAAATCTAGATGCTATAGAATCTCCTCACTCTCCCAAGTAGCATCCTCAACTGGTAAGTCCCTCCATTTAATTAAGTATTCCCTGATGACACGTCTCCGCAAAGCCCTCTCTCGAACATCCAAGATGGCCTCGGACACCAGTATCAATTTCCCCTCATCATCCAGGGGTGGCAAAGTCATGGAAGGAACCACACGATGTCCTAACGCCTTCTTGAAGTGTGACACATGGAAGACATTGTGTACTTTGTTGCCGGCTGGGAACTCCAACTCATAAGCCACCTCGCCCACTCTCCTAATAATTCTGAATGGCCCATAGTATTGTGGCTTAAGATTTGCGGCTCCGCTTTTCTTAAGAGAAGACTATCTGTGTGGCTATAGCTTTAAATACACCATATCACCAACTTCAAACGAGCGTTCATCTCGCTTTTGATTTGCATATTGCTTTTGTTGGTTCTAGGCCTTCTATATGTTTTCTCACAATGCTCTCATAATGTCCTGGTTCTCCTACAATAGATCACCAACACTAGGCACTCGACTATCTCCAAATAACAAATCCAAAAAGCTCGGCGCATCATACCTATACAGCGCCATGAATGGTGTCATCGGAATGGAGAGATGGTAAGTGGTATTGTAACAATACTCACATAAATATAACCACTTAACCCAACCCTTCTGCTGCCCTGCTATGTAGTTCCCTAGGTAGCCTTCCACCCACTTATTCACAATCTCCATCTACCCATTGGTCTGCAGGTGGTAACTAGTACTCAGAATGAGTTCTATCCCACACAGCCTGAATAGCTCCTGCCAAAAATGACTCATAAACCGGCTGTCTTTGTCACTGACTATGCTCTGAGGTAACCCATGCAACCTAAATATCTCATGGAAGAACAATTATGCCACCTGTGTAGTTGAGTAAGTAGCTAAGATCGAAAGGAAGTGAACATATTTAGTCAAACGATCCACAACCACATATATGCAATCCCGTCCTTGAGCTCTGGGTAACCCAGTAATGAAATCCAGAGATAACCATTCCCACTTCCTATCAGGAATCGGAAGTGGCTGAAGTAAACCTGTTGGATATGTGTGTCCAGTTTATTTTGCTAACAAACAAGACACTCTGATATGTAGAACATCTGATTTGAGGCCCTTCTAAGTGAACCTCTCTCGAATCTACCTGTAAGTCTTGAATACCCGGGATGACCTACCATGGGTGTATCATGAAAGGTCCTCAAAATAATGTTCTTCATCTCCAATCCTGGGGTCAAATAGATCCTTCCTTTGTAAATGATTAAATCATTTACAACTGTATATCTGACACCCTGTACTGATCCCTCAACAATACTTGTAACCCAACTGTCCTTGGCATACTCTGCCACTATCAAGTGTCGCCAATCATCTGCTATCCTAGTCATAGAACTCAAGTGTGGATGTCGAGATAAAGCATCAGCAACCACATATGTCCCCTTGACAAAGGAGATGTCAAAATCATATGATTGCAACTTGTTGACCCATTTTTGTTGCCGATCATTAAGATCTCTCTGTCCAAGGAAATGCTTCAAACTGTTATGGTTTGTTTTCACCACAAACTTGCTGCCTACCAAAGACTGCCTGAATTTGGCCAATGCATGCATGATGGCCAACATCTCCTTGTCATATACGTTGTACCCTCTCTGGACCACGAAGCTTCCGACTCTCAAAAGCAATCGGATGCTTGTCCTGCATAAAGACTGCACCTACCCCTCACCTAATGCATCACACTATAGCTTAAAGGGTTTGGAGAAATCTGGCAATGCAAGAACTGGGCAAGAAGTCATAATTAGTTTGAACATCTCAAAACAATCCTGTGCCTCAGGAGTCCAAACAAATGCCCCTTTCTTCGTCAAATCAGTGAGTGGTGCTGCATGCCGTGAATATCCATTAACAAACCTGTGGTAGAAACCACACAATCCCAAAAATCCTCTAAGCTGAGTAAGGTTCTCTGGAGTAGGCCATTCAACAATCGCCTTGATCTTCTCTGGGTCCATACGTATCCCCTCAGCACTGATGATGTGCCCAAGATACAATAATTTTGTCATTCCCAAGTCACACTTGGATTCTTTGGCATACAAGGATTCACCTCCAAGAATACCCAAAACCGCATCAAGACGTGCAATGTGATGCTCGCATGTTCTGCTATATACCAAGATATCATCAAAGAATACCAACACATACCTCCTTAACTGCGAATGGAAGACCCTGTTCATCGTAGACTCAAATGTCATTGGAGCATTGGTTAGCCCAAATGGCATAACCACGAACTCGAAATGTCCACAATAGCACCTGAAAGCCGTCTTCTCTATGTCCTGCTCCCTAACACAAATCTGATGATACCCCGACCTCAAGTCAATTTTGGAGAAGTAGTAGGCACCATGTAACTCATCTATCAACTCATCAATTCTAGGGATGGGGTAATGGTTCTTGATTGTTCTTTTATTCAGGAGCTTATAATCAATACACATCCAGAATGTACCATCCTTTTTCTTGACCAACACTACTGATGATGCAAAAGGTGACTTACTTGGTCTAATGTGTCCCATGGCCAGCAACTCCTTAATAGTTTTCTCTATTTCATCCTTCAGCCTCTTGGGGTGCCTATATGGAATGACCATCACAGGCTTAGCGCCCTCCTCCAACTCAATGATATGTTCAATCCCTCTGGTGGTCTTCTTGGTGGAATATCATTGAATACCTTAGTGTGCTTAATTCTTAACCCCTAAATGCCTAGAGGGTAAACTGGCTTTTGTTGCTCACCCTGTGTAGGCATCAAAACACACTCAGCTGCCTACTCAACCATGTCATGCCTCATAAGTCTCTCCATCCTCGTAAAAGAAATCATTTTGAAACCGGAATCTCAAAGAGCCTTGAGGACATGAGTTTTTCCATCTACCTGGAATATCATTTCCATCTCTCTGAGATCCAGGGTGAATTTTCCTATGTCATGTAACCATCTTATGCCAAGTACCATATCTGTATCACCCATATTCACCACATAGAATTCGGTTTTGAACTCATAGTTCAAACGCATAGGCAAATCTGATATCCTCCTTTCGCACTTGAGGGTATAACCATCTGCCACCTTAACTCTTATTCCCTCAAATTCCTCTGTCCTGATTCCATGCCTCTCAACCAATCAGGGATCAATAAAATTATGAGTTGCCCCTGTGTCAAGAAGAGTGATAATCTTTTGCCCTGCTAGAACTCCACGCATTCTAAATGATCCCTCCTGCTGGATGCTAGTGATGTGCGCATCACGTTGCCTCGCTGTCCCTTCATGCTCTCCTTCACTTTCATGCTTATCTTCCTTGTGCTCCGTACCTAAATCCTCAGGATCAAATTGCTGATCTGATTTCTCCGACTCAGAGTCTTCATAATATGCCCACATCACTCTATTAGCTTTTCCTTTAGGTCTTAAGGGACAATCATGGTTTGCATCATCGGGCCCCTTGCAATAGAAACATAATTTCTTGCGCAAATCATTAAGTGTATCCCTATCTAGAGGTGTTGATGATTTGCCCTTAAAATCTGGTTTGTTCTTCTTTTTAGAGAAAGATTTGTCTTGATATGAAGAAGATCCCTTTGATGAGTACTTGCTTTGCGGGGCTGCAAGTTCCATGCTCCTAGCCTTCTTCATTGCCAACTGAAGTGTGGGAGGATCAAATGTTTTAATCCATCCACGCATAGCCTCCAATAACCCCTTAATGAATAGCACCACCAATCGTCTCTCTGAGATGTTGGGCACCATTACTGATAGTTTCTAGAAGTCTCCAATATAGCTTTCCAAACTACCAACTTGCTTGAGTTGTTCCAAATCCCTGAAGTATGATTCTGGATCCTTCCTATCAAAACACTCAATCAGTCTATCCACAAACTCCTTGTAAGATGTGATCTGACTATGTTGCAATGTAACTAGTCCATGATACCACCATTCGTGTGCCACTCCCTTTAGATGCAAAGTGGCATATTTGATAGCTTCCTCTTTTGTCATGGGTCGAAGAGCCAAGAAGGTATCCAACTTATGAATCCATGACTGTGTCGTAGTCTTGTCACTGCCATCAAACATGGGTAATGTAAGCTTATTAGTAGCGTGCTTGAGTTCCTTATTCTGATTCTTAGGTCTTCTCTCCTACCGAGACCTATAGTAATCCATCCTTGACTGCACAAACTGATCAAAATGCATAAGCTCTTGTGCTTCAAGTGTTAATTGCTGCCATTCATCATGGGCAACCATGTATGCGTCAGCATAGGTTGGATTCTCAACCTCTTCAATATTCTCCTCAGCTGGTTCATTTCTCAGGAATGTGGGCCGAGTAGGCCTATCTGCAGTGCAGGAGGATGCCCTCTGCACTCTTCGAGACCCAGCTACACTCCTATCATCTTCTTGGACTTGAGGCTGTCTTCTAGGTAAATTCAACTGCTGCAAAGTATTTGCCAACTATTGTAAGGCCCCAGCTCCCTGCTGCTGACCAACTCGTAAATCTCTCAGAGTGTCTCTCACTTCCCTATCACCATTTCTATCTTGTCTCTTCTCTCATCTCTGTGTGGACCCACGTCTGCTCTGTCACCCATTTCAGCCAAAGGTACCTCTGTAAATGGATTTTCTTCTTGCCAATTCCCTTTCTATTCTGCTCTTCTGTGGGTATAGTATCTGTGATGACCTCTCATGTGATATTTTAACCTTCTAGGATGGCAGGATCAGGGCTCTGATACCACTATAACAATCCTTGCCCAATCTGCGCTTAATTGTCTCAATTTGCTGCCTTGTAATTTTTTCAAACACCTTGTATGCAAAGTGTTTCTTGCTGGTTTTTGTCACAGTTTGATGGTTTGTTTGAATGACGATGGATTAAAGCTTTAAGTGTTTATAGAACAATGCAAGAATGACAATGCTAAGTTCTAGATGCAAGAATGACTTCTTTTTTTGTTCTTTTCTATGCAATTAGATGAATTCACAAAGCAAACTAATCACCTACATCCAATGGACATTTAGTCGAACAGTTGGCATGCAACCTACTATCTCAATTCAAATGCTCAAAAGATAACTATAAATGACCAGCAACTTGTGATTCTTATTTGTATTGATGATTTGATACAATGCTCCATTAGACCAGCCAAGACTCTTGGCATAAACAAGAATTACAATTATATGGTATGCTGGTATGAAAGATGCACACCTATAGCTGCAAATATAAACTATACTAAAGGATGAATTGTATGCAATGAAACTTGGTTGCATTGAGGCGCTCTTGAGAATAGATGGAGCAAGCAATTTCCAAGTGAAAGAATGATCTCCCAAGCCAAATCAAATTTTCCAAGCCAGCCGCCCCTGTTCTGGTCTAATCTCAAATTTAAAATAATATGCAATGAATATGTGTTGTCTCAAGCATCTAATATCATCTCTATGCCCCAAGGAAGTGGGCGCACCAAGCTGTCATGTCCCCTTCTCAGTGACATCTCTCGGAGCACAGGATTAGCCTATCATACGACCCTCGTAGGCTGATAGACTGGATAGAGGGTCACTTTGGAGCTTGGCTCATGCTTCAGTTGGCAGAGTTTGATCAGTTGGCTTTTGTTTGGGCTCGATCGGAGACTTCTAGCAGAAGTTACTATTTTTAGTAGTTCCTGGTGGTCAGAGTGGGACCCCTGCTATTTTTAGCAATATGGGTTGGCAGCGTTCAGAATCACTTCTGTATATGACAGCTTCAGACGGTTCAGTCATCGGGGGAGTAACGAGGGAAATATTAATATTTAATTGTATTAATTATGCGAAGACTATTATATTAAGTTATAATTAAAAATTATAACTTAAGTGATTTTAATGCTGAGGGGTCGCCCATCATCAGGAGGGGGCCAATTTGTAATTATATATTATTATAAAATTGGCCACGACTATGGAAATATTAAAATAAAGAGAAGTGCTAATTTTTAATTAAAACCCTATTATGGAGGAAATCGCACCTCTTTGGTTACTTATGCATTTGCCTTGGGAATCGAGCCATTATGTCATTATTGTGAATTGAAATTGATCAACTTTGGTATGAGTAAGAAGCTTCAGTGTTTCAAGTTCGAATTCCTTGGGGAACGTGCCATCTCCATTGGAAGCAATTCAGAGGGTGTGAAATAACACCTGATTTATTGCAGCAGAGATTTCTTCATTCAGGGAAAATCACAGAGCTTTTCGGAGATCTATTATCTATAGAGTTTTTATCAGTGTTGCATCCAGAGAGCCTTCCTCATACTAGGCGCTTCATTTCAGAGGGTTTAGGCATTGTTTGGGCAGGGCGTACTATTGTACTTGTTTTTTAACAGAACTGTACTTTCTTGTACTTGGCCGTACCATACACCAGGCCGTACTTCATCTTCTGAGGGAGGCGCATCATACTTCACCTACCAGTTTGTTTCATCATTGGCGCCCTGTATCTGGGATCATCTGCCACCAGTATTTAGAAGGAGAAGGACGCATTTAATGCAGTTGTACCAGATTTGTACTTTCAACTGCTACAGCAAAGGAAAAACCAGGGTTTCAAAAATAATATCATTACTTAATACTTTGCATGTAACTGTTTAGTTGAAATCGTCTCTGGTAGATTTTATATATTAAAAAAAATAAGCTTGAAGTTGCAGTACTATATAGTTTACGGAGTTGAATAAATTTCATAGAATTTATTTACTATTTTATGAAAAATCGCATTTTTCCTATTTCATGCAAAAACCCCAAAAACATCAAAAAAATCAAAAACACCAAAAAAAAACATATAAACAGTTAGTTTTCAGAATCAGAGGAAACTAGGAGTTTCTACAGTGGTATCAGAGCTAAATCCTGCCATCCTACGGGTTTAGCTATCTTATGTAGCCAGATCAGATTGGGTCACCTAGGTATTACACGCGCAGGGGAGCTCTAATTGACAGGCAACAGAGCTTGAGCAGGCAGCCGGGAAATATGGCTGACAGAACAGATATACCTAGGACAGAACATAATGACAGAGATCAGGAGGGTGCAGAGTTCATGCATACACTCAGAGATCTTCGTGCAGGACAACGGCGGTCCGATGAGGTATTACAGAAGGTGGCAAAGGCACTGCAGAGATTGGGTACTTCGAGGAGACCGTCACCTCACCGTGACGATGACAGAAGTGATGCAGGGTCACGGAGAGCTCTTAGGACAGCGTCACGGACAGCAGATAGGCCTACCAGGCCTACTTTCACTAGACAGGAGCCCGATAGGGCTATACCAGATGAGGAGCATGATGAATTGTTCGCTGATACCCTTATGGCAGCTCGTGCAGAATGGGAGTTGGTACCGCCTGTGGTCCAAGAGATGATCACTTTTGACCGTTTTGTTACACAGAGGCGAGAACACAACAGAGCTCGACAGGATAGGAGACCTCGACAACAGAATAACGATCTAAAACATGCTACGAACCGGCTCACATTGGCGACGTTCGATGGTAGTGGTAAGATGACAGCCCAAGCTTGGATTAGCAAGCTTGATACATTCCTTACACTGCGCCCTATGGCTGAGAGTGACGCCATTAGATATGCTACATTGCATCTCGAGGGAGTAGCCTACGACTGGTGGCACCACGGCATGGTGACTTTACAGCATGACAGGATCACTACTTACCAGGAGTTTGTGGATAGATTAGTGGAGAGGTTTGACAGGAAGGATCCAGCGACCTACTTCCGAGACTTAGCACAGTTGAGGCAGAGTGGCAGTGTAGAGACCTACATAGGTGACTTCCAGAAGTTATCCGTTATGGTCCCTAACATCTCAGAGAGACGCTTGGTAGTACTCTTCATGGAGGGGTTGTCAGAGCCATTGCGAGGTTGGATCAAAGCTTTTGATCCTCTTTCGTTACAGGAGGCGATGAAGAAAGCACGAAACATGGAGTTAGCAGCACCATCGAGTAAATTCAGCTCCAGAGGTTCTTCATCATTCAGGGATAACAAGGGCTTTAACAAGAATAAGGATAAGTCTGATTTTAATAAAGAAAAATCAAACTCTAGAAACGATCCAAAAGGTAAATCAGCAGCCCCACCTTTGGATCATGAGGCCCTTAATGACCTACGCAGGAAGAAGCTTTGCTTCTACTGCAAAGGACCATATGACGCCAATCACGATTGTCCTCTAAGACCTAAGGGCAAGGCAAATCGTATAATGTGGGCGTTCTATGAGGACTCGGAATTAGAGGATTCCGAACAGCAGGAGAGTTCCGAGGATTCAAAGCCAGAGGCTCCAGAGCCTAGAGTTGAGACAGAGCCCGAGTTTCAGGTACAGGAGGCCCGTTTATCTAGCATTCAGCAGGAGGGTTCTTTCAGGATTCGTGGTGTGTTGGCAGGGCAGAGGGTCATTACCCTACTTGATACAGGAGCCACGCATAATTTCATAGATGCTAGATTCGTTGAGAAACGTGGACTCATCACTGAGGAGTTCGAGGGCATAAGAGTCAAAGTGGCCGATGGGTACACTTTGAAATGTGAACACATGATTAAGGATCTCCCTTTATGCTTGAACAATTATGAGTTCAAGGCAGATTACTATGTTGTTAATATGGGGGACATTGATTTGGTCTTGGGAATGAAGTGGTTACATTCATTGGATGAGGTCACACTTCGTCTCAAGGACATGGAGATCCGTTTTGATGTTGACGGGAAGACACACATACTTAAGGCAATACGGGACAGCAACATCAAAACAATTTATTTTCACCAGATGGAGCGGCTTATGTGTCACGACATGGTAGAGTGGGCTGCTGAGTGTCATTTAGCACCTATACAAGAGGGACAGCAAAAGATAGAATATCATCCGGACATCCAGGAGTTGAGAGTCAAGCATGACAAGGTGTTCAGTGATATTCCGCCAGGTAGACCTCCAGACAGGGGCATAGAGCACATCATTGAGCTCGAGGAGGGTGCGAAACCCGTTATGATAACTCCTTACAGGCATCCAAAAAGATTGAAGGATGAGATAGAAAAGACAATAAATGAGTTACTTGCTATGGGTCACATTCGGCCTAGCAAGTCACCATTTGCTTCTTCGGTTGTTTTGGTGAAGAAGAAGGATGGAACATTACGCATGTGCATTGATTATAGGGTCCTGAATAAGAGGACAATTAAGAATAGATACCCGATACCGAGGATTGACGAGCTTATTGATGAGCTCCATGGGGCATGTTACTTTACTAAGATTGATTTACGGTCGGGTTATCACCAGATCAGATTTCGAGAGCAGGACATAGAGAAGACTGCCTTCCGATGCCATTGCGGGCACTTCGAGTTCGTAGTGATGCCATTTGGGCTCACTAATGCACCAGCCACTTTTCAGTCTACGATGAACAGGGTTTTTCATTCATTGCTGAGGAGGTTTGTGTTGGTCTTTTTCGATGACATCCTTATATATAGCAGGGCTTGGCAGGAGCACTTAGCTCATTTGGAGACAGTGTTGAGTATCTTGGAGAGGGAGTCCTTGTACGCCAAGGAATCCAAGTGCGAAGTGGGAATGACCGAATTGCTATATCTCGGTCACATCATTAGTGCAGATGGAGTGCGTATGGATCCTGAAAAGATCCGCGCCATTATTGACTGGCCTACACCGGCAAACCTGACGCAGTTGAGAGGGTTTCTCAGTTTATGTGGCTTCTACCGCAGATTCGTGAATGGTTATTCACGACATGCAGCCCCAATGACAGATTTATTGAAGAAGGGGGCATTTGTTTGGACTTCAGAGGCACAGGAGTGTTTTATGAAGTTCAAGGAGTTGATGACCACATGCCTTGTTTTAGCACTACCCGACTTTACGAAGCCGTTCGAGCTTCAGTGCGATGCATCAGGTGAGGGCATTGGTGCAGTGCTTATGCAGGACAAGCACCCGATTGTGTATGAGAGCCGCAAGCTCAGAGGACCAGAGAGGCTGTATAGCATATATGATAAGGAGATGCTCGCGATTATGCATGCCTTAGCAAAATTTCGGCAGTATCTTGTCGGCAGCAAATTTTGCATTAAAACTGATCATAACAGTTTGCGACACTTCTTAGGACAGCGAGATCTCAATGATAGGCAGCAGAAGTGGGTCAGTAAGTTGCAGGCTTATGACTTTGATAACTCATATATCAAAGGTACACATAATGTAGTGGCTGATGCACTTTCACGTAAGCCGTATTTGAGCACTATGGTTCATATTTCAGAGGATTGGAGGCATATGATAGTGGCAGAGTATGCCAAGGACAGTTGGGCCTCCAACATTATTGAGGGATCAGCAGTTGATACCAGGTATACACTTGTGAATGATTTGATCATTTACAAGCACAGGATATATTTGATCCCAGGGTCAGAAGTGAAGAACATCGTTATGCGAGCCTTTCATGACATGCCTACAACAGGACATCTTGGATACTTCAAAACCTACAGGCAAATTCGGGAGAGATTCACTTGGAAAGGACTCAAGGCAGATGTTCTTCAGTATGTGCGTGAGTGCCCTGTTTGTCAGCAGAACAAGCAGGAGAACACGTACCCAACAGGTTTGTTGCAGCCACTTCCGATTCCTGACAGGAAGTGGGAATACCTGTCGATGGATTTTATCACGGGCTTGCCTAAAGCCCAAGGGCGTGATTGCATTTATGT
This sequence comes from Torreya grandis, assembly GCA_037957365.1. Lineage (NCBI taxonomy): Eukaryota > Viridiplantae > Streptophyta > Pinopsida > Cupressales > Taxaceae > Torreya > Torreya grandis. The sequence continues at coordinate 395,182 of JARHVA010001751.1, read as the reverse complement.
AGTTGTGGATCGGCTTATGAAGTATGCCCACTTCTTTCCGATCACCACGACTTACACAGCTACACAGGTAGCAGAGGTATTCTTTCGCGAGGTATTCAGACTTCATGGGTTGCCTCAGAGTATCGTGAGCGACAGAGATAGTCGGTTCCTGAGTAACTTATGGCAGGAGGTTTTCAGACTTTGTGGGACTGAGCTCACTCCGAGCACTAGCTACCACCCGCAGACTGATGGGCAGACGGAGATTGTAAACAAATGGGTGGAAGGCTACCTCCGAAACTATATAGCAGGGCAACAAAAGGCGTGGGTCAAATGGATACATTTGTGTGAGTATTGCTATAACTCGACATTCCATATGACCATCCAGATGTCACCCTTCATGGCGTTGTACGGGTATGAGGCGCCGAGTTTCCTTGATTTGCTACTGAGCGACAGTAGAGTGCCGAGTGCAGGAGGTTGGTTGCAGGGGAGTCAGGACACTATGAGGGCTCTCAAGGAAAATATAGCTAAGGCACAAAATCAGCAGAGATAGTATGCGGATCAGAAGAGGACGGAGAGGCATTTCGAGGTGGGTGACATGGTTTACCTCATGCTGCAGCCCTACCGTCAGTCCACTCTTAGGAAGAGTGGGTCAGAGAAGCTTAAGCCACGCTATTACGGACCTTTCAGGATCCTGAGGAGAGTTGGTGAGGTGACTTACGAGCTTGAGCTTCCAGCAGAGAGCAGGGTGCACAATGTTTTTCATGCATCACGCCTCAAGAAGGCGTTGGGTCATCGTGTGGTACCGTCCGCGGTTCTACCTCCCTTAGATGATGAGGGAAAGTTGATTTTAGTACCTGAGTCCATCCTGGAGTATAGGGAGAGACAGTTGCGTAGGACTATCAGGGAATATCTGGTGAAATGGAGAGATTTGCCTGTTGAGGATGCGACATGGGAGAGCGAGGATATTCTACAGCATCCGGCATTGAGATTGCTTGAGGACAAGCAATTTCAGGAGGGGCGGACTGTCATGTCCCCTTCTCAGTGACATCTCTCGGAGCACAGGATTAGCCTATCATACAACCCTCGTAGGCTGATAGACTGGATAGAGGGTCACTTTGGAGCTTGGCTCATGCTTCAGTTGGCAGAGTTTGATCGGTTGGCTTTTGTTTGGGCTCGATCGGAGACTTCTGGCAAAAGTTACTATTTTTAGCAGTCCCTGGTGGTCAGAGTGGGACCCCTGCTATTTTTAGCAATATGGGTTGGCAGCGTTCGGAATCACTTCTGTATATGACAGCTTCAGACGGTTCAGTCATCGGGCGAGTAACGAGGGAAATATTAATATTTAATTGTATTAATTAAATATTAATTATGCGAAGACTATTATATTAAGTTATAATTAAAAATTATAACTTAAGTGATTTTAACGTTGAGGGGTCGCCCATCATCAGGAGGGGGCCAATTTGTAATTATATATTATTATAAAATTGGCCACGACTATGGAAATATTAAAATAAAGAGAAGTGCTAATTTTTAATTAAAACCCTATTATGGAGGAAATCGCACCTCTTTGGTTACTTATGCATTTGCCTTGGGAATCGAGCCATTATGTCATTATTGTGAATTGAAATTGATCAACTTTGGTCTGAGCAAGAAGCTTTAGGGTTTCAAGTTCGAATTTCTTGGGGAACGTGCCATCTCCATTGGAAGCAATTCAGAGGGTGTGAAATAACACCTGATTTATTGCAGCAGAGGTTTCTTCATTCAAGAGAAATCACAGAGCTTTTCGGAGATCTATTATCTACAGAGTTTTTATCAGTGTTGCATCCAGAGAGCCTTCCTCATACTAGGCGCTTCATTTCAGAGGGTTTAGGCATTGTTTGGGCAGGCCGTACTATTGTACTTGATGCTGATACAAAACTGTACTTTCATGTACCTGGCCGTACTATACACCAGGCCGTACTTCATCTTCTGAGGGAGGCGCAACATACTTCACCTACCAGTTTGTTTCATCATTGGCGCCCTGTATCTGGGATCATCTGCCACCAGTATTTAGAAGGAGGACGCATTTAATGCAGTTGTATCGGATCTGTACTTTCAACTGCTACAGCAAAGGAAAAACCAAGTTTTCAAAAATAATATCATTATTTAATACTTTGCATGTAACTGTTTAGTTGAAATCGTCTTTGATAGCTTTTATATATTAAAAAAAATAAGCTTGAAGTTGCAGTACTATATAGTTTACGAAGTTGAATAAATTTCATAGAATTTATTTACTATTTTATGAAAAATCGCATTTTTCCTATTTCATGCAAAAACCCCAAAAACATCAAAAAAATCAAAAACGCCAGAAAAAAACATATAAACAGTCAGTTTTCAGAATCAGAGGGAACTAGGAGTTTCTACACAAGCCAAGCAAAGAATCAATGCAAATTGAAACCCCCACAAGCAAAAACGTCCCTCCTAATGGCATCCTTCCTTGACTGTAAATATTTGATTTTTATATCAAATTTTTCTACAATGCAATCTGCTTTCTTAACCAAGGAAAATCGATGCCAAGCTATATAGAAACCAACACCAAAAGATAGCTATGCAACTTCCACAAATTCACCAAATCGATTTCTTCAAAATTGACCAATGGCCACAAACTTTGCTCCAATTGAGATGACTGAAATATCACCTCTAAAATGCAACCCTTCAATAGATATTTCACCCCCTCAGTTATGCTATCAATGGGAGTTATCATTCCCAAAGACAAATTGATTCACTGTAGAAAACTCTAGGCTCCACAAGCATACCACAACAAAGACAACATCAAATCGAGATGATCCATAATGGCAACCCACACCTCCCTTTATACTTTTTTTTTCTTTCCTTCATTTGGGAAGCTTCTAGAAACATCATAATATTTTATTATTATTTTTTCCTTTTAATATATTATATTTGCATTTTAATATAAAATAATGAATTATAACATAAAGTACAACTATAACATCATTTTGTAACATGAGGTTTCTAAAAATAGAAACATTCTAATTAATCATTAGAAAACCTCCAGAATATGTCGTAACTTCCCCAAAGAAACCAACTGCCATTTGAGTAATTGCGGAGAAGACCCTCTAACCATGTCGTATTAGCCTACGAGGGCCACTGATAGGCTAATCATGCTGAAAGTACAATGTCTAGCTAAAAGGGGACATTACACCTAGGCACTCTACTATTTGTCATCACCAAATCAATGAAGAAAAAAACATCATAACCATAAAGTGCCTTAAAAGGAGTCATACCTATAGACATGTGAAAAGTTGTAACAATGCTCAGCCATATGTAACCATTTTATCCATGTTGACTGCTGCCCTGAAACATAGTCCCTCAAATATCCTTCCAACCATTTATTCACAATTTCTACTTGCCAATCAGTTTGTGGATGATAACTGGTGCTCGGAGTGAGCTAAGTACCTGTCAATTTAAAGAGTTCTTGCCAAAATATACTCATGAATCTGCTGTCCCTATCACTAGCAATGTTTTTGGGCAGCCCATGCAACTTGAATACTTCTTTAAAAAACACATCAGCAATCATAGGAGCATTGTACTTCGCTGAAAGTGTATAAAAATGAGCAAATTTCGTAGGTCTATCAACCACAACATATAAGCAATTTTTAACTTTAACCATGGGCAATCCAGTAATGGAATCCATAGAGATGCTCTCCCATTTTTGTGAAGGAATGGGAAGGGGCTACAAAAGACTTGCTAGAAATTCATGCTCACTTTTATTCTTTTGGCATACAAAACATTCCCAGATGTACTTGAGAACTTCCTTCTTTAAGCCCTCCCAATAGAACCTTTCCCTCACTAGTTTGTAGGTTTTAAAGTACCCTTGATGGTCAACAAAAGGAGTGTCATGGGCAGCCCTTAAAATCATGTGCTTTACCTTGGATTCGGGTACCAAATGAACCCTTTCTTTGTAAAGTAGAAGGCCATCCACAATTCTGAAGTTATCATCAACAATCACCTCCTCAAGCAAATTGTTAGTAAACCAATTTTTATCATATTCCAAGGTAATTAACTCTTTCCAATCTGCTGTTATAGAAGACATAAAGCATATTTTTGCATCTTCTTGTAAAGCCTTATTGAACATAGAAGCAATTTGAGGTGACCCTTTGACCATACCTTGAATTGTTACCTCTTGATCACCCACCTTGAATTTGAGCATTAAGCTTTGATAATTGAAGGTAAATTCCCCCAATGAATGCAACCATTGGATCCCAAGAACAAGATCCATCTCTCCAATGTCAATTACATAGAAATCATCACATACCTCATGTTCCCCCAAAGCAACAGTAAACTTGGTGACTCCTTTGGTACAAGGAAGAGAAAATCCATCCACTATAGTTACTTTGAAATGTTGAAGTCTTCTACAATCAAATCAAGCTTAGCTACCAAATTTTTGCCAATGAAACTATGCGTAGCACCACTATCACTTAAGATGGTTACCTTGTGCTCTTCTAAAGTCCCTGCTACTTTGACAGGATAGTACTTTGGTGCTCCTGAAAGAGTAGCAAGAGTGCTGCACATATCTTGTGTGGCATCTTCATGCACATGCTCATCAACTACATTGTCATTATGCCCACTATTAGTATCAACAATATCAAAATATGAATCATTATCAATTACCTCAATGTAGTACACATGTCCCTTGCACATGCAACAGTGGCCCTTGGTCCAAGGATTCTTGCAAGTAAAACATAAGCCTTGCCTTCTTAATTCATCTCTTTCATCCTTCATATTGCTACTATAGGGCAGCGATCTATGAGGTGTCACATATGGTGTATAAGGCTTCTTTTGTTGCTCATTTGGTGGTGCTTTGGGCTGCCCACCTTGTGCTCTTTGCTGCCCACTAAAATCAGTCCTTGGCTGCCCTATATTTGCCCCTTTGAGCAGCGAATATGTGGCTGCCCTTGGCTGTCTTTTTTGCCCTTCATCACCCTTGTATGCTGAACTTTCTAAATCCAAGGCCTTAGTGATAGCATCTTGTATAGAAAGAGGGTTAAAGGCCTTAACCAAACCTTTCAAAGGCTCAACCAAACCCTCAACAAATAAAACAATCAACCTCTTCTCACTAATATCGGGTACTATAATTGATTTTTTTTTTAAATCAACATACCTTTCAACATCGTGATCTTGTTTGAGTTGAACTAACTCATGAAAATGTATATTCAGATTTTTTCTATCAAACCTCTCCATGATTCTTTTGCCAAACTCCTCCATGGTAGTAATAGATCCGTGGCCTTGTGTGATTAGGCCATGAAACCACCACTCATGAGCAATACCCTCCAAATGTAGGGTGACGAATTTTAGAGCCTCGTCTTCAAACATGGGGTTAAGTGACAAATATGTCTCCAACTTCTGTAACCAAAATTTCACAGGAAGTTTACTAGTACCATCAAAAATAGAAAGAAAAATCTTACCCAACTTTTGTTGCAAATCTCTGTGGCGTTGCATATTAGGAACCTTTGGCTTGGTTCCTTCATCTCACAAAAATCCCAAAAAGACAAAAGATCTTGCATGGCTAAACTTAGGGCTGCATACTCTCTTTGACGAATCTCCAAAATACTCATTGGTGTCCCAGTACTCGTCGGGAGCCAAGAAACCGAGATTTGGCACGTATGGGTGGTGATTAATGGGTTTTCCAAATTTGCCATATTTGAGAGACCGGCGAGTAACCGACGGCTATGTAATCCACTAACTAATGCAGTAGCACAATGCCTTTAAATGCGTTGTATCTCTTTCAGAAGTACCTGTTTTAGAATGAAGAAACATCCTTGAAAGCCAAAACTGATTCTGCTTGGTTTAACAGACAACTTAGAGAGAAATTGGCTTCTTGGAAACCATAAATGGAGGGTAATTATGATTTTCATTCCTTCTCTTCATTAGCTTTTATTTAATACTAAAGTGTTCTTGGGTTTACCTCTTTTAGGTAAAATATCTTCATACTTTGTCTTATAGTTGTCTCTTTCTTTCTTTAGGTTTGTGATTTGTTCTTGGGAACCTCTTGCTAGTGATATCTGACAAGGTTTTATTTTGCAGTTGCATTAAACTTGGCATTCGTGGAAACTAAAATAATTACTTTCTTTCCAGCACAACTCTTTTATGCATTTTCTTGCAAAAATCAAAAATAAAGTTTGTTGAAGTATCTATTCTTAAGGGGTGCGCTAGCCATAAATATCTATATTCAACCAAATGTTGTTGCCATATTGCATATTTGCAAATTTCAGCTCATATCGAAACTTGATTTGTGGGTTTACAAGATGTCCTAATGATTTTTATGACCACCTCTGAGTCTTTTATTGTTGTTAGTTGAACTCATTGGCCCTTTTGAGCCAATCAAATCCTATGATAAGCATTGTAAATGCCCTTCATACTTCTCGCTTAGTTGTCTATTAAGATTTATGCTTCTTTGTATCCAACAGTTGTCCAAAAGAGAAGTTTGTTATCACAATGATAACTATTAGGCCATACTAAACACAAAATACTAAACATGAAATTACCTATTTGAAACAGAGTTATACGGTAGCAAATGTAATTGGTTTGTCTTTATTCTAACAAAATACAACTTCTTCTTATTGAGCCATGTAGGTTTATTTATGTCTTTCTGTTATAATTTTTACAATTAATCTGGTCAGGTACATATTTTTTGCTGATAAGGTTGAAGTTCAAGATATTACCAGCAAGACTTGCTTCTTTTCAATCATGGGTCCAAGGAGTGACCAAGTGAGAAATATTCTCTTTGCATATGAACTAATTGTCTAGTTGATTCAGAATCTCTCAAGCTCTATATTTACTTGTTTATAGTGTATTTCAGATTATTGTATACCTTGTTTCACATGAGAAACTTTAGGATACTATTTTATCCCAATATCTCTAATTTGTTTTCTTATGTAGGTAATGGAGCACTTGAATATTGGAGACATTATTGGAAAACCTTATGGTACCCATCTACATTATAGTGTAGGTTTTTTTTTTGATATTTTAATATAATCCTTTTTTTTAGTCATTCGTATTTGAAATAGATATGATTTATTTTGTTCTAATGCATGATAAATTAAAATATTTTGCCAAAATGATTCTCTCTCATGCCTGAAATAATATGCACAATTCCTTGGATGATACCTTAAAGCACTTGTGCTCTTTTTAGCAATGGTAGAAGATAAAAAACTTCTACTCTTATGATTAATGGTAAAAGATAAACTAGATTGGGGTTCAAGCACTTCAGGTTTACCCCCACTTGTCATGTTTTATTGTATTTAGTTAATTTTCAGAATGTAGGGCTCTTTTCAATTTATCAATATCCTATTGTAATTGGATGTACTTCTGATTCCCATTGACCAACTTTGGTTAGTTGTGGGCATTAATATAATTGCTCTCTTTCTTCTTAATCCATGCTTGAGTGGGGGACCAGGGAGGCACATTCAAATCTAAAGGGGTAGGGTATGTGCTCTCCTTAGTTCAAGCACATTTAGGTGGACTAGGCGGTCTCGTATGTGAAAATGCTACCAATAATGGCCGTGTGTAATGCATTATGGACCTAAAAAGGACCTTTCCTTTCCTTAATGGTGGAAACTTGTTATTCTTTAGTTTTCTACTAATCAATAATTTCAAGAGTTGCATTATATTGGCAGTCTATTGTGAACATCTAATATGAGACTGTGAACATCTAATATGAGTCTCAAATTTACACTTACCTATATTTTACCCCCTAAGAACCTTAATAACATTAAATGAACTCTTCACCACTGCCATATACATTGCAAGAGCTTTCCTATACTATATAATATGTTGATGTTTGATGAGAAAAACGTTGTGGACCCAATGATGCCATAAAACTAATTTAAGTCAATGCTTCATGAATACAATGGTACAATTACTTAAGCTACTCCAATCACACGTTGCTCTCTATTTTCATCTTATAGTTCATATAGATGGTACATTCTAGATACATGCATACAATAAAACACAAAACAATGCTAGCGCCTACTAGGATTTGTGCATAAACCCTACAACTCAAGTAATCAAAGACTCAATAGGTGTGGTACATAGGAAGATCATCATGAAACCATGTCTCTTGATGTTCATCGTAAATCAAGCTTCTCTAATTTAGGGCTCCAACTGATTCGTCCCCATACCTAGCCCAAAACAAATCATGTACCAAATTAACAAGCATCATTATACAATTTTTGTTATGTGCCTAGGGATATGATATTATAATGTATATGGGTTGATGGAGTTGCTGACATATGGCACACATCCCCCTTAATTAGTTGTATGGATCAAATATATTGTATCGAATGAGTAACTTGTGGAATTAGCTACATTGGGTAATGAGTTGGCCTACATTGGGATTAGTTGTTTACCCATCCATTATTAGTAATATAGGTCTATATAAATGAGATGAATACCATTGTAAAGGATATCATGTGAGTGGAGAATCTTCTATTTGGTAGAAGCATATTGGAGTTTGTCCCCTCAAAGTGGCATTCCCATATTGAGAGATCTTGTGGAGTTATTGTTACCGCTCAGATTTGCACACTTTCGAAGAGGGTTCTTCTGGCCTTTTCCAATCTGAGTAGAACTATGGAAACCACCCCAGGATGTGGGTCACCTATGGCAGCGCTGAACCTCCGGAGTAGGCTGGCTTCCTCTTTGATACTCACCTAAAACTAATGCTAAACTACTGCTTCACAAGGAAAAGGGTTAGAAAGGGAAAAGGGCTCTTAAGAAAGTTAACCAGGGGATGCCCCCCAAATAAAAATGGGGAACTCCCATAAGCTTCAACCCACACGAGATTTGTAGAGGACAATACTAGCTCACACAATCTCAAGATCAAGCTGATTGCATAAGTGTTTCATGGAAGAGGTTCAAGAAGCAATGAATGCAAACAAAGAGGAGTTCTAAGACTCATTGAAAGCTCATGTTAATGGCAGAAGGAACACTAATCCAAACCTACAAACAACATTGAAAACTCTCTAAACAAGGTCAGAAAGAAGGACCATGGACGAGGAAGATTCTCCTTCACACAATGCCATAGTGTACAACTCACCAAACACAGATTCAAGGCAAAAGATAGGTAAAAAAAGTCTTATATTGCATCAAGAGGTAGTTCTTACAAATGCTTGACAGGTTCGAGCCTAATCAAGAGGAGCATACTTTACATTATCTCAAAGAGTCCCCCAGTTCCTCTAAAATTTCCAAATCAAAGAGAATTAGTCTTTGAAAATTTCAAATCGGAGAGACCCAGTCTTTGAAAATATCAAATCGGAATCAGAGAGAACTAGTCTCTGAAAATTTCAAATCGGAGAGAACCCCTTACAAAATGAAAAGAATGGGATATATAGAAGAGGGAAGAGAAAGAGAGAGAGAAAGGAGAGGGGCACCCTGTCCATGATTATTGAATGATCTCCACCTTTCAAGGGATGCCCCACCACCCCTTTGTCTAATCAGGACAAGTCCATCATCAACAATTAACTTGCATGCGTCCCTATAGCCTCGAAATCCCTTGCTGGCTGAGAGATGCACTAGAAGACAAGAATCAGTTCCGCCTGATGATGGGCCATGATCTACGTTGATGAAGAAAACACTCAAAGTTTCTAAACAAAAATGAATGCTCCAACTGCTTTCTCTAGTCGTGCCATCCTCCACTTGTCGTCATTATGAAGACAAAATCCTCATATCTTGAATCTAACAAAGCCATGCCATGTGTGCTTTGAGCGGCGGTTTGTCGAAAGCATGGCTCAGGCCGCTCTTTTCATTAATCACACACCTACTCTATGCTTTGGGACCTAAACTTGAATTAACTATAGGTTGAAAACCAATCGAGATTATTGGTTTTCCTATAGTTATAATAGACGACACTCTACTTAATGCCTGGTCCCTCTTCATCGACAAGTTGCCAACCTTTGATCTATACTAGGTCAAAAAGATCTATTATGCCTTGCAAATCTTTAATGGCACCGTTCCATCCTTGAAATCTTCATTTTGATTCAATCCGGATCGTTGTCGAACTTGGTTTACTATGTATATGTCTACCTTGGTCAAAAATGGCTCCTTCAACCTTCACTAGAAGTTCCCTGGGCTTGGTCTTTGTTCATTGGCTATCGACACACTGACTCAACGCTTTGACATATTGACCCATCTCTCACACTGTCGATCTTGGTTTGCATGATCGAGCGTGGTTCGTCGATCCTGCAGCAGACTAACGTGGTGAAGACACTTGGCACCTTCGCATTTGCATTCAGGATCAACTGACTTGTTGACCTACCACGCTTGTGCCACATGGTGGCCTCACACTTGGTTTGAGCCTTATTGGCTTCTTGACCTTTCTGACCCTCACTCACTGTTGATCTAAATCCACAATTGAAAGCGTGTCGTTCATTTGTTTGGGCCCATTAACTTGTCAGTCGCCACTCGTTGTTGGATCTTCTGTATGATGAAACGCGAGCCATCGATCTTGCTTTTTGAACCCAAACGGCTATCTTCTGTGATTGAATTTGACACTTGCGAGACTGTCTTGGACCTTTTGTGAATTCAAATGGCTATTTCTTGTAGCCTGAAATTGACGTTTGTGCAACTGTCATTACTCTGCTGGAAAACCAATTCCCCGGGCCATTTCCTTAGGACTTTTGTCTGTGGGCTTTTTGTTGAAGAAATACCCTTCAGGATTTTTTGTATTGACCAATTTCTTGAAGAAATGACCCTTCGGGGGAATTGTATAGGACACTTTCCCGAGAAAAATACCCTTCGGGATTTTCTATATAGGACACTTTCCTTGGAAAATAACTCTTCGAAAATCTTGTTTTGGACAACTTCTCGAGAAAAACACCCTTCGGTCTAATTGTATAGGACATTTTGTCAAAGCAATGGCCCTTTGGAACTTTTTCTTGGTCACTTTCCCAAAAGAAATACCCTTCAGGAGTTTTGTTTCGAACACTTTCTCGATAAAATGACCCTTCGGGATATTTGTTTCGGAAGTATTTTTGTGGGCCTTGTGTTTCAGACAATTTGTTCGAAAGAAACCTGCCTTTGGAACTTTTGTCAAACATTTTCTCCGAAAGAATTATGCCTTCGGGAAAATTGTGCAGACAATTTTTTTGAAAGAAATCTGACGCTTAGCATTTTGATGTGGACAATTTTCTCGAAACAATTAGGTCTTCGGGAAAATTGTTGTGAAACTTCTGCCCAAAAGAAATAAGTTTTCAGGATCTTTGCCTTGGACAATTTTCCCGAAAAAGCCCTGTTGGAAATTTGAGTGTCATGGTGTACAAGGAGATTGTTGTCTATAATATTGTCATTGATGTCAAATGATGAATGTTCTATCAAGCATTAATGACAAAGGTGTTGAGCTATGTTGAGCTGAACATATCAGTGGTAAGAGTCCTCATGGAGATTGTATGTGCACCTTGAATTCCCAACATAGTCATATGAATGCCTCTGTTAGTTTGTTGAGTATGGCTTAGTACACATTTTGTTTGTGACTACATTTGCATATATGGTAGCATTTAGAGGAAACAATCACACTAGTCTACTCAGGTTTGTGCCTATTCCTTGTGGTCCAAGTTCTAAGTCATGCGGATGGAAGGAGCAAATGTTATGCAGGTGCAAAGTAGGACTCCCAGGCAGTTGAATGGTATCTGAACATTTAGTCGATTTTACAAGCTTGGGAATTCTTTCAGGAAAGTGCTTGGGAATTATTTTGGGAGAATTGAGTCGGGGAATTCTATCGGAAACATTGGTGAAGACAATTCTTTCGGAACAATTGTCCCGAAGGAAAGTCCCAAAGGAAATGATCCGATCAAAAGTTATCGAAGGGTAAGTGGACCTTTACAAAATAGCCGAAGGATATGTGGACGCTTGTAAAAATGTCGAAGGGTATTTTTCAAAAGGCCGAAGGGTATGTGGACCTTTATAAAAATACTGAAGGGTAAGTGGACCTTTACAAAAAATCCGAAGGATATGTAGATGCTTTCAAAAAGCCGAAGGGTACATTTGCAAAGTGCCGAAGGGTATGTGGACCTTGACAAAAAGGTGAAGGATACATTTGCAAAGTCCCGAAGGGTATGTGTCCTACATAGAAGTTCCGAAAGAAATAAGCGAAGAAATGAAAGGCACTTAGACATTTTGTCGGGCAAATTGTCCCGAAAGGCACCTTGGCAAAAAGCCTGTGGAAATTGTCTCGAAGGGCACCTTGACAAAGAGCCCTCGGAAATTATCCCGAAGAAGTACCTTGACAAAAAGCTCACAACAATTTGTCCGAAGGGTAGTCCAAGTGAAGAAGGGACACTTGTAGAGTTTCCGAAGACACTTGCAAAGTTTCGAAGGACAGTTTAAATAATCCCAAAGGGTAGTTCAATTGAAGTTAAAGGACACTTGAAAGTGCCGAAGGACAATTGCGGAGGACACAAGGCCAATTCGAAAAAGCCAAAAGGCTTCCATGACAAACTCCCGAAGGGCATATAGACAAAGATAAAGTTCGAGCATATCTAAGACAATCAAAAGGAGCGAAAGCGAACCAATCATATAGGAAATATTGAGATGCGAGAAAGAGATCGATGGTTAATGCAAGAGAGATCGACGGTTCTGTTTCAAAAGTAGAAATATCTGACGGTTCAAGATAGACAGTGAATGGCGCCAATGACAAGATGAATAATCATCATTTAAAGACATGATTAGACAAACGGTTAGCTCGAAAGGTCTTCTCGGAGCTCAAGGTTGATCGATCCAACCGATCAATCATCGATTAAGGAAACGGCGCAGTAATGACCTGAACCCAACAATTGCCAAACATAGTAAAGAGACTTGACCATTGCACTGTGATGCATGAACCGAGACACGGGAAAGCGTATAAGTCATAGTCGCATTGAATGAGAACCAAAAAAGGGGAGTTGAAGTGTGAACACATTGCAGATATGAAAACCTAGACTCATTTGTCCATATATGCATCATCTATAACCTTGTGTGTATTGTTGTTGCCGTCGCAATTTTGAGAGTGAGTCAAAGGCTGTCGATGAGAGATATATGCAAATAGAGTAAAAGGTAGAAGAAAAAGGGGGAATGAAGTATGTTTGAATAGAACATATCCAGATGTATGCAGATAGAGTAAAAAGCAGAGGGAAAAAGGGAATGAAGTGTCTCCAAACAGAATACATCCAAACACCAAGAGCGTAAGGCAGAAAGGAAGTGAAGACATAGAGAATGTGCAGTGTTTGAGCAGTTACAGACCATACTTGTAATAGAGTAATAGAGCTGGATTCATTTATGAATCTGTTTTGTATTCTAAAGTTGTAGCTTCATAAATCTGATAAGTTGGTGCCATCAGACAGATTGAGTTGGTGCTCAGTTAGGAAGTAGGTGCTTCCTTAGAGTGGGTGCTCTTGAATGTAACTAGTGAGGTTTGTCAATGAGGCATTTAACTGTGAGGCTGGATTAGAACAATAGATTATAGCAGCTATTCTCACTGTAGTTTTTTCCTTTGAGTTTTTCACATATAAATCTAGTGTACTATGGTTTTGTATGTGTGTGTGCTCTCTACATTTTTTATTTGATATGCATATGTTTTTGTATCTTCATTAAAAAGTTAAAGAACTAGTTTTCGTTGATCTATTGATTCATCCCCCCTTAGTAGATAGTTGTGTTCAACAATTGGTATCAGAGCCTAGGGTTCCTTAGGAAGAAGCCTAATCGGCTCAAGTAGATCTTGGTTAGTGAACACAATGGCCAGTCAAGAAGGATTCTCCTCAAACAAAGCACCTCTTTGATGGATCTAACTATGCTTTTTGGAGCATAAGGATGGATGTGTATTTGTCCTCATTATGATTTGATGTATGGATGTCTGTAGTAAATGGATATACAGCGTTTGTTGTAGCTCCTATTGATCAGGGTGCCAAGAAGGCATATGAGAACAATGCCAAGGCAAAGAATACTATTCTTTGTGGACTGTCAAACTCAGAATTTGTCAAAGTTATGCACTAGCAGAGTGCAAAAGACATCTGGAACAAGTTAGAGTATTTATGAAGGAGATGATAGAGTGAAACAAGCCAAGCTACAGATATAAAAAGGGCAGTTTGAAAGTCTTAAGATGAATGAAGAAGAAAAGATTGCCGACTACCTCCTTAGGGTAGATGAAATAGTGAATGCTATCAGAGGTCTTGGTGAAGAAATGAAAGAGTCAACTATAGTCAAGAAGTTGTTAAGATCGCTCCCGTCAAGATATGATTCGAAAATTTTTGCAATAGAGGAAGCAAGAGATTTGGACAAACTCACGGTTGATGAGTTGCATGGAACATTCACAGCTTATGAGATGAGAATGGGAGAGACAGACACCTTTAAAAGAGAAGCTGCATTCAAAGTAGCAAAGCAGGTAAAAGAAGAAACTTCTAGGTCTGAATCTGAGGAGTCTGATGGAGAAGAAGCTAATTTTGTCAGAAAACTAAAACGAGGATTAGGGAAATATAAAGGCAAGCTACCGTTCAAATGTTTTAACTGCAGTATGGTATGACACTTTGTTGCCAAATGTCCATACAATAAAAGGGACAATTCTAAGCAAGTAGAGAGCAGCAAAAAGGTGAAAACCCACCATGCAAAAAGGAAAAACTTCTTCAAGAGTAAGAAAGGGTTATACACAAAAGAAGACAGTGACTCAGTGGAAGAAAGTAATAGTGATAGCTTCAATGATGATCATGACTGTGCTTTTGTAGCTTAAGGGAAATGAATTCCTATTCATGGCAGAAGAATCCACTTCCATAAATCAAGAACAAGATGAAGAAGATTGGGATGAAGAAGAGGAAGGAGAAGTTGATCTAAAAGGTGAGCTAGTTTGTGCTCTAGAAGAGATTGAGAAACTAAGAAAAGAGATCTCAAAACAGAAGAAGCTTGGGCAGAAGGAACTTGACAAATCTAATCAAATGATAGTGACTCTAAAAACTCAACTTGAGGAGGCTAAAATAATAGTAGTTAAGGTGGAACTACAGACAAAATCCAAAGAATGCATGAAGCTTGAGGTAGAAATAGTAGCTTTGAGGAAAGAACTTGAGAAGGCAAAAAGTCAAGTAGACAAAAGTCTAACGCTAACAAAAGGATCAGATATTCTTAATGAATCAATCAGTGGTCAGAAGCCTTCAAATGAAAAATCTGGTCTTGGATATGAGAAAAGAAATGGCTCATCAACTAGTACGTCGACCAACCTATATGATAATTTCAAAATAGAAAGAGGAGCAGAAGCAAAGAAAGAGGTCACCAAGGACACTGTGAATGATCCAAACAAAGATAAAATGAGGAGAATAAATTCTAGGAAAAGGTCTGAAATCAAAGATGCAGAATGATATACTCAAGTGATAGACTTGAAGAAACAAAGGAGTATGAAAGTTAATTATATTGCACCAAAGAACGTCATAACTAGGTATTATTCATCCTTTTACGGTTATTGTTACAACTGTAATCACTTTGGTCATAGGGCCATTGATTGTAGAGTTATTCCTACTAGAAGAATTAATTTTGTAAGTAGAAACTCATTTGCTCCTCTGCTAGATTCAAGTTTAATGTGCTACAATTGCAATAATTTCGATCACATAACTAAGCATTGTAGGACCAACTTTGCAATGTCAAAAGGATACAATGTAAATAAAAGCAAGTCTCTTAATAAGAACAAAGGTTCACCAGTCATTGATAAAGAAAAGAAAAGGACATATGAGAGACCCAAGAAAATATGGAAAGTAAAAAATCAATCCTTGTTGCTTAAACGACACTCCATGCCAAAGAACAAACTTGTGGGTGATAGACAGTGGGTGCTCAAAGCACATCACTGGTGACAAGAGCAAGTTCACCAAGTTGAGCAAGTGCAATGAAGGAATTGTCAACTTGGGAGACAACACAACAGTAAATCAAAGGCAAAAGAACCTTGCATATTGATGGTAAGCTTCCTACACATGATGTTCTTTATGTTAAAGGACTGAAGCATAATCTATTAAGTGTTAGCCAAATGTGTGACAATGGATATAAGGTCATATTTGATGCCGAAGGCTACAAGCTAAAGAGATCTGGCAAAATAGTTGCAGAAGGGAAAAGGACCGAGAACAATATCTATAATTTTGTTGAGGTAAACAATAATAGTTGCCTCATAGGAAAGGTTGATGAAAACTGGTTGTGGCATAGGAGAATGGGACATGTTAATTTTGATAATCTGGTCAAAGTAAGTTCGAATAAGTGTGTAAGACATATGCCCAAGATAACCAAACTTGCAGATACTATATGCAGAGAATGTCAATTAGGCAAGCAAACAAGAGTCAAGTTTCAAACAAAGGAATATGCGACTACAAAGCTTCTACAATTAGTCCATACTGATATTTGTGGTCCTACCAAGACAAAAGGATCAAAGGGAGTTTATTACTTCATGTTATTTGTAGATGATTACTCAAGAATGACATGGGTAACCTTTTTGAAGGACAAATCTCAAGTCTTTGAAAGATTTAAGATCTTTAGAGCCATGGTTGAAAATGAAATTGGAAGAAAAATCAAATGTTTGAGATCTGATAAAGGTGGATAATTTACCTCAAATGAGGTCATAGAATATTGTGAAAAACATGGGATTAAAAGGCACTACTCTGCTGCAAGAACTCCACAGGAAAATGGAGTTGTTGAGAGAAATAATAGGACTATTAAGGAGATGGCTAGAACAATGTTGAAAGAGGCCAAACTATCTGATGGATACTGGAGAAACGCAGTCCAAACAGCAATATACATCATGAACAAAGTTCAACTGAGGGTGAAAAGTGATAAATGCCATATGAACTGTGGTATGGAAAGCCTGCATCAATTAAGTACTTCAGAGTGTTTGGAAGCAAATGCTACATCAGAAGAAAGGAGGACAAACTAGGCAACTTTGAGTCAAGATGTGATGAGGGAATTTTTCTTGATTACCCCACTCATAGCAAAGGCTATGTATGTTACAATAAGAGGTTGCATAAAATAGTTGAAAGCATCAATGTCAAGGTCAAAGAAGGATTTAAACATGTCGAACTTGATGAGATCGGAATTGAAGAATTAGGAGCAGAAAATGAAGACGATAGTGAAGAGGAGGAAGAAAAGAGAGAAAGACACTTGCAAGGTTTGTTCAAAAAGAACATCCCAAGTAGTAGATAATTGACAACAAAAATGAGGGAGTTCAGACTAGGAGGAGCTATAATGAACAAGGAGCAATTAAGTTTTGCTCTATTTTCAGAAATTGAGCCTAAAACCTTTAGTGAAGCCAGCAAGGATGAAAACTGGTTAAAAGCTATGGAAGAAGAACTGAGTCAAATAGAAAAGAACAAAACATGGGAATTAGTTCCTAGACCCTCAAACAAGAATGTGATAGGAACAAAATGGGTTTACAGAAACAAACTCAATGAAGATGGAGCTATCATAAGAAACAAAGCAAGATTGGTGTGCAAGGGATATGCACAAGTAGAGGGCATAGACTTCGAAGAGACATTTGCTCCAGTGGCTAGACTGGAAGCTATAAGAATGTTTTTGGCATTTTCTGTTCATAGGAAGTTCAAAGTATATCAAATGGATGTAAAGTCAGCCTTCTTGAATGGAAACTTAGAAGAGGAAGTCTACATTGAACAACCAAAAGGTTTTCAGCTAGCAAATGAAGAGGATTATGTGTGCAGACTAAAGAAGGCACTGTATGGTTTGAAACAGACACCTAGAGCATGGTATTCAAGATTGGATCAATCCCTGCAACAAGGTTTTAGCAAAGGATGTGCAGACAACAATTTGTACTTTAAATCAAAAGGTGAGCATATGTTGATTATTGTTGTCTATGTAGATGATATCATCTTTGGAGGTGGCAATAGTAATATGTGCAAAGAATTTTCCACACAAATGCAAAGTGAATTTGAAATGTCTATGCTGCGAGAACTTTCTTTCGTTCTTGGTCTACAAATTGCACAAACCAATGAAGGGATATTCATATCTCAAACCAAATATGCAAAGGAGATGCTCAAGAAATTCAGAATGGAAGACAACAAACTAGTTAGTACTCCCATGATAACTTGATGCAAGTTGAGCAAAGAAGATGAGTCCCCTAATGTGAATAATACTATGTACAGATCAATGATAGGTAGCCTACTATACCTAACTGCATCAAGACCAGACATCATGCAAGTTGTATGCATGGTTGCAAGATGTCAAGCAGCTCCCAAGGAGTCACATGGCAATGCTGTGAAAAGAATCTTCAGATACATCAAGAGCACAATTGACTGTGCTCTGTGGTACCCTACAAGTGAATATCTCACTTTGATGGCATATGCAGATGCGGATTGGGCAGGGAGTGTGGATGACAGGAGAAGCACTAGTGGTGGTGCATTCTTCCTTGGAAATAGACTTGTGTCATCGTTGAGCAAAAAACAAGAATCGGTTACGCTTTCTATAGTAGAATCAAAGTATGTAGCAGTAGAAACATGTTGCACCCAAGTCTTGTGGATGAAGCAAACTCTCAGAGACATCAAGGTAGAATACCAAGAACCTATTTCTATCTTTTGTGATAACTCAAGTGCCATAAACATATCTAAGAATCCAGTGATGCACTCAAAAACCAAGCATATATCCATCAAATATCATTTTCTAAAAGAAAAGGTTCTAGATCAAGAGGTCAAAATTGAGTACGTGAGTAGTGGCTCCCACACCACATCACTAGCTTCTAGTGATAGGGCATGGATCCAGGGGGAGCATTGCAGAATCGTTATTAACTCCTGGATTAATATGAAATATTCCGAGCCAAAAATTTTCAACTTTTCAAATTGCAAGTTACAACCAAAGCACCCGTTAAGGTTAGCAGCTAAACCAAAACGATGCTGAAGCAAGAACTCTAACCAAGAATGCGCCGGCGAACGACGAGCATATGGTCAGAGGATCCCTACAATCTATTATACTGAAAGCACGCTCGACACCAAGTATGTGCTACTCAATCCAATATGGAAATGAGGCGACCATATGGTGGAGATAACAGAAATTACAAAACAAGGAACTCTACGTCAAGTATGTGCTACCCAATCCAAAGCGGAGTAAGGGGCTACCATATGACGGAGTGAAATTAATAACAATGCTTTAATTGAAAATACTGAAGAATGAAACTACTCCACACCCAGCATGTGCTTGCTAACCCAGAAGGGAAAGTAGCTACCATAGGGCGGAGCTCTACACCCAGAATGTGCTTGCTAACCCCAATAGGGAAAGTAGCTACCATAGGGCGGAGCTAAAAAATTAATACAATAACTTCATAAACTGAACTTTTGAAATCAGATTTGAACAAATAAAGAATGGCTGCCAGTACTACTGTCAGCTTACAAAATAAGAAGAATTTGCTCTTAGAAAGAAGAAAAACCAGCCACCTATTAAATTCTTCAAATGTTCATAACTCACAAAATTTGCTCAATCTTCCTGATTTCTGTTGCAAAGTCTCCTCCTTAAGATGGCGCCCAAGCTAGCACCCAAGATCTGATCCAATCTGCATCCAATAATTAATACACGGATTCCAATGCAAACCCCAAGGGTGTCTTGGCTGAATGGGGCGATTTGCTCTAGAAAATAATTGCAAGCTTCAAAACTTCTGAAAATATGAGAAAAGGGGCGCCTAAGCCTAGGGAAGACCATGAAACAATGCCCAGAACCTATTTCTTTATTTTTTCCGATTTATGATTAAAAAACTAGATCTGTCATATACAGAATACCATATCTGAAACAATAATAATACCAAATAACTGATAATGAAATAACTGAAATCAATACAGAAGTAAATACAAATATCAATGACCGAATTCACCACTAGATGCTGTCTTGCAAGCATGAAATGATGCCCAAGCTAGGAGGCCTTCATTCCTCGAAGCAGTTCCAGAGCCAAAGCGGCAGCATAACAATGTCTAAAAACCAAGATACTCAAATGGTAGCCCAATGCCTTCTTTTATAGGCTTCAATTGGCATCTTCTAGAAGCTTTTTCCTTAAGAGTAGCGCCCCCTTTCCATGCAATGTGGCGCCCCC
Source organism: Torreya grandis (assembly GCA_037957365.1). Taxonomy (NCBI): domain Eukaryota; kingdom Viridiplantae; phylum Streptophyta; class Pinopsida; order Cupressales; family Taxaceae; genus Torreya; species Torreya grandis. The sequence goes on along the minus strand of JARHVA010001751.1, from coordinate 375,138 downwards.
CCCTTCAAGTCCCCCTCTTTTTAAAATAACATTAAGTAATCAAGTCTAGGCCAAGGTCAACGTTAAAATATAACGTTTTTTTATTATTTTATTTTATTTTAAGTGAAATTCACTTATTCCGCCAAGACTGAAATCTGAAGCCCAAAACTGAATGAATCAACTGAAAAGGGGAAGTTAACTCCTTCGACAATCCTGCTAGCTGCCAAAAATAGAATTTACTAAAAATAGTAAATTCCTGAGAATGCTCAGAAAACTGAAACGAACATACCTCTGCGAAGCTCTTGAAAAACCCAGAAGGAATTGGCCATCAAAACTCTGATCAAAGTCATCCTAAAAAAATAGGAAACCCTCAATTGCACTTTCCGAGTAGCCTACGGATTTCCGAGAATAGGCCAACGGTCATTAGGAAATCAGATTCTAGAAGGGGTCATTACATAATAGTAAAGACAATATGGTGAGAAAGTTGCAGTTCTGTTGTCATTTGCTGTTAAAGGAAGTGAAAAAGGTGTGTTGGTTCCAGTTCATTATGCCCATCTATATAGAGATATGTATATTTTTTATTGGTCTTTCAAATCAATGCTATATTTATGATCTTTTGAACGGTAATGGAGTCAGGGGAGCTAGATCTGAAAGTGTCCGAGTAAGAGTTTGGGCAAATGTGTCATTGCCAAAGGGGGAGTTTCTATCAACAGTGCTCTAACCAGCCAGGTCCAAGGATCAAAACAACCAGACAATAAAGGAGTAGCTCGTCTCCATGTAATGGCAAGGACTCTTTGTCATTAATGTCAAAGGAGGAGAAAGCAGAATGATGAAGGAATGAAGGGTAGCCATTCTGAGGATGTTTTGCCATCAATGACACAGGGGGAGATTGTTAGAAAATTTGAGTGTCATGGTGTACAAGGAGATTGTTGTTTGTAATATTGTCATTGATGTCAAATGATGAAAGTTCTATCAAGCATTAATGACAAAGGTGTTGAGCTGTGTTGAGCTAAACAGATCAGTTGTAAGAGTCCTCATGGAGATTGTATGTGCACCTTGAATTCCCAACATGGTCATATGAATGCCTTTGTAAGTTTGTTGAGTATGGCTTAGTACACAGTTTGTTGGTGACTACATTTGCATATATGGCAGCATCTGGAGGAAACAACCACTTTAGGCTAATCAGGTTTGTGCCTATTCCTTGTGGTCCAAGCTCTAAGTCATGTGGATGGAAGGAGCAAAAGTTATGCAGGTGCAAAGTAGGACTCCCAGGGAGTTGAACAGTATCTAAACACTTAGTCGATTTTACAAGCTTGGGAATTCTTTCGGGAAAGTGCTTGGGAATTATTTTGGGAGAATTGACTCGAGGAATTCTTTCAGAAACATTGGTGAAGACAATTCTTTTGGAACAATTATCCCGAAGGAAAGTCCCAAAGGAAATGATCCGATCAAAAGTTGCCAAAGGGTATTTTTGCAAAAAGACGAAGGGTAAGTGGACCTTTACAAAAAAACCGAAGGATATGTAGACACTTGCAAAAATGTCGAAGGGTATTTTTCAAAAGGCCGAAGGGTATGTGGACCTTTACAAAAATGTTGAAGGGTATTTTGCAAAATGCCAAAGGGTAAGTGGACCTTTACAAAAAGCCAAAGGATATGTAGATGCTTTCAAAAAGCCGAAGGGTACATTTGCAAAGTGCCGAAGGGTATGTGGACCTTGACAAAAAGCCGAAGGGTACATTTGCAAAGTCCTGAAGGTTATGTGTCTTACATAGAAGTTCCGAAAGAAATAAGCGAAGAAATGAAAGGCACTTAGACATTTTGTTGAGCAAATTGTCCCGAAAGGCACCTTGGCAAAAAGTCTACGGAAATTGTCCCGAAGGGCACCTTGACAAAAAGCCCCCGAAAATTGTCTCGAAGGGCACCTTGACAAAAAGCCCGCAACAATTTGTCCGAAGGGTAGTCCAAATGAATAAGGGACACTTGCAGAGTTTTTGAAGGACACTTGCAAAGTTCCGAAGGATAGTTTACAAAATCCCAAAGGGTAGTTCAGTTGAAGTTAAAGGACACTTGAAAGTGTCGAAGGACAATTGTGGAGGACACAAGGCCAATTCGAAAAAGCCAAAAGGCTTCCATGACAAACTCTCGAAGAGCATATAGACAAAGATAAAGTTCGAGCATATCTAAGACAATCGAAAGGAGTGAAAGCAAACCAATCATATAGGAAATATTGAGATGCGAGAAAGAGCTTGACGGTTAATGCAAGAGAGATTGACGGTTCTGTTTCAAAAATGGAAATATCTAACGGTTCAAGATAGACAATGAATGGCACCAATGACAAGATGAATAATCATCATTTAAAGACATGATCAGACAAACGGTTAGCTCGAAAGGTCTACTCGAAGCTCGAGATTGATCGATCCAACCGATCAATCATCGATTAAGGAAACAACGCAGTAATGCCCTGAATCCAGCAGTTGCCAAACATAGTAAAGAGACTTGACCATTGCAATGTGATGCATGAACCGAGACACGGGAAAGCGTATAAGTCAAAGTCGCATTGAATGAGAACCAAAAAAGGGGAGTTGAAGTGTGAACACGTTGCAGATATGAAAACCTGGACTCATTTGTCCATATATGCATCATCTATAACCTTGCATGTGTTGTTGCTACTACTACTGCCGTCACAATTTTGAGAGTGAGTCAAACGCTGTCGATGAGAGATATATGCAAATAGAGTAAAAGGCAGAAGAAAAAGTGGGAATGAAACATGTCGGAATAGAACATATCCAGAGATATGCAGATAGAGTAAAAAGTAGAGGGAAAAAGGGAATGAAGTGTCTCCAAACAGAATACATCCAAACACCAAGAGCGTAAGGTAGAGAGGAAGTGAAGACACACAGAGAATGTGCAGTGTTTGAGCAGTTACAAACCAGACTTGTAACAAAGTAATATAGCTGGATTCATTTATGAATCTGTTTTGTATTCTGAAGTTGTAGTTTCATAAATCTTATAAGTTGGTGTCATCAGATAGACCGAGTTGGTGCTCAGTTAGGAAGTGGGTGCTTCCTTAGAGTGGGTGCTCTTGAATGTAACCATTGAGGTTTGCCAGTGAGGCATTTAACTGTGACACTGGATTAGAATAGTAGATTCTAGCAGCTATTCTCATCATGGTTTTTCCCTGTGGGTTTTCCACGTATAAATCTGGTGTATTGTGCTTTTGTGTGTGTGCTCTCTACATTTGTTCTTTGATATGCATATGTTTTTGTATCTTCATTAAAAATTTAAAGAACTAGTTTTAGTTGATCTACTGATTCACCCTCCTCCCTCTCAGTAGATAGTTGTGTTCAACAAGTCCCCAACACTTAGTTTAAAAACTTGACACAATTGCCCGAAACAAATATTAGCACTTGGCCCAAAATATCAACATTTAGCCGAATAAAAAGGTTCGCAAGAATTGAACTTAGCCAAAAAAAAGCCTGAAACAATTATGCCAAGTAAGGACTTTGCCAAATCAAGGTTTTGGACTTAGCTTTTTTAGTCTGCAGGCTTGTCTAAATTTGTGCTTGAACTGTTGCTGGACCTTTGAAGGCTCGAATGAACTATGAAAACCTGGAGCTTGTGCAGACTTGTTCCATGACCTTGAACTGCTTGGTTTGACCATGAAACCTACTCAAGAACCTTTTTCTTTGCTCTACAGACTTGTCCCTTAGAATTTGACAAAATACACTTTAAGCAATCTTAAAGTGTTTCAAAAGCTTTGTGAGCACTGTAAAATCTCTCTGGGCCACTCATTCCATCCAGTACATTTGTTCATCTGCTCATCCATTATCAACCTGATCCATCTGGGCACAACTTGGTATGTGGGCCAAATTTGGCCAACAAATATTTCTTCCCAAAGGAGAGAATTGAACAAAGAGCTAGATTGTTCTCTAAAGACTTCATTTCTAAACAATGGCGACTAACAAAGGGAGAACAATTTTAGTGAAGGAACTTAGGGACAGTTTTTATTCCGCAAATGTGTAATGGGCATAACTACAATTATTTATATCGTTTTTCAAGGATACCAAAAATCCAAATCCCAATGTGCTTGCACTCACAGACAAAGAAGGGGAAACATGGAAAATCCTTAGTTCATATTTGCATAGGGCTGCAACCAAGCCAAAGGTGTTCCCATGCAAGGAATTAATAATTGATGTGTGTCCGTACCATCAAGATAGCAATGGTACATTGTATGTGTACGTCTAGATTTGCAATTAGGCAAATGTTGAGCCTACCAAAGCTTGAACTCGATTATAACAAAACTAGGTAAACAACTGGTACAAGGAGAAAAATATCTATGATGCACTAAGAATTGGGCCAAGAATGAGGACTTGTGCAAAATTAAAAAGGTATGTCATACTCTATTTGCCTATTCAAGATTCCTATTCGAGAGACAATGGTTCTACTGATCCGGTTGTTTGGAAAGAGTAGGTTAGATCATGTCAATGTGAATTGGGTGCCATTTCTGGATAACTTGCATAAAGAAGGAAAGTCAGCTAATTGGGATAAGTTGATCTCCTTTTACTTTCTCAAGTCTTTTAAGCATTGCAAGAATGATGGTAATTTTCACATGGCTTCTTACATGGTAGACTGTGTTTGTTTTACACATGAATTTAATGCTGAGTTATTTAACCCTTGGTCCTCTTTGTTGAATAAACCTATCAATATTACTTGTAATGTGTTATATTCCCATGTATACTTGCTCAACTATCCCCTCATATGCAACAAATGTCTACTAGTAGTCCATTGAGTTATCCACAATGTTGAATGCCTAAGGATCTCCTCAGAAATGAGGGAAGCTATCGAAAAACTTGGCAATTGGTTCCATTTTCAGGACAATACAATTATTAGGATTGACGAAGCCTTAAATTGATTTCCCATCTATGTACCTGATAGATTTGTGGTCATGGAAATTTCTTATCAGTTGTCCATTGGCAAGTCTTTACTTTTGAAACAAAAGAACCAGAGCAGTTTTCCCAAAGTACCCTTGGCTATAGGAGAGCATATATTTACTCAATTTCCAATGTTAAAGTTCAAAGGGCAAGAAATATTGCAATAACACGTCATTGAAGCTGGGTTTTTGGAATGGAACCCTAACAAGAGGGTGTAAAATTATTTGGAATCCATCAAAAGTAAGATCAATATAAGATATAAGCACCAACCCCACCCAAAACACATCTTTATGGATGTTGCAGACCATCAAGAAGCCATTATCAATCTAGATGAAGTGGGTAAAGTGAACCATATCAGGGTAGTGAAGGAAAAGGAGATGGAAACTTGAAGGCACAAATCCATCAAGATCTCATGGTTATGATTGTCTCAAATAAAGCGGGGAGCTAAAGTTCCATGGCTCACCTGGATGTTGAGACACCACAATCCCTAACCCTGAGATATCTGAAGTGCAAGCTTCCCCTTTGATCACAATACCCAGCAGTTCCATGGTGCCTATTGATGGTGCAAAGTTGTGCCAATGTCAAAAGTCTTGTTGTTGATTCAGACAAGATGGTTGTTGATCAATTGCTAATGATAACACTCGTTGTGGTGTTGGATGGAGGAGATAATTTGCCTCAAATAGTTTTTAATAAAGTGATTTAAGAAATTAACCTGCAAGTTGATCAGAGTACTTCTCAATATAATCCGGTGGGTCTTCCTAGAACTTATTTCGGTGATTGGAGAAGTAGGTTTGAATTTGAGCAAAGGAAACAAGAAAATATGAACGTGGTCATCACTGAAGAATGGGAAATTATTCTAAGGTAAGAAGACAAGATCAAGAGTGTCACTAAATACAAAAGAAAGAGGAGGAAAAGAAGTCATTGACGGTCATTGTATTTAGGAAAAGAAGTCATTTTTAATAGACGGTCATAGATTTATTAAAAATGAAGAAACCCAATACCATCTCTATGTTGAAAACATTCCAGGATGTGTCATATGATCAGGTATCCGAATATTTTGAGGGATGCAAGAAAAAGATTGCAAAACTAGAAAGTGAGTTGAAAAGGACTAAGGACGGTATCGAGGACTTGGTTATGATCAAAAGAATTATTTGGAAAGGGTTTTTTGAAATTGAGAAAACAGTGCTTGACTTATTTTCAGTTTTATTAGATTTACGAGATCAGTTGCTACAAGTCAGATAAAGAAGAACGTAGAGAAGAAAAAGAGTAAGTTGGCCAAAGAAGAGGTCATGATTGATTTCCTAGAGTCAGCCAGGCAACATTTGGGTCCAAACCCCACAAATTTTATTGGCTTCACTAAGTTCAAATCAGGCATGGTTCATGACTTCATGAATAATTTTTTCATGTGGTTTGGATATGATTCTAGTGAAATCAGAGGAGATGAATAATACATTGGGAGCCTTTATTACTAAGGCCAATAATTTATTTTCTATGTTTTTAATCTCCATATTGCAAGATCAATCAGGGAAACGGCTCTTACCAGATGTATTTAGAACCATGGTAGAATCAGTTATTAAGACCTTGAAGGCAAAAGGTACTAGTGTTGGCTGAGAATCGAGTAAGATCAAATGGAAGGTTATGTCACTTCCCCTGCAAAAAAAGTATGATGTGCTCATATTCTCATTGAGGATGCAGAGCAGGCTATTTCAGAGATTAAAGTGGACCTTCTGGAAGTAGAAAGGAGACTTGGTAAACGGTGGATTATTGACATTGTGTAGGTGGGAAGAGTGTTACAGGAATTGTAATGTCTTACTTGTGAACAAGTCAATATTGAGAGGAACCAAGAATTCAGTTGTTGGTTAGGAGTTCATGGGGGAATGCAGTTATGGTTTTCTGTTTAGAGTTCAAAGTTGGTTTTGATCATACCATTTCATTGGCCTTTTAAGTTGAAAGGAACAGTTTGTTCAGGATGTTTTTTTTAATCTGCTGTTTTATATACATCACAATAAAAAAATTGTAAAAATCTCTTAGGAGATTTCTTTAATTGATGCACTTGTGGAGAATTTTATGAACGAAGAAATTGAAGAAGAAAGTTTGAAACATTGAAGCTCCAAATGGTATTTTAACTTTAGTATTAATTTGATTCTCTACTGATTAAGTTTCTAGGATTGATTGATTTGATATATGCATTCTAGATCTGAGAAACGCTATTTTTGGGACGTTGAATAAATGATAAATCGTGGTGAGCCTAATTCTATTCCCTAACAATCATTGATCTCATGGTATAGGATTGTTAACCAATAAAACATTTTTGGGTTTTGGGAGTTGTGCAGTTATTTGAGCAATATGCTATTTAACTTATCCTTTTTTCATTATTAAAGTTCGCACTGTCTTTTACTGATTTGAGCTCATGATATTTTTGTAAATGTTTATTTTTATGGGTATCATTTCAGTGTTAGGATACTCTTATCATCTGGTAGCCTAAAACACTTATTTCAAAGATTAAATCTGGATATAAAGGATCTGCTAGTAGCAATTGAAAGAGTAATGTTATAGATATAGAAAAGAGTGGTGCTTTTTTTTAAATCGTTATTTAGTGAAGGATATTGAGACTAACAAAAGAACTAATTATCATTAGTTAATTATAAATGAATGTGCCTTTGAAAGGCTAAGGCAACCCATACGCTGGTCTTCTCTTTAAGAAGATCTAACACGGGAGAGTCCCCAACAAATCCCTTAAACTTCTGTCCATGTCAAAACACTGCACAATTTTTTTTTTTCCATTTACCTTATATATTGCTCATCGAGGTGTACATACCCAAACCCCTTCTAGATTGAACCCATGTCTCCTCTATGGAATACGCATACCTTCACCATCAGACCCACTCAAGTTGTATGCACCAAAATCATGGGAATATAAACCCTTTACGGCACTTTCAACAGAAATCACTGATCCAATTTATAATAGACAAGCTTGTTTTCATATGCACAAGTTGTATGCCCTATATCAGACATGAGAAAATATATATTTGTAAGTCCTCTGAAAACTGCATTTTGTTTGATAGATTGTTTATCTATGCTTTGTATAGCTCTTTTATCATAAAAATACTGACATGTATGAAGCAGAATTATCAACATTTGACCAGATTTTTCAATCCTGGTCTATAGCACTATACTGAATGAAATGGATGAAATAGGGCCATTTTGGGTATAAGATATATGTAGTAAATTATGAAAGAAAAGTGTTAGTTCAGACAATCTATAAATTTATAAATAGGTACACGAACTTAACTATAGGATGGAAATTTGGTGTATTTGCTTGTTACTGCCATGTATTCTTCTTTGTGCAATATTTTGAAGTGTGACATTTTATGTTTTAATGATTTATAGGTGGATGGAACTCCTGTAACCGTGGGTGTTGGTAGTGTTCTATCAGAGAGAGGCTACTCCATATTGCTTTCACCACCCACAGCTGGTTTGATTTGGGAGTCACTTCTGAAGTTTGGAGCAATTCCCATGGGGATGGTTGGCTGGGAACGATTGAGAGTTATTTTAGGTATTCCTTATATATCATGCAAATTTCATTTGAAACTTGTTAAGCAGAAGCTTCTTCGAACATTTGCTTTTGAGAGATTATGTTCTATTCAAGTATACACTTTCTTAACTATAAAGACAAATGTTGACAAGTACCTTTTTTTATTGGGGTTTGAACATTTTTTACCTTGGATGGATGCACAAGAGATCAAGAGCATAAATAACAGAAATATTTATTAAGTTTGAACACTGTTTAGAATTTTATTCTTCAACGTTCAGAAACTTACTATGGGAGTATGGTTTGACATGTTTCCTCCCAATTGATTTAGGTTAAATTATTGTGTTACTAATACATCCACCCTTTTCTAGAGTGCATGTCATGAGTCATAGAAAACTTATGTCTATAAATAAGCTAATGATTGTTTCAACTAGATGCATAGGGTAGGGCTCATAAGCACTAACTTGGAGAAGCCCGGATTTGTTGTTGTATTCCCCTTCAAGGCATTGCCTCATGTGATCAGATGAAACTCCACAGGCAAGTAATGGCACTTTTGTGACTTAGTGCATAATGCTCGGAAATTCTAAAGGACTTGGGCCTTTGTTTTTGTTAATATAGACTTTGTAAGGTTTGGTGGATACCAAAGAGTGAAAATAATGAGGGAATTGATTTCTGCCTTCCACATTGTTTGATCAGGTGACTAGGAGCAAATGGATGAAGATCAAAGACCCAACACTTAACAGAGATATGACAACTACCAATTTTTCCCTTAGTTGTTGATGCACGATGATCCAACAACACCCGTGAAAAGGTACACCACATTGGCATGAATATTCAATGTAACAAAGTGACAATCTTTGGTAAAGTTTCATTGGGATCATACTCCCCAAGAGTAATATAAAAGAATGCAAAAGGCAAGGTTGATGTTATGACACCTTCCGTACCCTCCGATTAATTCCCATTTGGCCAAATGAACAGAGATTAAATGTTTTAGAGTTGACAAGGGTTTGTGTCTCCCTTGATGTTCCCCTCGGCATCGATCCTAATAGATCTATAACACGTAAGGTATGGAGAATATACTCTATGATATAAATAAGGCAATAACCTTTCAAAGAAGCTTTTGCTGGGCCTAACCCATGATGTAACAAAAGAAGATATGACTATCCATGCGTACAGTAATTGAAATCCAATGAAGAAAGCAAGGTTTGTCAGAAGTAAATTTTTCCCTCACTGCTGATTCCTCCACGTGTTCTGATCTAGTGGCCAAGAACCCCGCATTATGATAAGAAGCAACACTTGCTATTGGTCAAAATCTCCACATGGCAGCAAATTAGTATCCAGTCAAGAAATGGTGGGGATCCTTTCAGATGTGTGCATGGATTTTGTTGGTGATTGCCGAGGTGAGGATAAGAAGGAATATGAGTGCAATGATATCCCCTTTCTGTAGAAAAGGATAAGAAGGAATATGAGTGCAATGATATCCCCTTTTCTGTAGAAATGGATATGGAACATTGATGAAGGCATTAGCAAATTATTCGGCATTATTTGGACTCTGTTTATTCACTGCCTTAGTTTTATTTTGTATATATTGATCAGTAATCCTCTATTAGGATCTTCATCCTTAATAATTTTAGCATTCATCTTTGATAGAGATTTTATGAAAAATTATAACCTTAGATAGTATAATCTGAATGCATGTATCATTGGTCCATAATTAGCATAGATATTCCATAGCTAATTCATCAACATGAATCATAAAACATTCCTAACAATATTTAATTGTTTAGCTTGCTCTCTTACTAATGTATTTTCCAAAACATTCATTAATTGTGCTTAGACTTGAAATGAATGTGTTGTTTACTGAAAGGAGATTGAACATGAAATCAAAGCAAGAAACAACATGAACGGAAATGGTAGGAAGAGAAAGTTACCCTGGATAAACCCAATTTGAGAAAACTCCATAAGATTGAGGGATTTCCTCTTGCCACTATCTCATTCTGCAATTACAGGTATAATGCCTTTCTAAGGCCTGAATGGACATGATTTACATTTGCAACATGTCAAATCACCCATGCATGCTCCACACTTCCTTACTACACTCCAACACCAAAAAAGCACATACAACCAAGAAGAATAATTGCTAGGAAACCATTCATCGAATTCTCCTCCTCTATATCATCACCCCAAGGGCGTGCGTATTTATACAATTTTACATCATAGGAAACTTGAATGGGAAGCCAAAAGGTTTCAAAAGAAGAGAAACCATCTGCAGCCATAAATGCACATGTTCTTTGTCTTCATGTGAAACTGCCGCGATGGTTATGTAACTGCCACATAAGGTGGCAAAATTGTTACGACGGTAGTAACGTAACCACCACTTGTCTTAACCAATGGTTTCATAACCCTAAAAAGCTCACCAACTTCCAAAGGCCATATCTTTTGCACATGAACTTGAAATCAAAATGCTTGTTTTTTGAAATTGCATAACTTTTCGAAAGTAACCCAAATATGTAATCAAAAAGTACTTTTGATGATTTTCCTATGGTGTTTTAGCATTTGCACTGTGATGTCCCATTTTCATATAATTTTAATAATTAATAAAATTGCCCAAATAGTGATTTTAATCATTCAAAATTATAAGACAATTAATTATTAAAATAGAACTATCTTGGATAATTTTTCGAATTACCAGAAATGTGGTTTTAACCATTTGAAAAATTAAGGTAATTTTAATGATTATTCTAAGGGGCTTTATAATTAATAAATTACTTGAAAAATATTTTTTATCACTTTAATTATTAGAGCAATTCAATTAATTATTTAAGGAGTTAATTATTTAATTTGCCAAAAAATAATTTTAATTACTAATTTATTAAGGCAAGTTATTTAATTAATTCAAAAAGGCCTAAAGTGAAATTAAAAAGAATGTCGACTTGGGAGCTAGAACAAAGAAAGGAAAAGATATTCTAAAAAGGGCAAGTGAGGCTTATGAGGTATTTTACCTCCCCAAGGTGGTTCACCCCCTTTGGAAGGTATAAATACAAAGTGAAGATCACAATTGAAGACATGCTGAATTTTGATAATTTGTTCTTCATGTTTGAATAAACTATTGAGATGTATGCCCGATAGAAGTTCATTGCCTTGGTGTTGATCAATCTAAAAAGTGTCTTTTGACACCACATTTGCTAAGAAGATCTTGTTCTTGCCCTAGAAGTGGGGCAATTTGCTTTGAGAAGTTTGTGTGAGGTTTTGTGAGGGTTTTGAGGTTCAATTCTTGCATGTTAACCTTGCTAAATATTTATCTTATTTTTGCAAGTGGAGCGAACCACATTGGAAGCTTGGATCAAGGGTTTGGAGGCCTCTTTTGATCTATTTTATGCAAATTAAATGTTCTAATTTTATTTGCTAATTTTTTGCATGTTGGTAAGAGGTATTGGAAGAGTTTCGTGAAGGGTTTGAAGCCCTAAATTCATAAAAAATTAAATAATAATTTTTAGAATTATTATTTAATATTTTTGATAGGTTTTGAAGACTTTTTCACTAGCGGAAGACAAAATCTCGCTCTTCTATTTTTATAATAATTTCTCTACGCTTGGCAAGTGGGGCGATTGGCTTGGATAGCCATTTTTGGTCATTTCTATGCCCAAAAGCTTCGCTGTATTTTTTTGGTATTTTTCAGGCACTTGTAATTTTTGGCAAGGGTTTGAAGCAAAAAAATATTCAAAACAATAGCTGTATTTTTGGAATTAAATCAGATTTTTCAGCCATCATGAAGTGGCATTTGAGCTTCAATAATTTGGCTAAAAGGACTTGTTTCATACATTTAATTTTCTGATTATTCTTGCAAGTATTCAATTAATTTTGGGACAAATTATTGGCTAGAAATCATCTACAAAATGTTATTATTGTGGCGTCTAGGGTTTTTAGGGTTTGACAAGGGTTTTTTGAGCTTATTTTGCAAATTTGGGTTTGCTGATTTTATTTTTAGAATTTTGGAATTTAGGAGAAAACCCCTTTTGTATGAAATTGTCTCATTTGGGAACATTACAGTGGTATCAGCACATCGTTCTTGTCCACCTGTCAGGTTTGGTATTAATTTGGATACAAGCAGGTAAAAGGATTTTGTGTTATCAAAAAAGAGGAAGAAACCATGGAAGAAATGGAGAAAAAAAAGCTCTACAATTTAGGTAGAAGACTAGGGGACCTATGCCAACTAGTGGAGGACGTGATCATCACCTTGTAAGAAGTAGAAAAGAGGTTATTCAAGGTAAATCAATCACAATATGAGTCCATAAAGTGGACGGTACAACCTTCAAGGACTTACTTGGTTCAACATGAACTCTTGAAAGACACAGATGAGGAGGTAAGGCTCTTGGTCACTAGTTGTTCTAATGAGGTTTTAAGACTTAACGGTTCTTGAAGTTCCCTACAGTGATAAAATCACGAGAAAAATATTTTCATTGATTGTGGAGAGCTTCCAAGATCTTCAAGAGGACAAAAGACACTCTTTGGCTAGAAGGGTCAACATTCTGGAAAATATGGCTTCAATCAGGTCATGTATTTTGATGTTAGATATGGAGTGTCATGAACTTATTGTTAAAATGTTTCAATATTTCTTTGCAATTGCTTGTAAGAATCTTCCCAAAAATATTGTAGCTTCTATGCAGAGAATTTTGACTGTGACACTTAATGAGAGTGATGATCTTTCCAAAACCATTATTATATATCTTGTTGATAGGTTTAGGGCTAGAAAAGGAAAAAATTTCAATTGCACATATGCTGTTTGAAAATGTTGCAATTGATTGTGAAGAAAGATTGAGGCCTTTTTTTATAGTGGAGCATTTAGAAGAAGAGAGTATTGAACTGCATGGAGATTTGGAGGAAAAGAATGAATGGATAGCCCTTCATGAGGGTTCTTATGAAAGAGCCAAAGAAACAAAAAAAATTAGATTTGAAGGAGGAAGATGAGCTACCAAAAATGACACTTTGGGTCAGCCTAGAGTGAGAAATTGTGAGAACCAAAATTTTGAATTTTTGAAGTAGCAAAGAGGGCTGCAAATGATGGATGAAAATGAGGTGATGCTAGGTGCTTTGGGGCAGCCAAGTACCCCAAACTTTGGTATTCAAAAAGATGATTTTGAAGAAGCCAAAGAAATCGAGATATTTATAGAAAGGTATAAGTTGAATGATGATTTTTGTTTGATATCTTATAATTGTTTAAATTTGTTACATGACTTTAAATTTGATGAAAGAGCTTGGAAGGAACAATTCCTAATCACAAATAAGAAGGGAGTGCAAGCCTTAACAAGGTTGGATAGCACAAAGGGGCTTCTTGATAGATCAATGTACAATGAGATGAGGGAATGCTTGAAGGAAAAGAACACTATGATGGACTTGTATACAATCAAAATGGATATGGGAGAAGATCAAGATTCCAACTTATTGTGAAATGTAAAAGGCAATCCATTGTGTGAAATGGATAGAAAGGAAGAATCAAGACATCAAGAAAGGATCCTAGAATTTGACAAATGGATCAAAGGGGTGTTATTAAACACTAATGATTTTCCTAATTTGTTTGTTCCATGTGTAGGTTTATTTGGGTGATCCCTTGTAAAGGTGGCAAGCAAGGAAGTCATTTGGCATGACTTAAATGAGGAAGAGGGTCCTACATCTTCATACAACTTTATGTTTGGTAATAGTTGTATGAGCATGAGAAAAGAGAGGTTTGAAAGTAGAGCAAGTACCACCATGAAACATCATGACCAGCTTGTTAGATCCCCTACAAATTCCATGGTAAGCATGAACAAAGCTGATTTTTGTCATTTATATTTTGAAGACTTGGATAGGAAGCTTGGCTTCAAGGGGCATGAGATCTCTTTGGATGGGGCAAAATCCCAAGTGGTGCACAGTTAGATTGAAGGTATGTTTTTGAGCAAATTTTGGTTTCTCTTGTCAAAAAAATTTGAGGATATTTTGCTACATTCATGGCTCAAATCCTACATAGAAGCCAACTCTTTTGGCATGGAACAACCAATTAAAAGTTCTGAAATTTTGCGGATATGGTAAGAATTTGTTGACTCAGAAATTTCTGAGTATGGGGAACATTGCCAACCACCGATTGAGGACAAAGAGAAGAAAAAAGAGAGCATACTACAGCCCCTTCATAGGTATGGAAAGTCTGATTTTTTCTATTGCTTACAGCGGTCATCAAATATTGAAAGGCTGGTTGGAATACATGAAAATCTTGACTCCAAAAATTCTGCATCAAAAGAGAATTTCCAGCCACTTAAAAAGGATGAAAAAGGTGGGGAAAAGACTTGTATACAGCCCTTTGAAGAGCATTTGTTGACTGATTTTATTGCACCATACAGGCAGTCCCTATGGCATGAGGAAAAATCAAGTTTGTGTTTACTTTTACAGCCTCTTTCCAAGTATATGTCTGATTTTAAGGTACAGGTACAGCAGTTTTCTACATGGTATTTTTGGAATGTTTGGGTTGCTTTTGAGGTCACTTTCCCACCCAACATTCACAAGAAGGGGCAGCTTTGGGTTGATCATAATTTTTGCATGTGAGTGACCTATTCTAGTAGGCTTCATGGAAGGGTAAGTTGCTTCCAAGGTATGGTTCTTTTTTCTACATTGCATCTTTGGGAAATTATTTTGAGGATTGAAGTATGGAGCTGGATACTTCTTGGAGGACATAGTTAGGGCAATAGGATTGGATACATCTTCATACCCCACTCGATTGAGTGAGATGGGGGCACATAGGTGCAGTGAGCCATTGGATGGCTTTCCTTTGATTTTGGACACATTGGGGCACTCCACAAAATACATGTATTATAAGTTCAAGATTGATTTGGATGTTTTTTCCCCTTGAGAAACATATACAGGAGGGGTTTACATTGTGGAACGTGTTGGCAAGGTGGAATGGCATTCATTATTCATTTGGGCTATGTCACATTGTTTTTTGACAAAAGTTATTCCACTTAACAGATATAGGAGCAAGGCTTTTTGAACACTACAACATGTTTTACCATTTGGACATGGTAATTGGGCATATGAGCTTGCATTTGCTTGAGGGCAAGCAAATTTGGGAAGGGAGGATTGTGATGTCCCATTTTCATATAATTTTAATAATTAATAAAATTACCCGAATAGTGATTTTAATCAGTCAAAAATATAAGGCAATTAATTAATTATTAAAATAGAACTATCTTGGATAATTATTCGAATTACCAGAAAAGTGGTTTTAACCATTTCGAAAATTAAGGTAATTTTAATGATTATTCTAAGGGACTATAATTAATAAATTGCTCAAAAAGTGATTTTTATCACTATAATTATTAGAGCAATTTAATTAATTATTTAAGTAAGAACTTAATTATTTAATTTGCCAAAAAGTGATTTTAAGTACTAATTTATTAAGTGAAGTTCTTTAATTAATTCAAAAAGGCCTAAAGTGAAATTAAAAGGAATATCAGCTTGGGAGCTAAAGCAAATAAAGGAAAAGATATTCTAAAAAGGGCAAGTGAGTCTTATGAGGTGTTTTACTTCCCCAAAGTGGTTCGCCTCCTTTTGAAAGGTACAAATACAAGGTGAAGATCACTATTAAAGATATACTAAATTTTGATAATTTGTTCATGCTTGAAATAACTATTGAGATGTATGCCCAATAGAAGTTCGTTGCCTTGATATTGATCGCACCACTTTCTTTGAGGAGTTCGTGTAAAGTTTTGTGAGGGTTTTGAGGTTCAATTCTTGCATGTTAACCTTGCCAAATATTTATCCTATTTTTGCAAGTGGAGCGAACCACTTTGTAAGCTTAGATCAAGGGTTTGGAAGCCTCTTTTGATCTATTTTATGCAAATTAAATATTCTAATTTTATTTGCTAATTTTTTGCATGTTGGTGTGAGGTATTGGAGGAGTTTTGTGAAGAGTTTGAAGCCCTAAATTCATAGAAAATTAAATAATAATTTTCAGAATTATTATTTAATATTTTTGACAAGTTTTGAAGACTTTCACTTGCGGAAGGCAAGATTTCGCTCTCCTATTTTTTTGCTAATTTTCTTGCGCTTGACAAGTGGAGTGATTGGCTTGGAAAGCCATTTTTGGTCATTTCTATGCCCAAAAAGGTTTGCTATATTTTTTTGGTATTTTTCGGTCACTTGTGGCGACTTTTGGCAAGGGTTTGAAGCAGAAATATATTCAGAACAACTGTATTTTTGGAATTAAATTATATTTTTCAGCCATCATAAAGTGATATTTGAGCTTCAATAATTTGGCAAAAATGTACTTTTTT
This sequence comes from Torreya grandis, assembly GCA_037957365.1. NCBI lineage: Eukaryota > Viridiplantae > Streptophyta > Pinopsida > Cupressales > Taxaceae > Torreya > Torreya grandis. The sequence goes on along the minus strand of JARHVA010001751.1, from coordinate 358,396 downwards.
CGTGCATTTAATTTTTTGATTATTCTTGCAAGTATTCAATTAATTTTGGGACAGGTTGGCTAGAAATCATCTACAAAACCCTACTATTCTAGCATCTAGGGTTTCTAGGGCCTGACAAGGGTTTTTCGAGCTTAGTTTGCAAACTACGGTTTGCTAATTTCATTTTCAGAATTTTAGAATTTAAGGGAAAACCCCTTTTGTATGAAATCGTTCCATTTGGGGACATTACATGCATTATCGGTTTTGAGGTCATAGGATTTTACAACTTATTCTTGAACCCTGCTAATGATTAATCAACTTAACCAAGTGAAAAAGAGTTCTAGAAGTATTGTTTCAAGTGATGCAAGTTCCATTCTTAGTTTAAATGATAATAGTGGCTTAGCTTATCTTGCTAACACTTAATGATCCAATTTGGATCATACCTCCCCATTTAGGAGGCTTTTGATCCCCAAAAGCTTGAGAACTCATGAGATGAAGAAATTCCGTCCCCACTTCCTCCTTGGAATACCTTTTGAATTTTCCTATGTGTTTTAGCATTTGCACTATCGGTTTTGAGGTCATAGGATGCCACTTCTTCTTGAACCCTGTTAATGATTAATCAACTTAATCAAGTGAAAAAGAGTGCTAGAAATATTGTTTCAAGTGATGCAAGTTACATTCTTAGTTACAATGAGAATAGTGGCTTAGGTTATATTGCTAACACTTAATGATCCAATTTGGATCATACCTCCCCACTTAGGAGGCCTTTGGTCCCCAAAAGCTTAGGAACTCATGAGGTGAGGAAATTTCGTCCCCACTTCCTCCTTGGAATACCATTTGGATTTGTTTGGCAACCCAATTTGCTAATTCACTTGCACTCACCTTCTTGATGCTCTTTCTTTCATTTGCAAAACATATTTTTCCAACTCCTCTTGGCCATTAGGAGCAAGATTCTCAATGGAAGGTTGAAAAAGAACTTCTTTATCTAGCATGGAATGATAAAAGAAACATAAGCTTTCAACATTCACAACAAAATATATCTTCCTACAAGGAGGCACATCCAATTTAAAAGCTTTCTTGCCCACTTGTTCTAGATTTATGTAGTATCCCTGTTATAGCTTGGAATTGCACCCTTGTGAGAGAGTTCTTCAGGCTATCTCACTTCCAACTACAAGCATGGGGACAACCTTAAGATGTGGGTCTCCTATGGTGAGGTTGAACCTCTAGGCTTTTTATGAGGCTAGTTCCTTAGGTGCTTCACTTCAACTCTTGGTCTCACATTAAAATCTACTATCAGCGAAGGAAAAGAGGTAGGAGGATGACTGAAAAAGAAATCTAAGCTAAGGGAGGTGATGCACGAAAAGAAGTGATCCACTTGGTCTGGGAAAAGAGCCAACCACTGATGAGCCCAAACAAGACACAGGTTATTCTGGTTCTATTTCAAGGCCATAGGCATGGAACTTTTGCGTGGAGTTTGGAGAGAAACCTTACGCTTTGAAGGATAACAAAATAGGTCTAAGGGAGACACTATGAACTAGTGACACTTCAAAGGGAGATCGACACACAGACACTTCACGCAATCCTGCACAAAACCGAGAGGATTAAAAGCAAGGTGCTGGAAGAAATCGCAGGTGATGAATGACAATCATACATTTTGCAAATGAAACCAAATGTGCACACTTATTTTAGCCAAAAACAAAAAAAAGTCTTCCTTGTATTGCTTCAAAACAGTCTTTTACAAAGCGATTTCTGCAGAGTAACGAGGATGACTGAAAAGGAAATCTAAGCTAAGGGAGGTGATGCACCAAAAAAAGTGATCCACTTGGTCTGGGAAAAGAGCCAACTACTGATGAGCCCAAACAGGACACAGGTTATTCTGGTTCTATCTCAAGGCCATAGGCATGGAACTTTTGCGTGGAGGTTGGAGAGAAACCTTACGCTTTGAAGGATAACAAAATAGGTCTAAGGGAGACACTATGAACTAGTGACACTTCAAAGGGAGATCGACACACAGACACTTCACGCAATCCTGCACAAAACCGAGAGGATTAAAAGCAAGGTGCTGGAAGAAATTGCAGGTGATGAATGACAATCATACATTTTGCAAATGAAACCAAATGTGCACACTTATTTTAGCCAAAAACAGAAAAAAGTCTTCCTTGTATTGCTTCAAAACAGTCTTTTACAAAGCGATTTCTGCAGAGTAACAAGGATGACTAAAAAGGAAATCTAAGCTAAGAGAGGTGATGCACCAAAAGAAGTGATCCACTTGGTTCGGGAAAAGAGCCAACTACTGATGAGCCCAAACAGGGCACAGGTTATTCTGGTTCTATCTCAAGGCCATAGGCATGGAACTTTTGCGTGGAGGTTGGAGAGAAGCCTTACGCTTTGAAGGATAACAAAATAGGTCTAAGGGAGACACTATGAACTGGTGACACTTCAAAGGGAGCTCGACACACAGACACTTCACGCAATCCTGCACAAAACTGAGAGGATTAAAAGCAAGGTGCTGGAAGAAATCGCAGGTGATGAATGACAATCATACATTTTGCAAATGAAACCAAATGTGCACACTTATTTTAGCCAAAAACAGAAAAAAGTCTTCCTTGTATTGCTTCAAAACAGTCTTTTACAAAGCGATTTCTGCAAAGTAACAAGGATGACTGAAAAGGAAATCTAAGCTAAGAGAGGTGATGCACCAAAAGAAGTGATCCACTTGGTCTGGGAAAAGAGCCAACTACTGATGAGCCCAAACAGGACACAGGCTATTCTGGTTCTATCTCAAGGCCATAGGCATGGAACTTTTGCGTGGAGGTTGGAGAGAAGCCTTACGCTTTGAAGGATAACAAAATAGGTCTAAGGGAGACACTATGAACTGGTGACACTTCAAATGGAGCTTGACACATAGACACTTCACACAATCTTGCACAAAACCAAGAGGATTAAAAGCAATGTGTTGGAAGAAATCACAGATGATAAATGACAATCATACATTTTGCAAATGAAACCAAATGTGCACACTTATTTTAGCCAAAAACAGAAAAAAGTCTTCCTTGTATTGCTTCAAAATAGTCTTTTACAAAGCGATTTCTGCAGAGTAACGAGGATGACTGAAAAGGAAATCTAAGCTAAGGGAGGTGATGCACCAAAAGAAGTGATCCACTTGGTATGGGAAAAGAGCCAACTACTGATGATCCCAAACAAGACACAGGCTATTTTGGTTCTATCTCAAGGCCATAGGAATGGAACTTTTGCGTGGAGGTTGGAGAGAAGCCTTATGCTTCGAAGGATAACAAAATAGGTCTAAGGGAGACACTATGAACTGGTGACACTTCAAAGGGAGCTCGTCACACAGACACTTCACGCAATTCTGGACAAAATCGAGAGGATTAAAAGCAAGGTGCTGGAATAAATCGCAGGGAATGAATGACAATCATACATTTTGCAAATGAAACCAAATGTGCACACTTATTTTAGCCAAAAACAGAAAAAAGTCTTCCTTGTATTGCTTCAAAACAGTGTTTTACAAAGCGATTTTTGCAAAGTAACGAGGATGATTGAAAAGGAAATCTAAGCTAAGGGAGGTGATGCACCAAAAGAAGTGATCCACTTGGTCTGGGAAAAGAGCCAACTACTGATGAGCCCAAACAGGGCACAGGCTATTCTGGTTCTATCTCAAGGCCATAGGCATGGAACTTTTACGTGGAGGTTGAAGAGAAGCCTTACGCTTTGAAGGATAACAAAATAGGTCTAAGGGAGACACTATGAACTGGTGACACTTCAAAGGGAGCTCGACACACAGACACTTCACGCAATCCTGCACAAAACCGAGAGGATTAAAAGCAAGGTGCTGGAAGAAATCGCAGGTGATGAATGACAATCATACATTTTGCAAATGAAACCAAATGTGCACACTTATTTTAGCCAAAAATAGAAAAAAGTCTTTCTTGTATTGCTTCAAAACAGTCTTTTACAAAGCGATTTCTGCAGAGTAACGATATTGCCAATCCGGGGATGATTTGCTTGGCTCTAAGGCCTCTATTTATATAGAAAAGGGGGAAGAGAGAAGGGGAAGAAAGAAGTCATTGATGGTGGGAACTCTCACGTTGTACTTCCTTGTTGACCCTAAATGTGTTGCTCAAGATCACTAGACAATACTCTCGAGCCCCTCTCGTCTTTAAGTTTTTCTTTGGCGCATCTGAGAAGCCATGTTGTGAGCAGTTGGAATGTCTCTTCTTGGCATGACGCATTTAAGTGTCGAACGGCGATTGCGGGGAGTGAACTATGGCGGATGAGAGCCTTCATAATTTCCAACTACTAGCCGCTTGGACTCTCCCGTGCTCATCGGTCATCCTTGTGCCATTTTTCCTTTACTGATTGGTCCTTTCTGCTCCAGCTTACACCATGTGGCAGCCTTTCATTCGTTGCATCATGATTCTCACATTGCTGGACCAAGCTTAAGTCGAGCACTCAAAGAATCCTGATTTACTCTATGCAGAGTAATTCGAGTTCTTTGATCTCTCCAACTTCGGACTTTCCCAGATCCTTTACTTATAAAGCCTTTTAAGTAGAGTACTTGGAGAAACCCGATTTACTCTATGCAGAGTAATTCGGGTTCTCTAAGCTTACTTACTTCAGACTTGTTCATCTTGAAGTCTTCTCACTTTGTTGTTTTCCAAGCCTTAAGACTTCGGGCTTTTCAAACCCGATTACTTCCAACGGCTAGTCACTTATCCTGATTTTGACGTCCATTGGCCCATGATTTCCTTTGGACACTTGGTCTCGAACTTCCTTCTCGACTTATTTCTTTCAAGCAAATCTCCCGAAGGAATTTCTTTGGACTTATTGTCCATATCTGTCTTCGGAAATTACTTTTCAAACTTTTCAAAATAAACTTTCCTGAAGGGTGAGAGACCCTTCGGGCTTCCTGCATGTCCCTTCGGACTTCCGCGAATGATCCTCCCAAAGGGAAAGATACCCTTCATAAATTTTGAAATGGTCCTTCCGAAGGGTAACATACCTTTTGGAAAACTTGCAATTGTCCACTTGGAGAAGAAAAATCCCTTCGGATTTATGAAGTGTACCTTCGGGTTCTTGAGAGACACTTCGAAAAAGTTGAAGAGGACCTTCGAAAAAGTTGATTGGTCCCTTTTGCCCTAAAAAGGCCCTTCGGATCTTTTGAAAAAGACTCATCCCTGGAAGAACCCGAGAAGCACTATTTTTTTAAGACCAAATCGAGTTTGTCCAGCCCTTTTTACTTATTTTGGGCTTCTGACTGCTCACAACTTATGAAGTAATCAAGTAGTGCTCCTTGGAGAACCTGAAATATGCTGTCCATGATTAATTCGGGTTCGTAAACCCGAGTTACTTCTACTTATAAAACATTTAGAAGTTAAGCACTACTGGAAACCCGATTTGCATTGTGCCCTCAGAAACCCGAAGTTGTCACTGCCGGAAAACCCGAAGTCCTCCCAAAGACTTGCCATTTTCTTGCCTGAAAGCTCCATTTTTCATACTTAGGTAAATTTTGATATGTGGGTCAAAAATGGCCAACATTTTTGGCAACTCGGAGGGAAGCATGTCTGCTATGCTTAAGAACCCAGCTCATTTGCTTCATTGAATCCATTGGGCATGGAGTCACTGCTTTTGTACAAAGCTGGCTCTATCTAGAAATTTCCCTTGAAGCAACAAGAACAACCGAAATGAAACAAACTGTGCCTGAGGAACTTAGGGAAAGGAAAACACACAACTGAAACAGATGTGCACAAGGCACTTAGAGAAAAACATGAAAAGTTATACAAAGTACAATATATACAATGACTGCAAACTCCTTTAATAGCAAGTCTTTTGATGGATCCCATTGACTTGGATGGGTAATACATCCCCATCTAGTTGGGCAAGCTGAAAAACGTTATGTTGTTTGCGTTCATGGATCACATAAGGGCCACTCCACAAGCTGTCAAACTTGGTATAGTTGCTTGGTTTGGCCTTTTTTTAGTCCCATTTGAGAACCAGGTCTCCCTCTTCGAAAGTCCTTATTGTAGCTATCTTGTTAAAATCCTTTTTGACCTAAGCTTGATGTGCCTCCAACGTCTTCATTGCAAGGTCCCTTGTCTCCTCAAGTTTTGTGAGTTCTACAAATCTCACATTCATGGGTTCATCTTCTAGCAGCTCTAGTTGATGGGCCAGCTCTAATGCAGGCAGCTCAAGGGAAATGGGTAACTTGGCCTCCCTTCCATATACTAGAACATATGGAGAATTGCCAACAATAGCTTTAGGAGTTACTCGGTCAGCCCACAAGGTTGTTTTCAACTTGGTGTGTCGTCTTCTGATTCTCCTCGATGGTCCTCTTGATAATCCTTAGCAAATTTTTATTTGTGGACTCAACCAACCTGTTGCCTTGAGGATAATAATTTGAGGAAGTGCTGAGGTAGATGCCCATTTTGAGAGCCCATTCACTTGTTTTCAAACCAAGGAAAGTCAATGCATTATCAAATATGATAGTGGACGGAACACCAAACCTGGTCACAATACTATCATAGAAATCTAAGACTGCACTTTCGTTGGTTTCCTTCAATGCAATGGCTTCCACACACCTGGTGAAGTAATCAGTTGCAGTAAGCACCCACTTATGCCCTACACTTGATGGGGGGTTGATCATACCAATGAAATCCAAACCCCACTGCATGAATGGTTGCTCCACTTGAATTGGGTTGAGAGGGAAAGTTGCTAACCTTTGCTTACCTGCGAAAAGAGCACATCCCTGACACCTCACCCATGCATAAGTGTCCTTGAAGACGCTGGGCCAGTAGTAACCAACCCTCATGATCTTTGCTGCAGTAGTCCTTGGAGCAAAATGACCTCCTGCAGGCCCATCATGGAAATGATTCAAAAGCTTGGCTACTTGATCATCATCTACGCACCTTAGGAGCACTCCATTGAGGTCTCTTCTGAACAAAACCCCGTCAACTAAAGCATAAGGTATGGACTGAAGTCTGAAATACCTTCTTTTTGCTTTGTCCATACCTTGAAGGCACTCACCTATTAGCAGAAAGTGCATCATATCATGGAGCCAACTAGTGTGAGGTGGAAGTACATCTGCTTGTAGGTTATCTTGTGTTACCAAGATGACCTCTTTATCTTCATGAAAGTCATCAACTATATGCTCACATAAGCCTTAACCTCTTACTAGCTTAGTGACCTTGATCTCCACGTCGTATTCCATGAATTTAGTAATCCAACCAACTTTTTTTTTGCTTAAATCCTTGTTAAGAAGTCTCTTGCTCCAGGATGAGACACCATAAGGTGGATTTTGTTGTTGAATAGCATTGGCTTGAACTTCTTGAGGCTCCTTACTGCTTCAAGGACTTGCTTTTCTACAAAGGTATACCTCACCTCATATTCTTCAAGCCCTTGACTAAAAAATGCTAATGGATGCTCAAGTCCTTCACCATTTCTTTGCATCAACATAGCAGATATATTATCAATGTTGGCAAAAGCATACAATATGAAATCCCTTGAGAAATTAGGATTCATAAGTGTGGGTGCTTGAGCAATGGCTTGCTTGATAGCCTCAAATGTTGACTTGCCTTCATTTGACCAAGTGAACACTTGGTTCTTTCTCAACATAGCAGTGATGGGTTTGACCAAACTTGCAAAATCGGTGATAAATCTTCTCACGAAGTTTATCTTTCCAAGGAAACTTTGGAGTCCCTTCTTATGCTTGGGTAGGGATAAGGCCAAGGTGGCACTTATTCTCTCAGGATCAGTGGACAGCCCCTCCTTTGAGACGATGTGGCCCAACAGCTTGCCTTCATACATGGCAAACACACACTTCTTGGGATTCAATGAAATCCCATTCTCTCTGCACCTTTCGAAAATCAGCCTCAGGTGGTTCATGTGTTTGCTGACGTTCTTGAAAAAAATCATGATGTCATCCAAGTATACTAGCACCATTTGGTTTAGCAACCCCTGGAAAGCCATGTCCATGGCTCTTTGAAAAGTTGCGCCAGCATTTGATAGACCAAAGGGCATCTTTTGGTATGCATGCGTGCCTCATTTGGTGGTGAAGGCGGTCTTGTACCGATCTTCATCTTTCACCCAGACTTGGTTGTAGCCAAAAAATCCATCCAACAGAGAAACTACTTGGAGAAGTTGCTCCATGGATGGCAGAGGGTAGTGATCCTTCAAGGAGGCTTTGTTCAAATCTTTGAAGTCCACACAAAGTCTAATCTCCCCACTCTTTTTTCTTACAAGCACCAAGTTGGCTACCCATGATGAATGTTTAATGAGAAAGATGATCTTAGACTCAATCAACTTGGTTAGCTCCTTCCTCATCAGCTCTTCAATCTTGGGGTTAACGGGCCTTTGCTTTTGCCTCACTTGCTTGGCATTGGCCTCCAACTCTATGGTATGCTGAGCTAACTTAGGATCAAAACCCTTTAGGTCGTTGTACTCCCAAGCAAAAATGTTTGCATACTCTTGGCAAAGTGCTATGAAAGCATGCCTCTCAGCGTTGTTGCTTACCTTCCCAAGCTTGAGAAGTTTGTATTTGAAGATGAGGACTCTTCATAGTTCTCTTCGTTAGTAGACATTACTGGTTTTTCTTCTCTCATATGGTCTCCTTCATGAACAAGGCCCTCAAGTGTAACGAGCCCTTTAGGAAGTTTGTTCGACTTCAGTTGAACAATCTAATCTTCATTTGATGCTGCAATTTAGCTTGGTTGGAGGAGGAGAACTCAGCTTCCTGTTGTAAGAAGCAAGCAATTTGCTTGTCACTCTCAAAAACCTGTCAGTGGGCTTCATTATCCGGCACTGATGGCCTCACCACCACCTTGACATGTGGCTGAACCTTAGCTTCTTTCAGCTCACTTGGAATGTCAAATTGAGCTTCCACAGCTGCCAGCGTGTCAACATGTTGGTTCTAATTTCTTGGGACAGCGTGAATGTCAAAGGCTTCAAAATCTTCAATTAGGTCCCACACTCGATTTTTGTAGGACCTTATCAAATGGTTTTTTGTGATGTTCAAGCCTCTACTTGGTTTACTATGAGCTCGTTGTTCCCATAAACTTGCAGTAGTTTGATTCCTCTTTTGGTGGCCCATTGAAGGCCACAGATCAAGCCTTCGTATTCTGCTGCATTTGAAGAGCAGCTAAAATGGAACCTGTAGGAAGAGAAAAACTTATTACCTAAGGGTGAAATCAACATTGCCCCAACACCTGCATCACTTTTGCCTCTTGAGCCATCAAAGAACAACTTCCATAAACCATTGGGGTTTTCTTTAGGTCCAATGAGGGAAGGCATGGGCTGATTCTCTTCATGCAGCAGATAGACACCTATGTCTCTTTCCTCAACACCTTCCAAAAGGTTGAAAAATTGGTTATCTCCCCATAGCTCATCCAAGAACAAGTTTGGAACCTCTTCAGGATGAATGTTCAGCTACTGACCAATTGTAAACTCATCCTCATCAAGGATGGTGTAATTGAGGTTTATGTTATCAGGCTAATGGGGTTCAATATTGAATTGTGCCATGGGTTCAGCTTTGATTGAGACCTTAGTCCCATACCTTGTTTTGAACGCTATGTAAGACCAATCTGCTGCAAGGTATCCCCCAATCTTAGTTGTGAACTCTCTAGAAAGACACAATGCAAAGCAAGGAGTGACATCCAGGATCAACACGTCTTGCACTATGGACACGCTAGGACAAACATGCAAGGTTAGGCTCAAATTCCTGATGATATCTGATGGCTTTGTGGAAGAACCATCAAGCTGCAGACTCCCTTGGTGTGTGGCTCATAGTTGAGGTTCATCTGGTCAGCAATAGACTTTGGCATGACTGAAGTGTTGGCCCCACTATCCACCAAGCAATTATGCACCAAGGAGTCGTCGATGATTAACGAGATGTAGAATGGGGGGGGCTTGGTCACACTACTTGACCTTTCTCCCAAAGGACCCTTGGCTGCATTAGTGAAGACTTCAGCTTCATTGCTTGGTTGCTTACTTGCAGCTATAGAAACACTCATCTTGGACAAACCTTCCTGAAAAATGTCTACTTGGTCGGACATGGAAAGCATGTCCCACATTGGTACGCTCACGCTAGATTTCTCCATTTGCTCCACAATGTTCGTTGGCGTACCCGTAGCCTTTGCCTGGGTTTTGGAAGCCATTGCTGCTAGCTTTGTCAGTGAAGAAGCGGTGACAAGAGGTTCTTTGAAAGCTTCTTGATTGTCACCCATATTCCTTCTTGGAGGTTGTATCTAAGTTTGAGTTAATAATGAAGCTGTATCCATTCGACCATCAGCGTCTGCCGCTGTTTCTTCAGACAAAAGCCTTGATCGAAGTCTGTAAATTTGGTATCAGAGCCAACTCATTTGCTAAATGTTTCTATTATTCTCATTCTGAGTATACTATTGCCTTGATTGAACTGTATCCCGTGATTGAGCAACCCTTTAAATTCTTTTTTTTGTCAAAAACTTTACCTCTGCTCATTTAAGGGAATCCCCAGTGAATCTCGCAGTCCTAGTTACTCAATGGCAGAATTCCAGATACCAAACAATTCTACTCCAGGATACCAAGTGATGAAGCTGAAGTCGAAGGATATTTTGAGCTACCTTCTGCAGAAGTTGGAGAAGGAATCTTTGAAGCAGATGTACCAAAATTTGAAGTTATTGAATCAGCTCTTGCAGGTACAATTACAAATTATAAAGCAAATCAGATTTATAAGCCTTCTGCTTTAAAAGAAAATTCTATTTTTAGCAAGCTTAAGTATAAGTCTACTTTTAAGACATTTGTTAAGCCAAGGATCAAAACTATAGAATTGGCTTTGGAATATAGGCCAGGGAAGAGTTATCAAACTCATTTGCTTCCTCTAATTCCTGAATCTGAGATTGACTATATCCGTAGTCATCCAGATGTGCAATTGGTACATTTTGGGTTAATTAGAGTCAACATCAAACCTTTGGTCCCTGCAAATATAAACCTTGTGTCTTATGTAGCCTTATGTGACCGAAGACAGTCTGAATTTAAACATACTTTTCAGTTGTCTGTTGTAGCCCGTCTTAATGAAGGAATTGCTAGCTATGAACTATATCCTAATCTCTCAGTCAGTGCCCGAGATCGAAGTCAAGTTCGGTTCATTAGATTGTTGGGGTTTGTTTTCATCCATATATGGTCTGAAAATGTTTGGTCCTTTCTAGTATGCCTCCATTAATATTACTATACTATATTCCATGACCAATACCAGTAATCCCAAAATCTTTGAAAACCTACCTTATGCACGAAGATTGAATGGTTTGGTCCAATTACAGAAAGGCCATAGAAATTCCTGATTCATGGAAGTTAGACTAGTTGAAGAATGTAGCTCCCAAGATGCATAAGAAAGAAACGGAGGTTCATCAAATAAGTGGCAATAAAATCCAAGTACTTCCAAGATCATTATCTGCAAAATATCCTCCTAGCTCTCCAAGACTAAGTGTTTCTAGTTGTTCTGAAAGGTCAAATAAAAGTTCTCGAAAAGGAAATCTAGTTGTTGAATTAAAAGAAGAACAAGTGAATGATGGTCCAGATCCTTTCACTTACTATGTCTTCACTCCCTAGAAAAGGAACTCTAGAATTTTATAAAGAAGACAATGTAATCCTGTATAGAGGTGGAAGATGGCCACCTCATAAAGGCCATTATAAATAAACAGAAGGAGAAATTGCCTATTTCTTTGTTGCTTACCAGCCTACATCCTCTTCTAACAAGGAACCCTCTTCTGATTACAAACAGAGAAATTATCTTGCTAGATACAATGCCCACTACCAAGAAAACTTTGATGATCTCTGTAGAGAAGTTAAGACTATCAGACAGTCACTTGATCAGGTCACTGTCTTGCAAAATTATGTCCATGAAATCAAAAAATCTATTTATCATTTGCACCCAATAAGTGAGACTATCCAACACATTAGAAATGTTAATCACAATGTCAATACAGTGTCTCAACAGTCATTAAATAATCTTCATACCATTGGAGATCAGTTGCCTACTTTTGAAACTAAGATAAAAGAACTTGAGAATAGTCTTGACTAGTTGGAAGAAATCGAAGTGTGTAAATTAAACGTTGGGTTTTGGGAGCAACTGTTGTTGGCTTTGTTAGTGAAGGAGCGATGACAAGAGGTTCTTTGAAATCTTCCTAATTGTCACCCATATTCCTTCTCTTGAACCTTGTGTTTGCTAAGACTGGGATGTGGGCAAAACTGGGAGTAGCCTCCGAATTGGATGCATAGCACTCCTCTTGCTCACTGATGACCATTGAGGCTTCCGGCTGGTTTGACCCCTAATCCGAGCCTTGTTCTTATGGAAACTGCTCTTGCTTTGTCAGCATGGGCACCTTTGTGCTTTGGGCCATAAGACCCTGGTTATATCCATAAGCAACAATGTGCTGCCATTGATCATTGAACGCTTGGTTGGAGCCATTAGTTGGGACAATGTATTGTCCAAAAGAATGATTCCAAGGCATTGTCCCTTCAGCCTCCTGAGCCACATTGCTCTGAACCGGGACCAAGGAGTTGGAAGGTCCTGTAGCATTCGGATTATAATTATGTTGCCTAACATAGTTAGGCTGCCCCTGTCCTTAGAAACCTCCTTTGTAGGGTGGCCTATTAGCTTGATAAGGCTGAGCCTGAGGTTGAGGCTGATATGGAGCTTGATAAGGCTTGTTGTAAGCTTGCTGCCTTTTGACATTGACCACATCATTCCCCAAGGATTGGAGCATGCTTTTCAATTCCATGTAATTCTTTTGCTCTTGGGAGTCGTTGGATCCACTAGTAGAGGCCTTCTCTTGCTTAGGTGAAGGCACAACAACAATTGTTGGCGTTGGAAGTATAACATCAAGTGGAGGAATGATTGCAAGAGGTGGTCTGATCTCTAGAAAAAGAGGCATTGGGGGTCTGAGAGTAAGCTTGCCAGCGTGAACTAGGCAATTGTTTGTCTTGATTGCCACCTCGTATGCATCTGGCAGTATTTCTCCTCCCATAGATTGAATCATTACAGCTATTTCGTTGTTGACAGCCTTCAAGTAATACAAGAAAGCAAAGTTCGGAGATGGTCTAACAGCTGCTGGAATTCTATCCCACGCCTTTTGAAATCTCGTATTGAAGTCTTACATGACTTCATGAGGAGCTCTCTTGATTGTGGTCAATTGCTCTGCAAGTGACAGATAATCACTCTTATCTGCAAACCTTTTACACAGGGTTGTTCCCAGCTCGTCCCATGAGTGGATAGAATTAGGAGCTAGGCCCCTATACCAGTCGAGTGCCTTTCCTTTGAAGGATACAACCAATATCCTAATAGCCACGTTCTCCATTGTGATATTGTGAATGTTGCAGAAGTTGGCTATGTCTGTTATGTGCTCAGTAGGAGTTATAGCTTGGTCTCTTGTGTAATAAGGGACATTTTTTAGGGTTGCTACTGGCATTGGATCATACTATGGTAAATTCAAAGGACTTTGGCCGTTGAAGCCCACAAAATCTCTTTGGGGAATCATAGCAGCAAGAGGGGTTGATAAAGATCTTGCGTAGGTATACTTTATAACTGGTTTAAGAGGGTAGCTTCTTACATAAGGGTGAGTATGGGCAAACCTTAATCTTCTTGCTGAGTCTAAAGGTAATTTAACAAACTCAAAAGGAATACCTACAGAAGTCGATCTTGTAGTCACTTTTGGCATAAAAGATAGCTAATGCTTTGCCACCAAATAACTAGGTGTTTTTTGGAGTCACCAGATGCTAAAGGATGAATGCTACCATTGCTGCGAAATGATCAAAACAGTATCAAATTTGACCAATCTTTCATAAAAAATGAAAATAAAATGGTAGTCGTCCCATCGGACGTGCCAGCACTATTATAGCTTGGAATTGCACTCTTGTGAGAGAGTTCTTCAAGCTCCCTCACTCCAGTTACAAGCATGGGGACAACCTCAGGATGTGGGTATCCTATGGTGAGGTTGAACCTTTAGGCCTTTTATGAGGCTAGTCTCTCAAGAGCTTCACTTCAGCTCTTGATCTCACACTAAAATCCACTATCAACTAAGGAAAAGAGGTAGAAGGATGACTGAAAAGGAAATCTAAGCTAAGGGAGGTGATGCACCAAAAGAAGTGATCCACTTGGTCTAGAAAAAGAGCCAACTACTGATGAGCCCAAACAGGATACAGGCTATTATGGTTCTATCTCAAGGCCATAGGCATGGAACTTTTGCGTGGAGGTTGGAGAGAAGCCTTACGCTTTAAAGGATAACAAAATAGATCTAAGGGAGACACTATGAACTGGTAACACTTCAAAGGGAGCTCAACACACAGACACTTCACACAATCCTGCACAAAATTGAGAGGATTAAAAGCAAGGTGCTTGAAGAAATAGCAGGTGATGAATGACAATCATACATTCTGCAAATGAAACCAAATGTGCACACTTGTTTTAGCCAAAAACAAAAAAATTTCTTCCTTGTATTGCTTCAAAAGAGTCTTTTACAAAGCAATTTCTACAAAGTATCTCTATCGTCAATCCAGGGATGATTTGCTTGGCTCCAAGGCCTCTATTTCTATAGAAAAGGGGGTAGAGATAAGGGGAAGAAAGAAGAATTCGTTGATGACGGGAACTCTCACGTTGTACTTCCTTGTTGCCCCTAAATGCATCGCTCAAGATCACTAGACAATACCCTCGATCCCCTCCCGTCTTTAAGTTTTTCTTTGGCGCATCTGAGAAGCCATGTTGTGAGCAACTAGAATGTCTCTGTTGACAATTCTTCCACAGGACAGATTGTCTCTTACCATTCGGAAAATTCACATCTCCATCCAAGGAAAGAAAGAATTCATTAGGAAGAATACATTGTTTTTCTTTGGTAAGGGCCTTTGCTACAACAGGAAAATTCTGATGGAATGGTTCATCAAAAAGGCTTTTGCTAAGGACAAATCTTCGGAGAAGTGCTAAGGACATAAGTGCGAAGGAAATAATAAAGGAAAGAGCCTATAAGACGAAGCAAGTAATTCCTTCGGACTTTTTGTCCGAAGGAATACTTTAGAGAATCCAAAAGTCCACCCAAAGAAGCAAGGAAAAGCCAAGGCCCTTCGGAAGGGTCATTTTCAAGAAACCCGAAGGGCAGGGTACCCTTCGTAAGGGTCATTTTCAACAATCCCGAAGGGCACCTACCCTTTGGGAAGGTACGGGAACAAATTCGGGACCTTTGTAAAAACCCCGGGTGCCCTACAATTTTTTCGACAAAGGCGCAGATGAAGGGACAGAAGCCCTTGCGAAGGGCACTTGGTCGGTGACAGGACCACCACGACTTTCCCGAAGGGAGCATTTAGAAGGTAAAGGTAAAGGAAATAACAAAGGAAACCTTCGGGCTTTTTGTCCGAAGGAATTCCTTAGGACAAAAAGTCTGAAGAAATTCGGAAAATTACAAAGACAACAAAGTCCAAAGAAACAGGTCAACAAATAGGCAAAGCCGAAGGATTAATTCCTTTGGGCTTTATGTCCGAAGGAATTCCTTCAGACAAAAAGTCCGAAGAAATTTGGAGTAAGCCAAGAAAGAGAAAACCCAACAGAGCAAAAGCCCGAGCAAAGGAAAAGAAAAGATGTATATCCTTCAGACTTTTTGTCCGAAGGAATACTTTGGAAGATAAAACAGAGACAAGGACAATTCAAGCGGACAATTTGTCCGACAAAAATCGGAAAAATTTTCACAGGAAAGTCCAAAGACAGGCTCGAGGAAATAAACCCGAGGCAAATGCAAGGTGAAACAAAAGATCCCAAGGAGATGAGACCAAAAGCATAAATTTCGAAATAAATCTGCAGACAGAAAAGTCCACCGCCAGAAATCCAAAAGAATTAAGCCAAGGGAACAAGAAATCTGAAAGAAATGGAGGTTGACTGTGCAAAAAAGGATAGAAAATAGATAATCCGACGGGGAGTTGAAAACAAAATATCCGAGGAAATATAGATAAAGATAATCAAAAAAATAGAATCTCGCCAAAAATAGACACGAACAGGGAGACCTGAATAGGACAAAATACATGCAAGCAAGGGCTATTTTCGATCGACCGGTCAAAGCTTCAGTTGATTGGTTATTGAAGTCCTGCTCATCTCCGGATCAACTCACGCATCCGAGGGTCCAACTCGGCTTCAACCGGAGTTCCAAATTTGAATGTCGAGTTGACTATTCTCGATTTAGAGTTGACTAATTGTTAAAAGCCACATCTACCAGGGGTTTTCTATGTGAGGGAGAATAATCTCTTCGTCCAACACAGCTTATCAAATGGCCAACTCAGCCTTTCAACGTTCCAATTCGGCATCAAGCAGCTCATGTAGAGTTCTAAAATTGACATTGGCGTGGATTTCCATGCAAAGAGAGGTGGGCGGTTCAGAACAAAGACAAGTTCACTTCCTCAAGCGCAAGAAGCTTCATGCAAAGACAAAAAAAGAAAATATATTTTATTGAAAGGCCAAGTCAGCCTTGAGTTAATCTAAGTTAATCCTTCTCTTCAAATTTTCAACGCCAATCTTTGGCCTTTTGTAATTCTCTATAAAATGGCTTTCAGCCTTGATGAAAAATGGATCCATCCCTCTCTTGGCAAGATCAAACTCTGCCATTGGTGAGTTGTGTAACCTCTTCGATCAATAGAAGGACTGTACTTTCAGATTTCAAGTGTTGGCATAATGTATATTCATTCAACAATTTGCATGTGGTAGATTTTTCTCCCTTCCCAAATTTTGATTCGTACCTAGTTGCTAGCTTATCATTATGCAGGTCATGTTAAGTGTTCTTTATGTCTTTTGATGAAGCTATAAGTGGATGTTAGGTGGCTGCAAAGTGTGTTGTATCGGACCTCTCTCCATCGTTTTCCCTCATGTTTTGGTCATTGTATCGAACCTCTTCATGAAATATTTATGCATAAGTGATTGATTGAAATCAAAGGTCTTCTTTTTCCCTTGTTTGTTCAATTTCAAGGTTCCAAGTTGAGTGGATCAATCTTCTGGTGTATCACCTTTTTAGGTAGGATTTCCCCTTAAAGTTTCTTTCTCCCTTTTCCATGGTAGTCTGCAGCATAGAGTAGAGATCCTCATTGATACATCTTACAGGAACCAGCGTTCTCTGGAGGTTCTTCTCACCATTGAGGCACCCACCCTCGTGAGAAGATCCCATTGTTTCAACCGGATAGAGGACTGGCCATTTCATGCACGTCTTCAATTCAGGGCGTAGCTCTAGGTTGACAATAGTTTTTGGCACACCCAGTGGGATCTATTTTTTCTGGTCTTGATGAAATTGCAATTATAGCAGTGTTCTTCAAGAAGTATTTGGTGATTCCAAGCTCAAGCAATTGCTTCTAATAGTTCAGGACAGTTTCCATGTAAGTCTATTTTTATTGCATTATCATGAATGAATTTTGATGGTTATGTATAAAGAGAATTCCTATGCTATGTTTCCTTATCAGCCCAATGATGGATCATACCAGCCTGGTCATGATACCTATGAGCCTCTTTATGACCCTAATCGGTCTTATCAAGAGTATTATCAAAGCTATGTTGAGCCTTATCAAGTTTTTCATAATCAGCCTTATCAAGAGCATGAATCTTACCTTCCTAATAAGCCATATCAGTCTCAGGGTCGGATTTCATCTTTCCCATATGGCTATGATATTGCATGAGCAGTATTGCCTTCAAGAAAAAATGAATGAAATAGAGCTCAGAATACTAGCATATGCAAGAAAGGTTTGTTCTAACTCTCAGTATGAGGAAGTGAATGGTCTATTTCAAAATGTGTCCAATGATCCAGAAGAGATAAATGGACTATGTATTCTTGTATTGGAAAATATGGAGGCTTGAAAAAGGTAGAAAATTGAGTTAAACCAACTATCTACAAAGGGCTATTGTGCTTCTTATTCTCATGAAGTTCTTAACCATGCCCAGTGTGTGCTAAGGGAGCTTCCTAGTTGGAGTCAAGAGCATATTCAAGTGACTATTCATGAGACTAAACCTTCCTATAGTCCCCTTTCCTCACCAATCATCCCTCAAGCTCAGGTTGTCCAAGAAGACAAGCAGGTTCCAGACTTTGATGAGGTAATGGCCAAGTGGAAGGAACAAAATACAGACGTCTTTAAGAGTTTCTCTTTCCCTCCTCTCCAAAACTCCCTAGATAATTCATTTTCCCTCAAGATATCAAAATCTGATCATGATCGACCTCCCATACTTCATTTTCCCTCTCAAACAAATGAATTTTATCACCCTCCTGCCATCCCCCTTCCTCAGGAGGATCCTGTTCTTTGGAGTATTGAGAAAGAGGTTGCAACTACAGGACAAGTTCTTGCGGAGTGTGTAGAGAATGCTTCAGGAGGGTTTGAGGAAGAATTTCTCATTGATACTTCACTTGAGGTTGTCATTGAGCATCCAATTATAGCTGAGAGTGGGAAGATTGATCTTGATGTAGAGGAACTTCAAGAGGAGCTGATACAGATTGAAGTTATAAATGAGTTACAGGTATCTCTTATTGAGAAGGATCCAAATAGCCTTACAGCTGATTCAGTTCAAATAGATCAAAATGAGGTACAAAAAGATGATTGGCAGTTGTACCTTGAATCTCTACAAGAGATTGAAGAGTTTTGTATGGATATGATGGCTATTAAAGAGCATGTTTATGAAAAATTTTATCAAGAATCACCTATTCAAGGTCACAGTAAAGATTGGGTTGCCTACTCAAAGCTCCTTGAAGAGTTGGATGAACTTGCAGCAATCAATAAGAAGGATGTGGTCACTCAAAAACCATGCATAGATGAGATATCACTTGACAAGGTGGTAGATGACAAGCAATCTGAATAAAATCAGGGGGTACTTGATGAGTTTGTCTTGGTTGTTGTTGATGACTCATTTGAGAAGATGCTAATACAGTTGGTGGACAAGGAAAATGCCTCATCAAAGGTTATGACCAATAAACAGCCTGCTTTGCAACTTGTACCATCTCTTGGAAGGAGTGAGTTCAAGAATTTCCCATTTGATCCAAGCGGATCATGCTTTATCATGGTTAGCTAGGTTCCTTAGTTGTTTTTGCTTTCCTCCAAGTGCTCTTTAAGCACAGTAGTTTGCTTCAGTTTTGTTCCAATAAGTGCTTGTTTGCACATTTGCTTCTTAGTTAGTTTTCTATTTTCGTGTGTTTCCCTTCTTATTTTGAAGGAGGTTGCTTCAGCCATGATTAGAGGAGATTTTCAGTCAGAAATCAAGTTCACCATTGGGGAATTCAAATAGCGTCTATATATGGTCTGAGTTCTCAAGCATAGCAGGCATGCTGAGCCAGCTAAGTCGCCAGAAATGTTGACAATTCTTCCACAGGCCAGATTGTCTCTTGCCATTCGGAAAATTCACATCTCCATCCAAGGAAAGAAAGAATTCTTTAGGAAGAATACATTGTTTTTCTTTGGTAAGGGCCTTTGCTACAACAGGAAAATTCCGAAGGAATGGTTCATCAAAAAGGCTTTTGCTAAGGACAGATCTTTGAAGAAGTGCTAAGGACATAAGTGCAAAGGAAATAACAAAGGAAAGAGCCTATAAGACAAAGGAAGTAATTCCTTCGGACTTTTTGTCCGAAGGAATACTTTGGAGAATCCAAAAGTCCACCCAAAGAGGCAAGGAAAAGCCAAGGCCCTTTGGAAGGGTCATTTTCAAGAAACCCAAAGGGTAGGGTACCCTTCAGAAGGGTCATTTTCAACAATCCCAAAGGGCACCTACCCTTCGGAAAGGTACGGGAACAAATTTGGGACCTTTGCAAAAAACCCGAGTGCCCTACAATTTTTTCGACAAAGGCATAGATGAAGGGATAGAAGCCCTTGCGGAGGGCACTTGGTCGGTGATAGGACCACTGTGACTTTCCCGAAGGGAGCATTTCGAAGGTAAAGGTAAAGGAAATAACAAAGGAAACCTTCTGGCTTTTTGTCCGAAGGAATTCCTTCAGACAAAAAGTCCGAAGAAATTCGAAAAATTACAAAGACAACAAAGTCCGAAGAAACAGGGCAACAAAAAGGCAAAGCCGAAGGATTAATTCCTTCAAGCTTTATGTTCGAAGGAATTCCTTTGGACAAAAAGTTCGAAGAAATTCAGAGTAAGCCAAGAAAGAGAAAACCCAATGTATATCCTTCGGGAAAAAAGTCCGAAGGAATTCCTTCGGACTTTTTGTCCGAAGGAATACTTTGGAGGATAAAATAGAGACAAGGACAATTCAAGCGGACAATTTGTCTGACGGAAATCGGAAAAGTTGCCACAGGAAAGTCCAAAGACAGGCTCGAGAAAATAAACCCGAGGCAAATGCAGGGTGAAACAAAAGATCCCAAGGAAATGAGACCAAAAGCATAAAATCCGAAATAAATCCGCAGACAGAAAAGTCCACCGCTAGAAATCCGAAAGAATTAAGCCAAGGAACAACAAGAAATCCGAAAGAAATGGAGGTTGACTATGCAAAAAAGGATAGAAAATAGATAATCCGATGGGGAGTTGAAAACAGAATATCCAAGGAAATATAGATAAAGATAATCCAAAAAATAGAATCCCGCCAAAAATAGACACGAACAGGCAGACCAGAATAGGACAAAATACATGCAAGCAAGGGCTATTTTCGATCGACCGGTCAAAGCTTCAGTTGACTGGTTATTGAAGTCCTGCTCATCTCTGGATCAACTCACGCATCCGAGGGTCCAACTCAGCTTCAACCGGAGTTCCAAATTCGAATGTCGAGTTGACTATTCTCGATTTAGAGTTGACTAATTGTTAAAAGCCACATCTACCAGGGGCTTTCCATGCGATGGAGAATAATCTCTTCGTCCAACACAGCTTATCAAACGGCCAACTCAGCGTTTCAACGTTCGAATTCGGCATCAAGCAGCGCACGTAGAGTTCTAAAATTGACATTGGCGTGGATTTCCATGCAAAGAGAGGTGGGCGGTTCAGAACAAAGACAAGTTCACTTCCTCAAGCGCAAGAAGTTTCATGCAAAGACAAAAAAAGAAAATATATTTTATTGAAAGGCGAAGTCAGCCTTGAGTTAATCTAAGTTAATCCTTATCTTCGAATTTTCAACACCAATCTTTGGCCTTTTATAATTCTCTATAAAATGGCTTTCAGCTTTGATGAAAAATGGATCCATCTCTCTCTTGGCAAGACCAGACTCTGCCATTGGTGAGTTGTGTAACCTCTTCGATCAATAGAATGATTATACTTTCAAATTTTAAGTGTTGGCATAGTGCATATTCATTCAACAATTTGCATATGTGGTAGATTTCTCTCCCTTCCCAAATTTTGATTCGTACCTAGTTGCTAGCTTATCATTATGCAGATCATGTTAAGTGTTCTTTATGTCTTTTGTTGAAGCTGTAAGTGGATGTTAGGTGGTTGCAAAGTGTCTTGTATCGGACCTCTCTCCATCGTTTTCCCTCATGTTTTGGTCATTGGATCGAACCTCTTTATGAAATATTTATGCATAAGTGATTGATTGAAATCAAAGGTCTTCATTTTCTCTTGTTTGTTTAGTGTTCAAGGTTCCAAGTTGAGTGGATCAATCTTCTGGTGTATCACCTTTTTAGGTAGGATTTCCCCTTAAAGTTTCCTTCTCCCTTTTCCATGGTAGTCCGCAGCATAGAGTAGAGATCCTCATTGATACATCTTACAGGAACCAGCGTTCTCTGGAGGTTCTTCTCACCATTGAGGCACCCACCCTCTTGAGAAGATCCCATTGTTCCAACCAGATAGAGGACTGGCCATTTCATGCACGTCTTCGATTCAGGGTGCAGCTTCAAGTTGACAACAGTCTCTTCTTGGCGTGATGCATTTAAGTGTCGAATGGCGATTGCAGGGAGTGAACTATGGCGGATGAGAGCCTTCATAATTTCCAGCTGCTAGCTGCTTGGACTCTCCTGTGCTCATTGGTTATCCTTGTGCCTTTTGTTCTTTATTGATCGGTCCTTTCTACTCCAGCTTACGCCACGTGGCAGCGTTTCATTCTTTGCATCATGATTCTCGCGTTGCTGGACCAAGCTTAAGTCGAGCACTCGGAGAATCCCGATTTACTCTATTCAAAGTAATTCAGGTTCTTTGATCTCTCCAACTTCGGACTTTTCCAGATCCTTTACTTATAAAGCCTTTTAAGTAGAGTACTTGGAGAAACCCAATTTACTCTATGCAGAGTAATTTGGGTTCTTTAAGCCTACTTCGGACTTGTCCATCTTGAAGTCTTCTCACTTTGTTGTTTCCCAAGCCTTAAGACTTCGGGCTTTTCAAACCCGATTACTTCCAATGGCTAGTCGCTTATCCTGATTTTGACATCCATTGGCCCGTCATTTCCTTTGGACACTTGGTCTCGGGCTTCCTTCTCGGCTTATTTCTTTCGAGCAAATCTCCCGAAGGAATTTTTTTGGACAATTTGTCCGAAGGAATTCCTTTGGACTTTTTGTCCGCGTCTGTCTTCAAAAATTACCTTTCGGACTTTCCAAAATGAACTTTCTCGAAGGGTGAGAGACCCTTCGGGCTTCCTGCATGTCCCTTCGGACTTCGAATGATGTTCCCAAAGGGAAGGATACCCTTCGGGAATTTTGAAATGGTCCTTCCGAAGGGTAACATACCCTTCAGAAAATTTGCAACTGTCCTCTTAGAGAAGAAAAAGCCCTTCAGATTTATGAAGTGTACCTTCGATTTCTGGAAAGACCCTTTGGAAAAGTTGAAGAGGACCTTCGGAAAAGTTGACTAGTCCCTTTTGCCCTAAAAATGCCCTTCGGCATTTTGAAAATGCCCTTAGGAGTTTTTGAAAAAGACTCATCCCTTGAAGAACCCGAGAAGCACTATTTTTTCAAGACCAAATCGGGTTTGTCAAGCCCCTTTTACTTATTTCGAGCTTCTGACCTCTCACAATTTATGAAGTAATCAAGTAGTGCTCCTTGGAGAACCCGAAATACGTTGTCCATGAGTAATTCGAGTTCGTAAACCTGAATTACTTCTACTTATAAAACATTTAGAAGTTAAGCACTGTTGGAAATCCGATTTGCATTGTGCTCTTAGAAACCCGAAGTTGTCACTATCGAAAAACCCGAAATCCTCCCAAATACTTGCCATTTTCTTGCCTGAAAGCTCCCTTTTTTCATACTTAGGTAAATTTTGATATGTGGGCCAAAAATGGCCAACAATCCCCAAAAAGAGATAATAGAAAAACAATGATATCTCAAAAAATATGCAATAAAAAATTATGATATTTTATTTTCAAATAGAAATCCCTTTAGCAAACTCAGAATATTTTTTTGATTTTTTAGGAATTTTTTAATGTTTTGAGTATAAAAAAGTTGCAAAAAATCCACTAAACAGCCCATAAATTATAGAAATGTATTACAATGATTCCTCTTAAAATTTCAGAGTTTAACAGAGATAAATATGGAAATTTTTAATAACAAAAATACCTCAAAATGGTTCAGAATTATTTCCAAACCCTAGCCGACTCTCAAAATGGCACTAGACTCCCAAAATGGTTAATGCTAGTATATTTTATGTGCTCCTCAGTTGCCGTCCACCAAATGCTCAAAAATTGATGATTTGCAGTTGTAGAAGTTTTCATATCTGAGTCTTTAGCATTGAGATTCTCCTCAAATTTGGCCTCCAACCCTGATAAATACTTGCAGCCCAAAAATAACAATGTGTTAGGATTTCACAAACTGGAGTTCTTCCACCGAAACACACTCTTCCGACCAGGGAGAGCCCGTATGTCTCACCGAAATCAAGGATACTTAATGGTTTCAATTCTCAAGCCAAGTTGCAGCAGCAATAAACAGAAAACTTCATCACCTAATGCCCAAAATGAATCCTCAAAGAGTTATATAATAACTCCTAAACGGATGAAATAATCTCCACGCCCTTGAAATTCCACCTCTTAATCCAATGGTCCAAAATAAAACCCTAAATTTTGCACTTATCAGCTCCTAGAAGATATACGCCCCCCTTTGGCAATTTATCACATGTTTTAAAAGTCACTTTAAGTACATGAAAAGGGGACAACTTAAATCCTTTAGCTACGAAACTCTTAATTTGCCTAAAAAGATGTGCCTATAACTTAAAATAACTTAAGTTCACTTAAGTTGCATCAAACAATAACTTAAAAATAGAATTTAGAACAAGCCAAAGATTCCATATCTTACGCAATGTTGCTCTATGTCCTCTTCCTCTTGGGCAA
The DNA here is from genome assembly GCA_037957365.1 of Torreya grandis. Lineage (NCBI taxonomy): Eukaryota > Viridiplantae > Streptophyta > Pinopsida > Cupressales > Taxaceae > Torreya > Torreya grandis. The sequence continues at coordinate 334,196 of JARHVA010001751.1, read as the reverse complement.
TACAAGGAAAGGACAGCCAATCTACTGCTAATGATCTTGATTTGAGTTGGGGACATTACAGGCCTCCCCACCCAAAGAATGCTTGTCCTCGAGCATTTGAAAACTAGGATGCTTAAGAATCTCCTCTCCTTCCCATGTTGCATACTCCAAAGGCAAGTTTTGCCACTTGATAAGATATTAAAAAATTACTTTATTCCTCAACCTTTTCTCCCTTACAAAATTGTTTCTGGAATAATTATCAATTTACCTTCTTCATCCATGGAAGGCAATTCCGTTGAAGGGATCACATGCTGTCCAAGTGTTTTTGAGGCATGACACATGGAAATACATTGTGAATATTGCTTGTAGATGGCAGCTCCAATTCATATTCTACTTCACCAATTCTCTTAGTCACCTTGAAATGCCTATAAAACCTTGGGTTAAGCTTTTTTGGTCCACTTACCTTTATTGAATATTGTCTATAAGGTTGAAGATGCACAAATAACATGTCTCCCACCTCAAAAGACCTCTCAACTTGATGGCAATCAGCATATTTCCTTTGATGTTCATGTGCAGTCTGAATATTCTCTTTGAGTGCTTTGAGGATATCTTGATTCTCTTAGCCCACTCAAAAGCTTTTGGATCTCGAGAATTAGAAAAAACCAAATCCACAAATGTAGAGGCTTCATAACCATACAAAGCTTTGAAAGGAGTCATGCCTATGCTCATGTGATATGTAGTGTTGTAACAAAATTATGCCAGGTGTAACCATTTTGCCCATGTTTTTTCTGTCCCGAAACATAGCTCCTCAAGTAGCCTTCAAGTCATTTGTTAACAATTTCAGTTTGACCATCCGTTTGAGGATGATAACTAGTGTTATGATCAAGTTCCATTCCAGCCAACTTCATCAACTCTTGCCAAAAGGTCCTAATGAATATGTGATCTCTATCACTTACAATCCTCTTTGGCACTCCATGAAGACTGAAAACTTGTTCAAAAAACAGACCAGCAACTTGTGGTGCTTTAAATTCGAAAGGCATTGGCATAAAATGAACATATTTTGTATGTTTGTCCACCGCAACAAAAATACAGTCCTTACCATTCACCTTAGGCAGCCCCGTAATGAAATCCATTGATATTTGTTCCCACTTTTGATTGGGAATAGGAAGTGGTTGTAGCAGTCTTGCTGGGAAAGAAACTTCAGCCTTGTTCCTTTGACATTCTGTGCACTCCCTCACATGTTTAAGAACATCATCCTTCATACCCTTCCATGAAAATCTTTCACGAATGTACCTGTATGTCTTCAAATACCCAGGATGACCAGCTAGGTGACTGTTATGAACAGCAATAAGAATCTTATGCTTTAGCTTACTTTCAGGCACTAAGTAAATTATATCCTTGTAATAGATGACATCATTCAGCACTTTATATCTTTCATCATCAATTTTAACATCTAAAATATCAGAAGTGTTGACCATTTTGGCCCTGCAAGGCAAAATCGGTCTCCTTCTTCCCCTGCCGTTCTAAGCCAGTCCAATTTCTGGTTTGCACAAGTCTTTCAGCAAAAGGAGGAACCATTTCAATCGAGTGGTTCAATTGTTTGGTTCAAACGGAAAGTTCAAAGGGGGTCTTGCAAATACCGAAGGACAAGTGCCCTTGCAGAGGGCAGTCAGGCACAAACTGGGCTTTTCAAGCAAGCTGCGGAGGGCAGTTCCGGACCCAAAAGGTACCCTTGCAGAGGAATCAAAGACAAGGCAAAAGGGCAGAGTTTTCCTTCGGAAAAAGGACAAGGCAAAGATAGAAGAAAAGGCTAAGGCTGAATTTCTTCGGACAAATGTCCGAAGAAATCCTTTGGAAGAAAATCCCGCGGCGATAAAAGACAAGGCAAAACCTTAGGACAGAAAGTCCGAAGGAATTCCTTCAAACTTTTTGTCCGAATAAATTCGCCCGACAGAAAGTCCGAAGGTAGAAACCCGAAGGAATTCACCCGGGGAAAAGCCCGACCGAAAAAGGCAAGCGGAAAAAAACATGAAGGAAACATATCCTTCGGACAAAATGTCCGAAGGATGTGACTAACAAAAGGAGCCCGAAGGACCCCGAAGGGCGGGTACCCTTGCGGGGGACTCTCGGCCAAAAATGAAGGGACCTTTCTCCAAGCCCGAAGGGACACCTTTCCTTAGGGAGAGTTGAAAGACAAAGGCCCGAACAAAGGAAAGAAAGCCGAAGAAATTGCCAAAGGGGATGACGTCCCCAAAGACGTCAAATTCAGAGCAGTGAAATAACCGTTGGTCTTTAAATGAAAGGCGCGAATCCGAAGGAATTCAAAGGCTTAAAGCCAAAAGGAAGAGACTGCTGAGGAGGGAGCCCAAAGAGCCAAAGAATTAGCAGAAGATAGCCCCCGCAAGACGAAGGAGCCAGAAAAAACAAAGCCAGGAAAAGACAAAAGAGCCAAGTGCAGAAATGGACAAAACAGTCCAAGCGGCAAAGGAAGGTGTCGACTCAAGGAGTTACTCCAGTGGTTGACACAGTATCTGCCAAGTGATCATCAAGGGGCGCAAACAGTGAACGGCACGACCCGTTTTTCTTCACTTTGCATTGAATAGCAAACAAACCGTGTGAATGCCTTGAAGGAGTGGTCTTGTTTGCAGACAGACAGTGCGGCCTATGTTTTCACGCATGACGTTTAATGTATTTAAAACACCTAAAGTCAAAATCGGAGCCGACAGCATTCTCTTTCAGTGGCTTCCTCTTCCCAATGCTCCCAACACACGTAGGCCACTTGTCAAAGGGCACCAAAGTCTTTTCCAAAAGGGCCGCTTTTGTTTTTTTCTTCTCTATATATATTGTAACTTCTCATTTGAGAAAGATATATCTCTCATATTGTAAGGTGAAGCCTTGCCAATTTTCACCTGGAATCAATAGAATATGCATTTTTACCTCTAGTTTGGTTGGATATATCTTTGACTGTGTCTGAGTGTTAGCCATGTGTTCAGTCATTTCTTTCCTAATGCTTTCACAGGCTTGATACCAACACACTTGGTATAGACAGAGCTCCATTCCTGCAGATAACAAGAAGAGTTGTATCTGGAGCGCAGAGGCAGAAGAAGGTTATCAGACAGTGTACTTTTCCTACAGCGCCTGTGGTAAGTTCATTTTCTGTGTGTTTTCATTAAAGCCTCCCTGTTAAGTTCCTTGCAGTCTGGTCCTTTTACCAGTTAAAGTGTATGTATGTGTTCTTATGGTTCAAAGTGTGAGTATGAGTAGATCAAACTTGTTTGGTGCATCACCAGCTTAGGTTAGGTTCTGTTTTTCTTTGTAATCCTTCTCCCTTTTCAACCCCCCCATTATATATATGTATTAGCACTATTACTGGAACAGTTAAAAGATGCATCAAAGGGAGCTAGCCCTTATCTAGAGAGTTTCCCCTCAGTTTTGCCAGACCCACAGGCAAGAGAGGAGTTTCAATTTTGCCGCGTGGAAGACAGGAGTTCAACATCCTGTCAAGGGTGCACTCCATTGCGTCAACAGTTTTTGGCACGTCCGGTGGGACAATGTTTTAACACTCAGAAAAGTTCCAGGATTGATGCTGGTCCTGCTATAGCAAAATAAACTATTTTCAGCATCTAGGGACTCCACTGGTAGGAACATCAGTCTCTGATCAAAGACCAGTCTGACCTCCTATGCCTAAAATCACCACACGTTTTGCTGCTAAGGGTGTCCCTTTTGAATTCGTAGAATTGCCTTTGAACTCAGCAAAGCGACTGAGGTTTGAAAAAACTCATCCTTATTCAGCAAATCACCTTCCCAGACCTGCTTTAAGATACACCTACGCAAGAAGGCCTCAGTTGAATCTTGTCATAGCCATGGCTTTACCTTTTGTGGCCTTTCATAGTCAGAGTCCTTTGAATCTCCTACATTATGACCCAATTCCAGGGGCAGTCCTTAAAAGTGTGCCTCCCTTTAATGGAGAAGGGCCCATTACTGCTATCGAACACATTAGAAATATTGCTAACCTCTGCAATATTCACAATGTCACTGAGGAAAACATTGCGATCAGATTGTTGGCATTGTCATTCAAGGGCAAGGTTCTGGACTGGTATAGGACTCTGCCCATGAATTCAGTCGATTCTTGGAACGAATTGGGCACCCTTTTAATGAATAGATTTGGGGAGAAGAACGACCACCTTTCACTTGCCGAGCAGCTGACCACTATGAAAAGAGCTCCACACGAGTTCATGTAGGATTTCAATACTTGTTTTCAGAAGACATGGGATAGAATCCCCATTCTAGTAAGGCCGACTTCGAGCTATGTTTTCCTCTATTATTTGAAAGCGTTGAACGACATTGTTGTTATGATACAGTCCATGGGAGGACATGTGTTGCTTGCTGCCTATGACATAGCTATAGCGGCTGAGAATTGCTTAGTGCAGGCTGGAAAGATAGCCCCTAGGCCTCATATGCCACTATTTCCCGAATTGTTGCCTCCAATCCAGACTGCTGCACCCACCTTGGCTCTTCTGCCTGGGATAGAAAAGCCGGCTGCTACTTCATCCAATGACCTCTATGAAGTCAAAACCCTGTTACAAAGCATAACAAATGAACTAGTGGCTCTTAAAAGGCAGCAAGCTCAAGGCAATCGACCAAATCAAGGATATCAGCAGTATGGACAAGCAAACAGACCCCCTTTCCAGAATTACAATCAAGGGCAGGGTCAGTTTGCACAGGGCAGACCTTTCAAGGCTATAATCCAGGTGCCCCTTCATCATCCAACGCTCTAACGCCCGCTCAAAACAATCTGGTACAAGAACAGCCCAGTTGCTCAACCATGGGATATGATCAAGATCAGGGTGTTTATACAAATGAAATGCTGAGTCACTGCACAAATGCACAGGACAATCAGGCAGCCGCCCAATTCCCAAGCTTTGAGGCTTCAGTGCAACCCGGCATGGGCAGCAATCAGACTCAGCCCGATTCTACTCTCATGAATCTCCTGGAAGGTGAGTTCAATGCAGTCAACTACGTGAATAGTGCAGACAATCAAGGTGACTATGTCGCAGCCAACACAAGGTCCAAAAGGAGAGCAATGGAAGAAGCTCAAACAGCTGCTCAAACATCAGCACCACTTTCTTCATCACATGTAAACCAAAAGGTTCCAAACTTCAGACCGCCAGTTGCACCTGCAGCTCCTCGGCCTGCACCTCATGCTGTAAGCAATCCCAAAGAAAATTTAAAAGAAGGCAACCCTCGAGTCAACGTGGTAGACCAAATGAAGAAGCTGCACATGAATATCTTCTTGTGGGATTCATTATCAATACTGGGACAAAAGGACATGCTGCAAAAAGAATTGCACGGGCTGAATGAACAAGCTGTCCCAGCTAAAGCCGATAATGTTTTGATGATGAATGGGCAACCTTCCACATCGGTCCCCCTTTTTATTTATCCTTGGTCATAGGAGATTTCTTGGTGCACAATTGCATCATTGACAGTGGAGCAAGCACCTCGGTAATGCCTAAATGCATAGCAGATAAACTGGGACTCAAATATGAAGAGATGACTAAAGGAGTCCTACAGCTGGATGGAACACCAGCAAAGACAGTTGGAGTGATAATAGGTTTGAGCTTGACGCTACACGCCTGCCCGACCTTTTCAGTTCCTCACGATGTGGTAGTGGCAGCTATCCCTCCTTTGCTATTTGTTTGTCCAGGGATTTCACATCCAAAATAGGCGGCTACCTAGCAGCAAACTTGTCTTATCTGGTTTTTAGAATCAAGTATGGGACTAAAGTAAAAATTGAATCAGAGCCACTCCAAAGAGATCATCTGGAACCATACTCGATCAAGGCGGCAAATGTCAGCTACGCCATTATTGACCAGGAAGAATTCCAAGTGGATCAATCTCCATACTCCACCCTTGAAGGAGTTGCTGACCTGCTCTTAGACGAATGGGGAAGTGACAACTTTGAGCATGATCTTTACAAGTTCATAGAAAATGGTACTTTTGTACCAAATCTGATGAAAGCTTGCCAAGAAAGCTCAAGTTTATGGCAGTTGTTCTTTGATGGCTCAAGAAGTAAGTTGGGAGCTGGTGGTGGAGTGGTGCTAGTTTCTCCTTCAAAGGAGAAATACTTTTCGGCTTTCAGGTTTCAATTTTCTCGCACAAGCAATGTTGCAGAGTACGAATCCCTCATCCATGGTTTGGAGTGGGCAAGGAAAAGAGGAATCAAAGCGCTGCAGGTTTTTGGTGACAGTGAGTTGATTGTGAATCAGGGAAGGGGCCAAAATCTAACAAAGAATTCTTTGCTTAAGTCCTACAAACACAGAGTATGGGACTTAGTGGAGAGTTTCCTTGCTTTCAATGTTACCTCCATTCCTAGAGAGCAGAACAAGCAAGCAGATAGGCTGGTAGCAGTTGGTGCCCAGTTTGATATCCCTAAGGAGATAGGCCGAGACCGCAGTCCGTGCCATTTGAAGGTAGTAATCCAGCCATCTGTACCTGACAACACTAATTGGCAGGTGTTTGACAGCGACCAGCAAATAGCACTCTTATTGCAAGAAGACGCTGAGTTTGCTGCTAAAAACCAGGCTAAGCTACAGCAGCAGTATGGCAGCCAAATTGTTCAGCTGAAGAACAATAAACTTCCAAAAGGGTTGGTCACTCTCGAGAGTATCTTCAATGAAGATGACCAGTTGAAAAGCGATAAGGCAAGCATCACAACGAAGGAGGAGAACTATGAGAAGGTTGAAATATTCAAGAATAAGCTGCTTGCACTTGGGAAAGTGTGCACGGACCATGAAACGCAGGGCTTCACCTTGTTGTGCCAGGAGTTTGTTGATGTCTTCGCCTGGGAGTATAACGATTTGAAGGGTTTCGACCCAAGTTTGGCCCAACATACCATTGAGCTGGAGGAAGGCGCCAAGCCGATCAAGCAGAAGCAAAGGCCTGTCAACCCAAAGATTGAGCCTCTCATGCGGAAGGAACTCACCAAGTTGATTGAGTCCAAGATAATATTTCCAATCAAACACTCTTCTTGGCTGGCCAATCTTGTTCCTGTCCGGAAAAAGAATGGGAAGATCAAATTATGTGTAGATTTCAGACACCTCAATAGAGTCTCTTTGAAAGACCATTAACCTCTCCCAATCATGGAGCAGATCCTTCAAATGGTGACAGGGAACGAGCATTTCTCCCTCCTGGATGGGTACTCAGGATATAATCAGATTTTGGTGCAAAACTGTGACCAATACAAGACAACGTTCACTACCAAATGGGGGACGTTTGCTTATAGAAAAATGCCATTTAGACTGTCCAATGCTGGTGCCACTTTTCAGCAAGCCATGGACATGGCCTTTCAGAGCCTGATAAATAACATTGTGTTGGTGTACCTTGATGATGTGACAGTTTTCTCTAAGGAGGCGGGCCAACACATGAAACACCTCAGACAAATCTTTGAGAGGTGTAGAGAGTTCGGTATCTCTCTCAACCCGAAGAAATGCGTGTTCGTTGTCCATGAGGGTAACTCCTTGGCCACATTGTTTCCAAAGAAGGCTTGACCATTAACCCAGAGAGAGTTCGCTCCATCCTGGAGCTGTCCTTGCCTAAACATAAGAAAAGCTTTCAGAGCTTTATCGGCAAAATAAATTTCATCCGGAGATTTATTCCGAATTTTGCAGAGGTAGTCAAGCCATTGACCTCTATGCTAAAGAAAGATGAGAAGTTCGCGTGGACAGCGCAAAGGAGGGATAGCTTTGAAGAGATCAAGCAGGCTATCGCCCAGGCTCCTACCTTGATCAGTCCTGACTTCACCAAGAATTTCAACCTCTACACCTTCGGAAATGAAGAGGTAATCTCCGCCATGCTTACCCAAGCAAATGGTGATAACTTTGAACAACCACTTGCATTTTTTAGCCAAGGCCTAGAGGGTTTTGAGGTCTGGTATACATATGTGGAGAAGCAAGTCCTTGCAGTCATATGGAGCCTGAAGAAATTCAGACATATGATGTCCAACAAAAAGATTCACCTCATGGTCCCACATCCCAGCATCAAACATTTCTTGACCAACCGTGATCTGAATGAAAAGAGAGCGGGATGGATCACTAAAGTAATGGAGTATGACATGGATGTCAAGATCACCAAGCTGGTAAGAGGAAAAGGCCTGTGTGAACACCTTGTTGCAGACCTTAAACAGCAAAAAGATGACAGTTTGCTAATTCATGATGCAGCTATAGCAGAAGAACCAGTTGTTATGAAGGATTGGACACCAGACTTGAGGCGTTTCTTTCTCACTGGTGAGTGCCCGCAGGGCTTAATAGGACCAAGAGGAGCTATTTCAGACTCCAATCTCTCCCTTATGTCCTGATTGATGGAATGTTGTTCAGAAGGAATCTCTTAGGGGTGCTTTTAAGGTGCATAGACCCAAGTCAGGCCGACAAGGTGTTGTCCGAGTTCCATGATGGGCCAGCTGGTGGTCACTTTGCTCCTAGGCCTACAGCTGCAAGAATAATGAGCACTGGTTACTGTTGACCATTTTGGTTCTGCAGGCCAAAATCGGTCTCCTTCCCTTGTTCTGAGCCAGTTCAATTTTGGTTGCACAAGTCTTTCGGCAAAAGGAGGGCCCAGTTCAGTGTTTCGATGTAGGGGTCCAATGGCATGATCTTTCCAAGAATTTTGAACTTGAACTTTGAACCATGTTTGGTTCAATGAGTTTGGTACAATGAGTCGGTTCTATTCCCAAAATCTATTACTCATTTTTTGGGACAACGTTTGAACTATTTTGTTCTCCGTCCAGTGGAACTACGGACTCTGCAGGCTGATTTATACGGACTCTGTACGCTAATTTATACGAACTCTGCAAGCTTGTTTCTACAGACTCTGCAGGCTAATTTCTACGGACTCTGCAGGCTGATTTCTACGGACTCTGCAGGCTTGTTTCTACGGACTCTGCAGGCTGATTTTTACGGACTTTGCAGGCTTGTTTCTACGGACTCTGCAAGCTGATTTCTATGAACTCTGTAGGAAAGAAACAAGTTCCCAACACTTAGGCGACAAAAGGACCTTTGCAACTTTTTCGAAAGGCAATTTTAGAGGCCAAACAGCCCTTGCGGAGGGCAGTCAAGCATAAAATGGACCATTCCAGTGCCCTTGCGGAGGGCAGGGAACACTTGCAAAGGGATCAAAGGGAAGGCCGAAAAGGTAAGTTTTTCTTCGAAAAAGTGAACAAGGCAGAAAAGTTGGAATTCCTTCGGATTTGTTCAAGGCAAGAGATGGAGAATTTCTTCGGACAAAATACCCGAAGGAATTCCTTCGGACATTTTGTCCGAAGAAATTCATAAGGCAAAAACAATGTCTTTCGGGAAGATTTTCCGCGGAAAAGAGACAGGATGAATTCTTTTGGACAAAAAGTCCAAAGGAATTCCTTCGGACTTTAGTCTGAGGGAGAATTCGCCCGAAAGAAAAGGCCCGAGGGAATAAGCGGGAAAGAATAAACGAAAGAATTCCTTCAAACAAAATGTCCGAAGGAATTCTTTCGGACATTTTGTCCAAAGAATTTAAAGAGCAAGGCCGTTGAAGGACCCCGAAGGGCAGGTGCCCTTGCGGGGGACTCTCGGCTACCGAAAGAAAGACACTTCTCCAAAGCCGAAGGGACACCTTTCCTTCGGGAGGTTCCAAAGCAAAAGCCCGAAGGAAAGGAAGCAAAAAAGGCCGAAGCAAAGGAAAAAGCCGAAGGAATTGACCAAGGGGTGACGGGCCCGCAGACGTCAAAGTTGGGCACCATGAACTAGCCGTTGGACTCCAAACGTCCGGTGACGTCCCCGAAGCCGTCAAATTCAGGGCAATAAACTAGCCGTTGATCTTTGAAGGCTTGAGCGCGGACCCGAATGCATTCAAAGGCCTTAAGGCCAAAAGGAAGAGCCGCTGAGAGAAGAGCCCAAGGAGCCAACAAAGCTGGGAGGATAGCCGCGAGAGCTCAAATTCCAGAAAAGGACAAAACCAGATAGAGACAAAGCCTGGAAAGGACAAAACTCAAGAGTGAACTCAGCAACCCGCCAAGAAGGGAGCCCAAAGAGCTAAGCACAGAAACAGACAAAACAGTCCAGGTGGCAAAAGGGAGGCGAGTTATTCCTGCAGTTGGAATAGTCTCTGCCAAGTGGTCATCAAGGAGTGCAAACAGTAAACAACGCAACCTGTTTTTTCTCCATTTTGCATTAATGAGCAGACAAACCGCGTGAATATCTTGAAGGAGTAGTCTTGTTTGCAGGAAAAGAGGTGCGGCCCATGCTTTCACATTAATGTTTGAACGCCAAAGTCAAGACTTACAGCCAACACAACATTTTTTTTCAACGTTTTCTCTTCCCGATGCTCTCAACGCACATGGGCCACTTGTAAAAAAGGGCGCCAAAGTCTTTTCCAAAAGCGCCAAAGTCTATTCTTCTTCTCTATATATTGTAAACTTCTCATTTTGAGAAAAAATCTCTTAGCCTATAAGGCAAAGCTCTGCACAAGAATCTCTTGGTTTGTAAGGCGGACCTCTACCGGATTTTACCTTGAATCAAGACATAGCATTTTTACCTCTATTTGAGCTTACATTTTCACATATGTCTATGGCTTTGTTTTGTGTTAAGTCATTTTTCTTTTATGCTTTCACTGAACGATTCCAGCATGTCTAGTGTATTGTGAAGTTTCTTCTTTTGCAGGTCTGTCAGAAGTGTCTGTAGCAGTGTATAGGTGTATGTGAACAGGCTGCCATAGTGTGTCTCAGAACACCTCTGATAGTTCTTCCTCCCTGTATCTCTAGAGGACCCCTAGCTCACTGATGTAGAAGAGTTTCTCATATCAAATGAAGTGTATATCAGCTTGTCCTTGGTGAAAAGTGTATGCTCAAGCTAAGTAGATCAACTTTTTTGGTGTATCACCCTTTAGTTTAGGTTCCATTTTCAGCATCTTTCTCCCTTTTCACCCCCCCCATTGTGAGCAGTAGGAAATTTAGGACCACAGAGATACATCAAAGGGAGCTAGCCCTTATCTAGAGACTCTCCCCCCAGTTTTGCCAGACCCACAGGCAAGAGAGGAGTTTCCATTGTGATGCGTGGAATAGGAGCTCAGCCTCCCGTCAAGGGTGCAATCCACAGCATCAACAGTTTTTTGCACGCCCGATGGGACCATGTTTTAACACTCAGAAAAGTTTCAGGATTGGTGTTGGTCCTGTTACAATAGAACGAATCATTAATACAGCATCTGACCTTTAATCAGGCGATTGTGGGACAAGTTTTGTCCAAAAAATTGAAGAATTTTGGTGTGTTCTTCAACCAACCAGCCTTTGGAGGCTTTTTCATCAACACCAATGGCGACTCCGAGTTGAATCAGCTGGTTAAGCAGTCCTGGTGCCATCAAGAAATCGTATTTTGGTATGTATAATCCCATCGTTCAACATAATGGGCCTTTTATTCCTAGTCTTCCTAGTCTTCCTCAACCTCCTCAAGTCTTTCAACATGATGTCAAGATTCCAAGTTGGAAGAGGGAATATCATGAACTAGCTCAGGAACTTGAAGAGGATAAAGTTACTCCCTGTTCACAAAGGGAAAATTCCAATCCCAAGGTCATGAGTTTGAAGTAAACAATGGAATCATGGGGCAGGAAGGAGGAGAAAGGTTTTGCTCAAAACCTTGAAGAAGGCGAAGTTGCTCCTACTCATCATGATGATGATTGTGACCTCCAAGAAAGGCTCTTCCAAGAAAATATAGCCAGGAGAATTGCAGAGTTGGAGTTCAGAGCGAGATTCCTCAGCCAATGTGTGATGGACGGTTTAGACCAAACAGCAGATTCCATCCCTGAACACACCCCATCTACACACCTCCAAAAGAGATATCAGACCACATCTGATATAGATGAAGTGTTGGCCAAGTGGAAAGAGGAGAATCATTCGATTCTAGCTCAAGGACTGCCTCCTCTTCCACATGGTTTTAATCATCAGCCTTCCACTTCATCCCTTCTCAAGGAGGAACCTGTTTTGCAGGAGGCGAGTGAAGAGCAGAAGATCCAATTTGCAGCTGTTCAGGAAGCTATCATGAGTGACAACGAAGATGAAATTATCATGGATGCTCCTTTTGAAGACATCGTCAGCAATGGAGAAGACGTGGGTCATGCGTACATGCAAATGTTCCAGCAATACGAAGAGGAACGTAAGCATGATGAGCTCTCTCCTCTCTTGTTTGATGAACTTCCTTGTTGCTTTGATGAGGAGGATGACCATGCCATGGAGCCTGAGTTGGAGGAGGATCAGGAGGATGTCTTTGAACAACTAGAAACTCTGGTTCTTGAGCAAGAAAAGGAGAGGCTGGTCCATCTTGAGGAAAGCTTCGAAGAAGAGAGCCTTAAGCAAGAAGGTGATGTTCTGTGGGATGAGCAATTAGTTTGTGACTCCATTTCAAACATCACAACAGTCACCCTTCTTCGAAAAAGCCATGAAGGAGCAGAAGATGAGTTTGACAGGGTCTTCAATGGCGCTGAAGGGAACGGGTCAAACCATGATGCACTGCAAAGGGATTGTGCATATCATAGGGCTTATGGTGACGAGCCAGCAGCCATCGATTTCTTGATGAGACACACCAGCATGAAGGACCAACATTCGACAAGCTTCCAAGAACAAGAAGAGTACATATATGTTGGGAGCATGTTTGACTCTTATCCACTCGGATGCAAGCCAATCGAGGTGGCAGGCAAGAGGAGCAGGTCACCAAGTCTCCATTCCATTCAGCCACTTGTCTAGCATCATAAGTTTTCTTGCCAGGAAGGGGACTTAAGAAATTTTTTCTTTGATCCAGGAGGGAGGCAAATATCCCTGGTTAACTGTACATAGTAGTTTTCTTTCAATTTTCTTTCCTGTTTTCCCTAAGTATTGTTTGCACAGGGAGTGTTTTTTAGCCTTGTGTGTGTTTTCCTTGGTGTTTGGGGTAAAAGCATCATGATTGATTCTTGGCTCTATCGGGGTTGTTGCTAACTTTTTCAAGTTGCATTCTGACTTCGTGCCCAATGGACTTTAAGGCAACTGGCTTCTAAACATAGCAGGCATGCTTCCCCTGGGAGTCGCCAATTTGTTGACCATTTTGGTCCTGCAGGCCAAAATCGGTCTCCTTCTTCCCTTGCTGTTTAGCCAGTTCAATTTTGGTTGCATAAGTCTTTCAGCAAAAGGAGGGACCAGTTCAGTGTTTCGATGTAGGCGTCCAATGGCATGATCTTTCCAAGAATTTTGAACTTGAACTTTGAACCATGTTTGGTTCAATGAGTCGGTTTTGTTGTTCCCAAAATCTGTTACTCATTTTTTGGGACAACATTTGAACTATTTTGTTCACCGTCCAATGGAACTACGGACTCTGCAGGCTTGTTTCTATGGACTCTGCAAGCTGATTTCTACGGACTCTGCAGGTTTGTTTTTACGGACTCTGCAAGCTAATTTCTACAGACTCTACAGGCTTGTTTCTACGGACTCTACAGGCTGATTTCTATGGACTCTGCAAGAAAGAAACAAGTTCCCAACACTTAGGCGACAAAAAGACCTTTGCAACTTTTTCGAAAGGCAAATTTAAAGGCCAAACAGCCTTTGCGGAGGGCAGTTCCGGATCCAAGTGCCCTTGCAGAGGGCAAGGAACACTTGCAAAGGGATCAAAGGGAAGGCCGAAAAGGTAAGTTTTTCTTCGAAAAAGTGAACAAGGCAGAAAAGTTGGAATTCCTTCGGATTTGTTCAAGGCAAGAGATGGAGAATTTCTTCGGACAAAATGCCCGAAGGAATTCCTTCGGACATTTTGTCCGAAGAAATTCATAAGGCAAAAGCAATGTCTTTCGGGAAGATTTTCCGCGGAAAAGAGACAGGACGAATTCTTTCGGACAAAAAGTCCGAAGGAATTCCTTCGGACTTTTGTCCGAAGGAGTTTTCGCCCGAAAGAAAAGGCCCGAGGGAATAAGCGGGAAAGAATAAAGGAAAGAATTCCTTCGGACATTTTGTCCGAAGGATTTAAATTAAAGAGCAAGGCCGTCGAAGTACCCCGAAGGGCAGGTGCCCTTGCGAGGGACTCTCGGCTGCCGAAAGAAAGACACTTCTCCAACGCTGAAGGGACACCTTCCCTTCGGGAGGTTCCAAAGCAAAACCCGAAGGAAAGGAAGCAAAAAAGGCCAAAGCAAAGGAAAAAGATGAAGGAAGTGACCAAAGGGTGACGGGCCCGCGGACATCAAAGCTGGGCACCATGAACTAGTCGTTGGACTCCAGACGTCCAGTGACGTCCCCGAAGCCGTCAAATTCAGGGCAATAAACTAGCCGTTGATTTTTAAAGGCTTGAGCGCGGACCTGAATGCATTCAAAGGCCTTAAGGCCAAAAGGAAGAACTGCTGAGAGAAGAGCCCAAGGAGCCAGCAAAGCTAGGAGGATAGCCCCGAGAGCTCAAATTCCAGAAAAGGACAAAACCAGGAAGAGACAAAGCTGGGAAAGGACAAAAGTCAAGAGTGAACTCAACGACCTGCCAAGAAGGGAGCCCAAAGAGCTAAGCGCAGAAACAGACAAAACAACATAGGTGGCAAAAGGGAGGCGAGTTATTCCTGCAGTTGGAACAGTCTCCGCCAAGTGATCATCAAGGAGCGCAAATAGTAAACGGCGCGACCTGTTTTTTCTCCATTTGCATTAATGAGCAGACAAACCTAGTGAATATCTTGAAAGAGCAGTCTTGTTTGCAGAAAAAGAGGCGCGGCCCATGCTTTCACATTAATGTTTGAATGCCAAAGTTAAGACTAACAGCCAACACAGCATTTTTTTTCAACGTTTTCTCTTCTCGATGCTCTCAACGCACATGGGCCACTTGTAAAAAAGGGCGCCAAAGTCTTTTCTTCTTCTCTATATATTGTAAACTTCTCATTTTGAGAAAAAATCTCTTAGCCTGTAAGGCAAAGCTCTGACCAAGGATCTCTTGGTTTTTAAGGCGGACCTCTACCGGATTTTACCTTGAATCAAGACAGCATTTTTACCTCCATTTGAGCTTACACTTTCGCATATGTCTATGGCTTTGTTTTGTGTTAAGTCATTTTTCTTTTATGTTTTCACAGAACGATTCCAGCATGTCTAGTGTATTGTGAAGTTTCTTCTTTTGCAGGTCTACCAGAAGTGTCTGCAGTAGAGTATAGGTGTATGTGAATACGCTGCCATAGTGTGTCTCAGAACACCTCTGATAGTTCTTCCTCCCTGTATCTCCAGAGGACCCCTAGCTCACTGATGTAGAAGAGTTTCTCATATCAAATGAAGTGTATATCAGCTTGTTCTTGGTGAAAAGTGTATGCTCAAGCTAAGTAAATCAACTTTTTTGGTGTATCACCATTTAGTTTAGGTTCTGTTTTCTGCATCCTTCTCCCATTTCACCCCCCCCATTGTTAGCAAAAGGAAATCCAGGACCACAGAGATACATCAAAGGGAGCTAGCCCTTATCTAGAGACTCTCCCCCAAGTTTTGTCAGACCCACAGGCAAGAGGGGAGTTTCCATTTTGATGCATGGAAGACGGGAGCTCAGCATCCTGTCAAGGGTGCAATCCACTGCGTCAACAGTTACTTCTAGCCTACTCTATTCAGAGACACTCATGCTTGGATACGAAAGTGCCAGAAGTGTGCGCTCTTTGATGGGAAGCAACGGCTGGTTGCCATGCCTTTACAGCCTATTCAGGTGGAATAGCCATTCATGCAATGGGGCCTTGACTTTATAGGGATGATTAACCCTCCCTCCAGTGCTGGACACAAGTGGGTCCTAACCGCCACAGACTACTTCACAAGATGTGTAGAGGCTGTCACTTTGAAGGAAGCCAACGAAAGTGCAATCCTGGATTTTTATGAGGAACTGGTGGCAAAGTTTGGGGTTCCAGCTACCATCATCTTAGATAATGCTTTAGCTTTTTTGGGAACTAAAACGAGTGAATGGGCATTGAAATATGGTATCTATCTTAGCACTTCGTCCAACTACTACCCACAGGGGAATGGGCTGGCTGAGTCCACCAATAAGAATCTGATCAGGATTATCAAGAGGACAATGGAGGAGAATCAGAGGACTTGGCATGCCAAATTGAAAACAGCCCTGTGGCCAGATAGGGTCACTCCAAAGAGAGCAATTGGTAATTCACCATACACGCTTGTGTATGGAAGGGAAGTTAGGCTTCCTATTTCACTTGAGTTGCCAGCCTTGGACTTTGCTCACCAGCTGCAGTTAGAAGAAGGCAATAGCATGGAGGTTAGGATATGCGAGCTGATGGAGCTTCAAGAGACAAAGGACCAGGCTATGGCTTCTATGACCAGCCGCCAACAGCAGACGAAGAAATACTTCGACAAGAGATCTTCATCAAAAGGTTTCTCTGAAGGAGACATCGTCTTGAAATGGGATGCGGACTGAGCTAAGCTTGGAAAGCACGCGAAGTTCGACGCCCTATGGAGTGGTCCATACGTCATCACTCAGTGCAAATAGCACAATGCGTTCCAACTCTCCAGGTTGGATGGTGAAGGACTGTATATTCCAGTAAATGGGATACATCTTAAGCATTATCACTGAGCTCTTCTCCCATCATGTATATATTTTTCTTGTTTTTCCCTATTTTCCCTAAGTGCTTTTGCACATGTTAGTAGTTTTCTTAGTCTTGTGTGTGTTTTCGTTTCCTTTTGGGGGTAAAAACTTCGTGATTGTTTCTTGGATATCACAAGGCTGTTGCTAACTCTTTCAAAGCTGCATCTTGACTCCGTGCCCAATGGACTTTGAAGCTACTAGTTTCTAAGCATAGCAGGCATGCTTCCCCTGGGAATCGCCATTTTGTTGACCATTTTGGCCCTGCAGGGCAAAATCGGTCTCCTTCCCCTGTCGTTCTGAGCCAGTTCAATTTCTGGTTTGCACAAGTCTTTCAGCAAAAAGAGGAACCAGTTCAATCGAGTGGTTCAATTGTTTGGTTCAAACGAAAAGTTGAAAGGGGGTCTTGCAAAGCCCGAAGGACAAGTGCCCTTGCAGAGGGCAGTCAGGCACAAACTGGACTTTTCAAGCAGGCTATGGAGGGCAGTTCCGGACCCAAAAGGTACCCTTGCGGAGGAATCAAAGACAAGGCAAAAGGGCAGAGTTTTCCTTCGGAAAAAGGACAAGGCAAAGATAGAAGAAAAGGCTAAGGCTGAATTACTTCGGACAAATGTCCGAAGGAATTCCTTAGGACATTTTGTCCAAAGAAATCCTTTGGAAGAAAATCCCGCGGCGATAAAAAACAAGGCAAAACCTTCGGACAAAAATTCCAAAGGAATTCCTTCGGACTTTTTGTCCGAATAAGTTTGCCTGACAGAAAATCCGAAGGGAGAAGCCCGAAGAAATTCACCTGGGGAAAAGCCCGACCGAAAAAGGCAAGCGGAAAAAAACATGAAGGAAACATATCCTTCGGACAAAATGTCCGAAGATGTTTTTGTCCGAAGGATGTGACTAACAAAAGGAGCCCGAAGGACCCCGAAGGGCAGGTACCCTTGTGGGGGACTCTCGACCAAAAATGAAGGGACCTTTCTCCAAGCCCGAAGGGACACCTTCCCTTCGGGAGAGTTGAAAGACAAAGGCCCGGACAAAGGAAAAAAGGCCGAAGGAAAGAAAGCCGAAGAAATTGCCAAAGGAGATGACGTCCCCGAAGACGTCAAATTCAAGGCAATCAAATAACCGTTGGTCTTTAAATGAAAGGCGCGAATCCGAAGGAATTCAAAGGCTTAAAGCCAAAAGGAAGAGACCACCGAGGAGGGAGCCCAAAGAGCCAAAGAATTAGCAGAAGATAGCCCTCGAAGGACGAAGGACCCAGAAAAGACAAAACCAGGAAGAGAAAAGAGCCAAGTGTAGAAACGGACAAAACAGTCCAAGTGGCAAAGGAAGGTGTCGACTCAAGGAGTTACTCCAGCGGTTGACACAGTATCTGCCAAGTAGTCATCAAGGGGCGCAAACAGTGAATGACACGACCCATTTTTCTTCACTTTGCATTGATGAGCAGACAAACTACGTGAATGCCTTGAAGAAGTGGTCTTGTTTGCAGACAGACAGCGCAGCCTATGTTTTCACGCATGACGTTTAATGTATTTAAAACACCTAAAGTCAAAATCGGAGCCGACACAGCATTCTCTTTCAGCGGCTTCCTCTTCCCAATGCTCCTAGCACACGTAGGCCACTTGTCAAAGGGCGCCAAAGTCTTTTTCAAAAGGGGCGCTTTTGTTTTCTTCTTCTCTATATATATTGTAACTTCTCATTTGAGAAAGATATATCTCTCATATTGTAAGGCGAAGCCCTGCCAATTTTCACCTGGAATCAATAAAATATGCATTTTTACCTCTATTTTGGTTGGATATATCTCTGATTGTGTCTGAGTGTTAGCCATGTGTTCAGTGATTTCTTTTCTAATGCTTTCACAGGGTTGATACCAACACATCTGGTATAGACAGAGCTCCATTCCTGCAAATAACAAGAACCGTTGTATCTGGGGCG
This sequence comes from Torreya grandis, assembly GCA_037957365.1. Taxonomy (NCBI): domain Eukaryota; kingdom Viridiplantae; phylum Streptophyta; class Pinopsida; order Cupressales; family Taxaceae; genus Torreya; species Torreya grandis. The sequence continues at coordinate 315,720 of JARHVA010001751.1, read as the reverse complement.
CAGAGGCAGAAGAAGGTTATCAGACAGTGTGCTTTTCCTACAACGCCTGTGGTAAGTTCATTTTCTGTGTGTTTCCATTAAAGCCTCCCTGTTAAGTTCTCTGCAATCTGGTCCTTTTACCAGTTAAAGTGTATGTATGTGTTCTTATGGTTCAAAGTGTGAGTATGAGTAGATCAAACTTGTTTGGTGCATCACTAGCTTAGGTTAGGTTCTGTTTTTCTTTGTAATCCTTCTCCTTTTTCAACCCCCCCCATTATATATATGTATCAGCACTATTATTGGAACAACTAAAAGATGCATCAAAGGGAGCTAGCCCTTATCTAGCGACTCTCCCCTCAGTTTTTCCAGACCCACAGGCAAGAGTGGAGTTTTAATTTTGCCGCGTGGAAGACAGGAGCTCAGCATCCTGTCAAGGGTGCACTCCACTGCGTCAACAACAAGCATGCTGATTCTTTGAATATTCAATTAGTATGTGATCCTTCGAAGAGGCTGAAATTTCTGAAAGTGAGCAAAATGTAGGATTTCTCGACAATGCATCAGCAACAAGATTATTTTTTTCTTTGACAAATTCAATGTCAAAATCATACCCTTGTAGCTTACCCAACGTTGTTGTTTCTCATTTAATCCTTTTTGCTCCATGAAATATTTGAGGCTATTATGATCAATCCTTACTATAAACTTGCTGCCCACAAGATATTGGCAAAACTTTTCAAGTGCATGCATGATTGCCAACTTCTCCTTATCATATGTAGAGAACCTCCTTTCAACTTCATTCAATTTTCGGCTCTCATAAGCAATGGGATGCTTGTCTTGCATCAAAACAGCCCCAATACCAATATCGGATGCATCACACTCAAGCACAAACGGTTTAGATAAATCCGGTAAAGCCAAAATAGGACAAGTACTCATTACCTTCTTAAGTTGATCCATGATCCTTTGAGTCTCATCCGTCCACATGAAAGCATCCTTCTTTGTCAAATTTGTCAAAGGAGCGGTTAATGAAGAAATCCCCTTCACAAACCGTCTATAGTATGTGCATAGACCAACTCAATTGTGACATGTTCTTGGGTGGTGGCCAGTCAAGTATAGCTTGAATCTTCTCCCTATGTGCCTTCACTCCACCATTCCGAATGACATATCCCAGATACAATAGCTCTGTCATACCAAACTCGCTCTTAGAGGCTTTCGCAAAAAGAAAATTAGTTGCTAAGATACTCAATACCTCATCAAGGTGCCGAAGATGCTCTTCCCATGTCTTGCTATATAGTAAGATGTCATCAAAGAAAACCAACACGAATTTCCGCAATGTCTTATTGAACACATGATTCATGCAAGACTGAAAAGTAGCTGGAGCATTTGATAATCCAAAGGGCATCACCAAATACTCAAAATGTCCATAGTGGCACCTGAAAGCTATTTTGTGTACATCCTGCTCCTGAACTCTAATCTGATGGTATCCTAAATGAAGATCTATTTTGGAGAAATAGACTGCTCCATGTAGCTCATTCAACAACTCATCAATACGAGGAATAGGATACTTGTTCTTGATGGTCTTCTTATTAAGTGCATGATAATCTATGCACATCCATATTGTACCATCCTTCTTCACCAAAACAACAAAGGAAGCGAAAGGACTAGAACTAGGCTGTATATGCCCTGCATCCAACAATTCTCAAACAGTCTTCTCAATCTCATCCTTGAATCATTTAGGATGACAGTAGGGATCCGTAACCACTGGTTTGCTATCCACAAGCTCAATGACATGCTCAAATCCACGATCCGGAGGTAGTCCATGTGGTAAATCCGAAAACACCAAACTATGCTTGTCCAACAAGTCCTGTATATCAACATGATATCTACGTTGTCCTGAATCAAAAGACTTATCTGAAATAAAACACTGCACTGCCCACTCAGTCCCTGAATGCCAAAAAAATCTCTCCATCCTCTTGGCTGAAATAAGTCTAGGTGCCTCTGAAGATAAGCCCCGTAACACTACCTTCTTACCATCTGTTGTAAAACTCAATTGCATAGTTTTGAAGTTCGTGACATGTGGACTTATAGAATGCAACCACTGAACACCCAACACAACATTGGTGTCCTCAACGTCAATCACATAAAAATCATCAGTAAGGGTGTCGTTACCCAAAGTCATACTCAACTGTGGCACAAGATTAACACAACACAATGTGCCATTCATTGTCTTCACACGGAAACTATCATGCTGTTCAACTTTGAAACTCCGCTTCTTCACATAGGACACATCAATGAAGTTGTGAGTAGCCCCACTATCAATCAATACAACTCGTTGTCCCTGCATAACACCCTTAACTCTGAAGGCATTAAAATGAGGAGTGGTAAAGAGAGTTGCAATCGCACCCTTCATCTGTGCCAAATCATCTTGATGCTCATCTGCGCCTGACTCCCCATCCATCTGCTCCTGTTGCTCATCATGACCCTGGGTCTCCTCCAACTCATCCTCACTAGGCTCCTCGAAGACCTCAATACAGTGGCTTTGTCCCCACTCTTACACTTATGTCCAGGTGTCTAAGGCTCATGACAATCAAAGCAAAGCCTCTTCTGTCTCAACTCGTCCCTCAAATCACGAGATATCCCACCAACTGGCCTAGTATATTCTGGTTTCTTGTCCTTCCTCTATGGCCAATTCTGCGGTGAGGATCTTTGCAGAAACTTGCTAGGAAACCTAGCTTGTGGTGTAGATAACTCCATATTCCTTACACGCATAATAGCATCCTGCAAGGATGGTGGATCAAAAGCTTTGACCCAACCTCTGAGAGGTTCTGACAAACCCTCTATGAACCAAGAAACCAACCTCTTCTCGATCACATCAGAAACCATAACTGATAATCGCTGAAACTTTGAAATATATGCATCAGATGTCCCAACTTGTCTCAACTGAGCCAACTTTCTGGAGTGTGCCTCTGAATCCTTACAATCAAACCGTTCTATCAATGTAGTGCAAAACTGATCATAAGAGACTATTGCTCCATGTCCTTGTGTCACTAACCCATGACACCACCACTCATGTGCAGCGCCTTCAAGGTGAAGGGTAGCAAACTTGATGGCCTCAATCTCCATCTGATTCAGGGCAAGATAAGTGTCCAATTTTTGAATCCAAGCTCTAGCCGTACACTTGGATGATCCATCAAAACTAGGTAGGGATAGCTGTCCCAACCTCTTCTGCAACCCATAATTCTGCTTCCCTTGATTTTGTTTTTGCTTGGGCTTTGTGTGCTTGGTGACCTCCAAGTAGTCCCTGAAAGAGATAGCTGATTGAAAATATGGTCCCAAAGCTTGATACTTAGCTAATATTTCAGCATCTTCATTATCTTCTATAGGTTCCTCTTGTGTATGCTCATCCTCTTGTATGAAAGTGGGCATGAACGGTCTAGATTGTGACGAACCAGTGGATTTGTTGGTAAAATGTTCCTTATTTTTTGCAACTTTGCTACTTCTCTCTCTGTATGCATTAAAATCCTTCCATGTTTTGTGTTATGAACCATCTAACTCAAATAAAGATTGTTATCATGTAATAGTCTCAGCATTTATGAAAACATTTGTTTTGCTTCTTCATTTGATGATGGTGGCTGATTGGTGTCCACCATTAATTCCTTCTGCTTTTCCAAGCTATGACCACCCTTCCCATGCATGCAGTCAACCCAAACAGGCTGCCAAGTTCTTGCAACTCCAATACCGCTATAGTAATTCCAAATAGGGATAATAGAAAAACAATGATATCTCCAAAAATATGCAATAAAAAATTCTGATATTTTATTTTCAAATAAAAATCTCTTCAACAAACTCAGACCTAAGCTCAGATTATTTTTCTAATTTTTTAGGAATTTTTGAATATTTTTAAGTACAAAAAAGTTGCAGAAAATCCACTAAACAACCCAAAATTTACAGAAATGTATTACAATGATTCATCTTAAAATTTTAGAGTTTAACAGAGATAAATATGCAAATTTTTAATACCAAATATACCTCAAAATGTTTTAGAATTATTTCCAAACCTAGCCAACCCTCAAAATGGCGCTAGACTCCCAAAATGGTTAATGCTAGGTATATTTTATGTGCTCCTTAGTAGCCATCCACCAAATGCTCAGAAATTGATGATTTGCAGTTGTAGAAATTTCCAGATTTGAGTCTTCAGCACTGAAATTCTCCTCAAATTTGGCCACCAAACCTGATGAATACTTGCAGCCTAGAAATAACAATGTTCTAGGGTTTCACAAACTGGAGTTCTTCCACTGAAACACACTCTTTCGACTAGGAAGAGTCTGTATGTCTCACCGAAATCAGGGATACTTAAGGGTTTCAATCCTCAAGCCAAGTTGTGGCAGCAATAAATAGAAAACTTCATCACCTAATGCCCAAAATGAATCCTCAAAGAGTTATATAATAACTCTTAAAAGGAAGAAATAATCTCCACCCTTGAAATTCCACCTCTTAATCCAATGGTCCCAAATAAAACCCTAAAGTTTGCACTTATGAGCTCCTAGAAGATGCACGCCCCCCTTTGGCAATTTATCACATGTTTTAAAAGTCACTTTTAGTACATGAAAATGGGACAACTTAAGTCATTTGGCTACGAAACTCTTAAGTTGCCTAAAAAGATGTGCCCATAACTTAAAATAACTTAAGTTCACTTAAGTTGCATCAAGAGACGTGCACACAACTTAAAAATAGAATTTAGAACAAGCCAAAGACTCCATATCTTACCCAATGTTGCTCTATGTCCTCTTCCTCTTAGGTAATCCAAGGAAAGGACAGCCAATCTGCTGCTAATGATCTTGATTTGAGTTGGGGACATTACAATTTACAAACGGACCATATCTAAGAGGCTTAAGCTTCCTTGTTTTTACCTTGGAGTCCTCCTTTGCTCAAGTACAGCCATATCTTGTCCCCAACAAGGAAACTATGTTGAACTCTATGTCAGTCATGTATTTCTTTGTACTTTGCTTGTGACCCCCTTAACCTATCTTGCACTTGGAGCTGCATTTACCAAGTGGAATGCTCAGCTTTGTGAACTTTTGAGTTCACCTTTCCTCATCCCTTGTGTGGCTTATTGGCATCCATAAATGATTGTTGGTAAAAACCATCAACAACACAATGCCCATAATGCCTTGTACAATCCTTTTTTAGCAACAATGGTAGTAGCATTGAACCCACCTTGCTGCCAAGGAATCGAGACACCACCTCCACTAGCACTTGATGCTCTTGTAATGGGAATAAATCTGCAAAACAACTATACTACACACGATGGAACAATAACCAGCTCTAATACCAATATTTACAATCAGGGACTTTAAGGTGATCAAGGCTTGGTAAGTCCACATATAGCTAATATGGTGTTGAAAGCAAGGCATTACAGCATGGGAAAAAGAAAGAAAGAAATTATGCTAATGTTCACTAGTGACCAAATGAACTCAGCATGATTCAAAACTAGAAAGTTACGTGAAAAAAAAAAATCCTCTTTTAAAGATCTAATAGAACAAGGTATACGGGGCTTAAATTTTTTGCCAAAAGTCAAAACTTTTTTTTGGCGTGTCATCAACAAGAAAACTCTCACTAACAATGTCCTAAATTCTTGATAGTGAATTTTATTGTCAATGTATCCGAATAGCATGCTCACAAATGATTCTAATGATCATATGCTTTTCAAATGTGCTTTTGCCGAAGGAATATGGAGCTAAATGGGTCATTATCTCTCCTTTTGAACCTTTAAACATGGAGCATAAATGGTCCAATTTGCATGTCAATTCGGTGTACATTTGATTGCTTCATTCCCTTGTTACCATTTTTGGTTGTTGGGATCTTTGGCTTGAATGAAATAGTAGTCTTTGTGAGGCATTTCTCTCTCCACACAAAGAATCATCCTAAGAGTTGTTGTCAATGCTAGAATTAGAACTATGGGTTTAGTTCACTTTTGAGGACAACCCGTAATTTTAAAGTGGTAGGCCTTCCTTTATTCAGGGAATGGAAATTTCCAGTCTATTACAAGTTTCAAAGGTTTTCCGTCTCATCCCATGGCAAGTGCCCCGAATTGCCCCCGTCCTATTATGTTTTTAAATCTATATTGCCATGAAACAGAAATGGAAACGGGTACGAAATGCGGAAATGAAGATTTTTAAGAACTCTTGGTTTGGAAACATCCATACAATATACTATAAAAAATATAAATATATAAAAAAATTATATTTATATATATAAAAACAATGAATAATACTCATTTTTAGTCCATAAAAGATAAAACACTTGAAAAATTATAAATATACTACTCATTCAAACTTCAAAGACAAAATGTATATCTAAATCTAGAATATATCATCTAGATTGTCCTCAAAAGCATGAATGTCACTCCCACTAGCTCCACTCCTTGCAATGGCTGCCTCCTAAATTCCTCCTTGCTCTTGTAAAAAAAAACAATAATGAGAGTATGTTTTTCTTGGCATCGAGTGTTTTTATATAGGTTTTAGATAGTGTATTCTAGAAGATTAGGGTTTCTTTTTAATATTTAAGCTTTTTATTTTATTTGGTCAAGTGTTTTTCCGCCATAAACATCCCAGAAATGCCTAGGTACATGACTTAAATGTCTGGAAAGTTTCCACACGTCTCTGGCACATGCCTGGGCATTTCTGGTACGTTTCCAGAGAGTTTCCAATGAGTTTCCATACCGGATACTTTTCTAAGGCTGAAACGGGGAGTCCTGGGATGTTTCCTTGCAATGTAGTGTTTTTTCAAACATCAGTTTAAATGCATCTAGCTTGGGTATTCACGAGGATGTGGGAATTGGTGGTGCCATAAGGACATCCCTTAGTACACTTGCTATTAGCATAGCAAAACTTATTGGTGGAGATATTTTGCTCCTAAATATTGTAATATTATTCTTCTAACATTAACAACCTTCCCTTCAAGTGAGGATTCACATTCTAAATGCCACAACTTGTTTCAATCTTATAGAGATCGAATTTTCGGCCAACTTCTGAAGTGGGTAAGTCTTTCTTTTGTTTTACAATAGCTTCTACTATGTGTTCTATACTAGACTGCCAGAAATGCAATGTTGGTAAGCTTCTCTAGATGTACTCAAGATGGATGGGTAACCAATGACTGCACCCACACCTTTGATTACCAAGTGGCTAGTTGAAAGAGCAACAACCATTTGACATCTGCCTCGTAGTAACAGCAGCAATGTGACAACCCAAATGTCTCAAAACAATACCAGACAAACACAAGTACTTTGCTAGACACCTTGTTTCTCTCTTTGGGGGATAACATTCATTAAACATTTTATGCTTATCTATAATCATGTTGGGTGCTTGGTTAGTTGAACTTTTTTAATGCAACCAAGTGACTTGGAACCTCCAGTCACCACCACAGTAACCCTGTTTCAACTGAGGCATCGTTCATCGGCATCCTATCCTACTTTTGATGGCTGTGTATTTTTCCTCCATATTTCAGACACCCTATCTTGTCCCATACTTAAATTCCTCTTCTAAAAATTAGATCCCATCTGTGTTTCAAATTTCAATGACTGCAACTGCATTTTTCCTCTTTTGATTTGTTGAATCCTCGTCATTTTTCATCCCAAAGTTTTTAACGTAATGAAATGTTTTGCATATTCATATGTTTACAATGAAATTGTGTTATGGACTGCCCCAGTTGTACCTGCACTCAATGACAAGATTTAATGCCAACGACAAGAATACCTACACCCCACACAATTCTGTAATCAAAACACACTAGATCTGGTATGAGTGGAGATCATCACCAAACAACGACTTACAAATGGTGCCCCTTGACTTTCATTACCCTAAGGCATCACTAATATGGGATTCCATCGACTCTCTCTATATCACCCAACCAATTTAAGGTAGCATATAAAATAATGCAATAAATCCATAAAGCACATTTAGTTCCATCCTTTCATTTCATTAAATTTCACTTCTTTTGGATACAGTCCTGCTGCCCAGCTACCATAGGTCTTCACAGACACCTAATCACCTAACTATCATGGGCTTTCATGGGTACTTGACATTTTTCAATGACACAACTATCATGGGCATTTCATGGGTTTTAGAGATACTCAACTACCATGGGCCTTCATGCTCTTTTCATTGATACCCAATCACCTAATAATGATGGGCCTTCATGGGTGTTTTACATCAATACATAATTACCCAACTATTAACTTGATGGGCTTTCATGGGTATCAATATCATAATAAGCAACAACATACAAGATTAATATTCTAAACCCTACTAATAACACCAAGACCCCACAAATTTTTTTATTTCAATAAGCTGAAAATACAATGCAACTGAAATCTTTTATTGTAATGAGCTGAATGCTCATGAATACTGATGACAAGACAGCTGGGTATTGAAATAAAACATACATAAATACCTGGTTATATAATATGCAGAGTGCAACCGAATTTTACTATGGATATACAACAGAAAACATTCATTACAGATTTGTGTTGAACATCTAATCATAAATACAGCTTACGATAGGGTACAAAAGTACTGAAGCAGCGATACAAATCACTATAACAGAGGTACGGATCACTATAGCAGTGTTGTAGCAAACTGAAAATGGAATAAATTTTAATCTTTCGGCACAAATATGATTCTTGGATAGAATCACCACAACTGGAATTTGAGGGTTTCCATCCTCCAATCCTACACACCAAAGGGTTTTCATCCTTGGGTGAAAAGAACACAAAGGCTCAAGCTCTGGAATAGGGTTTGATTTCAATGAGTAATGAATAAAAATTCATTTTGAGCCCAACTCCTTTTACAATAATCCTTTTAATACCAACCCTAAAAGCATTTAAAATATTTTAATAAAATATTATTTTTTGCCCTGCTTTATAATAATAATGTGTCCTTTTACCATGTTATAAAAAATAAAGTGACTTAGGATCACTTAAAATATTATAATTAAATCATTTCATTAACTTTATCCCCTAGCCTATAAGAAATAAGGAATAAGCTATGGGTCCTCTCATTAGATTAATTTGAAAAATGGGACATGGCACCAAATCACAAGTTGGAGTTAACAAAAAGGGACTTAACAACATGTAAGATAGTCTACGGATCCCTACCAAATGAAGGGTCGAACATAGGGGCATCTGATAGTGCTAAGAAGGTAGAGGAATGTTCAATGTTGACCTTCTTAAGAGGGAGACTTGTATTCAAAAAACCATGCCGAGCCATGGCTACCCCATCAAATCAATCTTTAGAAAAACAAAAGTTGCCAAAGTTCACCAGTGACAGATCAGAAGATTCAGTATGACACTATCATACTTGCATGACTATTTGGACTACCAGTGGGTAGACAGATGATTAGATGTGGTTAAGATGCTTCCCCGCTACCCTTTGGGGAATGGCCATCTATCAAGTACCGACAAAGCAACTTGGGCAACACTTAGGCAAGTGTTCAAAAAGGAATTCAATCCCTTGAGGGATGACAACAAGCTTGTCATGGAAATCTACAACACCAAACAAGTTAAGCATGATACGGTTTGGACGTACAATAGGAGACTCAAGGAGTTACTTGGAAAACCTGAGAAGGAACCAACCAATGGGCTGAAAAAAGAGGTGGTGTATTGAAGAGTGGGTTCCCTCGTTGAGGAAAAAAATGAAGGTAGTCCCACTTTTGTCATACGAAAATGCCTATAACCGAGCGATGAACATCGAAAGTGAGAATAAAACATCACCCTTGCACACAAGAAGACAAAGTGAAGATGAGGACTTTGATTCAAGTGACAGCAAACTAAGATCTGGGCAAACCTTGAGAAACGACATGCTTCGGATGATGAAGGAATTAAAGGGAGACGGTAAGAATGAAGGTGAGGATATTTTGTGTGAGATTTGTCAAATTACAAAACATTCAATCAAGGACTACTTGTACAATTTGCAGAATAAGAGTGCCCAAGTACTTTTCACACAAGGAGAGCCATTGACACCACCAACCACTCTACCAAGGAATTATCTAAGACAAAATAATAGTGGTGGTTGGAGTAGGATTCAGTAGGACTCCAAAGGATGGCCAGTTATATGGTGTTGGGAGTGCAATGAGGGGGACCATTTTGCAAGAAATTGCCCTAACCAAAATGACACTAGACTTATTTGTAGATGTTGTGGGCCTTGGAACAATAACAATGGCAATTGTCCAAAGCAAGCCACCTTGAATATGATTGATGTAGCTGAAAGCAAGGAAGTTATGGCAATTATCAAACAAGGAGTGAATAAATCCAATTACCCTAACCCATGTACAGAGAAGGAAAGGCTCACCGAAGTAAGGGTGAAAGCCGAGAGGGCCATGGTTGAAGAACAATGTCAGTTGAATAAACATACAAGCAACCGTAATGAGCAAATTGGAGTTCGACAAATCTATTGCATAACAGTTCTTGCAAACAACTATACTTGTGACGATATGTGACTTATTGCAAAGCATTCTAGAATTCAAGAATGCTCTCACTGCTACCATACAAGACGTTAGCCAAAACATGGAGCATACAATGGCACACCTAATGTCAGGTGATGGGGTGAGGAAAAAACGGAAGGATAAAACCATAGTTGAGCCACCCTTGGTAGGTGAACAATCGATTGATCCTATGCTTCTGACAATGAACGTAGCTCAATAGTCAAAAATTGTGCATATGGAAGTTTTGGGTAGGAATTTGAAAAACACCATCATCGATAGTGATTTTGGTGTGAATGTTCTTCCAAAAGAAACTTGGAAGAGTCTTGGAAGCCAAGTATGTGGCCTCTGACATTCCAACTGGTAGGAGCAGATCAAAGAGGGCATTAAGGTATTGAGTGTACTGATGGGTCAAAAGGTAATTATAGGAACCTGACCTTTTTTGCTGAATTTTATAGTCATCTTGTTGAATAAGATAGCCTATGATGCACTTTTGGGTTGGAGTTGGTTGACAACAACCGAAACCGATCATAATTGGAAAAAGAATTTAATCTTCATTGAAAACAAAGGATGGAAGTATGTCATAGACTTAAATAATCAAGCAATCAGTGAGGAAGCAACCTCATCATACTCATCGAATCCGGATTTCGAAGAAGAATGCTCAATTGACGTGAACCTAGGTATGATGGAGACGAATAATCAAGGGCTCTTGGAGTTACAGTCATACTCCAACGATGAGACAAACTCCCTCAATGGTTTGCTCCATTGGCAGATGGAAGTCTATGAAGTGTTCTAGTCGAATTGTAATATTGTCGAGATCATGGAGAAAAAAGATGGCCAAGGTGGACACTAGGATGGGTAGAAGCTAATGTCGATGATGCCAAGTCCAAAATTGACAATGTCATTAATGTCACTTTTGGCCTACCCACTAGAGTTAAGAGAATACAATGCCAATGTCAGGGGTACAAAGTTTGATGATAAGTTGGCCTATCACTTTGACCAAGGAGTGGACATGCAATCCAAGGAGCCAACAATGAAACTGTATGGGGAATATAGAAATACAAATGTAATAAAAGATGTGGTACAACCACCTGAAGTACAACCTAATTTGGAAGTATGGTTGAATATGCTCGAACTGGATGAACATCGAGGGATGGTACAACGGGCAAAAGAAGTCACAAAAAAAGAAAGTATTGGCATGATAAATATCTCAGACAAATGATTTTCAAAGTTGGAACGCTAGTTCTTATGGTATAATGGGAGGTGCGGAATTAAGTCGAGAAAGTCTAAAGTGTTATGGCTCAAAATCTTAAAAGTTTTAGGAATATTTGAAAATAGCGTTGTCCAGTTAGAGAATCTAAATGGAACATTGGTTAAAGGCATGGTAAACCACTCTAAATTAAGATTATAAAAAACGTGGGTTGAATATATGAATTTAATTGAAATCAAGCCAAGGCAAGACTTGATGCAAGGGCCCACCAATAAAGAAGAGGTACAGTCAGCTATATATTCACAGGAAAAGGTTAGGAGGCACAAAGGCAAATTGATGATCCACTTTACCACCTTTTGTATGCCCCTCTTTTGCTAGTGAAACATATACTCGGTCAAAACTCCCTGTATGGCTTGTTTGGTCATATTATACCATATGATCTCCCAAACCATGTGCAACCAACCATACAACCAAACCCCTCACTACCCACCGTACACACATAGCATGCAATGATCGTTGTACACTCATAGCAGTAAATGCTCCCCATATGCCCACGGTAGTCATTGACCACCATATGCTCCAAACTTCTCCCTATATGCTCGCCACCACTAAAACAATCGTATGTTCACCATGGTTGCCCTATTTGTCCTATGCAAAAGATAAACCCATTGTATGGCCCTCATGTATGTCCTCTCCATCAAACCATGTTGAACGTCCAACGTACACTGCCCAACTCAACATTCTTTCATTGTACGGACTAGGAGTTGCAATTTCCATTCAATCTATCGTATGTCCAGCTTTGGATGAAAACTTATCTTTGCACATACCCCCATAGGGCAGCATGCCAAGTGCTATTCCATTGAAGTAGGTAACACCATATGACCATATTAAAATTGGATTTTCATAACATAAACCCACATTTTTACTCTACCATCTATAGGATTTCCATAGCTTGCACAAGAACAAAGATAGTTTTTTTAGTTTTTTTGGCATCCAATAATGGAAGACCATTTGGAAACTCAACATACAATGCTACATTTTCAAGATCTTTCAACAACACTTTTTTAGTGAAATTTGGCTATTGTCATGACTTTTCAAGGGTTGCAGAAGTCTCAAATTGTGTTGCTTCCAACCCCCACTTTTGTTTTACAAAAAGAAAAAAAAAGTGATTTTAAATCAGGCCAAGTGAAACATGTTTTTTCTTGCCTCCGGAAAGGTTGCAAACTTTCTACATCAATAGCATGATTTCTATCTTCCCTATTCATTCTAATTTTTATCATGTTTTGTATGACTTGTGTCAGAAGGGACTTTGACTTGTTTAAAGGGGGGATAATGTAGACCATAACATTCATATTGTCATGGTTATCAATGTAATTAGAAACAGATGTGACAAGGCAAAAAAATGGGCATATATTGTGAGTTTATCCACAACAACCATGGTGACATTTTTTCCCTTCGGACTTAGGCAATCCTGTAATGAAATCCATGAAAACCTCCTCCCACCTCTGGGTAGAAATAGATAGAGGCTACTGTTAGTAATTTGGCCTATCAAGGCCAAATTACTACCCCTACTATTCGAAACTTTCCCCAGAACAGTCAATTTCCCTATATAGCTGGTCAAACTGGTGAATTATAGTCTAAAGGCATGAACAAAGGGATATGTAGGTAGTCAAAGTATCAAATACAGTCATGATGAGGACTACAACAATGTTACACAATCAAGTGTGTTCACAAGGATGATATGTTGAAATAAGAAAGGTCTTTATCAAGATTTAGTGACAAGTACTTATGATCATAAGGAGAATACCTGAACAACCCATTAATGGGGTGAAAGACAAGCATGGAGATGAAGGTTAAGGTGGCAATGAGTTTTCGCATATGGTTCATGTTTGCCAATGGACTGATCAAGCAACCATGAAGAGGAATGATGATCAAATCTGCCTTTGAGCCTTCTTTGAGGCCATGGTGACAAGGCAACTAATGCATCAGGCATTAAGGAATATATATTAAGAGGCTAGTAAAAGAGACCTACTGGTCTATATAGCTACAGCGATCCTTAAGACTAGACCTACAGGCCTGTAGGTTCACTTACAGATGAAAGCAAGGGATCAGAAGCAAGAGTACAGGTTTATTTTTTTGGACTTTACACCAAGTGTTTTCTTTCCCAAGTGTTGTCTTAGAATTTTTTCGGGCTAAGAGTGGGAACAATTTCCTCAGACTTTTTGTCCGAGGGAAAAGAAATCCGAAAAAGGACTTTGCAAGAATTCTGAAAGAATTAAAGGTTCATTTGTTTTTTCCAAAGGACAGACAGTTCGGCAAAGGGAAAAGGTGCAATTGAAGAAACCCAAAGGGTATGTGCCCTTCGGGAAGGTTCATTACAAAAATCCCAAAGGGTATGTACCCTTCAGAAAAACTCAAAATCCTTCACAAAAAGCCCGAAGGAAACATTTCCTTCAGACTTTTTTTCTGAAGCAAACAATTGGCAAACCCCGAAGAGTAATGTGAGATATAATTCCCGTAGACAATTTTTTTGTGGAAAAATAACCAAGGAAAATCCAAAAAAATAAATAAGGAAATGAACAATTCCTACAGGGAAATAACCAAGGGAAAACCGAGAGGCAATAAAGCCGGAAAGAAAAGACAAGCCAAGGGAAAATAGACACAGGAAAGTCACAGACAATTTGTCCAAGGATATCAAGGAACAAACAGAGACAAGCCACAAACAAATAAACAAAGAAGAAAGCCACAAACAGAAAAGCCCTGAAGAAATGCATCCATAGAAGCGAAGAACTGAGAGCAGAAGACCGAGAAATAACAAGGAATTCAATCTGAATGCATCTCACTCATCAAGATTCTTGTCCATGCAGGCAAGGGCTATTTATAGTGGATTGGTCAAAGCTTCAGTTGACTGTTTGACAAAATCACACTTCTGCTTTGTTTTCATGCAATCCAAAGCTTTCAACGTTTTAAGCAGTTCAAGCAGAGTTCTCCGTCCAAAATGTGGCATAGCTTTTCATGCAAGTGGAGACCATTGGAGGTTGACTGGTCTTGAGTTGGAGTTGACTAGACAACCTTGTTTTCCATGCAAAGGGGAATAATCTCTTCTTCCAACTCAGCGTTCAAACAAATCAAATGGAGTTCTTTATTTAGAGATTTGGCGTCGCATTCCATGCAAAGGAGAAGTTTGACTTTCAATGGACCCACCATCCATACTTCTACACCAACCTTGGATTCATGGATGTTTGGAGATTTTTGGAGAGTGTATTTTTTATTTTAAATATTAACCTTTCAAACTTGGCATCACTGCCATACTTCTACGCCAAGGATTGGAGAGGCATGCAAATTTTGTAAAGGGAAAAGGTTTTTTTGAATATTCTAAACATTGTAAAAGGTGTTAAGTCTTGAGTTAATTAACCAAGACTAACCCTTCCCCTTTTTTGAACTCCACTTAGGGCTATTTTAGGTTTTGGAAAGCTTATTTATTGGCTTAATCAAGCCATTTAGAGGGATCCCTAAAGTTGGAAGAAAAGAAATTGTAAGCTAGACCAGTGATCAATAAAGAAGTTTCTATTTTGAATCTAAGTTTTTAGAGAAGAATAGTGTGTATTTGATTGTGCATCAGCATATAAGTGAGATGTATCTCCTTTTGCAGGTCCCTTCCTCACCTATCTTTCTCTATCTCACCCTTTTGTAGGTCATTTGAAAAGGTTTTCAACCCTTCATCTGAAATATTTTTGCTTAAGGACAAAAATATAAATTTCATTTGATTATATGTGTGCATTGATTTCAGTAACTTCAGAGGATTTGAACAATTCAGATGCATCACCCCATTAGATAGGATTTCCCATTTCAGTTTCCTTGTCCCTTTTCACCCCAAAAAATCACAGTGATTCAGATAGAATTGATAGATCTTAAGGGTGTGCTTTGTAGGTTTTTCTCAACACAGAGTCACTCACACTCTGAGAAGTTCCAATTGTATCAACTGAAGTGAGGGTGTGCTTTGCACATCTTCAAGCAGGGTGCACTCCAGAGTAATAACAACTACAAAAGACACGGGGTCTTAATTGTCGCGCTTTTGTTTTACTGACACACCAAACATTTTGCCCCAAATTTATATACCTCCCCTTTGAGCCCTTCCCAAAAAAAAATCATGTTTGATCCTATGATAAGTCCTTAAGAATCCTAAATGTCCACCTTTTAAAGAAGCATGGAGCTCTGCAAGAACCTTATGGTTGAGGTTCAATTTTTTGCAAAAGTACAACATATCCTTGTACCATAGAGCATCTCTTTTCCACTCCAATTTCTATGACACACTCGGATCTTGCTAGAGCTTTTGAATGAGATTCTCCATATTTGTGTTGTTCTTCCATATTTGTCTTGCCTCATCCACCCAATCTGCTTGCAATATGGATATGGCACACAAGAGTGCTTCTATGGATTTATCCCTCCTGAATAGTGCATCAACCACCACATTTTTCTTCCCTTTCTTTTAGATGATCTGAAAGTCATATCCCAACATCTTTGTGACTCACTTTTTTGGTTCTTTTGATGATCATTGATAACTATTCTTCCTAGAAGTATTTCAAACTATCATGACCCGTCTTCAACTTGAAGTGTCTTCCCGTTAGATATGATCTTCATTGTTTGACCACATGAAGGATAGCCATCATGTCCTTCTCATAAATGGGTTTCAATAATTTTTTTCCTTTGAGTTGGCGACTCTCAAATGCAATGGGTCAACCATCTTGCATGAGTATTGCACCCATACCTAGAAGCATCGCATTTAATGTTGAAGGTTGTGGAAAAATTGGGAGAGATTAGAACTGAGTGGTGCACATGGCCTCCTTCAACTTCTCAAATGCTCTAGTGGCTGCCTCATTATAATGGAAAGAGTCTTTCAATAAAGCTATGATTATGTTATGCTTCTGTGAAAAATTTCAAATTTGTGATAGTAACCCGTAAGCCTAAGAATCCTTGTAGTTTCGTGAGGGTTCTAGGCACTTTCCATTCTATCATGGCCTTAAGTTTGTGAGGGTCGACCTTGATGTCGTAATGAGAGACAGTGTAACCCAAGTATTCCACCTTTTTAACTCTAAAAGCACACTTGGAAGGCTCGGCATAATGTTGATGTTGTTCAAGAGTGTCCAAAACTTGATTCACATGATGCAAGTGTTCTTCCCATGTTTTGTTGTAGATTAAGATATCACCAAAGAACACTAAGACAAACTTCATCAAACTCTAAAATTAGATGGTGCATTTGTGAAGCCAAAAGGCATCACCAGAAATTCATAGTGACCTTCATGTGTTTTGAGTGTTGTCTTATGAATATCCTCATATCCAATTCTAATTTGATGATACCTTGAGTGAAGATCTAGTTTTGTAAAATACACAACACTATGTAACTCATCTAGCAAATCATCAATTAACAGAATATGAAACTTATATGTGATGGTGTTGAGTTTTATGTAGTCCTGACACATGCACTAGGTATCATCATTCTTACACACCATCACCACTAGAGATGAATAAGCACCCTAACTATGACAAATAATGCATGCTTCCAAAGTTCCAACCTCTACTGTACCATCTTAGTTTCACTCTTTTGCACATGAGTACCTATAAGGTATGATGTTAGGTGGTTGGCTCCCTAGTACTAGTTGAATGGCATGGTCATGATCTCTTTTGGGAGGCAATCCTATTGGCATATCCCAAAAAACTATTGAGTGCCCATCTACAATTTCATGTAGATTTGGTGGAGTAGGCCCCTTTGGTGGTTGTGCTTCTAATAAAAACAATTGTGCCACAAACCCATACGTACCCTTTTTAAGCATATTTTGCATCTGGTGAGAGCTTACCATTTTTTGCGACTTTGCACGCACCCCTCGTAGTTCAAATGTCTTGTCTTTTGAATGAAAATGCATGAACAACCCCTGGAAGTTCATCTCAATCGTTCCCAAAGAAGTGAGCCATTGGACACCCAAAACAATATCTATTGTACTCATGGGAATGGCAAACATAGGTGATAGGACTATTCAAAAGGTAGTCAGCCATTGTTATGTTGATATTGCAGCATTTTCTTGAACAACTAACTATGCCACCATCAACAATCTTGAATTGAAATTCTAGAGTTGGATAGATAAAACATTTCATCCGTACGTCCAACTTCTTTTTGATGAAATTGTGAGTGCTACCTGAATCAATTAACACCGTCACTCTTTGCTTATTCTGAAATCCCAAAACCTTGAGGGTTTGGAGGGTTTTAATCCTTGATAGAGCATGGCAAGAGATGGTCGGTTGTGGATCCTTTGGTGTTGCTTCTAGTTTCTCTTCAACTTTGTTTTCTTCTTCTTTGTCCTCGTCCACTACTCCTTCAATGTCAAATAATTTCTTCTTCGCACATTTATGTCCTCTACTGTATTTGCTATCATAAATAAAACTTAAACATTTTGCCCCTTTCTCTTCAATTTGTTGAGGCATTAATTTGGTTTTTTGAGGAAAGGATTGTGTTAGGGTGCTTTGCTCTCTAATGCTATTGAATGTCTATCTCCTAGTAGCCAAATTGTTTTCCTTGACCCTGCGTGCCCTAGTAATAGCGTCGAATAAGGTTAGTGGATTAAAAAAGTGGACCTCATGTTGAATGTGATCCTTCAGTCCACCCAAAAATAAATCATTCAATTTCTCCATAACATTCTCCACTCTCATGGATAGGGTCTGAAATTGTTGAATAGAATCCCTAATTGTACTAGATTGTCATAGCTTGGCTATATCGCTGAAGTAGTTATCCACCAAACTACTACTATAGTGTGCAGTCAGCTCTGTAAAAACATAGCAGGTTACACTACTATTCTTTTTATTTTGATCACAAAGTAAGTGGTGCCAAATAAATGGATATGGTTCCAAATAGAAGGATGCCATTGTATTCTTTGGCCCACGTGGGTTCTCATGTAGATAAAAAAAATGCTCCATTTGGATGATCAAGTTGAGTAGGTCCTTGCCATCAAACTTACGCATGTCCACCCTAGGCATAACACATCAAGACCCAGAATTAACAATGGTTGTGGCCTGAGTTGGCCCCATGGCTAAATTGAAAAGGGATCAATTCCCTTATCCATTAGGGATGGTATCACTAGTTACCGGAGGCTAGGGTTGTTGAACCGAACCTTGTAACGCAATCAAACTTTTGACAGAAGTTGTGAGATCAACCAATTTTGTATTAGCATCTTCCAAAACTGAATAGATCCTATCTATATATGCTTTCTTAGCCATATATTTTAGTTAATTTTTGGTCACCATCTATGCTATGCTTTCTCGGATCTTACTTAGTTTGTCCTTAGTAGCCAAGCCTACCATATCTGCTTTAGAAGCCATAATGTTTCTTAGGTCATTCATATCATTGTTAGTATTTGATAAGGTTGTATTGACCTATGAAATTTTTTCTTCCAAGTCGTTTCCACTATCTTCCCAAGTCCTACTAGATTCCATCTCTGACTTTGTAACTTCTTTGTTAGGAGTCTTCCTTGGGGTGTATGTATTATTTCCCGTGCCTTCAGTTTGTGCCTCTGCCATGATGTTGTTTGATGTCTTTGACCAAACAATTTCATAATGAGGTTGGCCACACTTCCAAAAATTCCAATTATAGACCACCAATAAATTTTTATAAGTTTTTGAAAAAATAAAAAAATCAGAATGATTACGAAAATTGAGAGCAAATAATGAAAAACCCTAAAATTGCAATAACTCGCTAAAAATGATCGCATAAAGCTGAAAATTGGATTGTAGTTTCCTTGCATAAATCTCCACCTTTCCTATAAAAAATTGCATAAAATTTCGCAACGTTTTGTGAGTCGGGAAATTCTTCAAAATTAAGGTTTCAACACACTTTTTCCTAAATTTGAGCTCCAATACCACTTGTAATAAAATTAGTTTATCACTGAAATAAGATCACAACAATAGATAACAATATGATTAAAAGAAGGGTACAATAGTGAACTATATGACTAAGCCACTTCAAGGGGGCAACCTCCACAACTTTACAATAAAAACCGAATTTGCAATATGATAATCCAATACTAACTCTACCCAGGATATGGATTCTCCTTTGGCCGACCCTACTATCTCCAATATGAAGATATAGAAACTACCATATGATTAATTCAAAGGTTATGCATATCCCAATATATGCCATAGGTTAAGGGCGTAGCATCCCACCCCTCCTCCGATGTACATAACCCCTTGCAAAGCTGAAGTGCACGGGAAGATGTGAAATTGGCTTGTAATGTAAAATGGACTGCATCGCTAAAGGATGTAATTACAAATTTCTGATAGCTAGATGAGATGCAAACTAAGTGTCACATGAAATGCAAGATGTAGATAAAATGCAAAAATGTGCCATGAAATGCAAAGTGGATTTCAAAAGAAGTGCAAGCTCAAGTATGCTAAAGAAGTTATAAGCGAATGATAATGTGAAATGCAATCCAAGTGGTATGGAAAATGGAGTGTGTGATGTGCTATGAATTGCAATGGAATGCAACTACGTTGTTATCATGCAAGATGTAACGTAGTTATGCAAAGATGAAATGAAAGTGGAATGGGAATTGACTAAAAGTCAAAAAAATGAATTTAGAAGTGATGTGCATGTTGTATGTCTTCAAAAACATAGCTTTACAAGTTGCAAAAAGTTTCCATGACTGGTTGCAACTTGTATGCTCTGTAATTGAACAATTTGAAATATGTCAGAAGGCAAACAAAATGCTCCTAAAGGGGGATGTGATGCCCCAATGTCTATTGTTACACATTTGTCGAGAAGAATGTGGTCCTTTGCATCTGTTTGAAGCAACAAATTCGGTAAATGCCAAATATCTCCTTGTATATATGGTTGAAGTGTATATATATGGTTGAAGTCATGGATTACATCACCGTCGGTTAATTTCCAATTGCTCAATACTTGCAACAAATTTGGAAAACACATTAATTGCCACCCATACTCGTTAGATCTCTTTTTTTGGCTCTCGGTGAGTACTGTGCTAGTACCCATTGGGAGCCTTGTACACGGCTTGGACATGTCTGGACATGTCCAAGGCACCCAAATACTGTCCAAACACTGGAAAAACCCAATTTTTTGTCTTAGAAATTCAAACACACCCCCTCATTGGATTGGAGGACATCCTTGAAGGCGAGGCAAAAGTAGAGGTAGAGGTGGAGCCCTAGGCGCAAGCACTGCATTCTAGGCAAAGCAAGATGGAGCAGCCGAATGGGAGTACTAGGCTTTCTCAATCTCCCTTAGTTTACCAAAGAGCAGGGAAGAGAAAATTTTAGATTTTTGTAACTTGTACTTGTAGATTCTTGTATAAGTATCACTGTTGTTGTCAACTTAACAGTGTGACAGTTGTATTCGCATGATTATGCGATTTTGTACTTTATTTGTATTAAAATATAATAGAAAACACTTTCCCAATGTTTTACAGACTCATTTGATACATTTTGCAACTATAATTTATGTAAAATTTATGTTTTTTTGATAAATTTAAGAATTTTTTTATTTGTCGGTTATTCTCGCTTACTCGACCACCCCTGTCGATTAATCTCCACTTAAACAAATTTCCTTCTTGGCGAGTACTCACCAGTTACGATTATGTAAACTATGGTTGAAGTGACAAATTCTGTTTGTGTTAAGTACTTCTCAATGTGAGTTTTTGAGATGGCATATTGGCAAGTGCCAAATATACCACTATAATTGTGCATGATCGATCCAACTAAGAAATGATCTGATCGTTTTTTGATTGAATGGGATTATTTTCCAAATCATTATCAATATTCATGAGTGTTGATTGCAAATAGGGGTGTTTCGATGTGGTGATGGTTTCAACAAGTGTAAGGAGGAGAAAAGGAAGTCAAGCAAAGAAAATATGATGATGACAAAATGAAGGTGAAGTGTGTTGGATAAGTTGTGTAGATGGATATGGAACCAACCAAAAGGGGGATTTGTGGTGGGTTCGACAAAATGTATTGAGCTAAATTGAACACACTCTAAACCAGTGAGAAGAGTGGACAATATAGCAACACATTCAATACCCTAGCCATGCAATGTAACAATCAATAGATCAAAATAAAATAGATTAGGGTTTATGTTACCAAGAAACAAGTATGAGTACAGGAAACACCAATTTTTTGGGACCTTGGGTATAGATCGTCTAGGAAATGTCCATACATCAAATATAAAAAATATGAAGAAGTTTAGGCTTAGAGATGTTTGGGTTATGTTGGGGGGAGATGTAAATACATTGGGTTAATTTAGGTTGAATTAATTATTTTTGTTTAGTAAGTTTCAGTAGATTTTGCCACTGGTTTGTCTTGAAAACCTTCTAAAAAATGTCTTCTAAATGTCATTGCCGTTTCTAGGAAGAACCCTGCAGTTCTAAAGAAACTAGGATGTTTCCAAGGCAAATCCAACCCAAGATCAAATCCAAAATAGAAACAATTCAGGTATGAGGGAGATACGAAGAATCCAATAAAATGTCAGTAGGTCATAAGAGTGTACGCATAGGCTTGATGATGAGTTGACATCTTGTAAAAACTACTAAAGGATTAGTGCAAATCAATAGGCAATATATAAAGCAAATGAAAAACTGCAAGTATTTCTCTCTAACCTAGGTTTGATGCATTGACTTCCATTTTGTGGTCAAGTGAGACCAAGTTGTAGGTGAAGTGGCTAAAGGTGATTCATAGATGCTCCTAATGGTCAAATGTGATAGACAAAATGCTTCTTGTCACATTGCAAGAAATAAACCTAATCTTGAACTTGTACATGTAGTTGTTAGCTATTTGAAACTGTTGCCTAGAGGATTAAGTACTTGAGAACTTGAAAGCAATGAGTGAATTGGCCTAAAAGCAAAAATTGCATGGGTCTTCCTTCTTAGGTGGTTTGAGTCAAGGCCTTTTATACACCACTTATTCCCTAAATTTCGATTAGGGACAACGTATATGGCACGTCTTATGCATCGATTGTCACTAAAAGGGTAAATGACACATAGGATGTCTTAAATATGTCTAATGGTTCTGAAAGGGTCGAATGGCAGGTTAAATGGATGTAATTGGACATGTGACTAAATGGTAAAAATGAAAGGGTAGGAAGAGCCAAAGGCCAATCTTAAAAGGTAAGGTTGGTTCCATCGGTGTCTCTATGGTTGTAGGTCCATCACGACTTGATTTCAAGCTTGACCAAGCCCACCCCAATCTTGAGATAATTATTTTGGAAGTCAATGTGTCCTTGGCAACGAAAAGTGTCAATGTCCCTTTCTAATGCATACACATTTCCCCCCAAGGTACATAGTCTATCCATGACATAAGTGAGTTTTGATGCCTCGCAAAAATGAGAATGAAATGAAATGACAAAAATGAATGCTACAAATAAACATATAGTTGTACTTATCTTTCCATGCAGAGTGTTGAAGGTCATGTCAAAGATGCCCCAAGCATGTGTGCTATGTAATGTCCCCTTCAAAATAAAGGAAAACAAGTTGAAGACCTTTAGCCTAATTTCCCCCCTAGGCAAAGGGATGGTAATTGGGGAAATTTATTGTAATAATTAATTAGGATTGCCCGAATAGTGAATTTAATCATTTGTTATCTTAAAGCAATTTTAATTGATTATTAGAATAATAGAACTATCGTGATTAATTATTTAAATTACCTGAAAAGTGGTTTTTACCACTCCAAAAATTAAGGTAATTTAAGTAAATAATTGAAAAGTATTTTCAATTAATTAATTGCTCAAAAAGTGATTTTTATCGCTCTTGTAAATAGAGCAATTTAATTAATTTATTATTAAATTATTTGCACCAAAAGTAATTTTAATTACTATTATTTATGAAGTCAAATTAATTTAATAATTAGAGAATGAATTGTGACTTTGTCGGCCTTTGAGTTGTTCCAAATTGGAATGCCACCCTTTGGGAAGACAAGTCAAGTCATCCTTGGGAAGTATCAAGGGATGCCACCCCTTGGGAAGACACAGCCCTTGGGAAAGGACATTTGGAGGGTATTAATAACCAACAATTGGTAGGAAGGGGATCGATCATTCAATCATGTATTCAAATATATAACTTTGTACAAGCATCATGCTTTACAATTTCTCTTATGGACGAACACCCTTGTTATCACGATAACTCAAGGACGAAACTCCTTGAGGATTCACATTATATTATTTGAGATCTGAAAACTCTGAATGTAATTTCATTTTATTATCTAAATTATTATTTCAAGTATAAAATCTATATTTATCTTAAATGGATTTCCAAGGATTCCAAATGTTAACATAATATTCAGATTAGAAATATTACAGTGGTATCAAAGCCAAGATCTTCCCAGCCTGTGAGGGTTTATGTTTACAGATTTGGATGCATAGTCTATGAATCGAGAACAAAGCTTTGCAGATTGGGAAAAAAGCTTGAGCATCCACATTATTCAAAAAATGTTAAAATAATGGAAAGTTTGAAACATAAGATATCCTTGCCTCAAGATCTTTCTCTGGAATGGAAAAACATATGTGAACCGCTGAACATTGATCTTAAAGATCTCACTTGTCCAAGGTTGCAGAATAAGAGGAAAGTTTTAAGGGATGGACATTGGAAGAACCCTTCTACTGGATATGGTAAAATAAATGCGGATGGGTCTTCAAGAGGGATTCCAGGGAGATTTGCTATGGGAGGCATTGGTAGGGATGTCGATGGTGCAAGGTAGTTTCTTTTTGCTTTGAATCTTGGCTATACTACCAACAATCTTGCTGAGGTGAAAGCCATATATAAAGGCATGCAGGAAGCCTTGAAAATTGGATGGCATAAGATTCAGGTTGAATCTGACTCTCAAATTATTAAGCACTTGCTTTCTGATAGCACCCTAGTTTCTTCTCCCAATTGGCATATTGCTAAAGAGATATGGAAGATAAAATGACTAAGGGGAAAATTTCAACAAGTTCAATTCAATCACATTCCTCGCGAAGAAACAAGGTTGTTGATGGATTGACTAATTGGGCTCTGGATAATAAGGTCCTGTTGTGCTATGGCATGCTTCCTCCATGGTGGTCCAACAAGCTTCAAGAAGATATTAGATATGTTCTAAATCTTGATTCTCTATCATGATTACTTCTTCTGTTCTTTTGTTGTATAATGCTCAAGCTTGGGCTAATAGTTTTCAAGCTTGGCACAGTCGAATATGTACTTTTGATTTTAACATAATATAAAGCTCAGTTGTTTTTTTAAAAAAAAATGTTTTGCTCAATATTTTGGAGGGAGCGGAAAATTGTTTGTCCATTATAGCATAATCAAATTTGTTGACGCGGTGGATTGCACCCTTGACAGGAGGTTGAGCCCCTGTCTTCCACGCATCAAAATGGAAACCGTCCTCTTGCCTGTGGGTCTGGCAAAACTGGGGGGAGAGTCTCTAGATAAGGGCTAGCTCCCTTTGATGTATCTCTGAGGTCTTGGATTTTCTACTACTAACAATGAGGGGGGGGGTGAAAAGGGAGGATGCTAAAAACAGAACCTAAACTAAACGGTGATACACCAAAATGGTTGACCTACTTAGCTTGAGCCTACACTTTCCTCCAAGAACAAGCTGATATACACTTCATTTGATATGAGAAACTCTTCTACATCAGTGAGCTAGGGGTCCTCTGGAGATATAGGGAGGAAGAACTATCAGAGGTGTTCTGAGACACACTATGGCAGCCTGTTCACATACACCTATACTCTGCTGCAGACACTTCTGGCAAACCTGCAAAAGAAGAAACTTCACAATACACTAGACATGCTGGAATCTATCTGTGAAAGCATAAGGAAAATGACTTAACACAAAACAAAAACATAGACATATACGAAAGTGCAAGCTCAAATAGAGGTAAAAATGCTATGTTTTGATTCAAGGTAAAATCCGGCAGAGCTCCGCCTTACAAGCCAAGAGATCCTTGGGCAGAGCTTTGTCTTACAGGCTAAGAGATGATATTTCTCAAATGAGAAGTTACAATATATATATAGAAAGAGGAAAAGACTTTGGCGCTTTCTAGAAAAGACTTTGGCGCCCTTTTTTACAAGTAGCCCATGTGCGTTGAGAGCATCGGGAAGAAAAAACGTTGAAAGAGAATGTTGTGTTGGCTATCAATCTTGACTTTGGCATTCAAACATTAATGTGAAAGCATGGGCCTTGCCTCTTTTTCTGCAACAAGACTACTCCTTCAAGATATTCATGCGGTTTGTCTGCTCATAAATGCAAAGTGGAGAAAACAGGTCGCGCCATTCATTGTTTGCGCTCCTTGATGACCACTTGGCGAGCACTGTATCAACTGCAGAAATAACTCGCCTCCCCTTTGCCACCTGGGTTGTTTTGTCTGTTTCTGCGCTTGGCTCTTTGGGCTTTGTTTTTGGTGGGTCGCTGAGTTCATTCTTAACTTTTGTCTTTTTCCAGCGTCGTCTTTTCCTAGTTTTGTCTTTTCCTCTCTTAGCTCTTTGGGCTCCCTTCTAATTGGCGCTCAAGTGTTTAAAGATCAACGACTATTTTATTGCCGTAAAATTGACGTTCGTGGGATTGTCACCATTTGAAAGCCAACGGCTAATTCGTGGTGCCCAACTTTGATGTTCGCGGGCCTGTCATCCCTTGGTTAATTTCTTCGGGTTTTTCCTTTGCTTCGGCCTTTTTTGCTTCCTTTTTTCTGTTGGGCTTTTCCCTGGGTGAATTCCTTCAGGTTTTTCCCTTCGGACAAAAAGTCCAAAGAAATTTCTTCGGACTTTTGTCCGAAGATTTTGCCTTGTCTCTTTATTGTTGCGGGATTTTCTTTCGAAGGATTTTTTTGGACAAAATGTCCGAAGGAATTCCTTTGGACATTTTGTCCAAAGAAATTATGCCTTTGCTTGCCTTGAACAAATCCGAAGGAATTCCAACTTTTCTGCCTTGTTCACTTTTCCAAAGAAAAACTTACCTTTTCGGCCTTCTCTTTGATCCCTTTGCAAGTGTTCCTTGCCCTCCGCAAGGGCACTTGGATCCAGAAGTGCCCTCCGCAAGGGCACTGGAATGGTCCATTTTATGCTTGACTGCCCTCCGCAAGGGCACTTGTCCTCTAAAATTTCCTTTCGGAAAAGTTGCAAAAGTCCTTTTATCGCCTAAGTGTTGAAAACTTGTTTCTTTCCTGCAGAGTCCGTAGAAATCAACCTGCAGAGTCCATAGAAACAAGCCAGCAGAGTCCGTAGAAATCAGCCTGCAGAGTCCGTAGAAATCAGCGTGCAGAGTTCGTAGAAACAAGACTTGTGCAAAATCAAAATTGTACTGACTCAGAACAGCAGGGAAAAAGGGGGACCGATTTTGGCTTGCAAGACCAAAATGGTCAACAAAATTCTAAATCTATGTTTTGAGCAATGAATCATTTGGTGGTTTAGTTGGCTAGACCCAAGTTTTTGAGACATTCAGAATTGTATGCGAGACTTGTAGTTATCACTTGTATTAGTGAATTTACAAGGATAACAGCTCCAAAACAGCAATACAATGACAACATTATGAAGGAAATATTTCAGTTGATAGTGGAAAGTTTTGAAGGTCTTGGTGACATCACAAGTTCTTTTGCTAAGAGGGTCACTATTCTGGAAACCATGGCAAAAATCAGATCTTGTGTGCTAATGTTGGATCTAAATTGTGATCATCTTATTCTCCGTATGTTTGGACATTTCTATGTTGTTGTCCATAAAAATCGTACAGAAAATGTAGTCGTTTCAATGCAAACCATTATGACTTTGGTCTTGGATGAGAATGATGATATTTCCCATCAATTATTATCCATAGTAATGGCAGGTTTTGAGCAGGGAGCCTCACTAGTTTCACAAACATAAGCTAAAAATGTTGTTGCTCAGTGTTTAGAAAAGTTAAAGCCATATGTGACAATTGAAGGACATGAAGATGTGTTGCTAAATGAAGAACTAGAAAAAGTGTTAGATGCAGTAAAATCTCCAAGGGAAGAGAAAGAAATCAATGAGCATGAACTAAAAGAAGTGCAAGGTAAAGATCTTTTATTGGTAAAAGATGTCTATTTATTTTTTAATTATTGTATATATGACAGTGAAGTCACATAAGATGAAAACAAGTTGCTTGAACCAAAGAAGGATGAAATTGAAGCAAAAAGGGCATCACTTGTTGTATACAAAGGGTTCAAGCTTGAATAACTTGCACCAACAGTCAAATATCCATTGACTAATTTTCAGAACAGCCCTACAAAGAGCCATGTGATCGAAGAACATATTGCAAAATTTGAGGATATAAGGGTTGTAGGTATCTCCACAAACCCCACTTCATCAAGGGAGAACAAGTTTTTCATCACTCCAAGGTATGGGAAGGTTGGTAACACTTCAGATTTGTTGCTTCATGCTATGCCATTTCAGTTTCGTTGTCCTCATAGGAAGCATGCAAGAAAATGTGATAAGATGAAGGTTATGGTTTGCAATACGAGGCATGAGGACTCCTTGATTCAAGTTCACAATTATTGGCACCAAGAGGTATGGGATCCCAGTAATTTTTTGAGTTTTACAAAAGTTCTCAATTCTGATTTTAAATTCTTTATGGTCAATTCCATGGGAATAAAAAAAGAATCAAAATTGTTTGGGGTATAGAGGAATATAGGCATGCATAAGTTGACATTAGAAGGTTGGCATACAAAAATAAGCTTCGTATTTGAAAACCATAGGATTCATAAAGTTGGGGGTGTGAAAGACATCTAAATCCATGTGTATTCAGCAAAGAAAGATGAGCATTATGATGGCAGCCAAAGGTATGCAAACAATTCAGATTTATGGCGTCCACTTATAGCATCATTGTATTTTGTCATCTTGGACAACATGCACATGTTTTGGTGATTGGAGATGACTATCCTTTAGTCAAGTTCCAAGGTATGCTAGATGGGATTGCAACATTCTCTTTTCACATTGGTTTTGGTTCAGTGGATAAGCATACTCATGAAAGGAGAAATGTGAGTTATAGGGATGGAGATGTGTTGGCAAAGAGAGACAAGCATGCTAATCACAAGCTAAGGTATGGGGGTCTTCTAGATTTGTTTTTATCACTAAATTATGATCATTATGGGCAACACGCCAAGATGGATGTTAGAGGCCTTATTTTCAGTATGGTTGATAAGTTCTTCATTCTATACATCCAAAGAAACTTCATAAGGGATCATGCATAGAGTGTAGTGAATTCTAACAATTTTGTGAATGGCGAATAAACATAATTCATTAGTCACTCATTGAAGCCAAATTGTAAGCTTGTTGCCATGCAAGTAGTTGCAGTCATTAAGGTGAGAAATTTTTAGTTTGAAGCTACTTTTAAGGGCTTTTCAATCACATGGTGTGAAAAGAAGTTCAAGGGGAATGTATTGCTTCAATAGACCTTTAATATTGTAAGTAGGAAGGTTGCTTCCATCATCATTTTCGGGCAACCCAACAACTTGTATGCAGTTCTATGTAATGTCCCTTTTTAGCCTGTTGTTGCTTTTGGACGGTTTAACCTATTCTTGACCCTTGTAGGCTAATGAGCATGGTTAGGGGGTCTTTTGAAGCAGACATCTAGTCAGTGGATGAGTTCATGGGTTCAGTTGAATTGGAGAAATAAAGGAGATAATAATTAAATTAATTATTTGTAAGGTTATCAAATAAATAAATATTATAAGGTGACCTTATATTTAATTAATTTAATAAAGTGACTTAAATAAAATATTATATCATAAAGTCACTAAAATAAAATAATATTATTTTTAGAAGTTTCTTGGAGATGGATTGAAAAAAGTATAAAAGAAGATCAAACCAAGCTTCATTCATCCAGGAATTGATGTGTTTCGAAGTGTTTTTGCTTGAAGGAATCGGTTAGGGTTTATGCTATTATTGAGCATTTGGGAACAAAAACTCTCATAGGTTGTACAATTTTGAGGCTGTGAAACTATCAGCTAAGATTCTTGCCTAATTGTGAGTTTAAATCAAAAATTCAATTTATAAAAACTGTTGTCAACCTGGAGTTGCGCCTTGAATCGAAGACGTGCATGAAATGGCCAGTCCTCTATCCGGTTGAAACAATGGGATCTTCTCACGAGGGTGGGTGCCTCAATGGTGAGAAGAACCTCCAGAGAAGGCTAGTTCCTGTAAGATGTATCAGTGAGGATCTCTATTCTATGTTGCGGACTACCATGGAAAAGGGAGAAGAAAACTTTAAGGGGAAATCCTACCTAATAAAGGTGATACACTAAAAGATTGATCCACTCAACTTGGAACCTTCAACACTGAACAAACAAGGGAAAAGGAAGACCTTTGATTTCAATCGACCACTTATGCATGAATATTTCGTGAGAAGGGGCGATCCAATGACCAAAACATGAGGGAAAATGATGGAGAGAGGTCTAATACAAGACACTTTGTAGCCACCTAACATCCACTTACAGCCTCAGCAAAAGACATAAAGAACACTTAACATGACTTGCATAATACGATAAGCTAGCAACTAGGTACGAATCAGAATTTGGGAAGGGAGAGAAATCTACCACATATGCAAATTGTTGAATAAATATACACTATGCCAACACTTGAAATCTGAAAGTACAGTCCTATTGATCGAAGAGGTTACACAACTCACCAATGGCAGAGTCTGGTCTAGCCAAGAGAGGGATCATTTTAATCAAGGCTGAAAACCATTTTATAGAGAATTACAAAAGCCAAAGATTGGCGTTGAAAAATTGAAGAGAAGGATCAACTTAGATTAACTCAACGTTGACTTGGCCTTTCAATAAAATATGTTTTCTCTTTGTATTTGCATGAAGCTTCTTGCGCTTGAGGAAGTGAACTTGTCTTTGTTCTGAATCGCCCACCTCTCTTTGCATGGAAATCTACGCCAATGTGAATTTAGAACTCTACGTGAGCTGCTGGATGCCGAGTTGGAACGTTTGAAAGCTGAGCTAACCGTTTGGTAAGCTGAGTTGGACAAAGAGATCATTCTCCTTTGCATGGGAAACTCCTGGTAGATGTGGCATTTAACAATTAGTCAACTCTAAATCTCGAATAGTCAACTCAACGTTCAAATTTAGAACTCCGATTGAAGCTGAGTTGGACCTTCAGATGAGTTGATCCAGAGATGAGCAGGACTTCGACAACCAGTCAACTGAAGCTTTGACTGGTCGATCGAAAATAGCCCCTACTTGCATGTATTTTATCTTATTCTGGTCTCCCTGTTCCTGTCTATTTCTGGTGGGATTCTATATTTGGATGTATTTTGCCTATATTTGGTCTATATTTCCTCCGTTTGGCCTTTTTCAACTTGTCGTCGCTTAATTTGAGGTCAACTTCTCGTGGTTTAATTCTTTCGAAATTCTGGCTTTACCTTTTTTTCAACGGTTACTCCCCGCGGTCAAAAAATTGACGTCTTGCGAGACGTCACCCTTTGGCACTTTCTCGGGCTTATTTTCTGTCAGGCCCCTTTGTCTTTTTATTTCCTTTGGAATTCTTGTTGACTTTACCTTTGATTTCCTTCGGCATTC
This sequence comes from Torreya grandis, assembly GCA_037957365.1. Classification (NCBI taxonomy): domain Eukaryota; kingdom Viridiplantae; phylum Streptophyta; class Pinopsida; order Cupressales; family Taxaceae; genus Torreya; species Torreya grandis. Next base: position 284,515 of record JARHVA010001751.1, on the reverse strand, counting down.
TTTGCCGCATTAATCCTTCGGACGAATTCCTTCGGTCCAAAGGTTTCCTTTGTTTTTCCCTGTCTGCCTCGTCGGCTTTTCTCCACGGGCTTGTCATCCTTGGCTTACTCCGAATTTCTTCGGACTTTTTGTCCAAAGGAATTCCTTCCGACAAAAAGCCCGAAGGAATTAATCCTTTGTCTTTTGCCTTTGCTCTTTGTTGAGAATGGACTTTGCTCTTTGTTGAGAATGGACTTTGCTTTGTCGGCTTTTTGTTGGGGCCTTTGGCGTGTACCTTTCCGAAGGAATTAATCCTTGTACCTTTTTTTTTTGAACTCCGTTGAGAATGCCCTTCGAGATTGTTGAAAATGACCCTTCTGAAAGGTACCTTGCCCTTGGGGTTTCTTGTTTTACCCTCTTCTGCCTTCCAAAGCCCTTTGCAATTCCACGGACTTATTCCTTCGGATTTCTTTGGACTTTTGTCTGAAGGAATTATTCCTTGGTTTTTCTGCTTTTGGGCGGACTTTTGTTTCGTTGCGGGTGTTCCCTTGTAAATTCTCCGAAGTATTCCTTCGGATAAAAAGTCCAAAGGAATTACTTCCTTTGTTGTAAGCTCTGCAAATTCCCCGAAGGAATTGAAACTTGTAATTTCCTGCGGACTTATGTCCTTCGGATTTCTTTGGACTTTGTGACATTCTGCCTTCTTTGATGAACCATTCCTTCGGACAAAAGTCCGAAGGAATTCCTATTGTAGAAAAGGCCCTCACGAAAGAAAAACAATGTATTCTTCCCAATGAATTCTTTCTTTCCTTGGATGGAGATGTGAATTTTCCGAATGGCAAGAGACAATCCGCCCTGTGGAAAAATTGCCAACACTTACATTGCAAATTTTGTGGCCTTTGACCAAATTTGGTGATAGAGATTTCATATCAGCTTATTGAAGCATTTTGGAGATCATTAAATTGGTGGTGTTACAAGGTTGCAATTAATTATTCTGAGGACTGTCATACAGCAGCAGGGACGACTCCATGGGAATGATATTTTGATTGCTATCTCACCATTGAGACACTTCTCGATTGTGGGTATTGATGCATTTGGTTACTACCATCCTAACAATCATTTCAAGGGTCAAAGGAAAGAGGTATATGGCTGCAATGATTTATGCTTGAGGTTCCTATTCTAGGGCAGGGGCAGCCTTCTTCAAGAAGGGCGATTTCATGTTTTGAGAGCTCCAAAAATTCCAAATAAATTTAGAGGGCTTCACCAAACAGTTTACTCATCATTCCTCATTTCACATTTAGGTTCCCTTTGCTATTTGCTTATGTTTTGCATATTTTTTCTGAGTACTAAGTCCGAAGATTGAGGGCAGCCATTAAAGCATATGTATGAATCTTTTGATAATTGAAATTCAGACTTGTATCTTCCTTTTTTGCAAACTGAGATAGTATTCAGACTTTCTTGTCAGCAATAAACAGTTTTCAGATTTTCACAAATTGAAGAATGTTTTTCATTTGTTTGATGAAATGCTTCATGGGATTTTAAAGTGCTTTGGGCACTTGCAGACCATTATAAACAATCGATTATTGAGGAATAATGTTACAAATCAATTGTTTGTCAAGTCTTTGCATATCAGTCATTAGTATGCATGGTAACTGTTTGTTGAAATGACAACAAGGTTGTAAGTTCATTATTCATTCTATTTCAGTCATTTACATTCATTGAAAGATTGCATACAGCTGTTGCATTGCATTCTTTTAATTTTTCAGTTATTTAGATGATATCTCTCAAGTCATATCAACATTGCAAATATCATCCTTGAACCCAAAACTTCAAAACAAGCTACAAACAGCAAGTTCCGACATTGTATGCAAAGTGTTTGACGATATTCCTTGAGCCTATAATCAGTAGTTTGAGATCAGAATTGTCAAGGGATACTACATTCTACAAGTAAATTTAGTCATACATTGGGATAATCTTTCAATTGTTGATGTTGTTGGAGTATTTTTAGCCACTGTATAGTTGGTTCCAGCCACCATTATCATAATTTTGCATGAAATGATACATTGCTACAGCCATGATATGATGATACTCTATTTCACATGTTGCAATGTCAGTGTTTTCTTTGGACAGCTGTAATTTGAGAAGTTTGATGATGTTTCCTTGGTTAAAATGTTGCTTGAAGAAATCCATTGGTGGGGAACCCAAAAACCAAGTGTTGGAAGTGTCCTACCATCAAAAGATAGAGGTAAAACAATGAAGACAACAATAAATTTGGTTTTTAGTATTGTTATCATCTCCATTTCCAGCCACCTCATAACTTCATTTGCTCTCATACAAGTGGGCTTACAGGGACTTTCAATCATGGAAAATAATTATTTTTTGTTTGGGGTTGCTAACATGGTATTTTCAGTCCTTGCATGGTTGTTTTCATTGGCCAACTTGTTAAATGTTACAAGGAGATGTTGGGTTGGTACCGGCTGCATCATTTTTAGGATTTTGGCCATGAAAATGATAGGCATAAGGCTGCTGTTATCAGCTGTGAACAGAAGCAAGTTTGCACAAAATAAGAGGAAAACATTAATGGAAATGGGTGGAGGAAGGGTTCAGCTAAAAGGTATCTTTAGGGCAGCCACCAAGGCACCTAGTTGGATGAATTTCCCGAGTGTTGTATGGTTGTTGTGACTTGTTTTCAGCCCACCCACAATTTGATTCGCATGGACACCTTGCCAAGTCATGAGAGGATATAAGAGAACTCAAAGGTTTGGTATTCCAAAACCTTCATTGCATGAGAATAGCCCAATAGAACTACAACAACACAATGATTGGGGATTCCATCATTTGAATGGAATTCATGAGATGATTGCAAGCAATGGAAGAAAGCTAGTTGTCATCTATGAAGCATGATGAAGGTGTGATCACAAAAGTGTTGTTAACCACTACTTTTTTCTCTAACTTGTTTGTTCCATGTGTAGGTGTGAGAGGTGAGACTTTTGATTTCAGTTGGGATTCATTTCCAATCCACAGAGAGCCTCATTCAAACCCGGTTTGGAAGGTACAACCTTTCTTTCTACTGAAGAGATCAACTTAGTTTGTGGATTGAAGACAACAGTGCCACTTTGGCAAGGGTTGATTGGATTTGTTCCATGCCAAAGATATATCGGAATTCAAGCATACAAAAGTTGGCTAAGTGGAAAGATACAGGGCAACTGAGTTTGCAATTGCTTGAAGACAAGCAATTTTGGGGAGGGAGGACTTTAATGTCCCCCTTTTCAAAATAAAGAAAAACAGGTTGAAGACCTTTGGCCTAATTTTCCCTGCAATGCAATCCAATCATTGTAGGAATCGATCTCGTCTAGATCAGTAGGCTTCTCTAATCCGTTCTCCAACTTCTTTGTGTGAAGTCGAAGGTTGTATTGCACAAAAACTAAGTCATCGAGGCATTATTGGCTCAACTTGTTGAGCTTATTTATGTGAATGGAGTCAAACAAACTTCAATTATGCTCACATCCAGAAGCGCTACAAAGTTGAGATAACATCTGAAGGGCTAACCTTTGAAGATTTGGGGTATTTCCACTCCAATCTTCCCACCACGACCTTGCAAACAAAATATTTAAAACTTTGTAAGAAATTAATAATTGTAAATTTGTAAATATATAAATGGTAAGGTACAAGTAAAGACTTCATTTTGTATTCCCTGGTGACTGTATGGCTCTCCTTCGGATAGCTAGTGCTGAAAAAAGAGTCTTCCCCTTCCCTGTTTGTAGTTCTGCAATTCTGCAATAATGAGGTCCCTCACCTCAATGTCAGGTGTCATACTTTCAATGCATGTTGAAAGCCTCTCCATAACCTCTCCACTAGCATCTGTGAAGCTATCGAAGTAGAAAAACTTGGGGTTAAGGTAGTACTCCGCTGCATAGATGGGTTGGTAAAGTTGATTGTTCCACCTCCGATCAATCAACTCCCAAATGGAATCAAATCTAGCACAATCCCCTCTATAATAATTTTGGACTGCCTCTTTGGCCCAATCCATGGCCTCATAAATATATTCCATTGGATTTTGCTCTCCATCCATCAATCGCAAAACCCTCACGAAAGGTTCCGATAGCTACAAATTTACAAACAAATTAAAGTTAGTGTGACAAACTTATAGATAAATTATAAAATAAATACTTTAAATTTAAAAAATTGAAAACAAAAGAAACAACTTGAAATTTAAATTCTAGTTTCAACATTGATGATCTCTGTAGCTCTCATTTCGAAGGCCTCACTGAAAACTATCTTCAAAACCTTCACTCCATCAGCGTTCTTGAAATAAGATGACTCCATCCGTGTTTGAGAGATAAACATCTGCTTCAAAGGAGTCAACAAACTACAAATACTTTGCATTGTAAGAAAGTTCTTTGTAAACCTGGTGACCCCTGTTCGAACAAGTTCTTTTTTTCCTTGGTGTGCTTTTTCATCAAGCTGAGAACCCAAGGGTGATTGTAGATATATCTAGTTATTTCTCTAAGTTTTTCTACAACTAGTCGTACCCAATCAAGTTTGCCTATGTCCTTCAAAATAAGGTCAAGGCAATGGGCTGCACAAGATGTCCAAAAAAGAGATGGATGTCTCTCTCTAAAAAGTCTCTCAGCCACCACATATGTTGTTGCATTGTCTGTGATAATTTAGACAACATTCTTGATGCCCACCTCTAAGGCAACCTTTTATAGCATCAAGCTCAAAGTTTCTTTTTTTTTATTTTACTTGATGTATCAATAGACTTCAAAAAAATTAGCTCACCATTTGAAGACACCAAAAATTTGATGAGGGTGTGGTTCGTTTCATTTGCCCATCCATTAAAAAGAATGTTGCATCCAAATTTACGCCACAACCTCTTTTGATCTTCGACAATCACCTTTGCATCTTCAACTGCATTCTTGAGCAACTTTCCACTCAAGTCTTTTGGAGAGGGTGCCTTGTACCCTGCAACTGTCAAAGCTATAACTAAATATTCTCAGTATAGGGCCCTTACCACGTTGAAGGGAAGGTTGTTGCAATACCAAAAATTTGCGCATATTTTGTTTGCTTCTGCATGCATTTGTTTGTTCCATCATGTAGCTTAGAGTGAAGGTTGTGTCTTAGGGGTGTTTCTAGGCACAAAAAAGGAGTGTAACTAAGTCGAATCCGGTGCAGATGTGCCATGACGCTTGCGTGGACCACGACTAAAGCCTACAATTTTTGTCGTCGTTGTCGCTTCTTCCTTTGTCGATATGGCACCAGTGGTCTCTGTTAGGGCTACTTGCATCCTTGCCCTCCCTATTTTTTTTTGTCTAGTGATGCAAATTCCATCATCTCTCGTTTTGCCTCTTCAGTGACATTGGGACAAAGCGCGCCATTGCAGCAAGGAATGCATGAAAGATGGTACTTCATGCGATTGATGCCTCTTGACATCTTTTTCAAACAAAAGTTGCAAATTAAAATCGTTTGGGACGTTCCAACCCACGTGGCATACTTCCAAGTACTGGGACGAGCATTAGAGAGAGCCGATTGGCTACCACTGACTGAATCTGAGCCTGATGCACTATCAAATGTTATTGTTTGCTAATAGATACCCTGCAAAGTGCAAACATGTTAAAAACAACATTAAAAAAATTCAATACAAATTATTAATTAAAATACGATAAATAAATGATAATTATAAACTATAAAATGAAAACTAAAATACATTTATAATTTACAATATTAACGAACAAATTATAAATATAATCTATAACGGTTATTGTTAAAAATAATAATAAATAAATTGTAATGATATATCACGAAAACTAAACATAACGCCAACGGTTAAAATACAACATTTTTAATCAAAATTTTAAAAAATTTAAGCATAAATTGTAAATACTAAACACGAAAATTTAACGGAATGCATGAAATTCAACAAAATGCATGAAATTAAAACGGAATGCATCAATTTTGTATATTAAGCATCAAAAATATTTATCATACATGTTTTTAATTAAATTACAATTCATTTACATGCTTGGAAACATAAAAAAATAAAAATAAAAAAATGCATGAAATTTGATGGAATGCATCAAATTTTAAAACTAAGCATCACAAATATTTATCAAACATGTTTTCAATTAAATTAGAATTCCTTTACATGCTTGGAATTTTTTATTTTTTTTAAATGCACTAACCTAGAAATTTCTTTGCTCAATTCTCCTTAATCCGCTTTTGAATGTTCCAAATATTGTGTGAATAAAATGTGAGGTGTGTTGCATTTTATAAGAGTGGATTCCACGTTTTTTGAGTGTTTGGAGAGAAACCCACAGTTTCCCAGCAGTTCCACATGGGTTTTCCGTGTAGGTTCCGCGGGATGTAGAACCAACGAGTAACCGCCGGTTACTCACTGGTTCTTTTTTTTTTTTTCGACAATCGGTGGTTTCGATTGGCAGTTATTCGTTGTGTGGAATTCCCGGAAAATAACCGACCAACCGGCAGTTACTCATCGGTTATTCCATCTATGCTCCAAACAACCTTGAGAAAAAGAACACAAGGTGTTGGGATCCATGTATACTCAAGATGCCTCTTAGCATAAAGGTGCTACCACCAATGAGAATCAGTGGTGGGTTCAAAACTAAGAGTTGTTCTTGGGATAACGGATTAGGTCAGTATATATTGTAAGAGTGACGTGAAACACTAGAAACAAATCGCCCCCCAAACTGGTTGCCAATTATGTGCGAGAGAGAGAGAGAGAGAATGATGTTCCTAGATTACATAAACTTACCATGTTAATGTTCTACATGGCACAAGAAAATAGCATTTTAGCGCTAATGGCTCCAAGGACAAACAAATAACTTTTTCCTTGGGAGAATGATATAGCTACATAGCAAAGAAACTGAATTTATCAAGAAAAATAATCCAAAACATAGTACCACTATAGAAAATTTGTATAAACAAAACAATAGTGGTATAAACAATAATGTTTACAATTACATTTTATTTCAGCAGTATAATGTTTACAATTACATTTTATTTCAACAGTATATGTCTAATAAAATAAGAAAGTTTTGAACCAGAATTTTTCTTCTAGACATACTAATGGTATTCAGCCCTTGAAAATACAACACAAACTGAACCAAAAGCATAGTTACCAAATCCGTCTGGATCCAGATTTTTTGTCCAACCTAGATAAGTTCAATCTAGGTAGTCCCTATTTTTTTTCATTTAAGTTCTTTTTTTTTTTCTAAGCTTTCTGCATAAAATATGCCCAGCAACCATAAATACTATATAACATTAACATTTTATATTTTGTTATTTTGGTTTTTCATTGTATTTGTCGATTTTGCATATTTATAAAATTATGCACGCACGTATGCACACACACACAAGGTTTAGGGTTTACATATTCCGGATTGGATTTTTCCAAACTTTTTCAAGAATTTTGGACTTTTAGATTCTTTTGCCCTCCTGAACAAATCCAGGTTTCTGGACTTGGTAACTATGGCCAAAAGTAATTAGAAGGCAAAAGAATAGCACAAAATACGCTAGCCTTAGTGTAGGTGCAATCTTAGACATACGTGAACAAATCAACTTGTGGAATGATTCTCTAAGCTTGGGCAATAATGTCTAGTGATATTGGATGGTCAACAGGTTCCACTTAAAACATATTTTATATTGTAATTCTTAGGGAATGAGTGTTAATTAGGTTCTTCACTCCATCTTTATCCGAGGATTTGGGATAAGTGAGCACAATCTGGATGATAAAATTGAGGCATAGAAGCTTTTTCTCAAATCAGGAAAGGAAATTATGTGCACAATGTCATAGAAATGTCACTGAAACGTGTGCAAATTAGCAAAATCCAAGTCAATCTTCTAAAAGAACCAATTAGTAGCAAAATACATGGAATGATGTTTAAAGAATGTTTAAACTGAATCAGGGAACTTTTGTTGAAGCCAAACAATCTAGGAGTCACTGGTTGCATGTTGTTGTGTGTCAAGAAATCTTAATTGGGCAATCTAAATATTGGCCATATTTGTCATGGAATTCCAGATAAGCTCTAATATGAGGGACTTAATTTCAGCCACTAAATCAACTTTGTACTTGTTTGTGAATGAAATGTGTCATGTTCTTTATCTGTGATGTGTATAGCATTGTTATGATGTGCCATTTGGCTGTTGACATTATGCATGCATGTTAGGCTACCCTAAGCCATGGCATAACATCTTTAGTTTGGTGAGTAGGAGTGTGGTCGATATTGCAGGAATTTATGGTCATTAAGTGCCATGAAGCTGCTTGAATCCTGATTAGCAAGTCCGCTACACCATGTGCTTCTTTTGTTCGACTATGGCATAGTTGCCGCCTATGTCATTGTCATAGGAGATTCAGCTTGAAAGCTAGGATCAGAGCAATTGAACTAAACATATTGACGAGCATCAAAAAACAATGTTTTTCTTACTGTTATATGGATTACGGGTGGAATCATATGTGAGACATCACTACTGTAATGGCTAATGACAATGTAGCATTAACTTGTGGAGGATGACGATCCCCATAAGAATTATGATTGTTGTATAACATGTCCTTAAAGATGGTTCTCTGCATGCAAGCAATACAATACCTTATATTTAACACATCCTTAGTGCTTGATTAGGCTTACATCCATACCAATGTTGTGATTGTTTCTCTCTTTTTTTCTCTTTTCCTATGTTTCTAGTGTTGATGCTAGTCTTTATTGCCAACAAAAGAAACATCATCAGCCTCCTCTTCTCTCAAGATTGTTAATTCTAGAGATGTTTTTGTATCGGGCTTCTCTTGTCATAGAGGTAAATAAGTGGGTTGAGGCCTTTTTTCAAGCTCTTTATATAGATACTCAAGAATAAAAAATATAAATTATCTATCAAACTTAACATATGTATGTTCCCAATTTCTCTTTCATTTCCTTAAGCTTCCTGGTCACTCTCTTTCAAACTTTTTTTTTCCATCTCTCTTTTTGAGTCTCTTATCTTTTGTGTAAGCTGCAATTAGAATTGGATTTTAAATTTATATAAGATTTTGATATAATATACATATACATCATTTGTGACATCCATATCCCTAATTTATTGTCAATAATAATCGTATATTGAGAATTTATAATACAAAAAATGTAATTTCCTGTCATTTTAGGAAGACCTGCTGCTGGTAAGGAGCTTACAGATGAATTCAATGTGCTTGAAGCTGGTTTGTGGAAGACTATTTCTTTGACAAAAGGTATTTTACAACATACCACTTGCATTTTTATAGATTCTAAAGTTTAAACAATGGCATATGCATGAAATGTTAAGCTATAATCATCTCTTGCTTTGTAAAAATGAAAAGGAAAAGGTATTGAATTTTTCTTGTCTGATATTTTGAAATTCTTTCCCAGGGTGTTACTTAGGGCAAGAGACAATTGCAAGGCTCATCACGTATGATGGTGTCAAGCAGCATTTGTGGGGTATTCATTTAGACAATCCTGCAACTTTGGGGAGCATTATTACAGTGGATGGCACAAAGGTAGACTGACATGAAAATGTATTTGGTTTGATTGCAAATTTTATTTGTTGTTAGAATAAATGTGTCTACCTTGTTAGAGTTTATTTGACTCTTGCTAAGCAAGATGGCCCATAACCACAAACACGTTTCTCTACATGAAAGGCTTAGAGAGGGCATAGGATAATTTATGGTGATCAATCAGGTTGGGTGCCTTGTGACAGTCCCACTAGCATCTCTATTGTGCCAGCAGCATGGCACTAGGTTGGGCTTTTATGATGCAGTCGCGGTTAAAGGGTCCAATGAAGGACAACCTTAAACCGTGCAGCCTGGACTTACACTCACAAATGGATACACTTGTTCAAATAGCATACTCAAGACATTGAACTCAAACTAGACTCTTTATTGCATTCATATGATAGTGTTACAAAGGTTACACAATGTACACACTTTAAGTCACTTGCCTTAAAGGGTTATTGAGACATTACATGAAAAAGGTACACTCATACACAATTTTCACATGGACTGGTTCACTCTCCCACACTCACTTCCCTCTTCGGAGAACTCACTCCCAAGTTATCTCTCTCTTGTGCCTTGAAGCTTACTCCTCTACGCATTTTGGATCTTTCTCTGACTTCCTCCGACTCTTGGAGTGAGTCTTCACCTTCTGTAGCATCTTAGGAATGCTCAAGAATTGACAATTCATAATTTTGGGCTGTTAATTTCATTTTGCATTTCACGCGAGCGAAACCGCCGCTTCATGCAATCTAGTGATTTCAAAATCACCACAACAGTTTTTCCACTCTACCAAGTCTACCAACTTCTAAAAGCCATATCTTTTGAATATGGACTTGAAACAAGATGTCTTTTTTTGAAAAGTGCATAATTTTTTTAGGGGAATCCAAATATGCAATCACATTCAGGATTAGGGATGTCCTTGATTTTTTTTTTGCCTTTGCCCCACAACCTATCCATTTTAGCTCTTCAATGGATGCAGTCACTTCTTGGATTTTGGTTGAGAAACTCAACCAACTCACTTGGAATCATGTAGCCTCTTGTAACTAATCCTTCTCTTATGTACTTGATGCCACTGAAGTGTTGGAGTATTGATACTAACCTTGGATCATCTTCACCATGCCAAAATGACAAACAAACCAATAAGACCACATGGACACACAACTACTATTTTTGGTTGATGCAATATTGTATGTAACCTTGGATGCTTTTGCATCAGACACCCAAGGTTTTAAATTTGTGATCTCTAAATCACAATGGTAGGGTGAATGGTAGAACCATTCTCGTGGATGATTGACTTGACCATGGTGTCCCCTTCCACTTTGTTAGGTACTTTTGAATTTTGTCATTTTGTTTCTTCTTCTTTTTCCAGCCACCTATTGTAGCATAAACCATCTTCCACCTAGTTTGTATTACCCTTCTCTTCACCTTGCCCATTGCTTGGGCATAATCCGTCCACCACCTCCAATTAACTCTCTCTCTCTTTTTCCACTCTTTTGTAGGCTTTTGCCTACCTCTATCCATCCACCACCACTAAATGTCTTCATCACCTTTGTTGTTCCAGCCTTCATTTGATTTGAACCAACCACATCCACTTAAGCTCACCTCCATTGTTATCCTTGATATCACACCAATAGACAAATGCAACTCATGCTCTACTTCTTTTGTCCTACCTTACTTGTGAAAGGACTCAGCATACCTTTGAGCATCAAAATGATCACCCATAGCCTCCAATGCGATCTCCAAGATAGTTTTCACGTCCTCTTCTCTTGATGTCCTCATTGCCATATCATACTCTTCTTCATTTCTTGCATTCTTCTCGTAGCTTGTAGTCACATGATGGACTGTCAAAGGTCCATTCTCAACAACCTCCATTGCTGTTCTCTCCTCATTCTTCACTTGATCTGTTGGCTCTTCCTCATATAGATTGTCTTCAATCATACTCTTATTATGTGCATTCACTTGAACTTCATCCACCTCCATTGTTTTCTTCATGGAAACCTAAAACTCTTCTTTGCTATCATGTTCATTCACCTCTGTCGTTTCCTTCAAGGAAACATGTAACTTTCTTTGGGTGTCCTTGCCAAAAGAAAAATAAATTTGTTTCCCTTCTCCATTGAGGTTTCTGTCTCTTCCCGTGATACCAAAGACTCTTTCCCATCATCTATTAATGGGTCTCCTTTGGGTTTAACAACTGTCACCTCCACACCCTCCTCCAAGAGGATTTCTTCCTCTACGGACTGTTCACGTACTTCCTTCTCCTAGCTGTTTTTGAAAATAGATGTTGGTTTCTCACATGAAAACCTCACTCTCTTATTTCCTTTCAAGGAAATATTCTCTTCACTCGTATACTTCTCCTTTCTATTTTTCAAAATAGACTGGAGTTGCTCACATGGCAACTCCACTCTCTTATTGCCTTTCAAGGCAGTATTCTTCTCTTCTATCTCAAGCCTCAATGCTTGAAGCTTCTTCAACCACTCTTCTTGCATTACTCAGTGCACAACTGGCCCCATAAACTTGGAAACCATATGTTCCCAACTCATCACCTCCTTTTTTTTTAACTTGTCTCCTCAATTGGAAAACTCTCCAATACATAGTTGCACTACCACACAAATCTTGTGCTTGCAACTTCTAACCTCTTGGGATCTTCTATACTTTTTTCTTCAAAAAATAATTCTAACTCCACCATCCATTTCATGAGCTGTTATGGGCTCTCTCTACCACAAAACAAAATTATATTGCTAGTGGGCTTACCTTTTTCTTTGACCATGACATCTGCTAGTCTCTTTTCTTTACTTTCTAGTAATCTCTTCAAGGAATCCAACTTTTCTTGTAGGGATATCAACATCTCCAACATTTATTATTCTTCATCTTCATTCATAGTTGCAACAACTCCTCTAGATTGTGCAATTTCCATGACATCTTATCTCACTTGGATTTCCTTCAACATCTCTACCAAGTCTTCTACTACTGGTGTTCTTCCCTCTTTGTGTGCCATATTTTCTCCATATACAAATTTCTCTTTCAAACCCTGCAACTGACTCAACAAGAGTCTCACACACCAACCTAGTAAAGCAAACCTTGCTCTGGTACTAGTTGATGCAGTGACGGTTAGGGGATTGAATGAAGGACAACCTTAGACCGTGCAGCCTGGATTTACACTCACAAATGAACACATTTGCGCAAACAATATACTCAAACACTGAACTCAAGCCACACTATTGCATTCATATGATAGTGTTACAAAAGTTACACAATACACACACTCTCACTCAGTTGGCTTGTAAGGTTATTGAGACATTACATGAAGGTACTCGCATACATAATCTCTCATGGACTAGTTCGCTCTCCCACACTCACTTCCCTCTTTGGAGAACTCATTCCTAAACTCTCTCTCTCTCTCTCTCTCTCTCTCTATATATATATATATATATATATATATATATATATATATTGTGCCTTGAAGCTTATTCGTCTTCCCATTTTGTATTTTTCTCTAACTTCGTCCGACTCTTGGAATGCCTCTTCACCTTCCTTAACATCTTAGGAATGCTCAAGAACTAACAGTTCATCATTCTAAGCCATTGCTTTCATTTTGCATTTCACATGGACAAAATTGTCACTTCAAGTAGATTGGTGGTTTCAAAACTGCCACTTAATGCAAATTGGTGGTTTTGAAACCACCACTTAAGCTTGCAAAACCGACACAACAGTTTTGCCACTTTGTAAAGTCTGTCAACTTTCAGAGGCTATACCTTTTGCATATGAACTCAAAATGAGATGTCATTTTTTTAAAGTGCATAACCTTTTGAGAGGAATTGTAGTATCCCTTGCAAAATCTGTTCTTAATTTTCTGATTTGTATACTTGGGAATTTCCTCAAACACTTGTCTTGCAAACTGATATCAAAGTATAATATCATCTTCTTGTTCCAAGGAAACTTTTAAGATGCAAAGGATAACTTTCTACTTCAATGCCAATGACAACTAATAACAGAAGATGAATTGCAAATGTATTTTGGTATTTTTCAATGCCAATACATGCCTAAATACTATGCAAATGTGTAGCTACAGCCATGAGACATTTTGACAAACAATTGGCATGCAACTAAACGCTGATTATGAATGCTATAGAGATGAACATTACATTGAACACATGGCATGCAACTTATAACTCTTTATTGAATGTAATTCCAAGTACAATGATAATCTGAATAGCCAAGACGCTTGGCTTACAATTAATATCCAATACAATGCGAAATCTGATTGAGAATGATTACCTCCAGCAGCAAGACTAAATGACTGAAATGATAATGCAAACTACTTCAAAATTACAAGAGGAACCTGATTATGAAGTCTTCTGAATCGATGTAGAGAAGATAGCCTTTGGAGGATGTAATGACAGTTTCTTGATGCCAAACTAAGCCTCTATATGAGCCGCCCCTGTTTTCAGACCTGCCCTCTGAGATAAAATAATATGCAGCCTTAAAGATCCCATTCAAGCACTGAAAATGATTGTAGGGCCCTCAAGAATGGAGCGCCCAAACTAGGGAATAAAATTGCTGCCTTTTGTAGCCTCCATGAATAAAATCGTGGCTCCCAAGTATGTTGAAATAAGGTCTGAAATTACATCAGACTGTTATTAAAAATCAGACTTTAATCTCCTTCTCAAATGTCAAAATTGATGCCAATGCCAAACTGGAAAAATAATACAATTTATTCTCCCTAATTGCCCTAAACAAACTCCAAAATTTGCCAATGAAGAACAAGTAGAAAGTCTGAAGTAACTTCCTCAACTTTGCAACCCTTCAAAGGATCTTTCACCATCTCAGTTATGCCAATCAAAGAGAGTTTTCGTTCTCAATGATCGAATGTAAAAACTGCAGAAACCGTTGGCTCCACAATGGACATAACAAAAGCAAATATCAATTCTTGGATGATTAGAAGCTTAGCCAAGCCCTTTATTTATTTATTTTTTCTATCCTTCAAAAAGTTTCTAGAATATTATTTTATTTTATTTAAATCGCTTTATTAAAGTCCCGTCAAATAAACATTATATAACTTCAAAATTTAAAATAAATATGAAGATGATGTTGGAATGCCTTGATCTTTAGTTTGTTGGAAAGGTCTCGACGAGACGCATCTAACCCCACTCTGAAAATCTTGATTCAACATTGAACCCGAACTTACTAAAAATCGTAAGTACCTCACAAGGCACCCAAAACTGCCATTGATCATGCCAACTAGATCCAAACCAAAACTACACATCCAAATGTCCCATCCAAGGCCAACTCACCATGGTTCCCTAACCAAACTAGTAGTCCACGGGAAACCAATAATGGACTAACAATGTCTCTAGAAAGGGGACATTACAGTCCGCCCCTCTTGAAATTGTTTGTCCCTAAGCAATCTCCACTGCCAAAAGAAACCCTTTGTAATATCACTCCACTTGGGTCCCACGGGTAAAACTGTGTAATGTCCCTGATATCATCAACCAACTCCTGTAACACCCACATCAGAACAACTAACTGACCCCGCCTACCCAAATCAATCTCACCATCAGGTGTCGCAAGAATATGATCCTCAAAAGGAAGCAACTCAAAAGACCAACCATATTTACTTCCAAATATTGCACAAAGCAAGCTGTCATACAAACTGTCCATCACATGCGCCACTGAACTGTGCATCCGTAATAAATCATGTACATGAGGATCAAATGTAAAGTTGTACGCACTCCTCACCATGTACACCCCTGAAATCTCCTTTGCAAGCTCTGTTTGAAATCCCGATGCACTGAAAGGATCCCAAATGTTACCATCAATGCTCATCTCGGAACTAGAGTCAAGAGAGTGGTCAACATCTAACTCAAAGAGAGGATTATCATCATGGATGCCATCTACTCCCTATAAAGAAGCTGAATCGACATCGTCATCCCATGCGCAAGTCCTAGAGGAAATCATCTCCTCCTAATGAGGTTGTCCAATGACAATCTCTATAGTGCCGATGTAGAGTCTAATGCTCAAATTACCCATGACCCCTGAATCCTGAGTGTGAATGCTCATGCTACTATCATCAAGTGTCATGGCTGCCCTAGATGAATAAGTCTCTTTGTACATGATGTGCATCTAGCCAAACTCAACTCTGAGCAAAGCTCATCAACAAATCTCTGGGAATCTTGAAGTGCCAAGAGAGTACTCACCAAAGAATCCCTAGCGACCTCAAGCTCTTGAGAGAGCTTATTAGCTTCCTCTTCTTTCCTCATCAGGGCATCTAAATAGATCCCCACAAGGCTAAGAAGGGTGTCTGTCTAAAAGAAGGTTCAAATAATTCGACTTCATTGTCCCCATTCTTTGACACCCTGCAAATCATCATGAGAAGACTGCTCCAATCAGTTTGTGCATCCTGTCATGATGAGATAATGCTGCAATAATCTCATCCTCCTTCACTATCCACTGAGTCTCCAAGCTATGAACGACTTCCACCTCACATGAAGAAACCTCAATCTGTTATTGTTTCCTCATGTTGGGAATCTTATCAACCTCGTCATCATTATTAGAACAAAGTGCATTTTCATATTCAACCTCTCTTTGAATAAAGATTCTTCTAATGTTATATGTCCTTTTTTGTCTTGCTGTGTTGATGAGATTGACCTTTTCTTTCACTTCTTGAAGATGTTGTCTTGCATTGGCAGCCACTAATCTAGCCTCTTTGGCTTTTTGCAACCATTCTTCATTCATCTTTTCGGATTTCTTTACCTCTTCGATGCCAAAATATACAAAATCAGTCCTCTTATGCTTAATATCTTTATGTCTACCAATTGGTGTAGGGCTGACATCAATGGTTGATATCATATCACAAGCTCCTTTCTCATGAGAATGATGGGACATGATGCTGTTGTCCTCAAACAAATCAGTAATGACATCATGCCATTGTAAAATGTCTCCATCATGTGTAGTCAAAACACTAGTGGCTGCTCCATTAAGTAAAGGATTAACTTTCACATCCACCTTTCTATCTTGAGCCTCCAATAGACTTTCAGATGTATGAATAACATTCATGAACCACCATCTGATTCTTTACCATGATAGGATGAAGCAATTCTAGACTCATCACAAGAAACCTTATCTTCATGTAACTGTTCTAATGCAACTAGTTTATCTTCAAACATCACTTGCTCTTCTCCGATCTTAAAGTCATCATGAAGTGTCTTGTGCCCAACATCTTTCTTAATGTAAGTTTGATTTTTGCTCTCCATAGGGTCAGCTGTATGCTGGTCACTAGCTGCTGAAAATTCATTGTAAAGATTTCTAGAACTTCACTTGTAGAGACCTCTTCTTTCTCCTTTTTGTTTTGTGATGTAGACCCTTTAAAAATGGATGTCATATACTGTGCTAATCTGTCGATGGTTGTAGGGTGTGAAAGCAATTCATCCATCCTTTCCTGGCTTTGTCTAAACTTCTCCAATTCTTTCATCATGGCATTTGACTGCTTCCTAGAAATAGTCATGCCCGTTCAACTGAACTTTCAAACTGCAGCTGAAACTTATCCAACAGGGTGGTAGGAAACTGCTTTCGTACCACTGTAGTATCCCTTGCAAAATCTACCCTTAATTTTCTGATTTGTATACTTGGGAATTTCTACAAACACTTGTTTTGCAAACTGATATCAAAGTATAATATCGTCTTCTTGTTCCAAGGAAACTTTTAAGATGCAAAGGATAACTTTCTACTTCAATGCCAATGACAACTAATAACAGAAGATGAAATGCAAATGTATTTTGGTATTTTTCAATGCCAATTGATGCCTAAATACTATGCAAATGTGTAGCTACAGCCATGAGACATTTTGACAAACAATTGGCATGCAAACTAAATGTTGATTATGAATGCTATAGAGATGAACATTACATCGAACACATGGCATGCAACTTATAACTCCTTATTGAATGTAATTCCAAGTACAATGATAATCTTAATAGCCAAGACTCTTGGCTTACAATGAATATCCAATACAATGCCAAATCTGATTGAGAATGATTACCTATTGTAGCAAGACTAAATGATTGAAATGATAATCCAAACTACTTCAGAATTACAAGAGGACCCTGATTATGAAGTCTTCTAAATCGATGTAGAGAAGACAGCCTTTGGAGGATGTAATGACGGTTTCTTGATGCCAAACCAAACCTCTATATGAGTCATCCCTATTTTCAGCCCTGCCGTCTGAGATGAAATAATATGCAGCCTTAAAAACCCCACTCAAGCACTGAAAATGATTGTAGGGCCCTCCCGAATGGAGCGCCCAGCCTAGGGAATAAAATTGTTGCCTTTTGTGGCCTCCATGAATAAAATTGTGGCTCCCAGGTATGGTAACATAAGGTTTGATATTACATCAGAATGTTGTTATTAAAAAGTAGACTTTAATCTCCTTCTCAAATGCCAAAATTGATGCCAATGCCAAGCTGGAAAAATAATACCATTTATTCTCCCTAATTGCCCTAAACAAACTCCAAAATTTGCCAATGAAGAACAAGTAGAAAGTCTAAAGTAACTTCCTCAACTTTGCAACCCTTCGGAGGATCTTTCACCACCTCAATTATGCCAATCAAAGAAAGTTTTCGTTCTCAATGATCAAATGTAGAAACTGCAGAAACTTTTGGCTCCACAATGGACATATCAAAAGCAAATATCAATTCTTGGATGATTAGAAGCTTAGCCAAGCCCTATATTTATTCTTTTTTTTCATCCTTCAAAAAGCTTCTAGAATTTTATTTTATTTTATTTAAATCACTTTATTAAAGTCCCATTAAATATACATTATATAACTTCGGACTTTAAAATAAATATGAAGATGATGTCGGAATGCCTTGATCTTTAGCTCACCGGAAAGGTCTCGACGAGACGCATCTAACCCCACTCTGAAAATCTTGATCCAACACTAAACCCGAACTTACTAAAAATAGTAAGTGTTGTCAACCTGGAGTTGCACCTTGAATCGAAGACGTGCATGAAATGGCCAATCCTCTATGCAGTTGAAACAATGGGATCTTTTCACGAGGGTGGGTACCTCAATGGTGAGAAGAACCTCCAAAAAAGGCTAGTTCCTGTAAGATGTATCAATGGATCTCTACTCAGTGCTGCGAATCTACCATGGAAAAGGGAGAAAGAAACTTGAAAGGAAAATCCTACCTAATAATGGTGATACACCAAAACGTTGATCCACTCTACTTGGAACCCTGAACACTAAATCAAACAAGGGAAAAAGAAGACCTTCGATTTCAATTGATCATTATACATAAATATTTCATGAGAAGGTTCGATTCAATGACCAAAACATCAGAAAAAATGATGGAGAGAGGTCTGATACAAGACACTTTGCAGCCACCTAACATCCACTTACAGCTTCAGCAAAAGACATATAGAACACTGAACATGACCTGCATAATATGATGAGCTAGCAATTAGGTGTGAATCAAAATTTGGGAAGGGAGAGAAATCTACCACGTATGCAAATTGCTAAATGAATATACACTATGCCAGCACTTGAAATCTGAAAGTACAATCATTCTATTGATCGAAGAGGTTACACAACTCACCAATGGCAGAGTCTGGTCTTGCCAAGAGAGGGATGAAAAAATCTAAGATTGAAAAGCCATTAATATAGAGAATTACAAAAGCCAAGAGATTGGCGTTGAAAAATAGAAGAGGAAGATCAACTTAGATTAACTCAAGACCAACTTTGCCTTCCAATAAAATATATTTTCTCTGTCTTTGCATGAAGCTCCTTGGCGTTTGAGAAATGGACGGTGGGTCTGTTAAAAATCAACTTCTCCTTTGCATGGAAGATTACGTCAATTGTCAAAAATAGACTCCTCTTGAGCTGTCGGATCGAGAAAACAATCATTTTTCCCTGAAATGGCGCCAAACTTAGACTGAGAAACTCAGCTTGAAGTTGAGTTGGACCTTTGGATGCATGAGAATGACTAGTCAAACCATGAACAAAACAAATAGTCAACTGAAACTTAGCAATCCACCAAGCATAGCCCTTGCTTGCACGAGAGAGACATATTTAGACTGAATCATTTGCCGACTTTTCGTTCTTGGTTTCCTTAT
Source organism: Torreya grandis (assembly GCA_037957365.1). Classification (NCBI taxonomy): domain Eukaryota; kingdom Viridiplantae; phylum Streptophyta; class Pinopsida; order Cupressales; family Taxaceae; genus Torreya; species Torreya grandis. The sequence continues at coordinate 264,912 of JARHVA010001751.1, read as the reverse complement.
TTCCTGTGCATGCATTTCTCTTGCATGTTTGTGGTTTTTCTATTTCTTGGCTTTTCGTTGACTTCACCTTGTTTTTTTTTAATTTCTGCGGACTTTTTGGATTTCCTTTGCCTTACCTTTTGATTTTCTTTGGAATTTTCATTTGACAAATTTTTCCCGCGGACTTTTCTGTTTATCTCCCTAGCCTTTGTGTATTTTCCATCGGGTTTTTTTCTCTCAGGCTTCTTGTTATCTGCGAATTTCTTGTGGAAAAAATGTCTGCCCCTGGGTTTAATCTCCGTCGGATTTCTGTCTTCTCACTTTCCCGCAAGCTTTGTGTCCTTTGAATTTTGCAGATTTTTTCCTTGCCAATTTTTCTGAATTAATCTTTGGCTACATTTCCTTTAGACTTATGTTTTCTCACTTTCCCGCGGCTTTTGTGTCCATCGGATTTCTGTCTTCTCACTTTCTGCGGGCTTTGTGTCCTTTGAATTTCTGTGGACTTTTTCCTTGCCAATTTTTCTGAATTAATCCTTAGAACAAAAAGTTCGAAGGAATTCCTTCAGACTTTTGTCTGAGGATATTCTTCCTCCGATATGTTGTCTCTTTTGCCTTTGTGTAATGTTCCATCGGGTTTTCTTTGTCCTGAATTCCTTCGGACTTTTTGTCCAAAGAAATTCCTTCGAACAAAAGTCCGAAGGAATTAGTCCTTTGTCTTTATTTTGCCATCGGCAGAATGCCCTTCGTTTTTTTTGGAAAGGTCTTGCCACCAACCAAGTGCCCTCCGCAAGGGCTTGTGTCCTTCCTATGTGCCCTTTGGGTTTTTTGGAAAGGTCTTGCCACCGACCAAGTGCCCTCCGCAAGGGCTTGTCTCTCTCTGGAGCTGGCTTTTCGGAAGAATTGAAGGAAACCCGGGTTTTTTGTAGGGCATTCGAGCTTTTTGTTGGCCTCTCCTTTGTCTTTTCTTTCCTTGTTGGCTGCGGGTTTTTTGTTTGCAAATTCTCCGAAGTATTCCTTCGAACAAAAAGTCCGAAGGATATCTTCCTTCCTTTTAGTTTCCTTTGCTTTGTGCAAATTTTTAACTGTGCCTTCTGATTTTCTTAATGTATTGTATGTAGTAACCCTATAAGAATAACCATGTGTGCGCATTGTATGCAAAACAACCTCTGCCTTTTCAAACAGTCCAGATATGCAGTATGTCTCAACAAGTAGAACATATGTATCTTCAGTCGCAACCCAAGGCACCTGTAACATCCTCAAGTAGATCATCCCATGCTTTAGATGAAGGCTGCAAATGGCTATTAAGGACCCCAAAAGCTGATTTACAAGACAAATTGGTACCATAAGACCATCTTCTGAATAGTAAGGTTGACAATTTTTTGCCCTGTGGAAGAATTGTCAACAATAAGTACCTCACAAGGGCACCCAAAATTGCCACTGATCATGCCAACTGGATCCAAATCAAAACTACACATCCAAATGGCCCATCCAAGGCCAACTCACCATGGTTCCCTAACCAAACTGCTAGCCCACGGGAAACCAATGATGGACTAACACTGTATCTAGAAAAGGGACATTAAAGGAATCCAATTATGCAATCACATTTAGGTTTAGGGATGCCCTTGATGCCCTTTTTGCCTCGGCCCCACAAACTATCTATTTTATCCCTTCAACGGATGCAGTCACTTCCCAAATTGTACTGATGGTTGAGAAACTCAACCAACTCACTTGGAATCATGTAGCTTCTTGTAACTGATCATTCTTTGATGTACTTGATGCCACTAAAGTGTTGGAGTATTGATACTTCCCTTGGATCATCTTGACCACATCAAAACAACAACCAAACCAACAAGACCACATGAACACACTACTATTTTTGGTTGATGCAAGATTGTGTGTACCCTTAGATGCTTCTACATAATTTTATATTTTACTTTTGCAGTTAACCCAGACATTTCTTAGGGACTCTCTTGGAATATTATATATTATGCAATGAACAACCCCAGTGACTATTTTATGTTGATATATGAACATTTCTTTAGCTTCTTATTTCATTCTTTCCAAACATGTTGATTCAATTTAACTTAGCTTTCTGCTTTGGACATTTTTTTTATGAACAGGTTGGGAAACTGACAAGCTATGCCCTTGGAAGTAATGGTCTTAAACACGTTGGTCTTGGTTATGTGAAAAGAAAATTCGGTTGCCCAGGACAAGAAGTAAAGATAGAAGATGCGAGGGGAGTGTTGGTAGATATTCCTTTCATAACTCGCTCACTTCCAAAACAAAAGGAGATGGCTAAAATATAAAAGAGAGTAAATGGCAACTCGTGTGTGATCATCCTTCATTATCTCACTTACCAATAGACTTTTAGTCTCTTGTATCTTATTCTATGGCTGCCAAGTCTTATATTTCTTAGAATAGAAAATGATAACATTTTATTTCATTTTCTTCTTCTGCCCCATTAATTATGTTGCTAATGTGTACATTCTGATAGTTATATGTCTCTAAATCATGTCGCTATTTGTTTGAATTGGAACAGTCATTGCCTATGGCACCATTCTTTTATGAGTTGAAAACCCTATGATGTCCCATCATCATTGTAGGGTGCTTTATGAGCATGTTTTCAACAATTAAAATATATTCAATGCCCTTCTTTTATAAAATGATTTACATACTTTATGGGTATTTTGATTCTGCATAAGGACCTTCATTGCTTCACATAATGGCTGGATGTTTTAGGTATACTTTAATCCTATGTGGAGAAATGATACCATTTTAGGTTGACATGCACGCTTTCTTTTTAGAATTTTGAGAGAATACAAAGTGGTTACTTGTTTTTGATCGCTGTACTTGAAGGACTTTGGCAGTCATGTTTTAGGCTTCCGCATTCCCAAAAGTATCTCTTGTGACAGAATTTGGTATGTGTGAATCTTCATGGACTTCTTGCCCTGTATAACATCTTTGCAACATTTTAAAGCAGCGATATTTGGAAGTGAATCTTTTGCAGCTCACCTATCTCAGCCAGTTGCATGGGTCCTATGTTTAGGTAGAACTCTAAATATCCATGTCCTTCATGTCGCCCCTTCTCTAAAAGGATTTAACCGTTTGTTTAGAATTGAAGTTTTATGTGCCAAACTCACAGAAAAGGATTAATATAGTTCTTCTGATAGCTGTGACTGTCCTTTTATACTGATTGTTGTTCATGCTTCTCCCAGCTACAGTTGGCATGCTTCACAAATACTTAAATGTTGCATTGGATATCAAGGACAGACTCGGGAATTAAGTCCAAAGCTTGAATAAAGGAGCTCATCTAATATTATGATGTTGATGGTTGGGATTTCCTGGGTAAAACTATTGCATTAAGGTTGATTGCCTCTTTGAAAGATTCAGTTTTCTAGATCGCTGTATACTTGGTTCTGATAAACATTAGACATTTCAAGTTTTCATAAACCTATCAAAGGTTCATATTGTATGCACGGATCAGTCTTCCTATCTCCAAGCATTAATAATTTTGCCACAATCTATAAAGCCAATAGGCTGAGCTGTCCTTCCTTGGCCTTATTTACATCAAGCAAGAGCAAGGAGGGCTCTCATCCCATTGTTACAGCGATTTTCAAGGAAAGGCAAGGAGATGGTGGGCACAAGCAAGGGGGTCAAACAGAAAGGCCTCTTCTTTCCCTTGCCATAGGACAGGATTAGTGCTGGCCAATGTCGTTTGTGGAGTGGCTCACCATGATTGCTGATTTACAGTTATGGTTGATTTTTGTATGTTCTGTTGTTACTGACGAACTTATTTGTCAGCTAATAAACTCTATGCTTTTCTGTTGTCCTATCTTACAGCACCTGCACTTTACCCGGCATGCCCAGCTATTAATATGTGTTATTATCTTAAAAAATGTTGTCCTGTAATTTATGGAGTAAAAAATAGTTGTATCTTTTCTTATATTTTAATGCCCTTCTTTTATGAAATGGTTTAAATGCATTTTGGGTGTTTTGATTGTGCATATGGACCTTCATTGCTTCACATGATGGCTGGATGTTTTAGCTATACTTCAATCGTATTTGGAGAAATGTACCTTTTTAGGTTGGCATGCACTCGTTTTTTTAGAATTTTGGGATAAGACAGAGTGGTTACTTGTTTCTGATCACTGTGCCCAAAGGACTTTGGCAGTTGTGTTTCAGGCTTCAGTATTCCCAAAATTAGTCACTGGCTTCTCTTGCAACAAAATTGGGTGTATGTGAATCTTCATGGACTTCTTGCCCTGTATAAAATCTTTGCAACATTTTGAAGCACCAAAAAAGCAAGCACAGTGATATTTGGAAGTGAATCTTTTGCAGCTTATCTATCTCAGCGAGTTGCATGGGTCCTATGTTTTGGTAGAACTCTAAATCTCCATGTCCTGAATGTCACCTCTTCTCTAAAAGGATTTGACAGTTTTGTTTAGAATTGAGGTGTTTATGTGTCAAACTCACAGGCAAGGGTCAATATAGTTCTGATAGCTGTGACTGCCCTTTTATGCTGATTGTTGTTCATGCTTCTCCCAGCTACAGTCGGCATGCTACACAAATACTTAAATGCTGCATTGGATATCAAGGACAGATTTGGGAATCAAGTCCAAAGCTGGAATAAAGGAGGTCGTCTACTAGTATGATGATGGCAGTTGGGATTTCCTGAGTAAAACTATTGCAGTAAGGTTGATTGCCTTTTTGAAAGATTCAGTTTTCTAGATCTCAGTATACTTGGTTTCAATAAACACTAGAAATTTCAAGTTTTCATAAACCTATCAAAGGTTCATATTGTATGTGTGGATCAGTCTTCCTATCTCCAAGCATTAACAATTATGCCACAAACGAATAAAGCCAATAGGCTCAGCTGGCCTTCGCTGGCCTCATTTGCATCAAGCAAGTGCAAGGAGGGCTCTCATCCCATTGTTACAGCAACTGGAAAAGCCCACAAATTTTCAAAGAAAGGCAAGGAGATGGTGGGCACAAGCAAGGGGGTCAAACAGAAAGAACTGTTCCTTTCCCTTGCCACAGGACAGGATTAGTGCTGGCCAACCTCGTTTGTGGAGTGGCTCACTATGATTGCTGATTTACAATCATCGATTATTTTTTTATGTTCGGTCATTACTGACAAACTTATTTTTCAGCTAATAAACTCCGTATGCTTTTCTGTTGTCCTATCTTGCAGCACCTGCACTTTACCTGGCATGCCCAGGTATTCAGGTTCCTGCCCATCTGTAAGTTTATATATTAATATATGTGTTCTTATTATCTTAAAAAAAGGTATGTCCTGTAACATATAGAGTAACAAATAGTTGTATCTCCTCTAGGTGTGGTAATGTGACTTTCCAGGCCATCGCTTTAATGAACAAAATAATCAAAATTGTTGCATTTAACATTATCAACTTTGAAAAGGAAGATGGATATTGGAAGCTGATGATTTCATTATAACTGTTAATATTGTAACTGCAACCCACTTAGTTTTTCATGGTAGGAAATGGAAAATGAATGTACATATCTGTGATTACTGCATTATTCTTCATTGTTGACATTGTTGTCTTACATAGAGTTATTAAAAATTGGGCTCATACAAATTGAGATTACTGAGTGGAGTGCTGCAGAAAATTGTCCTTACATGTATTGTTCTATCATTTAAATTGTTATAACTTTTTGAATGGATTGAGAAAAGGGAAAAATACATGACTATAACTTCAGAAGATAATGATTACCTTTTGGCTGATTTGGGAATGTTTCATAATTCTGATCTTGCTAATTGGATATTTGTACCCGCAAGTTACTAGTGTAAATTTGCTGCTGTATCTTAAGGATTTCCTTTCTGTTTTATTCACCTTTCTATTTTTAGATTCTTATGCTTTGGTTTTCAAGTTTTGGATAGACAACACCAAAAAATTTAAGATGGAAGATAATACAAATTATTATAGTTCTTGTAGGGTTTTATTCCTATGTGCCAATCTTAGATTTTATCCTTAGTACTCAGCAAGTTGAAAAACTATAGAAATCCCTAATTTTTTTGGGAGTTTAACTAAGTTTTTGAGTTGAAAATTCCAAAAAACAAGTGCATCTAGTTGTAGGTCTCATGCTTTTCAATATGAGAAATAGGTTTATGATTTCTAACTTAGACTTCAGATTCTTTTCAAAATCAATAAAAAATATAAAACATCTGAAACAATTAGGGGTTTAAAAGTTAGGTATCAGCCCCACTTTAAGAATCAACATCCTTTCAAGCCATTAGCAATTTTGGGTGCAAGTACTATTTTGTAGTAAAAATAGATGATTGCCTTATGTATCACTACCATATTGAAAATCTAGAAGCTCCTAGGATGTTCTATGAATTTTCCTTTGTTTTTATTCATCAAATACATCAGCTTTGGCATACTAATCCTCCAAAGGCTCAGGCTTATCTTTCTAAGTCTCAAAGAAATCAAGGTGTGGCCATTAAATAAGCCACTAAATCCACCTAGGCTGGTAATCTAGGGCATGTGCAATAAATGCTCACTGAACTGGAGAAAAATACACAAAAACACTAAGCAACTAACATACTATACAAAAACGTGGGCAAGAAAGGGGATATGTTACCCTAGCAGTTCTCTCATAACAGGTGAGCAGTCATATGGATTTTATGGAATTTTAATAACTACTGAAATTTTCTGTAGAATTTTCCATCAAAGATCTTTGGTGTAACAATTTCCATTTCCAAGAAAAAATAACTTGGTAATTATCCTGAGAGTTTGCAAGTAGGTTAAAAATGAATATGAATTCCAGTTTGTTTATTTGCAAATTTTAGTCATTCATAAATGCTTAATGATAATGTTTAGAGCAAACTTCAGTTATGACTTATGCCTCATTGCTTATGGTATGGTATTTTATTTCCTGTCCGCTAGGCTACAGCTCTCAGACTGTAACAATTTAATAATTTATTGAAAAGAAAACAAAATTATTTCATCTTAGAGGCCATAAGAAGACAGTTCGTCAAGCATACAAAATTTTGAAATCCTTCTACAAGTATAAAATGTAACAGGAGACAATGATCACGGCAAAGGCGAAAGGGTTATGTTTCTGCGGAGACAAATATAAGCACATATGCGATATGCTAAGGCCATGCCAATCAAAACCCAACCTTCTTCCACTCCTCCGTTGAGTGCAATTGTGTCCAAGGATGGGGATGATTGCAAACTCCTGCACCCATCTACTCCTGCACAGTCGTACATTTCATCTGCTGAATATTGGACCTTGATCAGCAGCCGAAAACCATAGTAGAGGAAAGATGCATACTTCAACCACCTTACAAATGCCGGTATATGCTGTCACATCAAAGAAGTTAAGATACCTCCATTCAGACTAGAAAATAAATTTTCTATCTACTGCCAGTAAAGTAACTCCTGCATTGCTAATTAGATTGAAGTGAAATGATTAAAGATTTTAAGCTTCCACAGTCTATGAAGTTTTGCTAGAAACTTACAGATAAAAAATGCATAAACAGTTTTATAGAGTCAATGTTCAGGGGCTGATGTATTGAGACAGTAAATAAGAGCTCACTATATAGATAACTTCCTTACAAGTTAGTAGCTAGGTCTGAGGAACTAGTTATTACTTGTAACTACTAGTTTGTGTGTGTGTGTGTATGTATGAGCATAGTTTTATAATTATGCAAAATTGACAAATACAATGACAATCATTAATAATACAATATAAAATGTTAATATGATATAATATTTATGGATGCTGGGTTTTTTTCCTGCAGAAAATTTACTTAAAAAAAATATTTTTTTTTGAAAAAAGCAAGGCCAACCCAAACTGAACTTATCCAGGCCAGCCAAAGATTTCGGATCCGACTGGATTTTGTCCGGATCCGACTGGATTTTGTCTGGATCCGGCCAGATTTGGTGACTATGTTATTTAGACTGTAAATTAAAGCTCACGATATAGACAACTTCCCTATATGTTAGAGTTAGGTCTTAGGAACAATTTGTAACTTGAAGCTACTAGTTTGTAATCACTCATTTCGTGGTTCTCCATATAAGAAGTTATTATATAGTTTCTAAATAAATCACTCATTCTCACAATGGATCACACTGTGGACTTCTTCAAAACTTTATATGTAGTTTTGACCTATATAACGAGCCATAATCGACTTATCAAATATATATTGTATTGTGATAATGAATGGTGAAGTGTGATTTTCAACATGGCCTCTTCAAAATTTTATATGCAATTTTTTCAAGAATTATCTAAGGAGATCTAGTCTAGTTTCCAAATACATCACTCAGTCTGAGAATGGATCACAAAGTATAATCCTCAACATTGATTTTTACCTATATAATGAGCCATAATCTACTTTCCGAATATATATTTTATTGTGATAATGATTGGTGAAGTGTGATTTGCAACATGGCTTCTTCAAAATTTTATATGCAATTTTTCCAAGAATTATTTAAGGATCTCTAATCTAGTTTCCAAATACATCACTCATTCTGAGAATGGATCACAAAGTGTAATCCTCAACATTGATTCTTCTAAATTTTGTATCTAGTTGTTTTCTGATAGCTCTTTTCTAACACATAATTTTATACTGTAGAGTTTTGCAGGAAAACATTTTCAAACGCCTCTTCTGTATGTTTTTGTACACCTTTTGAGTGAGCTGCCTCACTTATCATTAGGGAAACGATGTTTTTGTCCAATGTTTAGTTTCCCTGATGAGTGAGGTGGCTCACTCAAAACGCTGGACAAAAGCATCTACTTAGTTATCCAGAGGAGCATTGGCAAATGAAATGATATTTTACCTGGACATAGTATCCTCCAGTGAGAAGAAATACAAGCAGCATCAAGGAAGCCACTGTTCCCACTCGCTTTATACTAAGAATTGCAGCTCCAAAAAACTCTCCAGCTCCCTGTACATACATCCAGGACATAAAATAGGCATCGTGCACCTCACTTCCAATCTGCCAAAAGCCATATTTGGAAACTTTACCTGGCCAGTGATCACTATTAAGAGGATGGCAAGTAAAGTGAGGAGAAAGGAAGAAGCTGTCCTGTGAAATCCGGCCATAAAATAGAGAATGGACATGAAAATTATCGGATATAGGATATGGGCCATCATATCACACAGGGTGCTGCATACATAGTAGGCACTCAGCCTGTACATATCGGCCCTCCTTTCCTTTACCAGATATGTTTTCTCAAAGGGGAACACATACACCGATCCAAACAATGAAGAGGATGTCCAAAAGATGCAAATGTAAAACATCAAACCAACCTGTGACAAAAAAAAATTAGATTGAAGATTTTGGCAGGAAAATATTTTGTCGAAGCTTTTGTGGATAAACCGTGTGAAATCTTTTGAAACTGTTAGTCAAAAGCTTCAACAGCTTGTCTGCAGATTATCAAGCTTGAACAAATTGTATTTTTCTAATCGAACTTCTGGTCACACTTCATGACCCATCATCAATATACTAGATCTATTATCTTGTTGGTATTATGCTGATGGGTCACAAAGTATAACCTGAAACAATGACAAGAAAAAATTTAACATGGTTCTTTCCAAAAGCTTTATCGTTCAACTAATATTGACTGTAAAATCTTGAAGTCACAAAAATCTATTTTATTATGACAATTCGTATTTAACTTAGTAACCTCAAAAGTTTATATATTCTATCTTGCCTGATCTCTCAGTTGAGCTTCGGTTTCAATCTTTGATTTCCACCATAGAAGCCCAAGCAGAACTGCAACTCCAATGGCTTGAAAGAATCGCAACTTATCAAAGTAGTCTCTATAGCGCTCCCTAAAATTTCTCTTGGATAAAACATGAAATTGCTCCCACCAAGATGTTGTCCACTCCTTACGAACTTGAATAGCCGATTGCCAATGATCAGGAGCTTTTCCATAACTCTGCAAAGCCGCCTTCTCTTGAGCTTCCAGTTCAGATTTATACATCCTCTGCAAATACTGTAATTCCAGTAACAGTAGTTAACTAATTAGAAATTCAAGGTTCCTCAATTCATACTAATTAGCAAAAAGAGTTCATGGAAAGAAATATGCCTACAAAATCATTTGGATCAACTTCTGACCTAGGAGTAATAAACAGGATTGCATATGGGAAAAAAGAAAGAAAGCATATTAGTGCCCACAAATGACCAAATAGGTCAATTCGACTGTAAAAGTACAGCTAGCTTAGAGTAGACAGGAGTGTTCAAACATCTCCAATGAGGCTATGAAAGAAAAAAACAAACTGAAAATACAATATGTGAACGTGGAAAAATAGGTAACTACCAATTTTTACTCCATATATAGATAACAGAAAACTCTGGTTTTTACAAGGAATTATCTATATAAGGAGCTTCTGTCTGTAACCAATTTTTATCAAGGAGCTCTCTTTCTTATTAAATACAATCAACCCTCCACCATCAACTTAATTTCATTTATACCTTGACTATCTCTTTTTGTAATTCTTGATGTCGAGTAACTGAAAAAGAGGTTTGGAACTCTTCTGGGAATATAATGTCATTGACTTGTCCCGTAGCTAAATCCAATATAAAATCTGCAGGATTCGTGGCCAACTGTGGCACAAACCTTAATGAAGAAAAGTAGGCCATGGTTTCCTTAGCTTGTCCAGCATAAATTGGATAACCTTCTGAGATGAGCAAAAGCTTATCAAACATATGGAACATGCGACTTGAGGGTTGATGGATTGTCGTCATGATTGTTCTTCCACTCTGAATTATTCAATAAGTTAAATAAACTATTCATGAAATCAGATTAACTAGACTAGTTGATCAATTGAAGAAACCAAACCACCTGAGCTATGCTTTGCAGAAGTTGAAGAAGTTTAGTAGCAGTTGTGGAGTCAAGTCCTGAAGTGGGCTCATCTAGCAACAAGAGAGACGGATCCACAAGAATTTCGAACCCGATACTAGTGCGTTTTCTCTCACCTCCTGAAATTCCCTTGACAAATGCTCCTCCAACTCTGGTGTGTCGGCACCTGATCAGTACCAACAACCAAATTCATGTTTTAAGGCTTCCACAGTAAATAATTAGCAGAAAAGGCTCTGGAAAATACCTGTGAAAATTTTTGAAATTCATTGACGTTTTAACACTACGAATGGTGCGAGGATGTTTGGTATATTGCAGATTAAAGCTTCATATAGATAAATCTTTAATATGTATTAAATATAGATTCCAGAGAGTAAATAAAACAGTTATCTATATTTGGTGGTGAATCATATAGTGTGATCTGAAACCTCTATGAATTTAAAAATTGTTCACGGGTCTTTTCCAGAAGCCTTTTCAACCAATTTTTTTAAACACTAGATTAAAACATGAAACATGTAGAAACAAGCATGGACTAATTGCCTTTCTAAACCCAAATCTGCAAGGACTGTCTCCGCCCTCAAAATTTTTTGTTGGCGACTCATATTGTTTGGAAGCCTCAGAAGAGCAGCAAAAACCAGCGACTCTTGGACTGTTAGTTGAGGGAACAATATATCATCCTGAGTCACAAATCCAATCCTGGGAGAATTCAAGCAAGAATGGGGAGGGCATTCACATTTTATAGATCTAAAATAAAGTTACAGTAGATGGAGATGGAAATGGAAGGTTGCATATTTAAATATACCTCCTCTTTAGAGCTGTGCTGTATGGAATATCATTGTAAGTTATATTTCCTTTGATATCACCCCGCAGTCTTCCTCCCACAATTTTGAGGAAAGTAGTCTTCCCACTTCCAGAGGGGCCCATCAATGCAAGAATTTGGCCAGGAGCTACGCTTCCAGTTATCCCATTGACAATGCTCTTGTACGTCTGGTTCTCATGACCACTGCCATGGATTTGACAAATGTTTGAAAGTGGATTCCATGCTTTCCTGGGCTTCTGGTTTTGCACTCTGTACTCCACGTCCTCAAACTGCAAAATTGTTTTTCAAATGGTGAAGAAGACAGAACTAAGTCCAAGTTATGTGCATGTTAGATCAAATAAAACTTGATATGAAAACAGATTAGCGTGTGAGAAGACCAGCATTGGTCTCTACTAAATTTTAATGGGTTATTTTTTGGCCAGTTTTTGCACCAAAAAATTGAAAATTAAAATTGTCATTTACTAAAAAATTTGAAAAACTATTCACCAAATTTTCTTATAAAATGTACAGAGTTTTTAATAAATTCACCAAAATATACATTTATTTGATTTTTTTTATATTATCGGTAGACATTTTTTGCCAAGCTATGAACCGGTGAAGAGAGAGGCTATAGGGGACCTCACCCAAAACTGAAAAACTGAGGTACAATAAACCAGACAAAAAGGGACTTAGCTATCAAGGAGAACTAGAGAAACCTATCAGGCTAAGAAATCAAAGAAATTTCTCATCTAAGTTACAACAAACCCTCTAAAATATACATTTATTACACTGATAAGTATTCTACAGTCGCAGCAAGCGATTGTAATGGAGTGAGTTGTTCACTATTATTTTGGTCTTGAATTTGACATCTATTTGATCATCATAGGGGAATTTCGACCTTAAAAGTGATATTTATTTGACTGTGACTTAAAGTTTTTTCTTTTTATTTGGAGAAGTCAATCGAAAAATTGTAATATCTTAGCCATACAATAGAGTTTGGAGCCCTTTTTTTTTCTCTTAGAATTATTTTTTTGGCCCAGATACAATGGTTTAGCTAGATAAGAACCTTGAGATTGATATATCTCGATGTTTTTCAAATATATATATCTAAGATATGTGTACTAGTTACTTATTGGTAGTAAATTTTATGTTTTTCCTATAAGTAAATTAGTAAAAAAGATATCATTAATAATGATTTTTATCAAAGACTTCAAGCCTTTGCAATCTACAATGTGAAGAGACACGTTTCTGGAAAAATTGCGTACACGAAAATTGGAAAGATTGACGTTTTGAACCACACAATGTGGTTCATCTTTGGTTCACGCAATTTGGTGTACTAGATTTGTACAGAGACTTCTCTTAATAAATTTTATGATTTTTCATTCCCCTTATTCTTTGAACTAAAAAGATTTTCATATCTATAAATAAAATTCCATTCCTTAAATTTTTCCCTACATTTGAGTACCTTGAGGAATATTGGAAGGGGAGTCGAGCTTGTGGTTTCCATGTCATAAGAGGAGTGTCCATGCAGCATGTTTGAGCTATGAAATTGGACTATTTCCGGAACTATAAGATCGAACATCAAAACACAGAAATGTTACAATTTTGGAGAATTAATATAACATTTTAAAATATATTTTTTATGGAAATTTTGAATAGACATCTAATAAATTTTTCATTGTCATAAATTTCTGCTTTCTGCAATCCAAAGTATTAAGAGTAAGACTTCTGGATAAAATGCATAGAGTAACAACAAACATCAATATCTTCTCTATCTAAACAATTTTTAAATTTCTCATCTTAATAGGCATTCATAAGACTATTATCTCCATTGATGCTATCCTGAAAGTTAAAAAAATGTACTATGAGTGAAACTGCTAGTTTCAGGAATATGAAGTGCCCCAAGTACAGGGAATACTGCAGATCCAGATGCTTCTTCTCTTTCTTCATCAAAGTCTCGAGATTCTGACGAGCTCAACTCTGTTTCCATGGAATCTTTTTTTTTGTTATTTGCCATTTTTCAACAAATTTGCAACTTCATAGAATGTGAGAGCAACTAATTAGCATGAGTGAAAACTCTTACTTACAAGCCTATCGTATATTCCCTCACAAAAAAAGGGCTTTTACAATGCCCCACTTCTTTCTCATGAACAATTTCTCATAATCATGACTTGCTCCATTCTCAACAACCTCTTCAACACAAGTTTCAAGTGAATTCTGCTTCAGGTCCACCAAGGCCATATATTAACGACTCAGTTATTTCAAGGCTATATTCGGTTGGTTTGTCCAAAAAGAAAATTAAATGAATCTTTTGCATTTTTGCAAGACGTGGACAGATACAAATAAGCTAGATAATGCAAGTCCTACCACTTAATGTTATGAATGTCTTAGCAACCGAGAGCTCTTTTGTGATCTCAAAATATCAAAGACTGCTAATACTTCTGGCAGAACAACGGACGTTTTTCTTGTCACCCCAATGCATGTGTGATGAATATCTGGAAATAGGGTAAGTGGTAGGATAGACACATCTAGATAACTCCTCAGGAAAACAGCCGGTGTGTCAGCTAAATGTATCAGCCGGTTACTTCCCAACACTAGCAAAAATTGTAAATAGTCAGCATGTTTAGTCAGTCAACTTAAAGGTGGAAGCTGCATAAGCTTTTCCTTTAAATTATAGGTTAAAGGCAAAGGAAAAGGTGGAATTTTTAAGGAAAAAACAATAGCAAAGATGACCCAAAAAAATGTTATTAGTATAATGATTAATATAAATATCTTAAATAAATTTATTTGAAAAATAGTGAAATATCTTAAAATAGGATATTATATTGAAAACTGGAATTTCAGCCAAACTTTGGTTATTCAAAACTCTCGTAAATTTGGAATAAATATTACTAAACCTTAATAGCAATTTAGCAATTATTCCAATAAATTTAGGTCATGAAATCATTCAACCCTATTGGAGTCACATGCAAAAAATTACAGTGAATTAAATACTAATTTTTTAATACTCTCACAATTTGATAACGCTGGAAAATATCCTCAAAAATAGAGATAAATACAGAATAAATTATAACAAAATTTAGAATATTATTTAGGCTTGATATACCCTATCAAACCTTCAATTGGGCCTCCCAATCAAGTCATCCAGTTGCAATTAAATAATTAACTACTTATGACAAAACACGAAACCCTAGAAAAGGGTTTCCAAGCTTTCAAATGTAGCGCCAGTCCTAGTGATAGGGGTCTTCAACACACAAACATGTTCATTGCCCTAGAAATGGCCTCAAACCCTTGCCAAATGATCTCAAACCAAGTCACCACACTTCTTGACCTAGTCACCACACTTGCAAACAATTCACCACACTGTAGGAAGGGTCGAAATTATATTTTTTGGATTTGATGAACAATTACCCCTAAATTAATGCTGCCCTCAATGAGGATTAGAGGGTTTCATCCCTAATGCCTCTTTAGCCTTGAAGGTTTTCATCTCCAAGTCTAAGGTTAAGTTTTTCGTGCTTAAGACATCAAAATTCAAATATCATATAATGTATAACCTTTTCACATGATCCCTCACTTGCCTTTATACTCTCCCCCAAAAGGGTGCGTCTCAATTTAAAGAAATACTGTTTTCAAATTATAAAAAGAACACTTCTTATAATCCATTTAAGTGGCTTGAGCACGCATGACCCTTAAAACACTACAACTTAAGTAAACTTTATAACAATAAAGTACTTTACAAATGTTTTCAAAAAACTCAAAATGTTTCCCTTTTTCTTTCTTTTTCATTTAGCCCTTGGGAAACAAATCTAGGCTAAGGGTCTTCAATGGCTCCACAATGAAAAGGGAGACATGACCATCCTCCCCATCTAAAATTACTTGTCTTCAAGCAATAACAACATCTAGGGGGCTACCCCAACTATTGGCTTCACATCAATCATGTCCATTGCCTCCTCCCATGGAAGGAAAGCCTCATATTGAAGCCTTTTTCTACTATACCTGAAGAAATTTGGCTAGCCACCCAAGTTGGAAATGGTACAATAGTGGCACATATTCTTTATTTCCCTTCTCATTGAGGACTTGTACCCCGAGCATTTCAAAACGATGATGAGAAAAGAAGAATTCTCTGAAATGACAACATTATAGAGGTTGGAAAAGTTTACTCCAACAAGGTAGTTCCTATCATTTTGGGTCTTGATTGCCCACATATCAACCCCTGCACAAGACATAAACACATTAATCAAATCAAGTGTTCTCCACTTCCCTTTCTTGTTTGCCTCCTTGAAAATGTTCTCCATATGTGGAGTGGTTGGAAACATGTACGTGGATGCCTTAAAGGGCATATGAGGGTTGCCCATGTTGTTCACACACTCCAAATCTACCTTTAGACTTAAAATTTTACCATATAGAAGAATTGGAAACTTTTTTATATTGTTTGAATCCCTCACCTTGACTTTTGAAAACAAGTAAGCACTCACATATGCAAAAGGGATGGTGAAATCAGTCACTTCCATTGTGATTGATTGGTTGTGTGTACATAAATTAGACTTCTTGTGATCCCTCAAGAGGAATTTGGTCAACCAAACCTCACCTCTTTGGGGTGTCACCTTACAATCAACCTTCCCCATGCAATCAGGGGCCCTCAAGCTCACAAGTGAATTGGAATTGATATGGACATCATGGTAGAAGAGAGTACCATGGTTGTCCCTCATGCCCCTTCTCCTCCACATGTGCACCTTAGAAAGGGTATTCTTTTTTAGGGTCTCCACATACCCCTCATGACCTTCAATGGACTCCAAAGTCCCCTCCATTACCCAAATATACGATTTACCCTCCTCTATGCAACAATCAATTTCAAATAAATTGAAAACCATACCTTCCAAATAGAGGGATCCTTGCCATGATTCCACTACACATCTATTGCCTTCCTTTTCTTCCATCCATCCCCTTGAGAGGGGAAGTTGTGGTTTCCAAACCACTCCTCCATTATAAAATTTGAACACTCTTCTTCCTAGCATGCGTCTTCAAACCGGGTTGCATATCCAAGCTTTGAATACTCTCCTTCCTAGCATGCTTCTTCAAACTGATGTGCATATCCAAGCCCTTGTTGTCCTAAAATAGAATTTACACAATGTAGAGCATTCACCATATTTGTGAAGATCCAAAGTTCCTTGCCTTGGAAGGGTTGATCTCAAGTTTCCAATCTCGACATTATTTTGTATGCAAAGGACCCATCTTCCTCCTCATTCATCTAATTCACGAGGCACTGAAGTGAACCAACTTTCCCAGAATTTTGTGAGCATGAAATATTCTGATTTTGTATTGAAAATTCAAAATTTTCTGAGTATAATCTAGGCCTATTTATTATGGAATTTTTATACCTTCCTCCATCCACAAGATGAAGTTCAACCCTTTCATGAACTTGTCTTGAACCTTTATTTTTAGAATTTTCAAAGTTCATAAAACATGAAATCAAATGGTTTTTCACATACCTTAGTGGCTGCCCATAGTCAGTTTTGGCCACTTTATTGACCCCTTTTGAAGAACAACACCTTCCAACATTTGAGCCCCTTACCAAACCAAGTGTGTAATGTTGTTCTACAAGAAGAGGTGGTTGTCCCAATTTAGATAATATAGCCTTCCTTGCTTTCCTAATTGCCCTTACAAATGGTCTCTCATGGAAGGTCATTTCCATCACCCTTGAGGTCACCTCCAGGGGTGCCTTATCACTTAAGCCATGCAAAATTATCTCTTTCCCATCCTTCCTCACAATATGGAGAGGATTTGTGACCTCTTCATCATCTCCTATCGCTGAATTCAAAATTGTCTTCCTCAAAGCATACCTCTTCAAACTTGCATGAACATAACTTTCCACGTACTACTACCTCAACACAAAATTTGAAAGATTTAGGGCATTTACCATTTTTAGAGTGGGTTGAGTTTCCACCTTTGTGATCAGGTCTTTATTGATCATATTGCAAGCTATTATTTTCATGAAAGGATACAAATTAGTTTGTATGCAAGCTAGAAACATATTATGATAACCATGAATATTTTAATTTTCACCCAAATTTGAATTAATTTGGCTGAAGTATTCATTACCTTCGACTGGAACCATTCTCTTGCCTTCCCAAATGATGTAATGGATTTAAAACGATCAAAATTGCAGTTATCCAAGGCTAGACATGACAATTCAAAATTTGATTTTGTCAATGTTGGTAACCTGGAAACGGAACAACAACTACAAGTTTGAAATCTTCATGCAAAAATATGAAGTTGGAGTATTGTAAGGAATGAAAATACTAAAATGAAGGTTGAGAAACCCTTCCCAACCGTTACCCACTAGGAATTGCTCCTTCCCATGATTAAAAGGTCTGTCAACCCATTTGTATGGGCGCCAAAAAACTCAGAATTTTTATGATAGCAACACTAAGTTTGTAAGTCTCACCTAGATCCGACATCCATATCAGGTATTTGCATTTATCGATCCTTAGATTTCCTTGGAGAAATTTTATCCTCCATTTAGTGCCCTTTATCTTATCTTCATTGTTAGCATGATCCTCATATTGATCAAAATATGGTAAGGACATAGCATGGCAATGATACAATAATTTTTTGTTATGAAGATAATTAAATAACTTACCTTTATATGCTAGTCGGAAAATTTTAGCAAATTGAAAATGAACAACAGTACCTGAAAAATTGACTTTGACCATTAAATGATCTCCCTCATCATGTCAAATGGATTCTTCTTCTTCCTTTAGCTCATGCTCCAAAACTTCCCCTTTTTCCTTCACCAAGGGATAACTCATAACACTACTTTCAACATGTGATGGCTAATTCTAGGGCTGGAACAACTTCATCCTTGGATGTTTGGCATCCCTCATGTAAAGCTTGTTCTTTCTTTTCCTTGGAGATTTCTAATTTTTTTTATTATCTTCCATTCTTGTATTCTCTTTTTTGCTCTCTTTGTTGCTTATGAACTTGTTGGACAACTTTTTCTTGCTACTCCAAAATTTTTGAATTTGGTAACTCAGAATTTTCAACACTTTGTTGCCCCAATGTGATTGATTTTTCCTCATTGATGTCTCCTATGTGTATCCCCCTTTGCTGCAAATGTGCCAACTCCCCGAAGTAAAGCTCTGGATCATCCCTATCAAATTTCTCAATGAGCCTCCTATTAAATTCCCCATAATTGTCTATGAGGCGATGCCCTTGGGTTATCAACCCATGGTGCCACCAATCATGGGAAACCCCTTATAAAAGTGTTTTGATGTATCTTAGGGCCTCCTCTACCTCCATGGGATGAAGTGTAAGGTACATACCTAACTTATCAATCCATGCCCTAGCTGAAATGTTTGTAGAACCATCGAATGTGGGAAGAGCAATCATCCCTAAGGCATCATGTAACTCCTGTTCAACCTGATAAATGCTCCTACCTATTTTCCATGACATAAAGTCATCGAGGTTCATCTCTTTTCTGAAAGGGGGTGGGCAAGTCATGTACTCATAAATTTCCATCAAATTACTCTGAATGGAAGGGTGCCCCTTCCTTTCATGAGTTTGAAAGAATTTCTCAAATCTTGTACTACCATATCTCCCATGTCACTATTTGACATGAAACCCTTCAAACCCCACAAGTGGCCAAGATATTGACTATGATACCACTGAAATATTCTAAAATATGATATTATACTAAAAACTAGAATTTTAGCCAAACCCTAATTATTCAAAACTCTCACAAATTTAGAATAAATATTACCAAACCCTAGCAACAATTTATCAAATATTCCAATGAATTTAGGGCATGAAATCATTCAACAAACTCATCTCTATTAGTGCTACATGTGAAAAATTACAAACAATTAAATACTTATTTTTATGTTTTTGTCCACTCTGAAAATACTAGAAATTATCCTAAAAAATAGGGATAAATATAGAATAAATTATAAAAAAATTCAAGATATTATTTAGGCTTGAAATAACCTATCAAACCCTCAATTGGACCTCCCATTCAATTCGTCCACTTACAATTAAATAATTAATTGTTTATGACAATACACCAAACCCTAGAAGAGGGTTTCCAAGCTTCTAAATATAGAGTAGCCCTAGTGATAGGGGTCTTCAACACACAAACATGTTTGTTGTCCTAGAAATGGCCTCAAACCCTTGCCAAATGGCCTTAAACCAAGTCACCACACTCCTTGACCTAGTTTTCACACTTGCAAGTAATTCACTACAACCTAGGAAGGGTTAAAACCATATTTTCTAGATTTGATGAACAATTGCAGCATCTGAATTAATGCTACCCTCAATGAGGATTATAGGGTTTCGTCCCTAATGCCTCTTTAGCCTTGAAAGTTTTTGTCTCCAATTCTAAGGTTAAGTTTTTCATGCTTCAGACCTCAAAATTCAAATATCATAAAATGCATAACCTTTTCACACAATCCCTCACTTGTCTTTATACTCTCCCCCAAAGGGGTGCGTCCCAATTTGAGGGAAGACATTTTTCAAATTATAAAAAGAACACTCCTTATAATCCACTTAAATGGCTTGGGCGTCCATGACCCTTAAAAGACCACAACTTGAGAAAAAATTATAATAATAAATTACTTTCACAAATGTTCTTAAGAAACCCAAAGTGTTTCCCTTCTTCTTTCTTTTTCCTTTAGCCCTTGGGAAACAAATCAAGGCTAAGGGTCTTCAATGGCTCCACAATCAAAATGGAGGCATGACAAATAGTAATATAGTGATAGATATTAATCTAACTTTATTTTCTTCTCTATAATTTTTTTGTTGGTTGGTGATAGATAGTCTTGATCTAGTTACACTACTATGTTGGATTCAAAAAAAAGGGCTTCAAACTCCCAAAAAAAAAACTACCATAAGACAGTTGTTATACACTCATGAAAATTACAACCCACCACTTCCAACTACCAGTTTAGGACGCTTATCATTGTAATAATTCATGGAGGTTATGTCATTAGTTTAATGATTGGTTTACTTGAGATGACTTAAACAAAAGTGGCTAACTTACAAATTAACAATTCAGAAAATTTCTAAATTCTTGATCATCCATCCAAATTTTATCTAAATCACTTCATACAATTATAATGATACATTATAAACTTATTTAGAATGATTTGGAACACTATATAGAATGTATGAAATGATTTAGATGAAATATGGAAGGACAATTAAAAAATTCAGAAGTCCTAATTTTTAGTTTCCAACTTAAACATGAGTAAAATTCTTTAAAAATATGTAATTTAATTAAATTGTTTGTGTAAAACCATAACTACTTTTTATATTACATATTAATTTTTATAGGATTTTATATTAGTGCATGTTTTAGTCATTATCTAAATAACCTTCATGAGTAGTCATTACCCAAATGACATTTTTAGCATTTATTAATCGTGGGGCAGTAATGGTGAATCCTTAGGCTTCTCACCCAATAGCCTCTTTACTCCATCAATAAAGCTTTTTGGAACATGTAGTACCTAATAAATCACCCTTGTCTCACAACTATTACCAATTTGATATTAATCCAATTACAAATTAATCGTGTATTTTATGTTGAGTTGAAGGTTTTCACAAGTAATTTCATTAGATATTATTTTTTAGGGGATTTTATATTTGCATGGTTTAGTCATTATCCAAATGACCTCCATGAGTAATCATTACATAAATGACATTCTACTCATGATTGGGCTGTAATTGGGTTAATCCTACATTGATTAGAATTATGAGAAAATGATGAGTCATAACAAGAAAGGTGACATGCTTTAAAAGTTTTGCTAATAAAAAAAAAGACTAGAGAATGAGAAGCCTAAATAAGGGATTATTACCAAAAATATATAAATAAAAAATGTCATTAACTTAATGACTATTCCAGTAGATCATCTTGAGATGATTTAAATACACATAAAATCTCACAAAGAACCCACCTTAGATCACAAGTATGTGTGAATGTTTGATTCATTCCCCCTGAATATACATTATATGAATTTAAATATTTTAAATAATTGAATTAATTAGTTTTAGTTAAACCCAATGAGTTTGGGGTCAGTGGTGGGAAACAAGGAATTTAAGATCATTACCTCAAGTCCAATTTCATGGGCTCTTTGGATACTTAAAAAAGTAGTCATGGGGACACTTGGAGGTAGGGGTCGAACTTCTCCATGTGAACGAACATATGAAACACGCTATTAGATATTATGAACACAAACTCATCCCTATGTACACTTCAATATGTGCCCTAAATTTACCCCAAATTTTAAAAGTCAAATAGGATTAGTTCAAGTGATAAATCAAGACCTAAATTTTCTAGAAATATTATATGAATGTTGAATGTCAAAACTAGGTAAAATACCACATCCAATTTTATGTATAACATACATTATGTAATTTTTGAATATTGAAATTAGGTAAAATACCACATCTGAGGAAATTTAACAAATCAAAAAATAGTTTTAATTAAGCTTCTCTAATATTATATTTAAATAAAAATTTATAAAATGAATCACTCCATAGAAAATATTTGTAGTTCTAGTACAGGTAAATATTTATTTTTCAATATTCCTATGGCTGTGGTGATTATTCATTCAGGTAATGATTAGCAACACAAGTTAAGTTGAGCGAAGAGTTGTTTTGTTTTGTTGGTTTAATACCAATAGTCTATAATATTTTGTTTTTAATTTGAGTAAGAGATGATGAAATCATAAGTACTTCCTCAAAAAAATTATTTGATTATCGTGAGAATGTATAAGTTTTAATTTTGTTGGTCTAAGTTTGGTGCATTTCCAACGTATTTTTGGAGTTAATAAAGACTTAACATGTCAAATAACTATCCAAAATGTTACCTCTAAAGACCATTGCAATTAGGATGGCACAATTTACAAATGATTATGATGCAAATCATCGTAAGAAACAAAGAATGTAAATGTCTTGTGTTTTTTAATGACTAATTTTGGTCTTGAATGGGTAAGAGAGGTCTTATAGGGACCATTAGGATCTTTTGGAGTTAGTAAGAGCCTTAGATTAGTGTGTTATTTGCTCTTATAGAGTTTCCTATTAAAATGGCAATTTTGAAAATTTGAATTTCTAGAATAGCTTTGTGAAGAATTTTGGAGTCTTGGGTGAAATGTAAAGGTTGATTAATGTTTTTAATAGATATTTTAAGGTCATAAGAGGTGTGTGAAGGTGTCTCCATGTACAAGTCATGAACTTGACCAATATAAGTAAGAATCAAGAAAGTGTAACTACCACTTGCACAAAGTTGGCAAGAAAAAGATATTGGTTTGCATGTTTGGCATGGGAATAAATATAGGAGGAAATATTTAGTGTGTGCATAATATTAGAATGGTATAAGTATAGTATGATGATAGGTACAAAGGATGGAGGCATAAAGTTCCAAGAAAAGGACAAGATGTGAAGGAACTTTGCCTGCAAAAGAGAAATTTTGTATATAGTCTACGTATATGCTTGTGGAGCTAGAATAAGTAGTTGTTTGAAGAACCAATATGGAATTATTATGACTAAGTATTTTTTTTTAATTATGATTCATGATTTTTGAGGTTTTCATAACCATCTTGGTAGATATCCAAAATGAAACTTACAGTACAGTCAAACTAGGCATAATCATGTGTTGCACAGTCAAGAAAGTTAAGTGAGAAGGTATGTTTGTTGATTGTTGATGTGATTATTGAATGGTATTGAATCCAAAAATTAGTGGGGAGTTATTAACTAATGAGAATGATCTTTTTTTAATAACAAATTTCCATTAGGAGTGTTATAGTCAAATGAAAACTAAACATAGTCCTACACAAAGACAGAATTCTGTAAATATGAGTTAAGAGTCTTTTTTATGATTTCTCAAGTTCAAATAACTATTAGAGGAAATAATAGAAGGTAATAAATACCATATAAAACCTGTTATAATGATCATATTTCACTGAAATACCAAAGCAAACCTAAAATCTCCATGAGATTACACACAGTCCTAAAGAAAGTTTCCTGAATACTACAGATTTGTTTGTTGGAGGTGTTTTGAGATTATTCATGACAAAATGGTGGTTGAAAAATGCAAATCAAGATAATAAAAACCTGATGAAAGTCTTATATGTTATTTAATTTTTTTAAAGTTTAAATTAGCCCCTTTAGTTAGCTCTTGGGTTTATAAGTCCTATATAAGAACCCATAATTCTATCTTTTTGCATGTAGGAGCCTTTTGAGAGTTGTTTAAGAAATAATAAATGTTGGAAGAGGTGTAACTTGGTGGAGAATACCTTCTATATGTATTATATGGTTTTTAAATTCTCTTAAACCAAAAATATTCCATTTTTATCCCTTTCGGCCTAGCAACAGCCCTGTCTAAAGCTTAAACTAGGGTTTCGAAAGGGAGGTCAAATAAATTTTGTTTAAACCAACCAAAAATATTAAAACTTCATAATCCTCTATATTTTAAGGTGAAATAAATGATTCAATATAAATTAGAATTAAATTTTATCATACAGTACGGATTATGGAATTATGTGCTTGAATGAGAGTTAAAGAGTCCTAATTAGGAGAAGGGGGTGTTGTGTTAGTAGGGTTGCCTTGAGAGTGGAGCCATAAAAAATTGTATGAAGAAATAAGGGGATAATGGGTACTCAAACGAGATTTAATGTTTTTGATATCCTTTTTATATTTTCCTAACCTAGGATGTTTATATGTAAATAGGGTTACAAGGAAAGAAACCCTCAAGAGAGAAAAGGAAGTTGGGTGAGAGTTATTGATTGGAGATTGTTGGAGTTGGTTGGATAACAGAAGGTAGATGTAAATGGTCATCTATATGGCCTATGATCCCATTTAAGACTATTAGAAGCTGAGAATCATGAATGAAGCCTTTATGCCTATGAAACTATGTGAGGTGCAACAAGTTTAAGTCAAGGATGGATAGTGAGGTTATGAAAATTGTACAAGAAGAGGATGATGTTAAATTAAGAAGGAAAGAGAATTCAAAGGTATATGAGGATGATAGCTCATCAAGATAGAAAATCCCCATGCATGTTTAGAAGGCTTATGAGCCAAAAAGGGAGAAATTGATCAAGAGAGGTCAAGGAACAAGTAATATACCTACAGAGTCATACGAAGTCAGAAATGAAATAAGATAAATGAAAAAAATCATAACCAAAAGAATGAACATGGAATTTGTAGGCATAGGTCCTGCATCAAGTGGTATCAGAACATGTAAGCTATTGGAGTAATTTGTGATTTTGAGTATTATAGGTTGTTAATTGAGTTTGTTAAAGATTGCTATGGAGATTGCATGAAGCTAAATTGATGGAGTACATTGAGAAAGAGTTGATAAGTTTGTAGTAGAGCATCCCTTGAAGAGAGATATCAAAATCTCAATAAGAGAAGAGCGAGAGAGACTCCAAGCGAGAGTCATATTTTAAAGGTTAAAAAGAATTGGACAAGAGGGTTCCAAGGTGAAAAGACTTGGACAAGTGAAGTTGAAGGCTGAGAATATAAAAGAGAAGAAGGGCATGTCTGAGTTAGACTACCACTGTGAGAAAAAGAAGAAAGAAGACCCAAAGAGAAGAGGGTTAGATGTTGAAAAGGAGAGGAATGAGCTAGATAAAGGGTTGAAGAGGATAAAGCTCTTGGTGGATCTCATGAAATAAGAAGAAATCCAATTGTATGGTTGGGTTATGAAGAAGAAGAGGGTTAAGTGGCATATAAGGCTACTCATGGAAATAAGGAAGAAGATTGTAATGAGGGACAATGAGAAGAAGAATAAGTTGTTATGTAGGCATCTCAAGGAGGAGATGAAGAAGATCATGAGAGATGAACATGAAGAAGGTGAGTAACACCTTGTGAAGAAAGAGATGTTCATGAAGACAAAGCAACCTAGGAAGGAGAAAATGAAGGCAAGCAAGCTTCAAGTTTTTGAAACTAAGGATTTATTGTCATGTGTGTATGTAGGTACAAGATCGAAGGATGAAGTAGTCCATTTTGAGGACCCAAAGCTTAAAAATATGAATAAGAGTAAGCATGAGCAACATGTTTATGATGAAAAAGGAGTTGATTGGGCAACAAAATATAGAGGTATAGTGATTTTATATTCTAAAAAAGGAGAATTTCTTGGAGAAGAGGATCTCTAAGAAGATGAATGCCTCATGGAAGGCATCAAAGAAATAGAATTGAATCCAAGAGAAATTGGAGAGGCTAAAGGGATCCAAGGTTTGGTTTTCAGTGTTATTTTTGATGATGAATATGTTGATATTTCGACTAATGAAGATGTCTTGTATAAATAAACAATGGAATTGATGGATACACTTATGAAAGGAAAAGATTAAGCTGAAGCACCTCACGAAGTGCTTGGAAAACTTGATGAACAATAGAAAAAGAAGTATTATTTGAATTTCATGAAGGATGAAGACCAAAAACAAGTTGGTGTACAAGATGTAGAAGCAAATGAAGCTAGAAAATAGCCTATGACAAAGTATATAGAGGAAGAAGAAAGGATTTAACAACAGATTATGCAAGAGTCAAATTGATTATACGTCATAGGAGATGAAGCAACCATTCTAGCAGCTGAAGATGATCCATTAGAGTTCATTAATTAATGTTGAGAAAAGGTAGAAGCTATCATAAATGAATTAAAGGCGGCAGAAACTCAAAATTTAGTCATTAGTTAAAACAAAGGTAAGTTGAGTATGAATTCATATGAGTTGATCAAAGAAACAATAGAGAAAGCTCATGTTGTCAGAAAAGAGAAGAAATAACATGATGAGGAATTCAATAAGATTAATTGGAAGCCTAGAGAGGCAAGGAAAAAGAATACCAAAGCAAGAGGAAGTGAAAATTATGATGAGGTCCTTAAAGAGACTATCAATTCTCATGGGTGTGGTTTTATGGATACTAAGTAGGGTGATGTAGGTATGAAGATGTAAGATAAGAAGTTGCTCTATGATCACATGGAAAAGAGAAGCATTGAGGCATTAGAGCTCATGATAAAGCCAAAGAAAAAGGAGGACATCCATGATCCTCATATAGGATTTGAGTGGAGGAATAATGCATGTTGGGGAGAATACAATATTAGTTCAAAGGAGATCCAAGGAAAAAGTAAGAATATGTTAGCATGAGAAAATAAGGAGAGGGCAGCCTTAGCCCAAGAACCAAACCAAGAAGTAAGTCAAGAATTGAAGAAGAAAGGCTAATGGAAAGAGATTCACAAGCAATCAAAATAGAAAGCAAGCAAAGGAAGCAATAACAAGGTAAGAGGTTAACCTGTTCACTAGGTGATATTACAACTGATTTTATTATTGTTGAGCATGAGAATAGAAAAACAAGAAGTTGCCAAGAAGTTTGGTACTATGTTGAAAATGACTTGATCAATGAGTTGTCACTTCAAGATAAAAAAGAAGGTTATGATATGACTCACTATGAGAAGGTGAAGTATAATTAAGAGGTATAAAAAGATGATATGATGGAACTTATGACCAGGACGAAGGAAGAACATAAGTATGAGCAGTCCTTAGAGCATGAAGATAAAGGAGGAAGCATAGTTAAGAATAAAAAACAGCCAAGAGTGTATAAGCCAAACATGATAAATGGAAAAGGAAGTTATGGAGTAGAGATATAAGGGAAGGATGAAGGTCAGACATTGGAGGTAGAGTATGGTGAAGATAAATCTGATATGGAGGAGATAGAATATGAAGTGAATAAGGAGTTGCATTAGGTATTATACCTCATGGAGATAGAAGATGAGTATGCAAAAAAATGAGGCAAGATAAAAGGAAAAAGATATAAGAACCAACTGAATAGAAAGGATAAAGACAAGAGGAAGAGTAGCAAGAGGATCTTAGAGAAGGAAGAATTGGAAACTAAGAAAGAAGGTGGACAAGGAACATTTGAGTAGGAGCTCAAATTTCCCCACTTAGGGAGTATGATGTAGAGCATCACAAGAAACAAAGAATGTAAATGTCTTAAAGTGTTTATTAATGAATAATTTTGGTCTTGAATGGGTAGGATATGTCTTAGAGGGAACATTAGGAGGTTTTTGAATTATTAGGATCCTTAGATTAGTGTGTTATTTTCTCTTATAGAGTTCTCTGCCAAAATGGCAATTTTGAAAATTAGAATTTCTAGAATAGCTTTGTGAAGAATTTTGGAGTCTTGGGTGAAAATTAAAGGTTGATTAATGTTTTTAATATATATTTGAAAGTAATAAGAGGTGTTTTAATTTGTCTCCATGTACAACTCATGAACATGACTAATATAAGTAAGAATCAAGAAAGTGTAACTGCTACTTACATGAAGTTGGCAAGAAAAAGATGTTGGTTTGCATGTTTGGCATGGGAATAAATATAGAAGGAGGAAATAGTTAGTGTGTGTATAATATTAGAAATTTATAAGGGTAATATGAGGATAGGTACTAAGGAGGGAGGCAAAAAGTTCCAATAAAAGGACAAGAATTGAAGGAACTCTGCCTGCAAAAGAGAAATTTTGTATATAGTCTGTAAATATGCTTGCGAAGCTAGAATAAAGAGTTGTTTGAATAACCATTGTGGAATTATTACGACTGTAATTAATTTGTTTTTTTATGATACATGATTTTCTTAGTTTTCATAACCATATTTTCAGATATCCAAAATGAAACTTAGAGTACAATCAAACTAGGCATAATCCTATGTTGCATCGTCAAGAAAGTTAAGTGAGAAGGTATGTTTGGTGATTGTTGATGTGATTATTGAATGGTCTTGCATCCAAAAATTATTGAGGATTTAGTACCTGATGATAATGATCATTTCTTAAGAAAAAATATCCAGTAGGAGTGTTATAGTCAGATGAAAACTAAACACAGTCTTACACAAAGACACAAAATTATGCAAATGTGAGTTAAGAGTCTTTTTTATGATTGCTCAAGTTCAAATAACTATTGGAGAATCTAATATAAACCAATAAAAACCCTATAAAACCTTTTTATAATTATCATAGTTCATTTAAATACCAAAATAAACCTAAACTCTCCATGAGATTACACATAGTCCTAAAGAAAGTTTCCTAAATGCTACAGATTTGCTTGTTGGATGTGTTTTGAGATTATTCATGAGAAAATGGTGGTTGAAAAAGGTAAATAAAGATAATAAAAACATGATTAAATTATTATATGTGATCTAAGTTTTTTTAAAGTTAAACTATCCCCTTTAGTTAGCTCTCGGGTTTATGAGTCCTATAGAAGAACCCAAAATTCTATCTTTTTACACGTAGGAGTCTTTTGAGAGATGTTCAAGGACTAATAAATGTTAGAATAAGTGTGGTGTAACTAAGTAGGGCATAATTTATATAGTTATTATATGGTTTTTAAAGTCTCTAAAACCAAAAATATTCCATGTTTATCCCTTTTAGCCTTACAACAAGGCTATCTAAGCCTAGATTAGGGTTTCTAAAGGAAAAGTCAAATAATTTTTATTTGAACCAACCAAAAATGTTAAAAAATTGTAATAAACTATATTTTAACGTGTAATAAAGGATCCTAGATAAATTAGAATGAAATTTTACCTTACAGTATGGATTATGGAACTATGTGCTTGCATGAGAGCTAAAGAGGCATAATAAGAGAAGGAGGTGTTGTGTTAGTAGGGTTGCCTTGAGAGTGGATCCACAAAATTTTGTATGAATAAATAAGGGGATAATGGGTACTCAAAAGTGGTTTTATTTTTTTGATATAATCTATATATTTTCCTAACCTAGGAGGTTTGTATGTAAACAAGGCTATAAGGAAAGAGACCTTGAAGAGAGAAAAGGAAGTTAGGTGAGAGTTATTGATTGGAGATTGTGGTAGTCAGTTAGATAATTTAAGGGAGATATAAATGGTCAGATTGATGGCCTATGATCCCATTTAAGAAGACTAGAAGCTAAAAATCACGAATGAGACCTTTAGGCCTATGAAATTATGTGAGATGGAGCAAGTTTAAGTCAAGGATGGATAACGAGGTTATAAAATTTGTACAAGAAGATGATGATGTTAAATTAAGGAGGAAAGATAATGCAGAGGTATATTAGGGATGATAGTTCATTAATATATAAAAATCCCATGCATGTTTAAAAGACTTATGAGCCAAAAAGGGAGAAATTAATCAAGAGAGGTCAAGGAACAAGTAATGTACCTACAGAGTCAAGTTAAGTTAGAGGTGAAAGAAATCCAATGAGAACAAATCAAAGACATAATAATGAAAATTGAATTTGTAGGCATAGGTCCTACATCAAATTATTTTGACATAGTTAAAGTTTATAGATTTCATCATGTTAGTATTTTTCTCCTTAGTTCCAAGTGTCTTATCTTCTTTTGATTATGATCTCCTTATGAGGGAGTGTAATATATTATGATATGTGGATTGTCTTTTGTCTTCTTTAAATATATCATTCATCATATAATATTGGATCTTAACCATTATCTTATTAAATATATAATTATAATATATTTTAGGGTTTATATTCTTATTAGTCTTGAAGGGGTATACTAAAGGAATCAATTTCCTTTAACTTCTGATTAATCTGCTCCTTTTCCACTAATAAAAATTCATTGCTTTTCATGCATAAAATTATTTGCAAATTTTTTAATTTGTACATTTGTTAACAAAAAATCTGAAAAAAATATTTATTTGTATTTTGATTGGCTAAAATATTATACATCTTATTATAGGGCAGAGTGTTGATGTCATGCATAGTGTCCATCAGTTTTGTTGGAAATGAGATTTACTGTGTTGTTAATGTTCCTGCATGCTTTGACATAGGTATTCAAAGGTGTAAATGAATTTGACAAAGCACCAAGATGAACATTAAGAGATGGATGACATGGTTTAATGGTGAATTTCTCATGCGTAGAGGGATACAAGGAGCCAAACATGAAAAGAGTTAATATAGTATATCAAGATTGTGAAATGAGTCCCATGGTGGTTAGTTGAAAGTGATGGTTCAAGAATAAAGGGAAGTCAATTTTTTTTGGGTGGAATCAAAATATGCTAGAAACACCTTGACAAGTTCAGAGCCAGCAAGAGGAGATAACAATCTATACTTGTAAATTGACATAAGGTAACTTGTAAAACTATGGAGATAGAGAGTTGATAGAATATATAATTCATGACAGCAAGCTCAAGTTGTAACAAAAAATTGGAATGGAAAACTATCAAGCAGTGATAGAAGCATGCATTTGGAAAACTAGCTCAAACCACTATGTTCTCATTAAAATCTTTGGACTTTAGAATGTATCCCATTTGTGGTCATGGCATTAGTAATTGGGTCGTTTGACGTTCTTTGTTGTGTTTTCCCATCTTGGTGAGAAACCTCCATAAAATATAAAATAATGAGATCTTTTCTTCTTACTGTATTTACAAATTATTGATAGTCTTTATGAATGTCTGCATCCTCCATTGGTTTTATAATTTTAGACTTACTTGAGAAATTCCCATTAGCATGTTTTTGTTCTTCTCCCTGGTTTAGATCTAAGTGATGATTTTTTGAGATGGGCCTTCTAATCTCAGCTAAATTCCTTAAACTTTCCCTACCTTGATTATGTTCGATATAAAAATTGGATTATGAGCCTTCAAAGTTACTCTTCTACAAGTCCTCTTGCAAGGTGGTTGATGATTTTTCCCCATTCTATTTCTTTTCTTCTCTATGTTTGGATTTGATATAAATTATTGGCATTGGCTCCTTGACATGCAGGTAAATGATTGATATTTTTACACCTTTCTCATTTTTTCTAAAAATATTAGGTTCTTTACATTTAGGTGTAGTCCTCTTCCAAAAGCCTTTCATATATGATGACATCTCTTTCCTTTCTTCCTTTTCACTTAGATCCTCAAGTATAGAAGTATTTGACATGGAATCCCAAAATGGTAGGAAATTTGAAGACCTCTTACAAACTATCATATGTTCATGAGAAGGACCAGTTACCTTTATTGAGAATTGTCATTGATGTCAAAGGTGCATCTTGTGAAGGTTGATGTCAAAGGTGATTAAGGATAGTTGACAGTGTGTGATATGATAAGGTGCATGAATTAATGTTGTCATGAGATAAAGAGAAAGAGAGAATTTTAAGTCAATTAATCTCTTATGTCTGCATAGAAGGTACATGTCATTGATGTCAAGTGCATAAGAAGCCTAGTCATGACATGAAGAGGTATGTGCATGGTGAAATGAATGAACACAGGCATGTGAAGGTTGTATGGCATTTTTTGAGCATGTAGATAAGGTATAGAAGCATTCATGAGATTTTCAAATGAGCCTATAGGGGTAGAAACTTCAATCTAAGTCTATAACCAAATCACTCTTAGACCCTACCTAAAGATCATATTTCAAGGCAAGAATGCACATGTGAGCATGGACAAAGGTAAGATAAGTTTTTTTAGGTTTGATCACAAAATTTGAGGTCAATATTTGAAGGAAAAGTACATGAATCATTATTTTAGGTTTTTTTGAGCTCACAAAATGAGGTCTCAAACCTGAGAATCACTTTCAAACATTCATTGGCACATGTAACCTATGTATTGGAGTCTGATCTATTAATGAGAGATGGGTAAGGGTCCTAGCTAATATATCCAGACATTAGTTTTGGATTCAAGTGGCAGTCTTTTATGAATAATCGTTAACACCAAAACTTGTGTTAAACCTCCCTAAAACCCTAATAAGGACCCAATATGAAATATTTTGTTCAAAATAGCTCAGGATAGATTCAAATTCCTAGATAATCTATTAGATCATGTATTCAACTATTCCAGGTACCTCTAGGTGGTGGTAGTTAGTTAGATGAGAGAGAAAATGCACAAATACAAGCTTATTTGTTAAGAAGTTATTATAACTCTAAAAATTTGAATTGGTCAAGAAAATAAAATGGATGGTAGAATAAGATAGAGACTAATTTAACATGTCTATTATTATTTTGGGATAGTTTCTAGTCTTCAAGTGTTCTGATTTGGTCATCCAAGTAAGTTGGAAACAAACCTAATGGTGTGAATAGTGTAAAACCCAAGCAGAGATGAAGAGATAGATTTGAGGGTTTTTACATGATAGATTGATGAAATAAAGTTCATGAAGAATTTATTTATTACTTATAGGTCATGATCATTCTTTGGATAATATTTGGAGGTCAGTGTATATGTTGAAAAAGTTGCTCACAAAATGACATGTCTGGTTCAAATAAGATTATGAGATACAAGGTCAAGAAATTAGTCTACAAGACCAATATTTGACATTAGACCATATGAATTTTCTATCTAATAATGTTATAAATATATAATAGTACCTTTTTTATGCATTAGGAGTCATGATAAGTGTCTACACAAGCATTGGAGGTCTAATTCATCATGACTGATTTTTGAGATGAATTGGCAGTTTTCAGTAAGTGAGTTGAAAAGATGTTATCGAGCCTTTATCTCCTGATTGAAGGTGTTACAAGAATTTTGTGATGATACTAAGGTCATGGATAATTTTTTGACATGTTTTATTTGTCATAGTTTTATATCTTAATGGTGTTTAAGCTTCTTTAATGTAAGACAAACCTTTGAGGTACACATGCATAATAGGGAAGTTTGTCTTAAAAGATATTTCATAGTATAAATGAAGAATACAGGTCTAATTAAGCATGGAGAGGTCATAATATTTCATTATCTAATTTTTTGAATGGTTTTTTATTGTTGGAGAGAGCCATCTGGGCCCAAGAAGATCAAGTTTTGGTGTTAAGAGGACATAACTAATGCAATTAGGTCTCCATGTGACCTAAAGGAGGAGTAAGCCTAATTGGGTTGTGACAGACCAAAATGGGTTCAAATTGTGATTGAATCATGTTCATAATATGTCTTAAGACCTATTGTGTGGCTGACCTAAGAGGTTGAAGGTGTGTGGCCGACCAAGTGGTGTGTGACCATGAGACTAGTAAATATACAAGGTAGTTTAGGCCTAATTTGATGTATGAAAACTAAGCAAATAAAATCATGCATGGTTGAGAATAATGAGGTCTTAAAATGATACCATAATAGAATATTAAGGTTCTGGTGATCAAATTTCATGAAGTGGTTGAGTCACTTAGGT
The DNA here is from genome assembly GCA_037957365.1 of Torreya grandis. NCBI lineage: Eukaryota > Viridiplantae > Streptophyta > Pinopsida > Cupressales > Taxaceae > Torreya > Torreya grandis. The sequence goes on along the minus strand of JARHVA010001751.1, from coordinate 231,224 downwards.
ACTTGGTGCTTCCTTGCAAGTAGATGCTTGTTAAAGCCTAGTCAAGTGGGTGTTTGACTTTTTAGGGTTGGTGCTCCAAGTTGAGTTAGTGATCAACTAAATTTGGTATTTTGTTTTATAGGATAGTAGTCCATTTGTATAGATAATAGTGGGTTTTATTTTTCTTTAAGGTTTCCTACTCATATATGTGTTATCTTGTTTCATGCTCATCTGAATGGGTCATTATGCATTGCTAGATCACTATGTTGATTTCATGGTTCATAAATAATTAAGTATAAATTATTTAAATTTTTAAAACATTGATTCACCCCCCTCTCATTAATTTTTCTTCCAACAATTGGTATCAGATCCTGGTCCTTTGAATCAGGGCTAACAACTTAAAAGAGATCCTAAAAGCACAAACATGTATAGTCATCAAGTATAAGGAGGTTTTTCAACCAACAAGACCCCTCTTTTTAATATGACTATGTATTTTGGAGCATCAAAATGAAGACCTATATAATGTCCTTGGGCTATGACATATGAAAATTTGTTGTTGATGGATTCACTCCACCTCCTACACCACCAATTGATGCAACAAGTAAAAAGCCAAGTGAAAACAACTCTAACGCAATGAATGCCATCCTATGTGGTCTTTTAGAGGAAAATTTTATACATGTCATGCACTATGATACAACCAAAGGTATTTTGTAAAAGTTTCAAATCATCTATGAAGGAGATACCAAAGTCAAGTTTGCAAAATTACAGACCCACAAAAGACAGTTTGAAAGTCTGAGAATGGAGGATGAAAAAATTGCATCTTATCTGTTAAGAGTTTATGAAGTGGTAAATGTCATCAGAGGTCTAGGGGAGAAGCTAGAAGAATCAAAAATATTTTAAAAGGTATTAATATCCTTGACATCTAAGTTTGATTCAAAAGTCTATATTGTGGAGGAGATCAAAGATCTCAACATACTATAAATGGATGAGCCTCATGGCATTTTGATTACCTATGAAATGAGAATAAGCAATGGAAGACCTTATAAGAAGGAAGTTACATTCAAATCTGAAAAAAAATCATAAGGTAAAAAAGGTCAAGGATGATGTTGATACATATATTGATGATGACAAGATAGAATCCATGTTTATCAAAAAACTAAAGAAAGGATTAGGTAAGTTTAAGGGCAAGTTTTCATTTAAGTGCTTTAACTAGTAATATTGGTCACTTTGCATCCAAGTGCCCTAACAAGGATAAAAATGAGCATGATGAGGAGCATGATGAACATCATGGTGATTATAAGAAGTTATATAAGTTTGACAAGAGAAAAAAGAGTTTTAGGAAGTATGAAGGCGAGAAAGGGTCATTCAAGAGCAATAGAAGTTTTTATACCAAAGAAGATAGTAGCTCTTTTGATATAAGTGACACAAGTATATCTAATAGCGATGATGATAATAATTATCATGATAACAATGAGAATTTATTCATGGCCATAAAAACAAACAATGAAGGTTGTTCAAAAGGGAAAAATTTTATGAAAGATGAAGAATTAGATGAAGAAGAGGTTGAAATGAACCTTGAGGCAGAATTGGTGAGTGCTCTAGAAGAGTTGAAATTCTAAATAAAGAAGAATTAGAAACTGAGATCATTTGTTAAGAGTTAAGAGGAAAAAATCAATCTCTTTAAAGAAATACTAAGTAACAACACCAATGAACATGATGAGATCATTAAAAAACTAAAAACTTAGATTGAGATTGTCACTGCAAGTCTTAAGACCAAAGAGGAAGAATGCACCAAGTTTAGAATAGAAATGGAGTCCCCAAAGGGATAATTAGATCAAACAACAATCAAATTGAAGACACATCAAAAATTTGAAAAGAACACTAATTCCTTGGTGATATTTTGAATAGTCAGAGGTCTCCACATGACAAGATAGGTCTTGGGTTCAAAGAAGACCAAAAGGAAAACAAAGAGAGTTAGACCTCAAAGGACAATGGACCCTCAACAAATGAGGGTACTAAAAGAGTAAATAATTATGAAGAAACTCTCAAATATGAGACTCAAATTGATCATCAACAATTCAAAAAGAATGTGACTCCTTCAAGAGATAACAAAGGTAAAGGTACATTATTCAACATCAAACAGACAAGGTATATGAATTCTTTCAATGGTTACTATTTTATATGCAATCAATATGGACATAAAACTATGGATTTTAGACATCATGCTATAATCTATTCCTCATGGAATAATATGATGAATGTTCATTTTAATAGTAGAAGTAGAATTGTATGCTATAATTATGATAAAAGGGGAAATATTACAAGGGATTACAAGATGAGTCATATGAGGAAGATCAATCAAGATAAAAAGATACATTTTCATATCACTGAGAAGTGGATCAAGAAGTTAGATCATGTGGATAAGGTGAAGGAAGAGTAGAAGACAAAAGGAGAAGAATATATGCTAGCTCAAACTATCTTTCACATACAAGATGAAGGCATGAAGTGATATATAGGTAGTGGTTACTCAAGTCACATGATAGGGGAAAAAATCAAGTTCATTTCATTAAAGAAAAATGCTACAAGGATAGTGATATTTGGAGATAACACAACTACCAATATTTTTGGCAAAGGTATCTTAAGTTTGGACAATGAGAAGACCAAGATAGAGAATGTGTTGTATGTAGAAGGCTTAAAATATAACTTTATTAGTGTAAATCAAATGTACAATTAAGGACACATACTGACCTTCCATGACATAGTGTGTGATATAAGGAGAGCCAAACCAAGAAGGCTAATTGCCAATGCTAAGAGGACTGAGAACAATTTGTATGTCTTGAATCAAATCAAGAAGGAAAGATGCTTTATGAGAAATATGAATGAATGTTGGATATGACATATAAGTTTGGTCCATCTAAACTTTGATAATATGGTCAAGATAAGCTCTAATAAGTTTGTGAATAATATGCCTAAAATCACCAAACCTGCAACCACACTTTGAAAGGCATGTCAACATGGTAAGCAAAATAGAATAAGGTTCAAGTCTAAGGAGTATTCTACTATAAGACCTTTAGAGTTAATACACACTTATCTCTATGGACCTATAATAATCCAAAGAATTCAAAGAGATAGTTCTTTTATGTAACTCATAGATGACTACATAAGAATGACTTGGGTAGCATTCTTGAAAGAAAATCTAGAAGATCTTGATAAGTTTAAGGCATTCACGGATCTAGTTGAGAATGAAAAGAATGTTAAAATAAAATGCCTAAGATCTGATAGAAGATGAGAGTTTTCATCTAATAAATTTGATGACTTTTGTGAGGTCCATGGGATAAGGAGACAGTTATCAGCAACTAAGACACCTCAGTAGAATGGGATAGTGGAAAGAAAGAATAGGATAGTTCAAGAAATGGTAAGGACTATGCTAAATGAATCAAGATTGTCTGATGGATAATAGAGAGAGGAAATGAGCACTGCAGTCTACATTTTGAATAGATGATAGATAAGGATTAATGGTAACAAAACCCCCTATAAATTGTGGAAAGGCAGACCTGCTAATTTGGAACACTTTAGAATGTTTGGAAGTAAATGCTTCATAAAAATAGATGAGTAAGACTTAGGTAAGTTTTATTCTAGGTCTAATGAAGGAATATTCTTGGGATACTCATCAGTAAGCTCATCTTATAGATGTTATAGTAAGAGATTGCAGAAGATAGTGGAAAGCACCAATATGAATATTGATGAGAGAAGCTCTAAGAAGTCACACTCTTAGTCAAAGGATGCATCAGATAATTTGAACTTCAAGAATGAAGAAGAAACAATAGAGATAGGAGAGAAAGAAGAAGTTGAGAAAAGACAAGATTCAAAAGGTCCTTCAAGATAGATTCAAAGAGACCATCCTGAATCAAAAATCATTGGTAGGAAGGATGCAGATATGCAAACAAGGAGAAAACTAGAAAGTAACCTAAATTGAGAGAATGTTGCTCTATTGTTTAATATTTAACCTAAGAACCTTGTATAAACAAGAAAAAACTAGTTCTATATAGGTGATATGAATGAGGAGTTAGACCAAATGGAAAAGAATGAGACATAGGAACTAGTTCCTAGGCCTAAGACAAGAATATCATTGGCACAAAATAGGTGTTTACGAATAAGTTGAATTAATATGGAGAAGTCACTAAGAACAAGTCTATATTAGTATGCAATAGGTATGCTCAAGTAAAAGGGGTAGATTTTGAGGAGACCTTTATTCCAATAGAAATATTGGAAGCTATCATATTATTTATAGCATATGCAGGATTCAAAGGGTTCAAGGTGTATCAGATGGATGTCATATCAGCTTTTCTGAATGAGAACTTGGAAGAGGAGGTGTACATAGAGCACCCTGAGGGTTTCTCATTATTAGGTAGCAAGGACTATGTATGTATATTTAAAAAGGCTCTTTATGGTCTAAATCAAGCTCTTAAAGCTTGGTACGCCAGATTGGACAAGTACCTATTAGACCAAGGATTCAAGAGAGGAGTTTTAGATAGTAATCTACACATAAAAACAAAAAATGACCATCAGTTGATAGTGGTTGTCTATGTGGATGACATTATATTTAGTGTAAATAGTGATATTATGACTAAGGCCTTTGAAAATATGATGAAGAAGGAGTCTTATATGTCCATGCTAGGAGAACTATCATTCTTCCTTGGGTTAAAAATCAATCAATCAAAAAGAGGTATATTCATTTCACAAGTTAAGTACATAAGAGAGATGTTGAGGAAATTTGAGATTGAAGATTGCAAGGATATTAGCACACCTATGATCACAAGGTGTAAGTTAAGCAAAGAGGATGAATCTCCAAGGGTCAATCAGACATCATATAGGTCAATGATTGGAAGTTTGCTAAACACTACTACCTCTAGACCTAAAATCATGCAATAAATAGGTCTTGTGAAAATATTTCAAGCAAACCCAAAGGAAAATCATTTTCAAGAAATAAAAAGGATACTTAGGTATCTCAAGGGAAATATTTAGTTTGGGTTGTGGTATCCAAGGAGCAAGGAGTTTAGCTTAATAGCCTATACAAATGCCGACTGGGTAGAGAGTCTATATGATAGGAAGAGAACTAGTGGATGAGCTTTCTTCTTAGGAGAGTGCCTAGTATCATGTATGAGAAAGAAGCAACCATCAATGGCATTATATACTTATGAGGTTGAGTACATTGTAGTAGCTTCATGTTGCACTCAATTATTATGGATGAGGAAAACCTTAAAGGAATACAAAGTTAATAATGATAGTCTTAGTCCTATATTTTATGACAATACATGTGTTCTAAGTGTATCAAATAATGAAATTATACACTCAAGGACTAAGCACATTCCCATCAGGTATCATTTCCTAAGAGAATAGATAAGTGAATAAAATGTCAAGCTCAAGTATGTATTACTAAGGATCAGATTGAAGATATTCTAACCAAGCCACTTCAAAAGACAACATGTGAACACCTAAGATAAGAATTGGTTGTAATTCCTAACCCTATCAGTCATTAAGGCAGTCAAGTTCTTAGGGGGGAGCTAATTATGTGGTTCATTAGCTATAAGAACAAGTGAGTAGTGCCAAGAAGGTATGCATGGAGATAGGGGGAACATGTTTGTATGATGCTTCATTGACTCATAATCCCATGTGTTGAGTTTTCTAGTAACAAAAGGTGTGATCCAAGAAGTTTTAGGTATCTCTTTGTCATTAATGTCAAAGGGGGAGAAATTTTATAATGGGGGAGAAATATCCTGTTGAGATAAGTTTCTAAGAGTGGTTGCCATCAATGACAAAGTGGGAGATTATTGAGTATTGTCATTGATGTCAAAGGTGGTTAAGGATAGTTGGTAGTGTGTGATGTGGCAAGTTACATGGAATAATGTTGTCATGAGAGAAATAGAAAAATAGAATTTGAATTCAACTAATCTCTTATGTTTTCATATAAGGTATAGGTCATTGATGTCAATTGCATAGGAATCCTAGTCATGACATGAAGAGGTATGTGCATCGTGAAATGAATAAACACAAGCATGTGAAGGTTATATGTCATTGTTTGAGAATGTGAATATGGTATATAATTATTTATGAGAGTTTCAAGTGAGCCTATAGGGGTAGAATCTTCAATCTAAGTCTGCACCCAAATCACTCTAAGACCTTGCCTAGCCTAATGAGATATGAAGATCATATTTCAAATAAATTATGCACATGTGAGCATGGATAGAGGTAAGATAAGTTTTTTAGGTATGATCACAAAATTTTAGGTCAATATTTGAATGAGAAGTGCTTGAATCATTATTTTAGGCCTTCTCAAGCTCATAGAATGAGATCTCAAATCCAAGCACTTTCACACATTTGTTGCCACATGTAACCTCTACATGGGAGTCTACGTTGTTAAGGGTAGGTGGTTAAGGGTCATAGTTAATATATCTTGGCATTAGTTTTGGATTCAAGTGGTAATCCTTTATGAACAATCATTAACACCAAACCCCATGTTAAACCTCCCTAAACCCCTAATAAGGACCTAATATGAAAGATTTTATTTAAAATAGCTTAGGATGGATTAAAATACATATATAAGTTATTGGATCATGTATTAAACTCTCCTAGGTACCTCTAAGTGGTAGTGGTTAGTCAAATGAGAGTTTAAATGCATAGATATAGGCTTATTTATTAAAAAGTTATTGCAGCTCTCAAAAGTTGAATTAGTCAAAAAAATTAAATGGATGGTAGAATAAGCTATAGACTTATTTAAAAAGTATATGATGATTTTTGGATAGGCTCTATCCTTCGATGATAGACTCATTTAACAATTCTATGATGATTTTTGGATAGGCTCTATCCTTTGATTATTTTAATTTGGTCATCCAAGTAAGCTAGTCATAGACAAACTTAATGGTGTGAATAGTGTAAAATCTAGGCAGAGATGAAGAGATAGATTTGAGGATCTGTGCATGATATATTAATGCAATAAAGTTCATGAATAATTCATTTATGAATTATGTTTTATGATCATTCTTTGGATAATCTTTGGAGTTCAATGTATATGGTGAAAAAGTTACTCACAAAATGGCATGTCTGGTTCAGATAGGATTGTGAGATATAAGGTCAAGAAATTAGTCTGTAAGACCAATATTTACCATTAGACCATATGAATTTTCTATTAAATTATGTTACATATATATCATAGGAATATTTTTATGCATCAATATTCATGAAAAGTGTCTACACATGTTTTAGGTCTAATTCATCATGACTAGTTTTTGAGATGAATTGGTAGTTCTAAGTAAGTGAGTTACAGAGATGTTCTTGAGCCTTTATCTCCTAAGTAAAGGTGTTCCAAGAATTTGGTGATGAACTTGAGGTCATATATAATTTTTTTACATGTTTAATTTTTCAAATTTGATTAGCTTAAGGGTGTTTAAGCTTCTTTAATGTAAGACAAACTTTTGAGGTACACAAGCCTAATAGGGTAGTTTGTCCTAAAAGAGATTTCATGGTATGAACGAAGGATACCAATCTAATAAATCATGTAAGAGGTTAGAATATTTAATTGAATAATTTTTTTAATTTTTTTTATTGTTGGATAGATCCATCTAGGCTTAAGAAGATCAAATTTTGGTGTTAACAGGACAAAACTAATGCAATTAGGTCTTCATGTGACCTAAAGGAGGAGTAGGGCCTAATTGAGTTGTGGAAGACCAAAATGGGTTCAAATTATGATTGAATCATATTCATAAAATCTCTTAATAGCTATTATGTGGCTGATGTAAGAGGTTAAAGGTGTGTGACAAACCAAGTGGTGTGTAACCATGAGACTAGTATATATCAAGGTAGTTTAGCCCTAATTTGATATATGAAAAATAAGTGAATAAAAGAATACATGGTTGAGCATAAGGAGGTCTTGAAATGAAACCATAACATGATATCAAAGGTTTTGTGATAAAATTTTAGGAGGTGGTTGAGTTGGTGCTAAGTCACTTAGGGAGTTGGTGCTTCCTTGAAAGTAGGTGCTTGTTAAAGCCTAGTCAAGTGGGTGCTTAACTTTATTTGGGTTGGTGATCCAAATTTATTTGGTGATCAACTAAATTTGGTACTTTATTTTATAATATATTATTCAATTTTTGGAGATCACAATGTTTTTTCTTCCCCTTGAGGTTTTCCCACTTGTATATGTGTTATCTTGTTTCATACTCATTTGAATGGTTCATTATGCATTGCTAGATCATTATGTTGCTTTCATGGTTCATGAATAACTAAGTATAAATTGTTGAAAGTTTTAAAACATTGATTCACCCCCCCCCCCTCTTAGTAATTGTGCTTCTAACATACTTGTCTTGAATACCTAATATGTCCCATTTGTGTTACACCCTAGCCTATCCTATGTATTGGGATAGGAATAGCCGACTTATGGCTTACTTATCCCTATTTGATGTCCTATCACATTTATTTATGCATTCATTTGGTTATTAGGTCAACATATAGAATAAACATGGCCTAGGTGGACTATATATATGAGGTAGTGGGTAGTTGTTTATCATCATATTATGAATTTTACTCTTATTGAAGCTTGTGAAGGTTTCCCCCTTAAATTTATTCATATATTCTGTTATATTTTAGTTATATTATGATTTATTGTTGTTTTTATACTTTATTTTACTTATCTCCTTTTTATTTTCCTACAATTTTTTTTACTGAAGTTTTGAAATTAGTCAAGGATATCACAAAAAAATAGAATTTTGAGGTCATTTTTCTGTGATTTATTTTAATTTTAGTATTTTTCATAAAGTCACTCTATAGTGCATAATTCAAAGAATTTTTTTGAGTTATTTATATTTTTTTAAAGCTTAGAAAAATCTATTTGGGTATTTTCTTTGTATTTTTTATTTGAGGCTAACATAAGTACAAAAATGCTTGGTCAAAATTGGGTCAAAAGTGCCAATCAGTATCAATAGTGTCAAACACTTTTATGGCAAGACTGCAAACTAGGTGTCAAAGAAAGGGTGTCAAAACTCCAGTTAAAACTCCTAACAAGGAATAGATGGAGTTATAAGGGTGAGTTATTGAATCCTTTGTACAAGGGTTCTCTGGGATAGATCACAAAGTGAGCCAACTTGACTAAAGTGTGCAAGGTATTAAAAGTGATATGAAAGGCAAACAATCTGATATGAAATTCATAAAATCTAGTTTAGTAAATATCATGATAGATTTACAAAATAATCAGCCAAAACATCTAGCTATCACTATTAAACAACCCCACCAGGGTGGATCTCCCAACCAGCCTAATCCAAATCCAAGTACCTTGCCACATAGGAACATGTTAACAAAGGTAGATATGCATAAATTTGATGGAAATAATCCACTCAATTGGATCAACAAATGGATTTGTTTTTATACATCATATCCCATGTGGATAGAAGGTTACCATGGCATCCTTGTATCTAGAGCCTGAAAAAATCATTTGGTATCGATAGTTGTGTGCATAAAATAAAAAAAGATAATTCTAGTGTCACTTGGTCATTTTTTATATAGGAGATGAAATTACACTATAGAAATAGTGTGATATATAATTAATTTATACAACTAGAAAAATTATAATAGACTGGCTCAGTCAAGGATTATATTCATCATTTTTAGAACCTATCTTTACATGTGGAGACAATTTCTGATGAGAACCTGAATGACCTATTTTTGGGTGGCCTCAAGGACCACATTCAATATAAGGTACATGTTGTCACTAAATCTTGCACCCAAGAAGAGGTTGATCAAGCTTAGTCTAATATTTGGGAAACATTGGAATACCTCTAGGCCTATGGGTTTCCTCTAGTAGAGGTAGACCTCTAGATTTAAAGGCTAGCTCCCTGAATTGATCTTGAAGTGTTTATCACCTATGGTAACTAATTATTTGTGGAAAAAGGGGAAAAATATGCATGGAAATAAAATATTCTAAGGGAATGATACACCATGAATATATCCCTAATATCATCATACTTCTTTCACTAAGAACAAGACCTACAACACTAGCTCCAAAGTCCTAAGATGTTCTAACATTATTATTTCAATATAGAGGTGATATACATGAAGAAAACTCAAGGTAAGTGAACTAGAGGGTATATTTCATACTTTAAGGACACTTTCACACTTGAAGGTATTGAAACACACTAGCTACATTATGTATGACCTCTTAGAATGGGAACTTCTTGCATTAGACATGAAAGGATAAGGAGAAGCAAGGATATAAGTTTATCACTATACCTCACCATTCATCACTTTGCACACTTAGAACATATTTTTATCAACTCAAAGTAAGATTTAATATATTATTCAAAGGTAAATTACAACATCAAACCAATAGGGCTTCACCATACATGGTGTGGTCTTATGAGACAAGAGCCAAAATGGCTAGTACTTATAGGATGTGAGAGATGAGAGATAAGAATGAAGCTCAAGAGTCACTCCAAAAAGAGTCAAGCTGAGACAAAGAGTTAAATCTATAGAGGAATGAAGTATGAGATAGACCATGCAAGGTCTCTTTGGACAAATGTCCCTTCAATACATGAAACTCTTCAAACTTGGTGTAGGACTCTTCAATTACTCGTTTGAAAACTACCCTCATCATTTAACCTTCCTTGGGCATTCCAAAATAAACTACTAATAGATGAAATAATTAAAATATGAATGGGGGGTATAAATAGGCTTCAACATGCATTGGATATGTCCTTAATCATCAATCTTCTTCTAGACAAGTTTTCTCACTATCTGTAGTCATAATCACTCTTCTTTCACTCATCCTTCACACTTGGCACCAAGGTGGTCTTAAATTTTCAAAAAAATTGATATATGGGGTGATGTGACACTTGTCAAGAGTCCTCATGTCCTTATATCCATCAAATAGACCTTAAAATGCCTCCCAATTAGACTTATCACCTTCTCACTTGGTGATCACTCTTTATTCACTATGCTAGTATGCACTACCTAAAGTGAAGTTGCTTGCATAGATACTTTCATGTTTTTATGAATAAATATATGGGAATGGGTAGTTATATTAGGTCTCATTCTATCTCCCAAAGTGATCCTCATCCTTTGAAACCCTTCTGTACCTTAAAACATAAAAAACTATTAAGAAAACGAGTTTTGTACCATGTTCATACAAATAAGGTAGAATCCAACTTGATGGGAAGGAGCCTATGGGATTCCTCTAAATGTCTAATATCATTTCCAAGTCAAACTAGCCCTATTATATGCCTTTGCTTCTTTGTTTTCTACATTGGGTCATTAACAAGGGTTTTAAAGGGTTTTGACTGGTTTTACCTCTTAAGGATTATTCATAAAATTGCGATGTTAAACTCATGAAAAAATCCCACTAAATTTTTTTTATGAAATTATTCAACATATCTTAGCTTCTCAGGCTCATATGCTAAACATCTGTACTGTTATGAGCTTCTAAAGTTTCTTTCTCGAGCTCTTCTTTGATTTTTGTGCACAATGTCATGTTTTTGAGCCAAGAAATGACCTCCTCTATAAACCAAAGTATTTGAAACACCTTATAAATCCCCATGGATGTCATCCAATAATTTTCAAATATAAATTGGCCCTGTAAGTGGTATTAAACCCCATTTAGGCAGTAGGCCTAGTCTAGGTCTAGTGGACTTTGACTATGTTTAGCTCCTCACCACCACCTCTGAGTGGTTGGTCATGAATGTGAGAGATTACATATGTTTTTACATGTTTAACTCAACTCACTACATCCTTCTATAAGTTTTCCATAGTCTTCGAGTCATCTCCTAACCTTTCTCCCACCAAGCTTGCAGGTTTGTACTTCCTAGGAGTGCCCTTTATCTAAGATAGAATAAAGGGCACTTCCCATATTATCCTAGGAAATATGAAGATATGATATGATTAAATATGTCCTAGGGACATTATTCACAATATTTAAATGTTTGGTCATGTTTATATCACCTTCAAACATTCCAAAACCCAAGATAGACTTTCATGTAGTACTCATTATGTGCAGGATTTTGGTTGTTGACTATAGGTGTGCTTGAAAATTCATGAGATGGCCATTATCATTTTCAATAATCTCTTAATCATGTCAACACTCATTCATCCTTACCAACCCTTTAAGATGCACCCACCTCCACTTGACTAGGTTAGCCTGCAGTCAATTATGACTATGTTATTTGCTCAAGAGTGACATGCCTATAGGTGTGTATTACATGGTTAGAACTTGTATCATGTTATATGTTCCCCTTAAAATCATATTATCACTTTAAACTTCCTTTCAACTCACTTCAAGCTCAAATACATGTGATAAGGCCAAACTATCATATGTTAGTGCATTGTCACCCTAAGGTCCTGTATATGCATTTAAACCTTTGAGACCTATGTTACACCTCATAGTATCTCTTATAAATCTTGGAACCAACTCTAACCTATAGTTTTTTCATGTTTTTAGTGTTTAATCTCTTAGTTCACACCATGAACTTGCAAGTACCTAAAATTAGACTATAGGTGAACCTTTTGAAGGCAAGGGTACACCTATAGATGGTGATATAGGTCAATACCTCATACTTCAATTTTCCTTGATGTTATTTGAAACAATAATGTCATTACTACTTCAATATAATCACTTACCATGAGGACATGTTCCTACACTACCACCTTAAACTGGAAGGTCGCTTGAGAGCTCAAGATATTGTAGAGAAGATTAACTTTCTACAGTGTAAGAATGTCTAGAATGGAGGCCTCCTAACATCATACTCCTTTGTTCAAACCCTCACTTTATTTTGCAAGCTCTCACTCCTCTATTAGTGCTACATGATGGAGTCACTTAGTTTTTTCTAGACCTCTTGCCACACTACTCCATGATGGCACCAAATATGGCCAAGGCTCTATTTTAGAGTTTTTAAGGTAACAAGTCTCTAAACCTTTTTTCTCCAAATATGAACATGATTCAAGTCTACCTGCCACTCAATAGATCTACTATCTACTACTATGGTATTTTCCAACTTCTCAATCTTCTATGAAGGTCTCAAAACATGTTCAAACTCTTTGTGCAACATTTTTAGGCCTTTGTGAGAGCCACCTGTAGGTGCACATATAGGTCATAGGACAATGAGGATGAGATATGGACACTATTCATAGTTTATGGCCTTATGATTCATTTTATACCTTATACCAATCCTCAAATTGATACTTTTAACCATGAAGGACTTGAAACTAGTTACAATGTTCCATTTCCATGCGATTATTCTCATGTAGATGCATATTAGTATCAAGTAAGGCATAATTGTATGACTGTGTTAGAGAATTAGTTATCACCATCTATCATATATCATTTGGAAAGCTTAGCTTGATTTCTCATATTATAAGGATATGTTTAGCCTCTTTAAACCTTTAACTACATCTTTATGATTGTGCTCAAAGCTTTCATTCATTTAACTGTAAATGGATACTTACAGGGAGCTGACTATTAGAACTCCAGATTGCACCCTAGCTAAAAGGAGGAGTATTCAAGTCCTACCCTCAAACATAGACTAACATGGGAATAGTCTAAGGTTTTGGGTTGGATATAGCTCGACCAGACCTCTCAGATATTTTAACGAGGCTAGCTCTTCTGATGCATCATTTTGGACCTTTGCTTCTAAAACTTAAAAACTGATTGAGTGAAAAGGGAGGAATTTGTAACTTGTGGTGATGCATCATGAAGATTGTCCATCCTCTCGTACTTGAGCCTCTAAAACACTGGTGAGATAGAAACAAATAACAAGATCTATGACTCCAAATGCCTATCATACATCAACATATCATGAAGAGGTTCATCAAGTGATGAAACCTAAGGGAAATGATGGAGAGGCCTAGTTCAAGGCAGTAATCTAGTCAACATGTCCACTATTGGATTCATTCAAATGACATTGGACACTAAACATAACCTACATAACCAGACAATCTACCAACTAGGTGAGATCAAGACTTGGCAAGGGAGAAGACTCTACCACTTATACAAATCAAACTGACATGAACACATTAGGTTAATATTATGAAATCTAAAAATAGTCGTCTTATTTATCTCAAGAGGTTACAAGACTCAATCTTGGCAGAGTCTAGTCATGCCCAAGAGAGGGATGCAGTTTAAGGCTCAAAATCCTATATATATAGCACAAAGGGATGATAAAAAATGGAGATCCTGCATGGGGGAATGGAGAAGGGGTCATAATGACTAAGATTTTTGTAGCCTCCTTGAGCTCCTTATACTTGCTTTCTCTTGATGAAAGTTAAAAAAAAATCCTTGCTCTTCAAGTTGTTTTCTTATTTATGAAAGCCATTTCCTTTATTTTTAAAACAAATACAATACACTAAGCAAAGTTTTCTATTTAAAATTTTTAACCTTTCATTAAAATGAATTGGCTTGGAGCCATAGAACAATGGCATATTAAAATTCCCTAAAGTAGATATAGAAGCAAATATACATAATCAAATCTAAACTAGTAAATCTATAAATGAAAGTATGAATAATCTTATGGTACAAATCCATATAAGAGAAAATATGTACATAAACTGAGTTTGGAGGAGTAGTAGTCAACAAAAAATTAGTGTACTATAAGATGATCAATATCATGATATAAACAATGCTAAATATGTGATATGGAGTATAGAATAATGTCTTTAGGTAACACTTAAGGAAGTTTGTGTTGGTCTTTTTTGATGACATGCTAGTGTATAATAAAACATGGGAGGAACATCTTCAATACTTGGACATAGTGTTGGGAATTTTGGGATAGCAAGCACTCTTTGTCAAAGAGTCTAAATGTGAAATTTTAATATCCAATATTTTATATTTAGGAGATGTGATTATTTCCCAATAATAAGTATAAAATATTACAAAATTATAATGCGAAAATATATTATGTTTATCACTATAGAATTTTATGTTTACAGTATTTTAAAGACATTTTCAAATTTTATTATAAAAGTTTTTTAAAATACAAAAAAAATATTTACATCAATTTCCACCTTTGTTCATTTTTTTAACAAGGCATTTTCAAAATCTTTTTTTTTTGTTTTTCAAAACAATTTAATTTGTTAAAGTTTAACAAAATAATAAAAGTGGAAATCTTTCATTTATGTTTTAAACTTAATTTTAAACCATTTGAAAAAATTAATTTGTAAAACCTCTTGTTTTGTAACTCATTTATCATTTCTTCATTTTCTTTTACTCAGATATTCTTTTTGCATTCTGGCAAGACGTCTTTTAGTTTTTTACTACTTTTTTTTATTTTAGTCATTTTTTTTACCTATTCACTTTTTGGTTTTTGGGTGAGCTTTTAAGGTATAATGACCCAATTCTTACCTGAATTTAAACTCATGTCCACTAATTACCATTTATAGAAATCGTATATGCAATATATTTTTCTTTCAAGTGTTTGGTACGTGTAGTAGATGGCACTGATCCTCAACCAGACATTAAGAATGTCTCTATAAAAATTCAAGAGAAATGACAAGCAAAAAATGATGAAGCCTTAGGATTGATGGCATGGCCATGACCTCTAAATTGCATATCTATATTGATGGTCATTCTCTTGCCTCCACTACTTGGTCTAAACTTAAATCTGCTTATGATGTTCTAAATGAATCTTTCAAAATTCAAATTCAAAATCAATTGTCTGATTTAAAATACAATAATTTCAAATCTATGGATGATTTCTTGATGAAAGTTCATTCTTTGCATTTTTAACTAGTCGATTTAGGTGTTAAACTTTCTGATTTGAATTTGATTCATATCATTATAAAAATGTATTTGCCTCGACCTTTTCAACAATTTATTACTAATATTAACTCGTAATTAGATTTTTATACTCTATCTGCTATGTTGAATTTTGAATTATTTTGTACTTTTTTGCATTAAGAAGAGCAAAAATTGATTCAATTTTGTAATCTTAAGACTAATAAACATGCTTTTGTTTCTAAACACCAACATAAGAATGGAAAAGATCATGCTAATTCCAATAATACACATGATAAGAAAGATCAAAAATTTAACTCTAAACCTAAAAAAGTTAGAGTGTAATTATTGTGATAAAAATATCGTAATGAAGATAACTATTTTAAAAAGAAACATGATATCAAAAATGAAAAACTTAAATTCAAAGGCAATGCTAGCACTAGTAATACTAAGACTCAAGCAAAAAAAAAGTCTAATACTAGAGTTGATTTTACTTGTGCTTTGTGTACTTCTCTTATTGAATAGATTGTTGATTCTAGTACCACTCAACATATGACATCTAATACTTAATTGTTTATTTATTTAGAACCAAATCTTTCTAACAATCATTTAAGTCTTGCAAACCATGCTTCTTGCAATGTTGAAACTATAAGAAATGTTAAAATTCTTAATAGTGAATTACATGATGTCTTGTTTGTTTCTAATTTGAAATTGAATTTACTTTTCATACCTCAATTATACAAACAAGACTATAAGGTAGAATTTATTAATGATACTTGTTATGTTAAATCTACTAAGCAATATTTTCAAGTAGTCGCTATTGTTTTTTTAGATAATAATAATTTATTCAAATTTACTGGATTTTATTCTCTCTCATCTTCTCATGCTTTGATTGTTTTTAATGATGCTAACTTGTGGCATGAAATATTAAGGCATATCGATTACCAAAGTATTACTCTCATGAACAAACTTAATACGGTGCAAAGTTTGCCTAACATTTCTCCCATTACTTCTACTTATAATGGTTATATGACTGGTAAAATTTATAACGAATCTTTTCTTAAAAATCACTCTTGACGTGCTAATGAAAAGCTTCATTTAGTTCATAGTGATATTTTAGACCCTATACAAACTCCTTATATTAATGGTGTTAAGTATCCTTTAAATTTTGGTTATCATTGCACTAAGTGAGTTTGGATTTATTTTTGAAAACTAAAGATCAAGTTTTAGACACATTTATTGACTTTCCTGTCTTTGTTAAAAAATAATCTCATCATTTTTTATGCATATTACGCACTAATAATAGTACCAAATATATTAACAATGATTTTCTTGCATATTGTAAGAAACATAGAACTAAGCATGAGAAAATTGTTTTCTTTACACCTGAGCAAAATAGTGTTGCTAAATTTAAACATAGGATTATCGCTAAAATGGTTAAGTGTATGTTGCATGCTAAAAATATGCATTATAAATTTTGGGCTAAATCCATGTATTGTGTTATTTATCTTATTAATAGGACTCCCACTAAAGTTGTTTTAAATATTACACCTGAAGAAGCTTGGAGTCATAGAAAACTTAATTTAAAACATTTACGTATTTTTAATTGTGATGTATGTGTTCAAATTATAATTTAAAAGCATAAGAAGTTAGATTCTAAAGCAAATACTTTTATATTTGTTGGTTATGATGAATCATCTAAAGCTTGTAGATTTTATGATCCTCAAACTAATAAAATTAAGATTAAAATGGATGTTAATATTGTTGAAAATGGTGTGCTTGATTGTGCTTCCAATTTTGATTCTCTTGATATTATTTATGTTTATTTATTTTTTAAATCTAGTGATGATCATAATGATGTGTTGCATAATGAAGTTGTTCCTCTAATTCATTCTCCTTCTTCTAGTCTTTCTCTACATAATGTTATACCTAAATGGGCCAAGGCTACTATAGAAGATTCAAGAATTAATGTTGATCTTATTGATACGCATAAAACTAGACAAAAATTTTACAATTATGCTTTGATGTCTAAACTTATGCACAATAATGATCTTTAAAATTTAAAAAAAGCTCAAGGTCACCCTAATTAGGAAAAAGTTATGCATGATGAATACAATTCTTTGATTTCTAATAACACTTGGGACTTAGTTCCTTTATCTAAAGGGCATAATTTAGTAAGTTGTAAATAGTTATTTAAAACTAAGTTCAATTCTGACAATCAAATTGAAAAATATAAAGCTAGATTAGTTGTTACAGGGTTTTCTCAAATTAAAAGAATTGACTATAATGAAACATTTACTCATGTTGTCAAAATGTCCACTATTAAAATTGTTTTAGCTTTAACTACTCACATGCATTGGCATGTTTATCAAATGGATGTTAAGAGTGCTTTCTTAAATGGTGACTTGCATGAAGAAATCTATATGTCCCAACCTCCTAATTTTATAAATAAAGGTAATGAACATCTTGTATGCAAGTTAAACAAAGCTATTTATGGTTTAAAATAATCTCTTATAGAATGGTACTCTAAAATTTATCAATTATTTATCGCTCAAGACTTTATTCGTAGCTCTAATTATCCTAATCTCTTTGTCAATAATACTCCAAATGACATAGTTATCATTGTTTTGTATGTTGATGACTTAATCATAACTGATAGTAATAGTTCAATGGTTTTTTCATTAAAAATGATTTAAAAAATACCTTTGAAATGATAGATTTGGATCTCTTACATTAATTTTTAGGCAGTCAAGTTTGGCAAGAAAATGATAGCATCTCTATTTCTCAATCTAAATATGGTATGTAGATTTATGTTAGATTGTAAACCTGTTGCTACTCCTTGTGAACTTTGTGTTAAACTTTTTAATGACATGAAAATAGAAAATATTGATCCAACTTTATATAGACAATTAGTTGGTAGTTTAAATTATCTTACTCATACTCGTCCTAATATTAACTTTTTTGTTAGATTGGTTTCTCATTTTATGTCTAAATCTTAAGCTACTCATTTTAAAGCTGCTAACATAATTCTTCGTTACATCTAAGGTAATATAACTTTTCACATTGAGTATACCTTGAATATTTTTTTTTTTTGGTAGGCTATTCAGATTCTGATTGGGTTGGAGATCCTAATGATCAGAGATCCACTAGTGGTTATTGTTTCTCTTTGGGTTCCGACAATATTTCATGGAATAGTAAAAATCAAAAAATTGTATCTCTATATTTCATATAAGTTAAATATAAAACTTATAATTATGTTGCAAAGTAAGTTATTTGGATTAGAAGACTTCTTGCAGATTTGGGCCACCCACAACGTTCAGTTACCTTGATTTTTGGTGACAATCAAAGTGTCATTGCCTTAGCAAAAAATCTAGTTTTTCATGCAAGGTCCAAGCACATTGAGATTCAACATCACTTTCAGCATGAGCTTCTTGAAGATAATCAAATTCTTCTCTCTTTTTGTCCTACTGAAGAGCAAATGGCTAATATTTTCACTAAGCCTATATGTAAAGATAAGTTTGCTATCTTTTGTAACAAGTTAAGATTGAAGAAAGTTTTCATCAAGGGAGAGTGTTAGTGATGTTTCCTCCCTTCTTTTTTATTTTTAAAACCCCTAAATAAAGTTTAAGGGGGAGTGTTAAAATTACCTTTTATTTAAGATAATTTATTTTATCTTAAGTCTCTTTTCCATGTGTGAAGAATTTATATTTATGTAAATTTTTAATTCATATAAATCTAAATTCTTTGAGGTGTCACTCACATCTTTGTTCTCCCTTAGTATTTAGGAGTTACTTGCATGAGTAACTCATTTGTCCACTTGTAAAACACTTCTCTTTCTTTGTAAGGGATTTGGACACAAGTGTCACACACTTGGAGGGATTGCAAGGTCATAATGGGGTTTTACGTAACTCTCATTTTCCTCTTCTATCTCTATAAAATATTTTTTCCTCTCCTCATTCTTCACTAAGAGTCATTTATCTCTCTCTATTCTTATCTAGATCTTTTGATCAAATCTTTTACTTGCGAAGATATTTATTGCAAGCCTTCTAATACGATCATGTGGATTTTTATCCGATATATTTAGTTTCTCACTTTAAATCTCTTGTCACTATGATTTGCTTTTGAGAGGTAACTTAATTGTTTATGCATTCTTATTTTTTCTCTCACTTTTATGCTTGTCATTAATGATATTTCTTGGATTAAAATAATTTCACATGAAATTATTAATGTAGAGTAGCCTATATAGATAGTTGGTTATGTCTATACTCTAATGCATAAAATAAAACTTGTTGGGAAAATAGGGAGAAAGAAAACAAAGTAAAAAGGTGATACACCAGAGTAAATGAGATTAATTCCTTATATGTATAAACATGAAGCAATCCATCAATGCAAGAAGAGAAATTGAGCACAATTTAATTTAATAAAACTAAAGGGTGAGATCCAACCTAAAATATGAAATGAAGTTAGAGAATCAAGACAGAAATAAGGGGTAGATAAAGAGAACCATAATAATTTATATCAATTTCAAGAGTGAACACACATAGTTTTTCATTAAAAGGGCTCAGTATAATCCTTACATAAAAAAAAGAGCTAATGATTAGATATTAAATGATAAAAAGATAGGGGTTTTGATTATTCAAGTAATTAACCCATTGCAACATACTCTGAGTCATCACAATTTATAAAAGAGGAGAAAGGGGAAGAAATTAAATTTCCTCAATTATCGAGTAAAGATTATTTTTAGCATGTTGATCCCTCCCTCTAAAATTTGAATCATCTACTGAGATACGGTAGTTTTCAAATAGTAAATCAGCATGCACACATTTTCTTGAATGTATTGCATGGCCTTCTTTATCTGGAATCAGATCTTATTATATCCTTGACTAGTTGGAATAGGATTTCCCCTGCCAATTTAATGATTCTTAGATCTGAGGCTCATTTACTTTCCTACAATTCTCAACTTGATTTTTCACATGTAATTACTCTTAGCTACCACTTCCACAGGGAGGATGAAGTTTTTTGAATCCTCTATGAAGGGTTTAGTTGTACCAACAAGCTTATTGACTTAATTAAAATTGGCATTTGGCATGTAGGTTTAATTCCTAGGCTTTTCTTAACTCCTCTCATCTAGTGTATGAGTTATTGGTTTTGGCAATTGGATAGCTTGAGATCAATGCCGAAGGAGTGAGACAATGACATAAGGCACTTATTTTTTATTGTGTCATCATTATATTCAAAAAAAATCCCATGCCATCAATTTTAGACAAATTAGACAACTTGATATTAGTGTTCATAATTCAAAAAATCTCATATTGTCTATCTTAAGATGATCGAATAGAATGAGATTCTTGCTCAGATCTTGTGGCTTATAGTACATGAGCATTTTATTTTTGATAAGCTTTGAATTTTTAGAAATAAAATTGGATGACCAGAGATCCTTGTTGGAAATATTGATATGACAATGTGAGGTGTTTTCCCTTGCTAATGTCATTGCCTTTTCCAAAAATAGCTTATGTTATTAATTTTAGTTAGATCAGATGGCTTGAGATCTTTGCCTAGTTTTAAACAACACATGACATTGGATCCAATATTATCTAACAACTTGAGATCCTGATAGGAAATATTTCTTCTTAGTTATTTGAAGTCTTTTTTGAAATTGGCTAAGGCACTGAGAAACTTAAAGTATTTCACCATAGGAAATTAAAATCCCATTATCGCAAGGAAATACTAAGACCTACTACAACTCTTAGAGTTGGGAGTTATAAATATTTAAGAATTTGTTGATGAAATTGAACAAAGCATTTACGCTTCCACTAGCCTTCTCAAAAATTAAAAATAATAGAGTCGTTAGAATCGGAATCACCTTGAATAATTATTGCATGATGTTTGAATATTTGATAAGAGAAATCAAAAATTCATTTTCATTTTAAATTATTTTTATTATGAAAGGTTTGTTTAAACCTCAGAGTAAAAAAAAACCGTAAATATATTAGGGTGGGTTGACTTTAAAGTGCTTAAAACAAAACTTTGATTATTAAGATTCTTGAAAATGAATTTTATAGATATAAAATTAATCATTAAGTACTTGACAATTTTTATTCTTTATATTCTTACTCTTACTTGGTATATTCTCCACTTCGCTAGCTCACAATCCATAAGAGAGCTTTCATTATCTTGTAAGTACTACAAATATCATACATATATTCCTATTTAAGTTTTAATCATCCATATTCATCTTAGCAATTCCTATTAGACATGTCCTAATAATCTCTAGTCTTCTGGGACAAATCATCACTAGTCGGACAGGGCTATCCTATGGCCTTGTCCCCTAGTGTGATCTTGTCTCCTACACTCCAATGGTCACATTTTCGAATTGAGATATTTCATAATGGAGCTCACACATGTTTGGTGAAGTTGACTAGTGAAATTGTTCTAAATATTATCTTATAAAATCACATCAATGGCACTCATTGTACCCCCATTAGATCTCTCTAAAAATTGCATTGCACACTAAGTAAAAAAGCACTACCTAATTTAACTTTGTAACATTTTAACAGTCTTAAAACAAGTTTGAATATTATTTATTGCGAGTGAAGGACATCCATGGTCAATCATTTCAATCAATCTTCTATAGTTATTCATTATAATTTCATAATCACATATCACACGATCACTTTAGGAAGGACATCTACATTGGCCTAAATCCCATTAGGGATATGTAGGCAATGCTCAGTTATGCATAGTTTTTAAGGCTAACTTGGTTGTTTCCATTAATTGTTACCTCATTTTTAGATCTAATCTCTATCTTGTTTTGTACAGGATATAGGGTTTTATCTTTTATAGGTCTTCTGTGTGATAACATAGAACACAAAGTTCAATAGTTAACCCTTGCAAGTAATCGCATAGATCCAGATACAAAAGTCAAAAAATTAGTCAACCAGGATGCAGCCACATTCAATAGAAAAGGCCATAGTGTGCCCCTATCCACCTCCCGTGGACTTGTCCTAGTAAATTGTGAATTATTTTTTTTACCATTTGTAGGTTATTTCACACAATTTTTAGTAACAGTGGGCTCACACAGTTAGAATTAAATCTTTTAAGGGAGGTTTTCACATCCTTAAGCCTTTTTACCATTTGTAAATTGTTTTTTACTATAACATATTGTATTTGACTATATTTTTATATCAGGTCAATATATATTGAATTTAATATTTTAATAATTTAACTCCATTAGTTTAAGAACACTTAAATTAAAAGTATTAAATATTCTGGTGAAACTGTATTTTATTTCAAATATTGTTTGTTGTTTGCTTAGTTTTTATTTTAATATTTAATCATTTTTTTGTAAATACCTGGCACTTAAAGAAAACAACTTTCTTCTTTGGATATAAATCCAAGATAAATGATTCAAAAAAATTTACCTTAGATTTAATCTGACATTGAAGAAGTTTGTCTTGTCACCTTGGATAAATCCGACACTAAAGCTCTTTCTTTTATCTTCAGGTTGAAATGTATTTGATCTCTATACATAAATCTTTCACTTTATTTTTTATTTAATTTTGCTTGTTTTATAAATTATGTTTTGACAGTTTTCAAACTACTTAGTGATTGTCATGAAGGGCTACATAGTGTTCCATTTATAGACATAATGGCATGATGGGTTTATTTCAATACTCATAGCCATAGTACAATACTAAACACATATTTTAGTTTTCACATATCTCACAGTATATCATAAATGTTTAGGGTCCCTTGTTTATACCATAAGAAGCCTTTTTTAACCATTTGATTTGTGTTTCACTTAAGAGGAGCATATCTCCCAAGGAAGTTACTCTCATTATACCCTCACAATAGGGTTTAGTGGGTTATATGTAAAATTCTACTTCTATAGTTAGTACTCTAATGAATGAATTAGTATATTTAAGAGCTTATAAATCATTCAAACCCTTGCCTAGATCACCCTCATACTTTGATTTTTGCTTATATTATATTCATAGTCATTAGTATTGTTTGACTCATATTGTACTATATTTATAATGCCCAACAAACACATGCTAATAAATTTCATATTTTTTTTTATTATTAACTATAGTTTAAAAGTTGATAGGTTAAATAAAGTTATTTATCCACTATAATTTTATTACCTATTAAACATTAAAGTTATTTTTTTTTCTTTTAATTACTATAGTATAATAAGTTTATAAGACTTGTTTTAATAGGTCAAATTATTATTCAATTGAAATATTTAATATTATCTTTTTTTAAAAGAATCTAGGAAAGAAAGAATTTATTTTGAAAGAGTGTCTAGAAAATTTAATAATCAAGCTAATTAATTTAAAAGACAAAATTAAAAAGTCAAAAAGGGTTCCTACTTGCAAGTGAGGGGACAAATCTTCATCCTTAGATTAAAAACTCATACACCGTAGGATCTAGGGTTTCCAAACAAATTTGTCATAATTTCTTATGTAATCAAATAAAAATTATTTTTCAAGTTTTGACTCTCATTTTTACTTTGTTTGATTTGCAAGTTATAAGCTTGAGGAGGAGAAGCTTGAAGAATAAAAATTCTAATAACTTGAAATTTTATCTCTTTTTTGAGTGTATATTATATATATTATTTTGTTAATTATTTATAAGAAAAAATATATGGTCCACGGTCGACTGACCCCTGCAGTTTATGGCCTATGGCCATGGCTGTGACAGGAGCCGTTAGCATACGGTTTCAATAGGTAAGGGGCAATTCGGTTAACTGAACACTCTCCCTCCTTCCTTTAATGGAAGAGAGGATTTGGGGGAGGTCGGCTCAGTCATCGCCTGCCCCTCTCTCTTTCTCGCTATATATATATATATATATATATATATTATTAAATTTTATTCCACGTAAATAGATTAAAATATATGTTTATATATATTTGATTATATATACACATAATTATATTATAATTATAATATGTTAGTTAAATGTAATGTATAAACATACATATATATTTATATTTCAAAATAAAAATCTAATCAATTTATTTTTAATTATAAATATAATGGTACTAATAATTTAATTTTTTTATTAAATACTCTTATAAATTAATATAAAATTAAATTGAATAATTTTCAACATCCTAGAGTGAATGTATTAATGAATAAATTTCTAATAACAATTTTCATGTCCAGATTTCAACTCTCAACTTAAAAAAGGAAAAGTAAAAAAAAAGTATTTTATTCAGTGTCACAATCAAATGCACAACATGATCGACATAGTTTATATATATATATATATATATATATATATTTCTAAAATGAATTGTAATCACATTTCTTTTATAACAAGTGTATATAAGAGAGGGGTAGTGATAAGAAGAGAATTATTTTATCATAATCAATGCAACAACACCCTCTTTTAACACTTATGTGAAAGAGGGAGGAGTACATTCTCATAAGCAATAACATACAATGTCAAGAGAGTAATTTTTTATTTGTAATTGTAATCTTCTTTAAGATTCAAGGGAAAGAAAAACATGTAATATTTTTTCCTTTTAAAACTATTTAACCATTTTTATCAAGAATATGCATTACATCAAAATACTACAAGGATAGCTTCAACTCCACATTTCATTCACAATATTTAACTGCATATCATATCAAGACTCTTTTGTATTTTTACTAAGCATATGAAAAACTTAAAATAGAAAGGATTGCAATGAAAATACATTTTCTCATATTCATATTTTCAACAAGTAACCTTTTGCATATTGATAAACATAATTTAAAAGTAAGAGGAGGTAGAAACATTATTACCAACATTTATTCAAAAAATATTACAAACACTCCCAACAATATATAAAAAGGATAAACCTTAAGTCCACATGGCTAAGATCATTGTCTCATTACAATCCATTTACAAAAGTCCATAAAAGATATGTCTAAAACTACAAGTTTTAATCAAGACTTCATAAAAAAAATCTCATCCTTCAAACAATGATGAATCACAATGGATAAGAATATTTTAAACATAATAAAAGACTTGAGATACCAAAATAACATATGAGAGCAACTGTCATGCCATAACTCAAGCTCTAAGCTTCAAGAAGAAAAACAAAAGTAGTCAAGTTCCAATGACACTTCTAAAAAATACCAAAGTAAGTCAAAGTAATGTGTTTGACCACCCATCCTATAGACATAGTCACATGTAAACCTCACCAAGTGAGTTTTATGCATAGCCTCCCCCAAGCCCAAGATAAAGAGGCATACGTCAACTCATGCACAATTGAAGATTTTGAAAGGGCAATAGTTATAAGTGTCAATAATTAAGAAAATGAAATAATAAAATATTTACAATAGAAATAAAAAAAACAAGGAAGTCACAAATACTTCACTAAAGGGGAGAGAAGATGATTTCTTTGTCACATAAGTTCATTAATGAACACAAGGGCTTCCAAAGTCAAATAAGAGAGTGCTTATCAAGTAATAATTTTCCTCCTTAGACCTCTCAAAATATATCATGCCTCCTTAGATCTACCATAACCTGCTTTAGACCTTCCATATTTCATAAAGGAGAGTGACTTTTTAACCTTATTAAAAATTTATGCATCTCATAAGCAAGTCCATACCTCTAAGGTTATAGTGGATTTGTTCATCAAGCCATGGACAAGAGATCCACTCTCTCATTCCCCAAATTCAAGCACTTGTGCCAACCCCACATAGGTGGAATAGAGGTGCTCCCAATTCCCATGCCCAACATTCACACAACAAAATAAGAAGATAACAAGAAAAGAAAAGTATGGCAATAGTATAAATTGGAAAAAATTTAAAACAAAGGCCTCGAATCAATCAAAAATTTCTATTCATTTTCCTTTAAAGGAGATTCACTAAATAGAAAATAAGAGAAGAGAGAGCATTCAAATATAAAAATTAGTAAGCAAAAAAACTACCTCAAACTAAAAGCTCCACTTGTCACTCTTCCAAAAGCCTTTCTCGAAGCA
The DNA here is from genome assembly GCA_037957365.1 of Torreya grandis. Classification (NCBI taxonomy): domain Eukaryota; kingdom Viridiplantae; phylum Streptophyta; class Pinopsida; order Cupressales; family Taxaceae; genus Torreya; species Torreya grandis. The sequence continues at coordinate 204,524 of JARHVA010001751.1, read as the reverse complement.
CCCAAGCTCCCCCATGTGAGACTCCATTTGATATCACTTCCTATTGTATAATTTGTTATGTTGTGTGGACTCTATGGATATGTGTTGGATTATATGAAGGTACGAGGTGCCCACACTTTATTTATTTTTTTATTATGGACTTGTGTTAGCTAGTTCAACAGATCTCATTTGTATGTATGGTTACCAAACATTTTGAGTGGATGTGTTTTGCTATCTGATTATTGTTATTGAATGGCATGATGATCTATATCAAAATTTTATTATTAATATTATTAAACTAACCAAAATATGTGGCTTGTATTGTGCTATTATTGTGATAAAGTAATTATGTAAATATACACATGCTCCATATTATTCTTGATATCAATTATTTTTTTATTGATGTATATGATGTTTGTATTAGGTGTGCAAGTTAAGAGGGGTCAAAGACGGAACTCAAACATGATTCAATAGGCCATATGCATATCTTAGACCCTTCTAAACCTTTAAATATTATACCCATTCATTTCACAAATTGTTACATGTATTATTTTGTACTCTTTGATATTTCTTTCTTTTTAATTATTATTTGAAATTATGATGTTTTAGCTTAAACCATTATTTAAGTCTAATCAATCTAACCTAAATTAACCCTATATGAGGTCAACCAACCTAGTTGTGGGGGTTAAGTTGACCCACAAATCTAACTCTTTTGTGCAATCTTGAAATTTTCCCTTTAATAACCTTTTTCTTTGAGTATTTGAAAAATAAATGTTATCTTACAAGTTCTTTTTGAGCCCATACGTATACCCATTTAGTGAAGTCTTTGTGACTTCCTTTTTATTTTTGTTTCCATTGTGAATATTTTGTTATTTTTTTTTTTAATTATTAGCACATATAACCATTATCCTCTTAAAATTTTCAATTATGCATATGAGTTGAGACATGTCTTTTTCTCTTAGGCTTGGGGGAGGTTATACATGAACCTCACTTGGTGAGGTTTGCATGCAATGATGCCTATAGGATGGGTGGTCAAGCACCTTCATTTGACCTATTTTGGTGTTTTCTCAAAATGCCCTTAGAGCTTGACTACTTGTGTTAGGTTTTTCCTTCTTGAAACTTAAATCTTGATATTGTGGCATGATGGTTGATCTCATATGTTATATTAGCATCTCAAATATTTTATGTTGTTGAAGAGATTATTCTCCATTATGAATCATTTTTTTAAGGATGAGATTTTTTTATGAGGTCTTGATTAAAAAATTTAGCATGAGACATCTCTTTTGTGGACTCTTGTAAATGGGTTGTAATGAGACAATGATTTTAGCCATGTGGACTTAAAGTTTATCCCTTTTATATATTATTGGGAGTGTTTCGAATATTTTTTGAATAAATATTTATAATAATGTTTCTACCTCCTCTTCCTTTTAAATTATTTTTATCAATATGCAAAAAGTTGTTGAAAATATGAATATGAGAAAATATATGCTCATTGCATTCCTTTCTTTTTTAAGTTGTTCATATGTTTAGTAAAAAGGCAAAAGAGTCTTGATATGATATGCAAGTAAATATTATGAATGAAATGTGGAGTTAAATTTATCCTTATAGCATTTTAATGTAATGCACATTCTTGATAAAAAATAGTTGAATAGTTTTAAAAGGGAAAAATATTACATGTTTTTCTTATTCTTGAATCTTAAATAAGATTATGATTACAAATGAAAAATTAATTTCTTGAAATTGAATGTTATTTGCTTATGAAAATGTACTCCTCCCTCTTTCACATAAGTGCTGAAAGAGGGTGTTGTTGCATTGATTACAATAAAATAATTCTCTCCTTATCACTACCCCTCTCTTCCTTAGTTATATATATAACCAAATAATACAAATCAAATTGAAAATAAGAATGTTTTAGATATATATATATATATTGAATGAAAGCAAAACAAATAAATAAAATAATAACAATATAAAAATAATTATATTAATAAATTAACAAAAATATTAAATAAAACAAAATGAGATTATACACACACACAACCAAAAATATATAAACATATATATTAATCTATTTTTGTGGAATAAAATTTAATAAAAAAACAAAATAAAAGAAATATGTGTGTGTGTTTTTCAACAAATCAAATTGAAAATAAGAATGTTATATATATATATATATATATATATATATATATATATATATATATATATATGAAAAATAAATAAATAAAATAATAACAATACAAAAAGAATGATATTGATAAATTAACCAAAATAATAAATAAATCAAAATGAGATTATATATATATATATATATTTATTAATCTATTTACGTGGAATAAAATTTAATTAAAAAATAAAATAAAAAATATATAAAAGAGTACAAAATAATACATTTAACAATTTGTAAAATGAATGGGTATAAGATTTGAAGGTTTGGAAGGGTCTAAGGTGTGTATATGGTCTATTGAGGCACATCTAAGTCCCTCGTAGTCCCATCTTTGGCCCCCCTATAACTTGCACACTTAATACAAATATCAAATACATCCATTTAAAACTAATCAATATTAAGAACAATATGGAACATTTGTATATTTACATAATTACTTTACCACAAGAATGTCACAAGACTAGCCACATATCTTGGTTAGTTCAATAATATCAACAATAAAATCATGATATAGATCATCATACTATTCAATAAGAATAACCAGATTGTAAAATACATTCATTCAAAATAATCATGTTTAGTAACCATACATACACATAAGATCTATTGAAGTAGCTAACCAAGGTCCATAATGAAAAAAATATAAAGTGTGGGCACCTCATGCCTCTATATAGTCCAACACACATCCATAGAGACCACAAAACATAACAAAATATGTAATAGGGAGTGATATCAAAATGGGCCTCACAATATTAATAGTCTTTAGCATTGTTTGACTCACTTTGTCCTATACTCATAAACATTAACATTGCTTAATTCATATTGTATTATTTTTATAATTGGTTCAATGAATGAAAGTCTCTCTCACATGTTACATAGCATTATGCATATTCTTGTAAAATCTTCTCTTAATTTCCAAAATGTATTCATTTCATTTATACTTGATTAAAATTTGATAATATTCCAAAACTTACTTTAGAAAAATCTCCACTATATTGTACTTCACATTTCTATAACATTGAAAAAATATGTATACAATCTTTTAATTTCTTCTCATATGCACATGGTTAAAATGCACTAATGTCTAAACTCATGATCTTTTTCTTTCAATAGTTGCAATATTATATCAAAGGGTATACCACATTTAGTTGACTCATCCATATATTTCAATAGATATGGTTTCGTATTTACAAATTTACAAAATTGTAATAATACCATTGGACAAGGGTTGGGTAAGTATGCTCAAATAATTGCCCATCCTATTGTTCCTTCTCCAAACAATGGGCACATAGTTCTTGGGTCTAATGTTATATGCACCCCTCATGGACCAAGTCAAGCCAATCAATCTTACATGATAATTTTTATTACTACTCATTGTCACACTATCTAATATGAAAGGACTTGGGAACAATAGAAAACATATATTACCAATTACATCACATGGGAAACTTGAAAGGATTTTCCCTGGCTCACTTCACACCCTATTGAAGGGCGCATCATGGTTTTTATTGCAAAATACAACACTTAAGTAGAGTTTTATTATCTAAATTATGATGTAAAATTCCTAAAATATTTTCATGAGCATCCTGAAAAGGTTTATTCATTATTATATGTGGTTAGATATGAACACAAGATGAGCACCCAAGATGGCTCTTCCAATGTTGCTACCTTCACTATTGCATTTATTCCAATTTATACATATACAACATCATTTCTTGGTTTGGAAACATCACTTGGTATCCAAAATATATTCATGCCTATGCCTACTATTATACTTACACTTCTCTCATTGCCTCTTCAAATGCTACTCTAGAACATACCATCCTTGGAATACAAGCTAAGTTGGCCCATATTGAGCAATCCAATTCTCATGCTATCCCTTCTATGGATTCATTTTATTTGTTATATAACCCTTTGACACCTAAAATTGCATAATGTCCATTACCAATTGGAATTGTGTCTCCTAAGCTTCTTATTTATCAAGACAAAGGTGATCTTGAGCAACATTTGCATGTCTTCCATGCAGTTTGTTTAAATTATGCTTCTAATGATAAATTGTTGACAACTTTTTTTATAATAATTATAAAAAAATATGATCTTGATGGTTTTATGATCTTCCTCTTCAATCAAGTAAAGGATTTCAATCCTTTGGAAAATTAGTTTTTGTCACACTTTTCTATCAACATTGGTGAAAAGTTATCATATGCTCAAATTGCAAAGCTCAAACAAGGGTCTAATGAAACAATCAATGAATATGTGTTAAGGTACAATCTATGCTTGCCAAAATGATAAATCAAATAGCTGATAATAAACTTCAAGATATTTTTACACAAAGTTTGCTCTCTCCTCTTCAAGATTCCATTATGTTTGATAAGTTCAAATTTTTTAATGGACTATACCATATTGTCAAAGAGCATGAGGTTAAGTTGATTGCTTTGAACAAGATTAAGTATGTTTCAAATGTCAAGTTTCAAAGCAAGCCAAATTATAAGAGAAAACCAAATAAAAGTAAAAATAGATCAAAGTTACAGTTAATGTTATATCTTAACCACCTCAAAAGCTTCAACTACAAGCTCCACCAAGGGTACAATTTCTAAATTTTCCATCACCTCCTCATGTTTTGTTGCAAAACCTCATAGAATGTAAAGTAATCACTCTTCCTCCACCAATGGAAATATATATGTCTCAATCAAAATCTATAAAATTTGATGCCAATGCATATTTTGACTATAATAGGTGTATTGGGAATTATACAAATTAATGTTTCAAGCTTAAACATAAGATCCAAGATCCCATTAATGAAATATCATAGATATCAATACACTTATTGAAGAGGTTAAGCCACAAGAAAATGATAATGTAAATCTAACAATTTACAAGGATCCCTTTCCAAATCATGAATGAAATAACAAGGATAATTTTGAAGTTCATTATACATACAATGCTCATCTTCCTCCTTCTACATATGGACATCCACTTGATAGCATTATTGGTACAATTACAAGCAAACAAACATCATGTATTATGATCACATTTGATGATAGTGAAGTTGTTGATGATGATGAAGATAGGCATGGACTTTTTATTCAATCATATATTCACAAGCAATCCATCCATAGTGTTGTCATAGACAATGGACCAAGTGAGAATGTGTGAACCATGATGCCCCTCCATTATCTTGGTTATACAGAACAAGATTTACAAGATATTTCTAAAATTACTAAAGCATCTAATGAGCATACATAAGATACTTTTGGGCATATAATGCTTCCTTTAAAAGTAGGCTTTCTCATAGTGCCTACTCCATTCTTAGTTCTACTAAGTATAGGGGTCTTTGATATGCTACTAAGATGCCCTTGGATACAAAATACTAGATCAGTATCTTATACAATGCATAAATGTCTAAAATACATTCATGATAATCAAGTGGTCAAAATTCAAGGAATCCAATATGAATATCTTTTTGAAAAAATGATGTTTTTTTATAGGATAATTATTTGGTACAATTATTGAGTAACATGGTAATGAAATAGTTTACATTACAATTTATATATCTATTAATGAGCATGAACATATACACAATCAGTTTTTCCATCTACTTATGAGCATGATGTAGTTACACATGATCATATTTAATTTGTTTCACAGAGCATGGTATACATTCTTAAGCATAAATTGACACATACAAAGAGGCCTCCATCTCCTAAGGCACAATAAATTATTCAAAGAGATTCACCATAAGTACAGGTATAGGTTGTTACATCTTCTCCTACACATAAGGATACATTTGCATGAGCATATGCGTAATGATTCAATGGTTTATTACATCATATGGATCCTATTTAGATTCAATGGAATATACAATTGGCACTTCTTCACAAGAAGTCTCTCCTTCATAAATTTTAGTCAGGTATACCTATGTGAATCCTCTTGATGAGATCCTTGGTTTGATAGAGCTTCATGTTTCTTCCCAATGCACTAGTTATTGACCATTTTGTGAATCTTGCATGCCAAAATGGGCACCCCCCCTCTTTTTTCCTTGAAGCCTTATTCTTTATGACCTTTTTCCCTGAAAATAGGTCTTAACACTTTAAAAATCAAGGAAAATGTTACTTTTGTGTAGGTGCAAGTGTTGTCTCATCAAGCATTGGTAATTTTCAACATTCACAGAGCAAAGTGGGTTCTTAGAACAACATTACTTGTAAGCTTTACAAGTGATAAGCAGGAGAACTTGATAAACCTGAAAGGGTTTATGACCAGTTCCAGTGCAAGTTGGGTTTCTCAAAGTACTTTACTTGCCAATTTTCATGAGTAAAAGTAGTTCATAAACCTGAAAGGGTCAGAGCAGTTTAATTAGGGTTTATAGGATTACTTGACTTATGATCTTTCATGAGTTGGAGTCATTCACAAACCCAAAACGGTAAGGAAGAAGCAATCAGGTTTTGAGACGTCTTTACTTCAAAGCTTTTTGAGTAAGTCCTTTAGAAGAACCTGAATTAGTCTTAGACACTTCTTAAGGTAAGTGTTTTTCTACAGAGGGCACCTAGGCATTCTATAGGGTTATTTGCAATTTCCCTGAAGGGTATGTGCCCTTGTAGGAGGCATTTCAAATATGAAATGGACCTTTACAAAACTTTTGAAGGGTATGCTTGAAGGCATAATGGACCTTGCAGAGGGATTTTTGTCAGTGTGAGGACCAATACAAAAGTTTTGAAGGGCGCTTTTGGCTCGAAATGACCTTGTGGAGGGTAGCCAGTTGAAGCAAACGGGCAAAGGAAAGAAGCCCAAAGATAACTTACCCTTCGAGAAAAGTGACAAGTGGAAGGAGTTTTCCTTTTAATATTTTGTCTAAAGGAAAATCAAAGAAGGCAAGCCAAGGTCAAATTCCTTAGAACAAAATTTTTGAAGGAATTCCTTCAAATATTTTGTTAGAAGAAATTCGATGATCACAGAAAGTCTGAAGGGTAAGTGTCTTTGCGGAGGGAACTTGGTCAAGAAAGAGGACTATTTTCACTTTTTCTAAGGGTTGTTTTCAAAGTTTTCAAAGGGAACCTACCCTTGTGGAGGGTAGTTTTGGATGGGATAAGCCTTTACAGAGGGTACTTTATAAAATAGATGAACGAAGATAAAAGGCTTGAAGGGCACATGGCCTTTGAGAAAATAAGCAATCAAAGGAAATAATTTCTTCAAAAAAAATGTCTGAAGGAATTCCTTTAGACATTTTGTCTGAAGGAAAGCACAACACAAAATCTTACCAAAAGAAAGGTGAAGAAGGCAAGCACAAAAGAGAATTTCTTCAGACAAAATGTTCGAAGGAATTCCTTAAGACAAAATGTCTAAAGAAATTCAACATTACCAAAAGCCTGAAGGCCCAAGAAATAACAAGCACCCAAGAGCCTGAATGGTTAAAGATAAAAGGGAAAAAGCCAAGGCAAAGGGAAATAACAAAGTAAAATAAAATAAGGCAGGTAACCCAAAATTTGGCCATGCAGCACAATAAAGTAAAAACTCAAAACATTCCAAGTAGCATGACAAGTCAAAGCACAGACCCAAGGATGAATTAGACCAAGGCAAGAGGCATAGGTATCATCAGTAAGAAGAATAAATGCACTTAGGTGAAATAGTCTCTACCAAAAACCAATAAAAAAATTGGTTTTCATAGTATAGAGAAGATCAGCCTATGTTTTCATGCTTCACCATTAATGCATAGCTTATTGCACCCAACATTGAAGAGATCATGGTCCATTCAACACAACTTGGGGATAGCTTTGTCAGTTGTTAGAAGGAGTATCCCATGCCTTTACAAGCCCAAGATAATAAGGGTAGTGACTTGGACATCTACAACATGGCTCTCCCATACGTAATTAGAAGAATACGGTAGCAACATGGGCTTGTGGTCTCTACAAAAGTGTTTAATACAACATGGGTTTCCATCCCTTAATTTTTTAGCATCTTGTTTCTAAGTTCTTTATATATTTGTAACTTCTCAATGGAGAAAGAATCTCTTAGCATTGTATGGCGAAGCCTTGAAGGAATTTACCTTAAATCAAAAGAAGCATTTTTACCTCCATTTGAGCTTGCACTTTTGCATATGTATATAGTTTTATCTTATGTTAAGCCATTTTTATTTTCATGCTTTCATAAGTTTATGCTAACATATATAGTGTATTGTGAGTTCTTCTCTTGCAAATCAATAAGAAGTGTCCAGCTCAGAGTATAGGTACATGTGAATAGGCTATCCGTAGTGTGTCTTAGAACACCTCTGGTAGTTCTTTCTCTTTGTATCTCCATAGGATTCCTTGTTGAAACATTGATGTAGGAAAGGTTCTCATTTGAATGAAGTGTATGCTTGCTTCTCTCTGGTGTAAAGTGTATGTCAAAGCTGAGTAGACCAAGCATTTTGGTGCATCATCACATTAGTTTTTAGGTTCTAATTTTAGTATTTCTCTCCCTTTTCACCCCCTCCCCCATTATTAGCAATAGAAAATCTAGGGCCTCAAGGTGCATCAAAGGGAGCTAGCCCCTAATCTAGAGATTCATCACTCAAGTTTGCAACCCACAAAAAGAGGAATGTCTCTATTGTACCACGTGGAGGAAGAGAGTTGAACCTCCCTTAAAAGGGTGCAATCTACTACATCAATAGTTTTTTTCACACCTGATGGGACAAATTTTTGTGTCCTACAAGTTTTACGATTGTGCTAGTCTTGATATTTTTAAAAAATCCAAAAGGAGCTATATTCAGCACCTGGTGACTCTATTTAGGAACTCATTCTCTAGTTAATGATCATCCTGACATCCCATGCCAAAGGTCACTATGAGATCTTCTTCTATGGGTGTCCTTTTTGAATTTGGTGAGTTGCTTTTGAACTCAATGAAAAGGCTGAGGTTTGAAAATACCCACCCTTACGTAGCAAGCCACTTTCCTAAACCATCCATAAAATATACCTACTCAAGGAGACCCTGGTTGAATCCTTTCACAGCCATGGCAACGTTGGGGGCTTTCTCTTTTGTGGCCTTTAATGGTCAAAGTCTCTTGAACCTTCAGCAGTATGACCTAATTCTAGGGACAACTCTCAAAAGTGTTCATCACTTTAGTGGAGAGGGCCCAATCATTGTTGTCAAGCATATTAGAAACATAGCCAACCTCTACAACATCCATAATATCACTGAAGAAAATGTATCCATTAGATTATTAGCCTTGTCCTTTAAAGGGAAATTTTTGGACTGGTATGGGGCCTTGCCTATGATCTCTTGGCTCATAGAATGAGTTAAGGACCCTCTTAACCAATGGGTTTGGGGAAAAAAGTGACCATTTGTCTCTAGCTGAACAATTAACCACCATGAAGAGAGCCCCACATGAGTTTATGCAAGATTTTAACACTAGGTTCCAAAAGACTTGGGACAAAATCCTAATTCTTGTGAGGCCAACCCTAAGCTATGATTTCCTTTACTACTTGAAGGCCCTAAATAGTGAAATTGTTGTCATGATACAGTCCATGGGTGGGAACACTCTACCCACTGCTTATGAGATAGCCATAGCTTCTGAAAATCACCTTGTTCAAATAGGAAAGAGAGCTCCTAAACCTCATATGCCACTCTTTCCTGATTTACAATGCTCAGTCTAGCCTATTGTGCCCACTCTAGCTCCTCTACTTGATCAAGAGAAGTTGGTTTCTACCCCTATAAATGATCTCCATGAAGTTAAGAGCCTGTTGTAGAGTGTTACCAATGAGTTAGTTACCCTCAAGAGACAACAAGCTCAAATTTATAGGCCAAATCAAGGCTACCATTAGTTTGGGCAAGAAAATAGGCCTCCCTTCTATAATTATAATCAAGGGTAGGGTCAAATTACACATATCAAATCTATAATCTAAATGCCCCTTCATCTTCCAAGGCTCTTGTCCCCACTCAAAATAATTTGGTGTAGGAGTAGCCCAATTATCCACCCTTGGAGCATGGCTAAGAATAGGTTGTTTATGTTAGTGAGCTACCAAATCAAAGCATGACCGTACAAGGTGACAAGCAACCCAATTCTCAAATTTTGAGATATCAATACAACTTGGGATGGATAGTAGGTAGGCTCAATCTGATTCCACTCTTATGAATCACTTAGAAGGAGAGTTTTATGTAGTCAACTATGTGGGGGGCACAAGTAATCAAAATGTTGGTGTTGTAGCCAACACTAGGTCTAAAAGGAGAGCCATTGATGAATCTCAAGTAGCCACTCAATCACCTAAAATGTCTCCTTCACCAAAAGCAAATCAAAATTTTCCCAATTACAGGCCACTGGTTATAGTTTTAGCTCCTCAAGTTGCACCACAGGTTATGAATGTTCCCAAGGAGAACTCTAAAGTGGGAAATCCTTTAATCAATATATTGGACCAAATGAAGAATATTCACATGAACATCTCATTGTGTGATCTTTAGCACTGCTAGGATAAAAGGATATACTCCAAAAGGAATTGTATGGGTTAGTTGAGCAAGTTATCCCAACAAGAAATGATAATGTGTTGATAGTAAATGGGGTTTCTCCCATGGGAGGTCAAGCAAAGAAATATGAGAAGGTTCCTCCCTTCTATTTATCCCTAATTATTAGTTATTTCTTGGTCCACAATTGCATCATTGATAGTAAAGCAAGCACCTCAATTATGCCCAAATGCATAACTGATAAGTTAGGCCTCAAGTATGAGCAAATGACCAAAGGAGTTCTACAGCTGAATAGATCACCAGCTAAGACCTTGGGAGTCGCAAGAAGCTTGAATCTGACTCTCCATGTCTATCCAACATTCTCAATTCCCCATGATGTGGTAGTGGAAGATGTTCCTCCTTACTTCACTTTTTGCTTATCAAGGGATTTCACATCCAAGATAGGTGGATACTTGGCAGCCGATTGGTCTTATATGGTTTTTAGGACAAAGTATGGCACTAAAGTAAAGATTAAGTTAGAGCCTATCCATAAAGATCACCTAGAGCCATACTTACCCAAAGCGGTAAATGTAAACTATGCAATCATTGATGAAGAAGAGCTCCAGGTGGAGCAATCTCCTTCATCTTCCCTTATAGGAGTTGCTGACATGCTCCTAGATGAATGGGGAAATGACAACTTTGAGCATGATCCTTAAAATTTTATTGAAGAAGCTAGTCTTGGAGTCTACTGCATACATGAGAAAGATGCTTTCAAAACAAAATTGATGAAGATAGACCAAGAGGACTATGGTTTATGGTAGTTGTTCTTTGATGGATCTATAAGCAAGTTGGGAGGTGGTGGTGGGCCAATGTTGGTTTCACCTTCAAAATATAAATACTTCTCAACTTTCAGGTTTTATTTTTCCTGCACTTGTAATGTAACAGAGTATGAGGCCCTTTTTTATGGCCTAAAATGGGCAAGGAAGAGAGGAATCAAAGAATTGCAGGTCTTTGGAGATAGTGAGTTAATTGTGAACCAAGTGAGAGGTCAAATCTTGACCAAAAACTCCTTACTCAAGTCTTACAAGCATAGAGTGTGGGACCTTGTGGAGAATTTTTTTGCTTTCAACATCATTTCCATTCTAAGAGAAGAGAACAAGCATGCAGATAGACTAGCAGCAGTTGGTGCTCAGTTTGATATACCAAAGGGGGTGAGACAAAGTAAGAATTATCATCATTTAAATGTGATTGTGAGGCACTCCATAATATACAATGTCACCAACTGGCAGGCATTTGAAAGTGACCAAAAAATAACATTTTTCTTGTAGGAAGAAGCTGATTTTGCTTCTAAAATTAGTCCAAGCTACAACAACAGTATAATGGGCAGATTGTTCAACTAAAGACCAACAGGCTTCCCAAGGTTTGGTAACTCTTGAGAATATTTTCAATGAATATGACCAACTCAAGAGAGACAAAGCAAGCATGTCAACCAAGAAGGAAAATTATGAAAGGGTAGAGATCTACAAGGATAGGCCACTTGCACTTGGGAAGGTGTGTACCAATGAGAAAAAGCATGTTTTCATTATGTTATGTCAAGAGTTTACTAATGTTTTCACTTGGGAGTATGGTGATTTGAAGGGATTTGATCCAAGCTTGGCCCAACACACCATTGAGCTAGAGGAAGGTGTCAAACCCATCAAGAAAAATTAAAGGCCAATCAATCCAAAAATCAAGCCTCTCATGAGGAAGGAACTCACCAAACTGATCAAGTTCAAGATCATCTTCCCTATCAAACACTCTTCTTGGTTGGCCAATTTGGTCCCTATTAGGAAGAAGAATGGAGAGGTCAAATTGTGTGTGGATTTTAGAGATCTGAATAGAGTCTCACTGAGAGATCACTATCCCCTTCCAAGTATGGATAAAATTCTTTAGATGGTGACAGGCAATGAAAGATTCTCTCTCCTAAATCGTTACTCCAAGTACCATCAAATCCTAGTATAAGAATATGACCAATATAAGACAGCCTTCATGACCAAGTGGGGAACATACGCATACAAGAAGATGTTATTTATATTGTCAAATGTTGGAGCTACCTTCCAATGTGCTATGGATATGGCTTTCCAAGGTTTGATCAATGACATTGTGCTAGTTTATCTTGATGTTGTGACAATCTTCTCCAAGGAGGAAAGTGAGCATTTGAAGCACATGAGGCAAATCTTTGAAAGGTGTAGAGAGTTTGACATCTCTCTCAACCCAAAAAAATGTGTGTTTTCCATCCATGAAGGCAAGCTCTTGGGCCATGTCATTTCAAAGAAAGGCATGTCCATTGATCTAGAGAGGGTACATGTCATCTTAGCATTGTCCTTGCCTAAGCACAAGAAGGGCCTACAAAGTTTCATTATTTAAATAAATTTCATTAGGATATTCATTCCTAACTTTTTTTATCTTGTCAAGCCACTAACTTCCATGTTAAGGAAGGATGAGACGTTCACATGGATAGCAAGAAGAAGAGAAAGCTTCAAAGGCATCAAGCAAGCTATCACCCAAGCTCCTACCCTATCTAGTCCAAACATCTCCAAGGGATTAAATCTATACACCTTTGGGAATTAATATGTAATCTTTGCTATGCTCACTCAAGCAAATGGTGAGAATTTAGAATAGCCTCTTACTTTTTTTAGCCAAAGTTTAGAAGGCTATGAGGTTAGATACGCGTATGTTGAGAAGCAGGTATTTGCAGTCATATAAAGTTTGAATAAGTTTAGATATATGTTGTCTAATAGAAAAATTCACATCATGGTGCCACATCCTACTTTAAAAGACTTCTTATTGAACTGAGACTTGAATCCAAAAAGGGTAGGTTGGATTACCAAAGTAATGGAGTATGACGTAGAGATCAAGACCACCAAGCTGGTAAAGGGAAGAGGGTTATGTGAATACCTCATTACAAACTTGAAGGGACCAAAAGAGGATGTTGTGGTGCTCCATGATGAACCTACAATAGATATACCTATAGTCATGAAGAGCTAGGCACAAGACATGGTTCATTTCCTTCAAACTGGTGAGTGTCCACAAGGTCTTGACAAGACTAAGAGGAGGTATTTTAGACTCCATTCTCTTTTGTATGCCCTAGTTGATAGAGTGTTGTTTAGAAAAGACTTTTCAAGGGTGCTCTTGAGATGCATTGATTTAGACCAAGTCGATAAGGTACTATCTAAGTTTCATGATGGACTAGCTGGTGGCCACTTTGCTCCCAAGGCCACAACTACAAGGATTATAAGGGTTGGTTACTTTTGGCCTAGTTTGTTTAAAGACACTCATGCTTGGGTGAGGAAATGTCAACAATGTGCCTTCTTTGATGGGAAGCAACAGTTGGCTACCATGCCTCTTCATCATATATAAGTGGAACAGCCATTCATGTAATGGGGGTTGGACTTCATAGGGTTGATCAATCCTCCTTCTAGTGTTAGTCACAAGTGGGTTTTGACTGCCATGAATTATTTCACAAGGTGGGTAGAGGTCGTAGTTTTGAAAGAGGCTAATGAGAGTGCAGTCCTAGACTTCTATGAAGGCATAGTGACAATATTTAGGGTCTCAGCCACAATCATTTCAGATAATGCATTAGCTTTCTTGGGAACGAAGACAAGTGAGTGGGCATTAAATTATGACATCTATCTCAACACTTCTTCCAACTACTATCCACAAGGGAATGGATTGGATGAGTCCACAAACAAGAATTTGATTAGGATCATAAAAATGACAATGGAGGAAAATCAAAGGACTTGGCATGCCAAGTTGAAGATAGCTCTTTGGGCAAATGGGATCACTCCAAAGAGGGCAATCAAGAATTCACCATACACACTTGTGTATGGAAGGGAAGCTAGACTTCCCATCTCAATTGAGTTACTAGTTTTGGATCTTGCCCATTAGCTGTAATTGGTGGAGAGCAATAGCTTAGAAGTTAGGTAGTATGAGCTAATAGAGCTTCAAGAAGCGAGAGACCAAGCCATGGATGCCATGACCTGCCACCAACAGCAAACAAATAAGTATTTTGACAAAAGGTCTACACCAAAGAGCTTCTCATAAGGTGACATTGTCTTGAAGTGGGACGAGGACCAAGCCAAGCCTGGAAGGCACACAAAGTTTGATGCCTTGTGGAGTGGCCCATATGTCATCACCCAATGCAATCAACACAATGCTTTCCAACTCTCCAATTTGGATGGTGAAGAGCTACATATCCTAGTCAATGGGATATATCTTAAGCATTGTTATTAGGTTTCTTTTGTCATGTACATAGTTTCCTTGTTTTTCCTCATTTTCCTAAGTGTTGTTATGCATGTGTGTAGTGTTTTTAGCCTTTGTGTGTGTTTTTTCCTTATTATTTGGGGTAAAATATTTTTTGGTTCTTAGGTCCTTACAAGGTTGTTGCCAAATTTTCAAGCTGCATCCTGACTCAATGCCTAATGGACTTTTAGGCCACTAGTCTTCTCAAGAATAACATGTATACTTCTCCTATGAATCACCAATTTGTTGACCATTTTGTGAATCTTGCATGCCAAAATGGGCACCCCCCTCTTTTTGCCTTGAAGCCTTGTTCTTCATGACCTTTTGCCCTAAAACTAGGTCTTAACCCTTTAAAAATCAAGGAAAAAGTTACTTTTGTGTAGGTGCAAGTGTTGTCTCATCAAGCATTGGTCTTTTCTAACACTCACAAAGCAAATCAAGTTCTCAGATCAGCATTACTTATAAGTTTTACAAGTAATAATTAGGAGCACTTGAAAAACCCAAAGGGGTTTATGGCCAGTTCCAGTGCAATTTGGGTTTTGCAAAGTACTTTACTTGCCAATTTCCATGAGTAAAAGCAATTCAGAAACCCAAAAGGGTCAGAGCAATTCAATTCAAGTTTGTAGGATTACTTGACTTATGATCTTACATGATTTGGAGTCATTCACAAACCCAAAAGGGTAAGGAAGAAGCAATCAAGTTTTGAGACTGTCTTTACTTCAAGGCTTTTTGAGTAAGTCCTTTGGAAGAGCCCGAATTGGTCTTAGACGCTTCTTAAGGCAAGTGTTTTTCTGTGAAGGGCACCTGGGCATTCTGTAGGGTCATTTTTAATTTCCTCAAAGGGTATGTGCCCTTATGGGAGGCACTTCAAAGATGAAATGGACCTTTACAAAACTTCAGAAGGGTATGTTTGAAGGTAGAATGGACCTTACAGGGGCTTTTCGTAAGTGTCAGGACTAATACAAAAGTTTTGAAGGGCACTTTTGGCTCAAAATGACCTTATAGAGGGAAGCCAGTTGAAGCAATGGAGCAAAGGCAAGAAGCCTAGAGAGAACTTGCCCTTTGGGAAAAGTGACAAGCAGAAGGAGTTTTCCTTCAAACATTTTGTCCAAAGGAAAACCGAAGAAGGCAAGCCAAGGTCGAATTCCTTTGGATAAAATCTCTGAAATAATTGCTTCAGACATTTTGTTTGAATAAATTTGATGGTCACAAAATTTTTGAAGGGTAAGTGTCTTTGTAGAGGGCACTTGGTCAAGAAAGAGGACTCTTTTAACTTTTCTAAAGGGTCATTTTCAGAGTTTTTGAAAGGCACCTACCCTTGTGAAAGGCACTTTTGGATGGGAGAAGCCTTTGCAGAGGGCACTTTAAGAAATATATAGACAATGATAAAAGGCCCGAAGGGCACATGCCCTTCAAGAAAATAAGCAATCAAAGGAAATAATTCCTTCAAATATTTTATCTGAAGGAAAGCGCAACACAAAGGCCTGCCAAAAGAAAGGTGAAGAAGGAAAACACAAAAGAGAATTTCTTGGGACAAAATATCCAAAGGAATTCTTTTAGACATTTTATCTGAAGAAATGTGAAATTACCAAAAGCATGAAGGCCTGAGAAATAACAAGCACCCAAGAGCCCAAATGGTTAAAGACAAAAGGGAAAAAGCCAAGGCAAAGGGAAATAACAAAGTAAAATAAATAAGGTGGGTAACCCAGAACACGGCCATGCAACATAATAAAGTAAAATCTCAAAATATTCTATGTAGCATGACAACTCAAAGTGTAGACCCAAGGATGAACTAGACTAAGGCAAGTGGCATAGGTGTCGTCAGCAAGAAGAGTAAATACACTTAGGTGAAATAGTCTCTACTGAAAACCAATAAAAGAATTAATTTTTGAACTATAGAGGAGATCAGCCCGTGTTTTCATGCTTCACCATTAATGCATATCGAGTTACACCTAGCATTGAAGAGAGCATAGTCTAGTCAACACAACTTAGGGATGGCTTTGTCAGTTTCTAGAAGGAGTATCCCATGTTTTTTCAGGCCCATGATAGCAAGGGCAGAGACTTGGACATCTACAACATGGCTCTCCCATATGTAATTAGAAGAATACGATAACAACATGGGCTTGTGGTCTCTACAAAAGTGTTTAATACAATATGGGTTTTCATCTCTTGATTTGTTAGCTTCTTGTTTCTAAGTTCTCTATATATTTGTAACTTCTCATTGGAAAAAGGATCTCTCAGCATTGTATGGCAAAGCCCTAAAGTAATTTACCTTGAATTAAAAGAAGCATTTTTACCTCCATTTGAGCTTGCACTTTTTCATATGTCTATGGTTTTATCTTATGTTAAGTCATTTTCATTTTCATGCTTTCATAAGTTTATGCCAACATATCTAGTGTATTGTGAGTTCTTCTCTTGCAAGTCAACAAGAAGTGTCCAACTCAGAGTATAGGTGCATATGAACAGGTTGTCCATAGTGTGTCTTAGAACACCTCTAGTAGTTCTTCCTCCTTATATCTCCATAGGATCCCCTATGGAAACACTGATGTAGGAAAGGTTCTCATTTGAGTGAAGTGTATGCTTGTTTCTCTCTGGTGTAAAGTGTATGTCAAAGCTGAGTAGACCAACCATTTTGGTGCATCACCGTATTAGTTTAGGTTCTGATTTCAGTATTTCTCTCCCTTTTCATCCCCCCTATTGTTAGCAATAGGAAATATAGGGCCTCAAGGTGCATCCAGTAGAGCTAGCCCCTAATCTAAAGATTCATCCCTCAAGTTTGTAACCCACAGCAAGAGGAATGTCTCCATTGTGTCACGTGGAGGAATAGAGTTGAACCTCCCTTCAGAGGTTGCAATCCACTGCATCAACACTAGTTGGGATTAATTTATTGATTATTTACTTGCACATTTCTTGTACATAGATTCTTTATTTTTATTTCACTGTTAATTCTTATACACCTTAACCATGCATTCTTCTAACTCTCATTTTACATTTCACTTTGGGTGTTTACCCTCTTTTTTTGTAAACTGATTCGAAAAAAACTAATCACTATAGCACTCCACTTGATTTCTATTACATATCTTAAACCATTTGCACTTACATAATCTCATATTTATACCTTTTACATGACCATAAAAATCTTTTGAATTTAAAGTGGTGTTGTGAGAATTGTTTGTATATGTATATACAAATCTAACTGCACTTTAGAGTGATAGTGAATGTTTTGATGTCTTATGTGCTTTGGAATGTGTCATATTATGTGATTTTAGTGTGATTATGTGATTTATATTTTCTGAAAGAACATATAGAAAGGTATTTTATTTATTTTCTCTTGCTTGATGGACTCATATTTTCATGAGATTGTGACTATTGTAGCATCATGTTCAAATGTGATAGATTCATGATATTTCTCTAATGTTTCCCATATTGATCTCATCCATGATTTTTCCAATTTTTCCTTGCATTGATCGATGGTAGGGTCAATGTAGAATTTAATTGAACATGTTTTTGGGCCAAACGTGATAGGTAGCTCAATAGATCCAATACAATAGTTTGGCCCAATGATATTTACAAAATGTTTCTTATCATATCACAAATATTGAAGGAGTATCATGATATAAATATTTTCTTCATGAAGGGAATCTACCTAGACCTTTGTACATTTTTTTCCATCAATGGGAAGACTAATAATCAAAGGCTATTGATATGGTGAGTGATTTTTAGTTGCCTCATTTGAAACCACATTAGTTGTATTTGATTTATCTTATATTGTGGCCAATGTACCTCCTTTTCTATCAAAAATGGGTGACCCCTCTTTAAAGTGATATAACTCAGAGTTCCCAGACCTTTTATCGTGCTTTGACTAATATCATCAAGAGAGAATCCTTAGATTCTCATTATACCGTAGTTTTCCCAAATAAGTGGCTTGTTTATAAGGTCTAATTGATCCTTGTTGAGATCCCTCATGACCTCTAAAGTTAATGCAGTCAAGTCTTGGTGGCATCCCAAAATGAACCAGGCACTTTCTTACTTGGAATATTTAATACACTAACTTTTCTATAGATTTGACCCCATATTTAGGTTCTCAAAGTCTCAATATCTTGGATGTCAGACTCTCAGAGTCTTATATGGAACCTTGTATAATCTATTTGGTGGCTAGGTGAGCATCTAATTCATCATGCTTGATTTCCTTTTACTTAGTCACTTTTGTGGATTTCTATAGGGAGAATGATTTAATGAAAGGACATCACTTGGATCACTAATAGAGATGTCAGAACCTATCAAATCCTAGTTAATTAGGATGCCCCAATGTTAGAATGGTCAGTCTCCCAAATCTAATAGAGATGTCAGACCTTGAGAGAGCCCACCTAATAGGAGAATGCCACATTAATCAATGCCAGATTGGTCAGTCTCCTAGATTTGACCAAGATGTTAGAACTTAGGAGAGCCTAACCGAATGGAATAATATCAAGTGGCTCAAAGATTAGAGAAGCTAAGATATGACCCATGAACTTTCCCTGAATACAAACATGTCAGTCTCTCAAAACTAATAGAGATGTCAAAACCTTGGAGAGATAGATCAAATGAAAGAGTTCCATGTGGCAAATTATCAGTCTTATCAGTCTCTTAAATGTGATATAGATGTCAGAACCCATGAGATGTTGACTTATGACATCATGCCATGTATAATTTGAATACAGATTGGCAGGAAGATCTTAAAAGACCCTAGGGTTTTTAGAACAGTGTACAATAAAATTTGGAAGGCTAATCAAAATATGTCATGAGTCCTCCAAATTCTCTTTCTCCCAAGTAGGAACCACCTAGGAAGCCTCAAGGATGATATGAATTTGTTCCTACCATGATTTGGGCACTAATTATATGGGAAATTGGGCCTTGATTGGATAATTTAAAACATTGTGTCATAATCACCAAATATATAAAGTGGCATGTATTTGATATCTATAAGTTTGTCTAAATTAGGAAATAAATGGGAAAGATCAGGGCACCAACTCAAATTTTAATTCACACCAAGTGAGCTATCAAATGCCATCAATGCAAGAGATATATATTGATCCTTATAAGTGTCTCAAAATGAACACATACACGTTATTGTTCCCAATATCCCAATATCCACTCCTTGATTTTTGATCTAACAAGTACCCTTTATGTCTTCCCCTTCACTTAGTGTTCATTATAACTAGAATCCATCCCAGTTGCAATGTCTACTTCATCCACAAACCTCAAATCTGAGCTAGAGTACTGAGACACTACATTTTGAGATGGCTTAACATGTTTCAGGTATTACAATGAAATATTCAAGGCCATTGATCTGGTTCCTAAATATTCCAAAAATGATGATGAATACGAGGCCAAATTTGAGGATTACCTTCAAGCTTATGAGAAATGTGGGCTACACATAGCCATGATTAAGCTTGAGGTGTTTCCCTACACTAACATGTTCAATAAATTATTACGTACATTAAAGTAGGCATAAGATGGCATTCATGACATTGTCTACTATATGAACAACTAGCATCATATTGTTGACATCTCAAGAGTTTACTTCAAGGATTACTACAAGCTCCCTAAGCACACACTCACCTACAACTTGACCATTATGACCACTTACACTAACACCCACAAGATTCATGACATCTTGAATGATTTGGCCAAGAACCTTGATGCAAGGTGGGTTAACAAGATGGACATGAAAAAGTATATTGTTTGCACTTTCAAATAAGGAATCCATGTTAAAATGATCATGCTCGACCAACTATTTGGTAAAAAAATTATCTACATGTTAACCTCTTATATATTCCCCTACTCCACATAATCCTCTAAGGAGCATAAGTCCCTAAATTGAAAGGATAATCAATTTCAAAATGATCAAGGTGGTGGTGGATGCCCATGGAGGTGAATATTTTTACATGATGAGCTACCTGGTAGATGCAATCTATGGGATGCTTACATTTAATCCTTTTGTTTTTTGAGCATGGGTTCTCAAGGGCACGGTGGTCCATGTATTTTTATAAAAACTATATGGCCACCAGTATCAAAACTACATTTGAGATATCTATGAATACTTTTAATTAGTGGTTTGCATGGCCATCAATGAGGAACCCATGTCTTATTTGTCAAAATAAATATGGAAATCTCTTAGGCCCATTGGTGACTATTGGTACTATCAAGATGACATGATCATTCAAGTGGTAGGCACTCTCAAGGCTCCTTTCCACTTACCCTATCAAGTTTCAAATCACCTCACAAAGCAAAAAATTGCATACCATTTGGTGGAAGGTGTCTTTAAGCACTACATCAAGCATCAATAAAGGGCCTACCTACCTCTACTAATCACTACTAGGGACCATATATACTGGGCCTTCCCTCCTCTATAGAGATGGTAGATGGGAGAGACTCCCTTGCCTTAGTCAGGGCAGATCATAAGGACTAAGACCCACATGGTGTTATACAAGTTTACTTTGCCAAGTATTAGGCCCATCTCAACCTCAATTATGGACATCATCCTAAGGATGATGATGAGCTCTACCTAAATCTATTAGGTGATTAGGAGGTGTTCACTAGAATTGATGCTTAGAAGAAGAAGAAAGGAAAATAGGCCTAGCTTGGGCCATCCACCTAGGTTGGCCTTGTCTCTTCCACATTGGCAAAGTTCAATAATGAGGTTTAAGTGACCCCCATCTTTCAAGTAAAATTATACAAGGAGTCTAATAGCTTCTCCTCATATAGATCCTCTTAAACCTTAGCCCTCGACTCTACCACCACTACCTCCTGTGGTTCAAGCAACTCAACCTCAATCAATTCACCCTTGGGTAACCTGAACTCAATTGGATCCAATCCAAGGGCTCAACCCTAGGCTACTCAAGCACTCAGGTTTGACATCCCAAATAGCCCAAAAATAAGTTTATTGAAGGAACAATATCTATCACCCACTCAATTCCATTCCCTTACTCCTACTCTCTAGCAGCCTCTCATGACACCACCTAGTTTCTTGGCTCTTCAATAGTTACCCCCAGTGGTACCTCCCTTGTCACCCATTTTCCCTCTCTATAATTCACTTAAATTCTTATGGCCTTGTCCATGCACAACATCCTCACCTCCTCTTTCAAACATCTATATCTTCCATTCCATAACTAAGGACCTCTTTGGTGCCTCATTGGTCATTTCATAGATCTAGGTAGATACAAGTGCCATAGGGATCAATAAGTACAACTTCAACTCTAGTCATAAGTGTAATTATGTTCACATCTCAACCGTCCCCTTCCAATAACACCTTTGGTTGCCTAGTAGTTTCCTTTGTCAGTTCATGCAGCTTTTACCACCCCTATTCCCTCAACTATAGCATCCAAAATGGATATGGGAAAAGACCAAGGAAAAATCAGAAGGTAGCTCATGTTCACCTTCTATTTAGGTAATAATTAATCCATCTCAACCTCCTTCAGAGTGTCCTATTACCCCTACTTCACCACCCCTGATGGCTCCCTACATCATTCCTAGGTCCCCCATTTTCATAATCTTGGGCTCTCAAGGATTTGGATTTAACCAACCAATTTCTTCTTTTTTTCTGAATGCCCCTATCCTTAGAGTCATATCCCTATAATTTAACATGAATCATAGATTTTTGCAAGAAAAAATGTTCCCTTGGGCCTCCCCATTCATCATGCCTCTTTATGCCCCCATGCCTCATCCTCCTTCATTGCTTTCCTCATTTATCCCTTTTGCTTCATCCATGCCCCTTCCACCTCATCCTCCACCTATCACCACCATATATGTCACTCCACCAACACCTCCTCCCACCATAGTAATGGCTATGGTGCCATAAGTATCTGATATGATAATGCAGGGTGACCTTGATGTAGAGTGGGACTTTGACCACACCATAGGAAACATGTAGAGGATCCTCACTCAAAAGTTCATCCATGAGGGTAACATTGTGGTCTAACAAACCCAATAATATCTTTTCTCCCTCACCAGGGTGAGGACTTCTATGGGAGAGGAAAAGATAGTCAAAGATGTGGTCTCAGTCTTCTGAGCCATGCACAACATGTCAGAGAAGATAATAGAGGAAATATAGGAGTAAGTCTGATTCTTAAAAGCATAGGTGAAGAGCTCCTTCCTTGTGGAACTAATTCAACAAATCAAGGACACCCTCTTGTAACTTTTCTCAACTCTGGGAAAGGTAGTAGAGACTCTGGAAGGAAATAAAATGCATATTCATAAGACCTAGGCTTATTTAGAAAGAATTACTCTAGTAGAGAAAAAATACAAAAAGTTGGTGGGTATAGTGCACAAGGGCATGTTCCCAAAATTGAAGCTCATGCCCACTTTGGACCTAAGATTATACTAGATGTACATTTAGAGCATGAAGGATACAATCGAGGAGTGGTTGAACCTGACACAAATTGTAGTGGCCCCCATGAAAGAAGGTAGGAAAAAATATTAGATTACTTTAAGGAAATCAACATCTCTATGATATTATGCCTAGATGGCACTCTGCTAGACAGGGGCACGTTTAAAGTCCACCTGAGTCACTTTGACTAGTTTATGAGAAATAAAGTGGCTAAGGCGAATAAGGCTAGAGCCTAGATGGTGATTTAACTCTCCACCCAATCAACTACGAACATTATCCAAGTGTTAGAAGTCAAGGTGGCTATAGAGGCCCCACTTCAAGTTTATCAAAGGTTGTTGGCCTAGTCAAAGGTGATATTGTAAGAGCCACCAATGAATCTGTCCACACTAGATTGGGAATTTGGCTTAGTGGTAGTTGTGTTGGCCACTAGGGGAGTGGAGTCCATGTAGTTAGGAAGTGGTTCATCCTAGGCCCCTCCATGCATTAATTAGGTGGGTCCTTAAGGATATTTTAAAGGGATTCAAGGGGATTTCATTCTCTTTTTTTGAAATTAATATAGTTGTAACAATCTATGGTGGCCATCATGGCCCAAGATGGGAACCTTATATTACTGTTGGCCATTTTTTTTGGCCCACATACCAAATTTTTCCCAAGTATGAGAAGGTGCACATTCAAAAAAAAGTGACAAGTTCATACAACTTTAGGTTTTTATAAGGATAAGTCTTCAAGTTTCCAGAGGAGCACTACTTAAAAACTTCATAAGTAATCAGTAGTCAAAACCTTGATGCAAGTAGGAAGGCTTGGAAAGCTCGATTCGGTCTTGGCAATGTATTTCAAGTTTATGGGGGTGCACTATTTAATTAATTCATAAGTTATGATGAGTCATAAACCTGAAATAAGTAAAGGGGCTTGACAAACCTGACTTGGTCTTGAAAAATAGTGCTTCTTGGGTTCTTCAAGGGATAAGCCTTTTCCAAAAGTAAAGGGTCATTTTTGAAATAAGGTGGTCCCAGTAAAAAAGCCAAAGGTACACTTCAAAAAAATTTGAGGGGCAATTCCAATTCTTCTGAAGGTCACTTTTGGACAAAAAAGACCAAAAAAAAAAATTATGAAGGGTATGTTCCTTTTGGAAATACCATTTGTATAAGCCCTGAAGGGTCTCTTCCCCTTTAGGAAAGTCCTTGACAAGAAACCCGAAAGAATTCCTTCAGGAAAGAGCCAAAGCAAAATTTTGAAAGTGGAAGAAGAGACAATTCTCGTAGACAATTTGTCCATGGGAAAAGGATACAAGACAGGAATCCTGAAGGAAAGAAAAAGGAAATAGCTTCTAGAAAATAATCCCAAAATAAAAGAGCTTGTAGGGTTGAAAGAATTCTCCCTGAAGGAATTGTCCCAGTGGAGTGATGGGTCGAGGGACGTCAAATTCAGTGTGATTGACTAATCATTAGAAGTAATCGAGTTTGAGAAGCTTGAAGACATCAAGCTTGAAAAGTCTAAAGTTGAGGAGCTCAGAGAACCCAAATTACTCTTCATAGTGTAATTTGGGATTCTCTGAGTGTTTTACTTATGAGCTTTATAAGTAAAGTAGTAACAAAAGCCTAAAGTAGGTGAGCATCTCTGAAAGCCCAAAGTCATCAAACTAGAGGAAATTGAAGACATCAGGCCTATAAATGAAAAATGAGAGGCTACCACAAGGTGTAAGATAAAGAAGAGGTTGGATTTTCAAATAAATATATGGAAGATAAGTGGCACACGTGCATCTAACAAGCTCAGCATATCAACGGATAACAAGGACTTTTCCTTTCGATTCTGGCATACAAAGTGGTTAAATAAAGATTAGACGCATCCAAGTGAAGAAAAAAAATGCGAGGACTAATTGGGATATTCTAAGTTATAATAAATAACATGTCAAGATTTAATTTAAAGATCAAAACACTCGATCATGGTTAAGACATGTAACTACCACCGGTATGGCTCGCTCGGTTCCAAATAGGAGAATTGCATATATGAAGAACTAAAGGAGATGGATGACAATTCTGGATGGTTAATCCATTGGTTAAATTAGGTTGCATGCTTTGAATTCAAAGAGCTCAAGTACAATAAATGGTAGCAGTTATGGTCATCAATGACTTCCTCTCTCAAGTTCCCCATCAACCGCAAGCTCTTCTTCCCTTTCTCTATATATATCTCACATATTTCATTTTGTAAAGGTTCACAGTTTTTAGAATTTTTCATCTTTCTAGGAGATGAACATTCATTGAGATACTACAAAGTATGATCCACTTGATTAGGTTTGACCCTATCAAGTCTATTGTAAGAACTACTTCTTGATGTAATAAGATGATTTCTTTGTTTGTGTCTTGTCATTGATCAGTGCCTTGGTATGTTTATGTTTGGTGGATTCATGAAGGGGATTATTATTAGTATATCAACCTTTTGCTTACCTCTTCAATGTATTTTCAATCTCTTGTAGGTATGGATTAGTATTCTTCCTAAACCTCTTCTAGTGTGTTAACTTGATCTTGAGATTGTGTAACCCATAGTTGTCTTATGACTGATCTAGTGTGGGTTCAAGCATAGGTGAGTGTCCATTTTACTTTGGTGCATCACCTAGTTAGCTTTTTTAGGAGCCCGTATCCCCTTTCTAACCCTTTTCCCCATGGAGCATTATTTTAGTTTTTAGTTTAGGTGAGCATCAAAGAGGAACTAGCCTACTCCAGAGGTTCAACCTCGTTATAGGATACCCACAACTTGAGGTTGTTCCCACGCTTCTAGCTAGAAGTGAGAGAGCCTAAAAAACTCTACCACAAGGGTGAAATTCAATGACACAATAGTTACTTGGAGGTGATCCCCATCCTCATCTATAAATGTATAATTGTATTCCATTTTGAGGGTTGGTAATTATTAGTCCCAAAATGTTGTATGAATTAAGCTAGGATTTCACTTGCTTCTTCCTTCACACTTTTGGATTGTGAATGTCTACCATAATCAATAATTTTGTAAATAAACTTGTTTTAATGAATGAAATATTTCACTTTCTATAAAATTAATGGTTTATTTATTAAAATTGTTAATCATTTCTAGTTTTTGAATGAATGTTAATGCTAAGAAAATTGAGATAATGTTATGTTACTTAAAGACTGCAACGATTATAATGTGCTTTATTGTTCTAGCCCATTTATGAACCCTTTTCATTTCCCTTTTAGTATTTTTAATATATGTGTTAATCTACAAATTATGTTTTAGGAATCTATGCAAATCTATGTGTTATTTGCTATAGGATTTTGAATATTGATATTTAGTGAGGGGTTTATAAATCATGCATTCTTCCTTATTTCCTTATACTTCTCCCATTGTGTAAAACTAAGTAGATACCTCGGTTAATCTCAACACATAGTGGTATAATTATGGTAGGGCACTAAAAGTTCAATTCTTAAAGCATTAGCTCTTTTAGACCTGAAAACCCATTTTCTTGCTTTACCTTACCCTTCTTTTAATGTTTATTTTAGAATCCAAACTTTCTCCCCTGCTTTAGATATCTATGAAGTATGACTCAATAGTAAATGTGAGTATAGGTTAATTTAGATAATAATTAGTTTGAAGTGAAGTTGTACATAACTTGAACCATGGTGGTAATAGGTATGACTATTTGAGTATAAAAGGTTAACCTACTTGTTCTTTGGATTGAACCAACATCAATATAAAATTAACAAAGGGATATTTTATCCCATGCATTATCTTCTACTTTCCTCTTTAGAACATTCAATCCCATGAGTACCTTGAGAGGCAGAAAGGATCGCGAGTGTGAAAATAATTGGTATTAGAAGGAGGACCATTTTTATACCTTTTTGATAGGCTATTGGGTTTATGTTGGTTATTCTTTCTAATGGTGATTTTTTAACTATTTTTTTGCTATGAAACACCCTAGAGCCTACTGCACCTATCACCATATCTAGGTCCCATCATGATAGACTAATTATCACACCTTTGTAGTTCCATAAGAAGCCCAAAATTCATAGACCTAGACTTAGACCAATAGTCAATTCCACTAGTTTGTCTTCATAGTATCCCCTAAATAGACCACCCATAATGGCTCTCCAAGTACCTTAGTTAGTTGGGTCGACTATTAACAATCCTAGGATTGTCCCTGACTTAGGAACCTTGAAAGATATCTTCCCCACTTCACTCCCAATGTGGGATGAATAGTTGAAGAGCATGTAACCTTGTACAAAACTACCTTGAAACTTCTCAATTTGGATCACAAGGATGTATCATGCTTGTTTTTCCCCTTCACATTGATGGATTTGACCTATGACTGGTTCCTTAACCTCCCTAAAAAATCAATCACAAGTTGGGACCAGTTTAGCAGTGCCTTCTTAGCCCAATTTGGGAAATTCATTGAATTTAGTGTCCTCTACCAGTAATTTACTTGTATTAAACAAGAACCCATAGAGCCCATCAAAAACTTCAATGTCAGGTTTCATAAAATATATAGCTTAGTTACTATGTTGTACTAGTTGAATGTCCGATTGGTGCCGAAGATGTAAAAAAATGCTTTATACCCATGGATAGTCATGTTCTTAAGGAGATACACCTAGATAGTGGACTTACCCCTAGCTTATGTTGAATCCATAAAATTTGATAAGTAGTTAAACCCCTAGGGTCAAATAATGGATCCCATTCCTAATGTCTTACTGCATATGCCTGCCTTGATGAACTTGTTACCCAACACCAACCATAATATTTCCATGCTTTAGTCATTGCCCATAACAAACCAAATCCTTTTGAGTCATGGTGCACCAAACTAACACCTAATATTTTTCAACTTAGTAAACCTTGAAATGAATCTTCAGTTGTAGCACCAAGTGACACTAGAAGTGGCTAACAACACCTCAACCATACCTCAAGGGTCTTCTAAAAAAGAGTTGGATGCCATCCAATGAATGGTTTAGAAGCTAAGTAATGACTTCCTAGGTCTACAAATGCAAATGGGCAACTCCAATGCTGAAATTTAAAGTAATAACTTCTCCTACCAAAGATAAAATAGAAATTATAGTCATCCCTATAATTAGATAGAGCCCTCCCCTAATAAGTTGCCTGAAGTTAACATTTGTGCAATAAATCTACCTAAATGGCGTTGAGTGCACAACATAGTTGAACATAGGGAGATAGATTATATAGATTTTTTTAGTGCCTTTGATATTTTTAAGAGAGAAATGGAGAAGTATGAGGTGGTTATAAATCACTCAAAATCATCAAACTCAGGTAGGGCCCCTAGCACAACCATGGTGCTAGAGATAGTGGAGTTTTCCAGCCAGGAAGAAAATATCCCAAAGGAGAGTACTAGTGAGGTCCATGTATTCCAATACTTATAAAGGAGAAATTATACCCTAAGGATCTAACACCCACAAAAACCTCTTACTACTTTGACACCCCCAAATAATGATGCAACCCGACTAGATCATAATGTTAGGAATGACCCTCCACCTCCAAAACATAATGAACTAAAATCTCCCATAGATGCCCAACCAATTCAAAACAAGGGAGGATATAACATAGTAGAGGGCATGAAGAAAATTAAATCAAATATCACCCTTCATGAACTTACTCAAATCACCGAGCAACATGATCTTCTTATGAAATCCTTAACTGAAAATCCTACATAGCCTACCCAGACTAAGTAGAAGGTAACTCACACCAATGTTCTCATTCATAAGAACAAGATAAAGGCCCCACCTTTCCTCATAAATATCAATTTATTTGGAAATAACCTATACAATTTCTTAGTGAACTTGGGAGCCTTAGTAAATGTAATGCCATTTGGTATTTATGAGAAGTTAGGATTGGTTCCTATAAAATCAGATAATGTGGTGGTTCAACTAGATAAGTTAGAGGTCAAAGTAGTGGGTGAACTTCTATATGACCACATGTAATTATAATATGAACCTAGGATTCAACAGTTTATAGACATCCAGGTGATAGATATTCCTGAAGCCTATGGCATTCTCCTTAGTAGGGACTGGTCTAAAATGTTAAATGGGTACATGGCCACTAATTTGTACCATATAAGGTTGCCCTAGAGAGGTGTAGACAATAAAATATAAGTGGATATATAACCTCACAATAAATACATGATAACTGAATACAACATGATCAATGAGAAAGTGAATATAGTATATTCGGACTTAGGACTTTATACATTGAACACAAAACCTGCTAAAGACAAAGTTGCAAGTTTGGCCTATGCTACATATATGTATATAGGGCCCATTCCAAGCAAGGTATTAGATCAAGTGTTCTAATAATGGATCCCCAAATAAATAGATACATATCTTTGTATAGACTACAGTTCCTATGTACAAATAATCTAGCAAAGTGTGAATCCTTAATACTAGGGTTATAATTTGCATTAAAGCATAAAGCCTAAGAATTAAGGGTGTTTAGTGACTATGACTGGTGTTCAACTAGGTTAAGAGTAAATTTTAATGCAATTTATCTTATCTTAGGAGGTATGAACATAGGGCCTAGCACCTAATTGATATGTTTAGTGCATTTAATGTTATCCCTATCCCTTCAGAAGAAAATGAAGTTGTCAATTTATTGGCATCTATAGTAGCAAACTTAACTCCCCTGGATGACACCAAATTGTAGGAGTTCTTTGTGTAACTGGTCCCTTGCCCGCTTATCCTAGACAAGGTGATGAATTTCTAGGTCTTTGAGGATGATCAATAGATTATCTAATTATTTAATAATGTTGGGATATTTGAGGCCCAGGTAATCAATGAAGTAGACAGAGACAACACTATAACTGAACTTGATAAGGATAGGATCCTTAACATTCATGGGAACTAAATATCAAAAGGGATGATTACCTTAGAAAGGGTGCTTGATACCCTGGACACTGTACCCCAAATAAAAAACACCAAGTTTGAGAATTAGAAATATTAAATCATCAACCTATGCTCTATAGAAAAACCTCAAGCTGTTAATGTGGGTTCTAATTGGATGGACCTCAATTTTGAGTAGCTATTAATATCATTGTTATGAGATAAGGATGTAATTACATGGGCCTATAGAGACCTCAAAATCTTTGACCTGAGGGTGATTACTCACACCATCCCAGTTAAAACAAGCCAAAAATTATTTAGGTAGAGATATAGACCTATGAACATAATTATGGAACCATTAATACACAAAGAGGTTCATAAGTTTCTATGTTAGGATAATTTTCCTAGTTTTCTAGTCTACCTAGGTATCCAACCTAGTGCTTCTGCAAAAGAAGAATGGGGAAATCTATTTGTGTAGACATCTAAAACCTAAAATGAGCCTCAAACAAAGATAACTATCCATTGCCTTCCCTCGGTAAAGTGATCCAAATGGTGAGTCAATCCTAGATGATGTATTTATTGGATAGATTCTCAAGATATAACTAAGTCCTAATCAATTCATTAGATCAGGCCAAATTTGCATTCACCACCAAATGGGGTACATTTTCCTACAAGAGAATGTCATTTATGTTGATCAGTGCTATAGAAACATTTTGGATGGTGATGGATTTTGGTTTCAAAGGTTTAATTAGTAAGTGCATAATTATTTATATGGATGAATTGATGGTGTTTTCAAAATAATGTGACAGATCATATACACCACTTAAAAAAGGTGTTTGAAAGATGTAGGAGGTACAACTTTTATCTAAACCCAAAGAAAAGTATGTTTGGTGTCACCAAAGGTAAGCTTCTCGGTTATATCATCACACATGAAGGTATTGTTATCAATCCAGAAAGAGATGATGTGATTTCTAAATTTCCTCTACCTAATAATAATAAAAAATTAAAATCCTTCTTTGGGAAAATTAACTTTGTTTGCAAATTCATTTATGGATTTATCAAAATTGTAAAACCTATGAATGCTATGTTGAAACAAGATACAAAAGTGGATTGACATGTTGAATCGAAAAAGGGTTTCCAAGACATAAAATATGTTATCATGTAAGCCTCGATGCTGATCATCCCAGACTACATGTAGAATTTTTACATTTACCCTTTTGCTTTTGAGCACACCATCATTGCTTTCCTCACACAAAGATTGGATGGAGAAGAACATCATGTTTATTTTATGAGACCCAATCTCAAGGATGTATAACTAAGATATTGCACCCTCAACAAACATGATTATGTACTAGTGAAGGCCATGAAGAAATTCAGACATTATATCCTCGACAAACATGTTTATTTTATTTCTAGCATTGAATGCGGTACAAGTGAAATTAAAGCTATGGGGATTAAGGTTTAGATCTTGCCCAATTTTTTAGTGAATTGGTACTAGCATATTGAGGGGCCTAAGGCAAAATTTAATGTTAGTTCAACATGTCACCCGTGGGATTAATGTAATTTTTTTAATACACATGTGATGGTTTCTTGATTGTTCTTATCATTTATGCAATCTATTGGCAAAATTGAAGCTCTGGTAGTTGGAAGATTGGGATGAGAGGTTAGAAATGAAGGTGCAAATAATTTATAAATTTATTTCCTTCTGATTGCAACTACAAGGTATGGATTTGTGTTTCTTTTATTCTAAAAACTGAGATTAGTTGTTTACATGCACAGTCATCTATCTTGAAATGAATAAATATAATGATAAGTTCCTTGAAATGCATTTGTTTAAAGATATCTATTGAAGGTTTTTCGATTTTTCTAGTCATTGATGCAAGCTATTGGCAGAAGCAAAGATCTGGTAGTCAAAATATTGGGATGAGGTGCAGATAATTTCTAAGTTGATTTCCTTGTGATTCTAACTGCAAGGTATGGACTTGTGATTCCTTTGTTTTGAAGACTAAGAGTAGTTATTTTCATGCATAGTCATCTATCTTGAAATGAATAAATATATGATAAGTTCCTTGAAAAGCATTTTTTAAAGATATTTGCTCAAAACACTGTGCATGTTGGTTTTCTTGGAAATTTCATGTATATCTATAAATCCTTTCCTTAAACTCAAAATACGTGGAATGGGTATTTCTAGGTTAGTCAGAAATATGGTTGAAATGATCATGAGGCTCTATTGCGTTTATTCATTTTTTTATTTATGCATTATTTAAAAGAAGTATCTTGCATGCCATTATTTATCAAAAGAAATAAGTTTCTTATTTGTTAAAAAGCGTATTTCTTAGAGAAAAACAATTTCTTGTTTGTTTAAAATAAGTATGTATTAAAGACCAACCAAATAATATGATAAACTGAGTATAAAAAAAATTGTAACAAAAATTAAAGTATAAAGTATACATAATACACTGACTATTGTGCCATAAGGCATGATAACTATGAAAAGAGAAGATGACATAACTAAAAAAATTGAATACATACGAGCCATGTTATTATTTCAAATTTTAATTTGAAAATAATGAACTAACTATAGGGCCTTGCAACTTTGTATACATTTGGGTATGATATATATATTTTTTAAAATAAATAATTTGAGTTTACAATAAAGGTAATGTACTGGTGTATGACATTATTGATTTCCATCTATTTGTTTTAATTGATGTCTTGACCTCATGTAAACTAATGCATCAATTATAGGATTGATAAATAATATTGTGGGATTTTTTGATAGCACATTACAAAATGGACTTGCTCTATTAAATAGTTGATTAGTTATTCTGAATACTCTCTTCACACTACAACCTAGTCATTTTTTTAGAGGGTATTTCATCATATTTATCTCCCCATGATAGGTGCTACTCATCCATTATAAATATACTAAAGTTTATAGGATAACCCCTCTAAATTTCTAATTTTATTTTGGCATTGGTCCAAGTTGAGCAGTCAAAATCATAATGTGTTATATTAAAAAAATGTTTCAGTTAATTTAACTGGCATATATGATAAGATATTTAATATTAATTCTTAGGATTTAGTGATACGTTATTTCTTTTGTATATTCTCTTCTAGTTTCGTAGTAAGCCTTTGAAGTTGATTTTTCATAAGTTGATTGCAATCTATGAATTGCGGAAATAGATACAATTAATAAAATTTGAGAATTACTTAGATTATATTCTATTGTGATAATTTAAATTATGTTTTTGATTGTTAAGAATGGAAGAAATTATCAGATATAAAATCTAATGTCTTGCCTTGCCAAGCTATATTTACTTTTTGGGGCACATTATGACATATGGCTACCTATATCTAATTGAATTTTTTTCCATGCTATGATACGATTCCTTGTATTCTTTTACTATGGAAATAAAGAGACATGATCATATTTTATGGGTGAATTATTTTAATGGCTTAATATGAGTTTCCCTAATGCATAACCCCTTTTTCCACAATTCATATTTATTTGTTTTTATGGATGTGTAGAAATTTTCCTAAACCTACATTGGTAATTAAGAGGTTGCTTTTACTCTCTTTTAGATCAAAATTAATTAATTCTCCTTTATACTAAAGCATATCCTTGGTGGCTTCAACCAATTCCTTATATTATTTGTGCCCTAAGTGAACAACATAAGGATTTATATTAGGCCTATGTTCTAAGAATGACAAGATGTGGATTGGTGTTGGTTTCATGGAGGTGGTTGTCTAGCTACTCTTTATCTATTTTTCCCTGAGTGGGTTTCTTAAGGATATTCTTTGGCTTACATTATGATTACCCAATGATATGGAATTGACTAGTTTATTTAAGATTCTATGTAAATTTTGTTTTACCTTGAATTTTGGCTTTCTTTATAATCTTGTATTAATTGTTTTATTTAAATATGAGTATTTGTGTTAGATATGACCCATCGTTTGATTCCATGAATAAAACTAGAAACACCAAACATAATTTTAACCATGGCATCCCATTGGGTGTAATTATACTAAAGGAGATGGCTAGCTCATTCATATCTTCTAGAATTCTCATTAGAAAAAGATTTGGTGGCTATTTATCACGTACCCCCCAAGTATAGTTAATAAATAATCTTTGGTAAAATGATTTCACTTCTTTATTTGTAGGGTTGGCAACATATCAGCTCTAGATCCCTTAATGAGTCCTCCTCTATAATGGATTAATAATATGATATTATGCCATAAATTTTAATTTTGAATTTTACCCTGGAAATTTATTCGTGTTGTCTCTCATGTCTTCCTTGCTTGGATTTATTCATTCAAGAAAGTGTTTGAAATGGTTGGACTACCCCTAATTTCATAGGGCAAAGAAAAATAGTCATTTTATAAAACTTAGAGTATCCATTGATCATAATCCTTATTCCACCTCAAGCATATTTGCCCCATGAATGTGTTTGGAGAAAGGGGTTTAACTTAGATTTTTTTCCATTATTTCTTGATTTGAATATGATGCTTGATTCACCAGCTATTTATACATTTTTTGAAAGAGATAATAGAAATCGCCAGTCAATTTATACTGACATGAAATTTTTTCCAGAGATTTGTTAAGATTTTATAGTGATCTTTTAGGGGTCCAGTCTTAAAATTACCCCTACAATTAACTTTTTCTTTGAAATGAGTGACTTTCATTATACAATTCCCTCACATCATAAGGGGTAACTCAATGGGATTTTCATATATGAGATAAGTCTATTGAAAAATAAAATTAGTTTTCAATACAAACTATAGTATCAAGGTTCAAAATGGTCAAAATTCAATCATTGACACAGATTATGGCGGCATATGTCATGAATGGGAACTCATATTACAGGAAGAAAGTGTATATTTATACATTTTTGGGTGCATGGTACATATTCATGCATAATTTTCAAATATAATTCATAATTTACATATGCATGTAGTTACATATTCTACATTTATCAATGGGGACATGATATAGATTCATGCATACTATGTTATTTTTTAAAAATTTAGGGAACATGATACAAATTCATGCCACGCTTTTCAATATACTTGTTAATTATGGACATGGTAAGAGCATGTATGTCCTCCACTCTCTTTTTATCATGAATTTAGGAACAAAGGAACAAAGTGTCAATTGAATCTAAAATCCATCTATAGTGGTTGATTCAGTTAAAGTGCATAATGTCTAACTTAGAGGTTTAATGCCCTCTAGTATTATATATATAAATCCATTATGGATTTCAACCAATTTCATGTCTTGGTATTACAAAGGACAACCTTACAAATTTAGGTTTCTATGTCCCTCAATTATAAATGACTAAGTTTGGATAAATGTAATATGTACGAAAAAAAACTTAATGGAAAATTCAAGTGCAAGCTGAGAAAGTGCATTTGGAGGTTGAACACATATGTTATTGGGGAAATGTTCCTTGTATAATTACCAGAGTTCCTTCCAACTCATTCTAATATAACTCTCTAGGGTGAGAGAAATGACAAAAGGAATGTTATAGAGCTCGGTGCCATTCACACAGTCACTATATTCTTTCTTCACCTTTAATGTTGGTATTATCTACCTACAAAAAGTCATGGAGGTTGGTCCTCTCAGCAAGATGGTTATATATTGATAGATTGGAAAACTCCACCATAAGGCAAATTTCCTTGATTGGGGAAGAAGAAGAATATAAAATTATGAATAAATAGGTTGGAAGCCAATATGTAATGCCACATAACCCTTTTGCACTTACAAGTGGGGTGATAGTCCCCACAATCCTCCTCCTCCTCCCTTGGTGGGTTTGGTTGCACGTGTGGAATAACATGTTTTGTTAATTTTAGTTTACTGTTATAAGTGCCTTGTGGCATGTTTTTATGTGGACTCTTGGTTTTTCTTTGGTTATTCATTTTGCGGCCTTAGGTCTTTGTGTTATTTCTTAATCTTAGTGTCTGATATGAAATCTCAAGATGTAATTCCTTACTATTCACTTTTTTATTAGAAAAAAAATTATATCTAATTTCTTGATAAATATAATTACATGATTTCAATTGAAAAAACAAGGGTGCAAAGCGCCAAGTTTCTACGAGAGGCTAACAATAATAATCAACAACCTCAATTATATACATGTAATGAGCTAATATTTTAGAATTTAAACTTTCTCTACTCCACATAATTAGAGGAGTCATGTGTAGTAGTGTCCATGTTTTTACAATTTAAAATATAACATATATTAAAATTTTATGCTTATATAAGAAAAAATAAAAAAACTTGTGTCTGTAAAGTAGGTCAATGGGATTTGAAATAATATCTAGTTATAGTTGAAAAGAGTTAGGGTAAGAATACCCCAAGCTATTAAAGCAATTAAATACTAACAAAAAGTGAAAGAAAATAATCAAAGCAAGAGAGGTTAAACCAAAACTACATGGTGATTGAAACATATATGGCCAAGGCTGAAAGCCTTGACAACTCTAATATTTTCATAGTTACAATAAAGACTAAAATCCATGCCCTAACCTTGTTTGCATCATAATATTAATTTGTAAGGACTTGTTGGTATGAATAGTCCCTAATCTTCAATTATCATTGTAATGGCTTGAACCATGCATACCCCCCAAGAAAAGGCTGACCTTATCTTCTAAGAGCCCTATCACTCTTAATAGGCTTGTCTTAGACAAAATTGACCAAGAAGCATGTAAAAAATGGAAGACAATCATATTGTATGCAGTTTTGAGAGTATTGGGATTCTAATATTTGAAAATCAAGATTGACTAGCCTCCAATGACTAGTGTGTACCCCTAATAGAAAATTTATTAGTGACTCAGTTTTGAAATCATATGTCTAACAAGCAAAGGTTAGCATTTGAGATCTGATTTTGATCCATTTAAAATCAATAACCAAATGTGTGGTGGGCATCAAGTTTCATTGATACAAAATAAATTCTAGGATCAATCAATCAATATAATATCACAAGCATAAAAATGATAGAAGATAAATTATTTGTCAAAGTACTATGGATGCAAATCTTAGACAACTCACTTCTTTTGGTCTAATCACAAACACAAAATTGTTAGAAATAGACAACATCTTGTCCGAACAACATGTTCATAATAAAATGAAAAGACAAAATGGATAGAGAATGGCATAGTCATATGCTAAAAATATGTGAAAGAACTAGCCTTGAAAAACTTTTGTTCCACTTCCAAAATAAAATGTAATTTTACTAACTAATAACAATATGCAGAATCCTCTGTTATACACATGTAATCAATTAATATTTTGGAATTAAAATCTAATATACTCCACCTAATTAGAGGAGTTTTGTGTAGTTGTGTACCTATTTTCACAATTTAAAAGATAACATTCATTAAAATTTTATGGTTATATAAGAAATAATAAAAAATTGTATCTCTAAAGCAAGTCAATGGGAGCCATCTAAGCGAGAGGTAGACCTCCCAATAAATCAATGAAGAATGGAGTAGAGGAAGACCAAACGGTGTGAAAAAATGGAAAACAACATTGTGGTGGTTACATTTACAATGCCTTCAAGCAACAAATCTACTTGAGCAATGAGATACATAGGGTTAGGTTTCTTAGAGCTTAAAATCAATAAATAATGAAATTCAAATGTATTCTAAAAAATAAATGATATACAATGACATTTTAGAAATTAAAGCTTAAAATCAAGAACGAGAGAAATTTAATTATATTCCAACAAATAAAAAAAGTCAACCTTTTTATACAATATGGATTTTTTTATGAAGTGCATAAATTAAAATGGATTTTTTTTATTGTAGCATAACACAAAAGCTACAATATTGAGGTTCATTTATCTATTTTAACTTTTGTCAATTGTGTTGGAACACACACATGATGAATTTTCCAGTGATGATTTTTTTGTAATCATTCATTACTATATTATAGTGAAATATATTTCATACCTATTTTTAAGGTATACACATAATACTTAATAGCAATGATACTATGATTGGGGGAAAATTAATAAACATCTTACGAATCAAATCAACATTACCTATTACAATACTTTACCATCAAGGAAATATTAATTTATTATATCAGTTGCCTACCCACAAAGGGAAATTAATTTAACTTGGACTACTATGAATACATTCACTCACATAAGGAATACAAACATATCATGCAAATTACAAGAATTCAATAAACATATCAAACTTACATGTTGGTAACGAATGCTAAATTCTTAGTTATAGTAGTTCCTCTATATGTAGACACCTAAATATGGTCACGAATACTTGATCATATCAATTTTGTCCCTATTTCATTTTAATTAATTTATGCACTTAATCGAGACCTATTTGGCCACCTCATTCTATCCTAAACACTTGTATGGATCTATTTATTTTCTAAATTATTATTTAATACCTATAGAAAGGTTCTAAATGCTAAAAACATCTCTAAGCATCTGTATAGACATTATAGATCCCAAAATTCACATGTTTTCATTGCAAGATAACATCAACCAGTTGAGTCAATAGTGGTAGTTGATCTTGACCCAAATGGGAAGATCTTGATCTTAGGCACCTTTAATGGTAACTTTTTAAATTTGAACCCTCCATTACAGCTTGGTCCATATTTTTAAGATAGGTAGTGTGTTGTTTTCCACTTTTGGATTGTTATAAAGGCACACTCAAGTCACTCGTTTTACCAACTTAGAAATTTTAATACAAAGGCATACATATACTATTTCACATTGAACAAAGCTTCCCTATTATTTAAAATTCTAATTTTAATCATTTGAAACAATCCTCAACCATGGCCAAATCATGTTCTATCAGATCCAAAGTAAAACATGATAAAATATTAAATCCATCCTGACATTCATAGGGGTCTGACAAGTGCCTGGAGATCAAGACAAGAGATGGATGAGAACCTATTATCTATCTACCTTCTATAATATAATCTAATATATATGGGAAAGTGCCTATTATAGATCCTGAGGAAATATCTTACCTGGATCAGTAGAACTGTAAGATAACTTTATAACTACGGAGAGTCACCCTCTCCCCAATGTATATATATCTCAGTTGAGTGACCCATAGAGAGGGAGAGAGAGCCCATTTCCTCCAATAGATATATAGGGGCAACCAAGTACCATATACATAGGGTTTATGCCCCCCTAAAATTGTTTGATTACACTACAATCCTCAAACCCTAATGTT
The DNA here is from genome assembly GCA_037957365.1 of Torreya grandis. NCBI lineage: Eukaryota > Viridiplantae > Streptophyta > Pinopsida > Cupressales > Taxaceae > Torreya > Torreya grandis. Next base: position 165,286 of record JARHVA010001751.1, on the reverse strand, counting down.
AGAGTTCTCAGACTACACTCTAGTTTCCTATTTTTGCCTCCCCTCCCTCTACCTCTCCTTTTCTTGTTCCCATTCATTATTTGTTTTAAGCTCCCTATTATCCCATATATATCACAAGTATCATATGTTTGGAAACCTAAGAATAAATTGGGAAAATAAAAAGCAAGTGATATGAAGTATTTGTTTCAAGGAGTTATTCCTCCACCGAACATTGATTCCAATATAGACATAGTCACAAACATCGAATATAGTCACATAGATATGTTTGACTTATGGAATAGAGTGAATGCACCATTTGAGAATGACTAGACATAGAGTATTTATGACAACAGATTGCCTCAATCTATCACTTTTCTAGTTTATATGTAGTGTCCAGAATTGGTCATGACATTGGTAAATCATTATGAGAGAGAAAACAAATAAGTCAAGAACTCTCGAGGAAAAACTATTTTATGACTTGGGGCTGATGATATTGAAAAAATGTTGAGGATCCTAAACCATGAGACCTTTGTGGATATTATCCTAGAGTCAGTGTAGGAGTTTCATGAGAAAAATAGGGATGACTATGTTAGGTATCTAAATAAGCATTGGCTTGTTAAGCCTAAACCTTCCTTAGCTAGAGTCCTTAAGGTAATTGTTCACCAAGATTTCAAGTTAAAAATCATTGATAGTGTCACTCTCCTCAACAAAGTGGTAGGAAATCATCTCTTAGTGAAGGATTATCAAGAGTGGATGTTCTAGTACATCCAAATCATACATGTTAATAAGCAATATGTTAACTGAGCTGAGTTGATTAGTGAATCAATTCACAAACAACTATGTGAGGTAATCACCACCCATAAGTTCTACATGATGTCCTAATTGATTTATGCAGTCACATGGAGGAGGTTTTATAGTTGGTTGACTACCATTGGCCAAGTGTCTACATCACGTGTCTATGATTATTATCCACAATTGACATTGATAGCAAGTGCCAAACATTTATGCAAATTTAATGATGCATTCCTTCAATTTGTCATTTAGATGTTTGAAAAGGATCACAATAATCTACGCTTATCTATTGTTGCTAATTTTGAGATAACAAAATGGGGTGGATAGTACATATAATTTCTTACATTTTCCTACATTAGGGTTTGTGGATGTGATATGGCTCCATATATGTTTCCAAATTTTTTTAATGACAAATGGGCACTCATGAAATTAGTGCGACAATTGATGGAGACTCACAATTTTTTGGTCACAAAGCATAAGTTTGTTGGTAAACATGGATGATCTTCATTCTCTTTTGATCATGAATTCAAGAATAAAGGAGTAGAGTGTCAGTTGAATCCACAAGTCATTTTTAGTGGTTGATTCAATTAAAGTGCATAATGTATAACTTAGAGGTTCAATGCCCTCTAGTGTTATGTCTGTAAATCCATTATGGATTTAAACCCATTTCATGTCTTGAGGTTACAAAGACCAACATCACAAATTGAGGTTTCTAACTCCCTCAATTGGTTTTTGTTTATATACAGGTTCAATTCAATTTGGTGTTTGATAACCCTCAAATTATCCATTGATTTAATTAAAGAATTAATGTATGTGCTTCATAGGAAGCACAAACTCTTCAATTGTTTAAGTTGTGATCAATTGGAATCCAAAAAGAGATATTAGTCTTATGTTAGTATGATCAAAATAAATCAAAAACATAATAATGAAACTTACACCTCTAGCCTAGACACTTAAAGAGCAAGTGCACAATATAAGTAATTATCAAATGAAGACAAAACAAATAATATTACCTTCTTTGTGAGTAAGAGTTATATGTTGGTAATGAATTGATGTGCTTGGTTGTGTGATAAATAATTCTTTGGCAATTGAGCTTATTGCACCACCTCTCATTGTCACCTTGGTAATGTTGGGCTTGGCTTTGGCTTGGCTTGGCTCATCAATTGGACATGATAACACTATACCAAAGGAGCTTCTTGAAGGTATTTTAACATCATAACATTACACAAAATAGTTTTTTAGGGAATTCCTACATTATAACATTAAATAGAAAAGCTTATTGAACAATGGGTGAGGCCTTGTATTTATAGCCTTCCAAACTAACCCTAACTCAAGTGTGGTTAGGTTTAGTTTAACCATGGTTGGGTTTGGGAGGGGACAAATCATTAATATTTTCAATTAATACGCATGGCTCATAAATCTAGATATTTATTTGATATTTTGTGAGTACTTGAAAACTCATAGAAGATGATGTCATGATGGTGACATCATTTTAGATATTTGTGTGATGTCATGATGATGTCATCAATCCAAATTTATGAATTTATAAAAATAAAAATTTAAAAATTAATTAGCCATGGGATTTTCACCTATGCATTTAATTAGGTTTAACTAATTAAGCAATCTTGATCAAGTTAATTGTCATTTCTAAATATTGACAACTTATCCCTCACACATGGTCGAAAAGGTCAAATTGTTAGGTCACAACTTGATCAAGGATGAATTAGAGGAAGATGATGATTGAGTACAGTGTATTTTTCCATTTAGGGATACATTGATATAGATTAGAAGATGCACATGATATACACTGATAAATCAGAGCATTCCAGTGATTTTTAGGCTTAACTTGCATTATTTGCAAGAAGTCACTCCCGTGTCCATTTAGACACGAAAGTGGCCAAAAAGAGTATCTAAATAAGTAAGCAACATATATGAGAAAAGTCATAAGAACAACATTAGTTTCACACATACAGGTGTAATTTTTCCTTATTATTTTCAATCTTTTCAGATTCAAGTTGCATTTCAAATTTTTCAGCTACACATATGAGCATTAATTAATTTTTCACTTTACTCTAGTGATTTTCATTTATAGACTGAAGGGGGAGAAAATGTAGTCACTCAAATTTGGTCAAGAATACTTGATTATGTCAATTTTGGCCCTATTTTGCTTTAATTGACTTGAGCTCTTAAGTTGAACCTATGTTTCCACCTCACTCTATACTAAGCACCTTTATATACCTATTTAATTTCTAAATTATTATCTGACACATACATAAATGTTCTAACAGCTAAAACCCTCTTTAAGAATTTGTACAAACATTCTAGATCCCAAAATTCACACATCTCCTTACAAGCCAAGATCAACCAATTGGGTCAATAGTGATATTTGATCTTATACTCTTTGGATCAATCCTAATATTAACCCTTCTAATGGTCACTTTTCAAAATTGAACCATTCCTTATATTTTAATTCATATTTTTAGGATAGGTAGTATGAGGTTTTCCCCTTTTATATTGCTATAAAGGCACACTTAAGTCACTTATTCTACCACTGATGCACATTGAGCAAAGTTTCTTTGTTCTTCCCAATTTTGGCTCTAATCATTTTAAGCAGTCCTTAGTAAAGTCAAAAACTTGCTTTATCCAAGCCAAAATGAAGCATAATCAAGTATTCAAGCCATATCTAGACGTATTCACATAGTATAAGAAGCATAATCGCATAAAGCAATTTAATTAGAAGAACTACATGAGCTTGATTTCCCTCTTTGTAGTATTGGATATGTAGACATTGTTCAATTATCATCAGGGTGATTAGGGTCTTCTTAGCCTATTATAGTCCCCCATTTTTTTTATCTGCAAGTTTTCAATCATTACAAGCCCTAGTAGGGTTTCAACGTTGGAGAAGTTACTTGTAGGTATTTTACACACTTATGAAGGTCAATCTCTGCATACTAACCTAATCTAAGTATTCATAAATAGTTGTGATTTGAGTTTCCTAATTTTCAACAAAGATCAAGATTGACTACTTCACATCAATAGTGGAAGTCGATCCTAACCCCATTTGGAGGATTCTAACCTTTACCAAATGTAGTTGTATCTTCTAGGTATTTATAGATCCAATTTTTATTTGTTAATTTTAGCCTTCTATCAATGTCACATAGTCAGATCTCAGACAGAAATAACTAAGTTTTTAATTTCATTTGTAGTTAATCTTATTTCATTTATTTGTAATTTGTCAAATTCAGTCTTCTACTTTCATTCTATTTTTCAAAATTTATTTACAACATGTTATATTATACTCAATTTATCTTAATTAGGATTAATTCACATATTAAATCCAAATTTTGATAAAACACTATTAATGAACATTACAAATTTAAATTATAAATTGTAAATTGTGGTTCTATCATTTGTTATGCTAAAATGGTAAAACTTTAATATTTAAAAAATGTATTAGGGATAAAATATTATACCTTTGTATCTAGAATTCAATAAATATTATTAATGAACATTACAAATTTAAATTATAAATAAAGGAAATTAATAAATTTGGATAAATGTAAATTGCACGAAAAAAAACTTAATCACAAATTCAAGTGTAAGCTAAGAAAGTGGCTTTGGAGGTTAAACACCTGTGTACCTTTATTGGTCATTGGGGCAATGTTCCTTATATAATTAGCATAGTTCCTTCCACCTCACTCTAACACAAATCTCTATAGAGAGGTAAATGACAAAGGGAATGTTGAAGAGCTCGACACCATTCACACAGTCATTCTATTCTTTCTACACCTCCAATGTTGGCATTCTCTGCCTAAAAGGAGTCATAGAGGTTGGTTCTCTCCGCAAGATGGGTATAGATTGAAAGATTGGGAAACTCCACCATCAGTAAACTTCCATTTATTGGGGAAGAAAAAGAATATAAAATTATGAACAAAGAGGTTGGGAGCCGATATCTAAGAGCACATATCCCTATTGGAGTTATAAGTGGGGTGATAATCCCCACAATTCTCCTCCTCCTCCCTTGGTGGGTTTGGTTGCACATGTGGCATAATATGTTTTGTTAATTTGATTTTATTGCTATAAGTGCCTTATGGCATGTTGTTATGTGGACTCTTGGTTTTGGTTGGTTATTCATTTTGTGGCCTTAGTCCTTTTGTGTTATTTCTCAATCTTAGTGTCTGATGTGAAATCTCAAGATGTAATTCCTTACTATCCATATTTTTATTAGAAAAATATTTATATATAATGTCTTGATAAATATAATTACATGCTTTCATTAAAAAAGAAGGGCACAGAGCATCAAGTCCCTACCGGAGGCTAATAGTAATATGCAACAACCTCGATTATAAACATGTAATGAGATAATATTTTGGAATTTAAACCTACTCTACTCCACCTAATTAGAGGATTCATGTGTAGTTGTGTCCATATTTTCACAATTTAAAAGATAACATACATTAAAATTTTATGCTTATATAAGAAAAAATAAAAAAACTTGTGTCTGTAAAGTAGGTCAATGGGACTTGAAAGAATATTTAGTTACAATAGAAAAGAGCCAGGGTAAGAAGACCCCAAGCTATGAAAGAAACTAAACATAATAACAAAAAGTGAAATAAAATAATCAAAGCAAGGGAGGTTAAACCAAAATTAAATGGTGACTAAAATATATATGGCCAAAGCTAGAAGCCTTGATAGCGTTGATCTTTTCACAGTTACAACAAAGACCTAAATCCATGCTCTAACCTTGTTAGCATCATAATATAGATTTGTAAGGACTTTTTAGTATGAATAAATCCATAATCTTCAATTATCACCGCAATGGCTTGACCCATGCACACCCAAAAGAATGTTGACCTTATCTTTTAAGAGTTGTATCACTCTTGATAGGCTTGGCCTAGAAAAAATTGAGCAAACAACATGTCAGAGAGGGAAAACAATCATATTTTATGCAGAGTTGAGAGTATTGTGCTTCTAATATTTGAAAGGCAAGATTGACTAGCCTCTAGTGACCAATGTGTACCCTCGATAGAAAAAATTTCAATGACTCTATTTTGAACTTAGATGTCTAACAAGCGTAGGTTAGCATTTGAGCTTTGAGTGTCATCAATTTAAAATCAATAATAAATTGTATGTCAGGTATCAATTTTAATAGATACAAAAGAAATTTTGGGAGCAATCAATCAATATAATATCAAAAGCATATAAATGATAGAAGATAACTTGCTTGTCAAAGGACTTTAGATGCAAAGCTTAAATAGGTAGTCTTATTTGGTCTAATCACAAACATAACATTGTTAACAATAGACAACACCTTGTCCTAACAATATATTCAAAATAAAATGAAAAGACAAAATGTCTGGAGAATAGGATAGTCATATGTTGCAAATATGTGAAAAAACTAACCTTGAAAAACTTTTGTTCCACTTCCAAAATAAAATGTCATTCTATTGACTAATAACAATATGCAAAAACCTTTAACAATATGCAAAAACCTTTGTTATATACATGTATACAACTTCTATTTTAGAATTAAAACCTAATATACTCCACCTAATTAAAGGAGGTATGTGTAGTTGTATCCATGTTTTCACAATTTAAAACATAGCATACATTAAAATCTTATGCTTATATAAGAAAAAAGAAAAAATTGTATCTCTAAAGCAATTCAATGGGACTTGAAAGAATATATAGTTACACTTAAAAAGCTCTGGTAAGAAGACCCCAGGTTATGAAAGAAACCAAACACGAGGACAGACGAAAGCACCATCAAAATTATATGTAAGAGAACATTCCAATGATAAATTTTGAGAGAGAATAAGAATACCGACATTATGAAAACCTAAGTCTGGTTCACAAGAATGACGAATCCTTTAAGTCTATATGAGATGTTTTTTTTTTTTTTTTTTTTGTTTTGAATATGCTTGTGATGAACAGGGCCACAACATATATAGAGGGATGCAGATCCCCCATTTCTTATCTTTTTTCCTACAAATACAAATACACACCCAATTGATCAAACTAATAGAAAATAACTTTGTAGACCAAAAATACCAAAATAAGGATACCCAAAACATCAACAGACATACCCACAACATAAACAAGTGTGCCCTTACACAATTGGGACACCATAAGACATCTGCTTTGAAATGTAACAATAGGATTAATAAAATCTAAACTATCCTCTACAGAGACATTGATACAATTACCGCCTATGACAATAATTAAATAAAATGTTTCAGGAATGGCATGATAGGACTTACCATGAGACATAATATAATGCAACTTGCAACTCCAGGGAATATGGAGTACCACCAATGCAGATGTTGGAACTTTGGTGCGTCAATTAAAATTAAATGTAAATCGGCAGTTGCAAAATATTCCCAAACACATTTAATGAAAACAAGTCATTTTTGGGGTTTTAGTAGGGCATTCAAAGAGAGTCCCAGCAAATTTAATTGTCATGAATGGATTGACAGGAAAATTTTGATATAAAAGGAAGACAAACTAGGAGGATGCAGAGAACCAATGTATATCATGAATGCCACTGATGCAACACTACATGCAATCCAACCTAGGCCAATGATAGTGAGGGCAATCACTCCAATAACTTCACAACCAATTTGAGAAACAAATAGGGTGTACTTCTGCATATGAAATTCAATGTCAATTTTTTTAAAGTTCACATATGGCTTGATAATCTTATGTGGATTATGATATGATTCAAGTTTGAGATAAATTTTACAAGATTCTACAACAAAAAATGGGTTGTAAGAGTTTTCAATCCTACCTGCATAGCATGTATTGTTAAATATTTCACTCCATGGAATGCAATGTCATAAAACAAAAGACATAGGAGAACACCATAATTAAACATTCATTTATCAATTATTTAGTATAATTTTTTCAATTTAGCTATTATTCTCAATTTAGGCCAATAGGTAAAGTGCATAGGCAAGAATTAGGGCATTTGACGAGGACACAAATGAAAGAAAAGGCCCAATTCTAAACAACCATTTATATAAAGAATAATTTTGCCATCCATTTATCCCAAACAAACTCTTTGATTTCAAATTATGTTGTTCTCATTTGAGTATGCATAATACACCCTATTTTTCATAACAATAAACTCATAGCTCCATGTTTGTCCCTTATGTTGGATGGTGAAGGGGGGAATAAAGTATACCATCCAGGACAAAATAGGTTTACGATGTTTAGAGGGAACAACTCCCTACCCATGTCTTTATGCAATTTTCTTATTCAAAGATCATTTGTAGAATTATTTTAGGGGTAATTGTAGGTGTCACCATTTTAGGGGCTAAGGCTATAGCACAACACAAATTAAGAGGATGATAATAGTACAGCTTGCTAGTCTAAAAAGGTTTGTAATTTAAAGCACAACAAAAAAAAATGTGTTATTTGATTTAAGAGAATTTATAGGCTTGTATGAAGAAAGTAAATACAAACTTGTTGCAGGCCAGACAATGTCACTGAGACAAGGAGGTGCCCTTTGCCTTAACTTACCAAACCAACCAACAACAATGCTATTCATATTAGCTATTGACTCTGCAATAACCAAACCAAACTAATTCTCATGCTTTTGCCCTTTCCATCGAGACATCTGAGAAACATGAAATTAGGTGTAGGCAAACCAGTTGGGGAGTTGCATTACAATTATTTATTTTGAGCTTCTTTAGATTTATAATTAAAATCAATAACTATTTGTAAAAGATTTTAAGCATATTCAAGCCTAATAACTTAAGCTTTCTTAACCCATATTCTTCCTAAGGTCAAAAGTCCCTAGATTTGTCCATTGTAAGGATTAGTCTTCTTCGTAACCACATTGAAAATCACCATTTTCACTTGTGCATGCACTTAAAAAGAACATACGAAACATTAAAATAGCAGCTTCTAAACAAAAAAAATTAGGATTTCAAAGCAAAAAATGAACCAAAAAATAGATTGCCATTAAAAGTAGCATAAAATCTTTACAAATTAAACATAATTTAGTTGTTAAGTTTACAATTATGCCGACGTCAAAGGTGTCCACCCTGCATGAATAAATCCAATAAATCCAGTGTTCAGAAGTGAATAAAACCCACATAAACAAATCCAACATTTAATGGTGAATAAAATTTGTACTACTTATAATAATAAAGCCAACGTGTTAATTGACATAAGTGGCGAATAAGATACAAATATCTTGACAATCAACTCATACAAAATAATATTATTTTATATAATTGTTTAACAAACTTGTAACTTACCTTTACGAATTGTTCACATATTTTCCAATGTACAAAACAATATAATATAATTCACTGAAAGATCAAGAACTAATTACAAGTTAAAGCAAAATGAATCTAATAGTTATCCCTTTAAGACTAATAATACAAGATAGGCAATCCCAATATTATCACATGGGGTTTTCATATATTGGTCAATGACCAAATCTACAAAGTTCTCCTTAGTTGAAAGAGGATAAGTTAAGAAACATATCAAATTGTGCTTCACCTCCTTATTATGAAGAGTACACTTTTGACTTGACCATCTTTTAATATATAAAAGTTTTTTTTTATAAAGTCTAATTAAGCATTACAAAACATGCAGATATGTAAAAGATAAAAAATATATTTAATTAATATTTCTAAATTAATTAATTAGTAAGATAAACATATAAAGTTTTGATATATATGTTGAATAAGTTATTATTTGAAGATTATGTTTGAATTTGAACATAAATACTCGTTGTAAGTATATTATGAAATTCATCAAGAAATTTGGATTTGATTTGAGGGTGTACCAAAAAGGTGTCACTAGTGATGACACTTCTATTAAAGTGTCAAAAAAATTGAAAATAAGTTGATAATCAGTGCCCTTAATTGAGATATATTGTTTATTCATTTTTTTCTATGTAGTGTGACTCGGGTATCTACAATAACAAATTCATTTTATTGTCATAGAATAACTCTAATACACGTGATATCTGAAGAAATTTAAAAAAATAACATGACTTTACCGAATGTGTTAAGAGTTAGTGATATTGTAGGTTATCACGACCCAAAAATAAGAATTGCAATTTAAAGAATGTCACAGAAACAATAAATTACATTAAAAAACAACTGAAAAAATATCAAAAGCATAACATGAATAAACCCTAGATTGTACACTAAAAGTGCTCCACAGTGAAGTGCTAGCTTCATAGAATACTAAATGCTCTAATGATTCCTTTATCTCTCATGCGTGTTTATAATTTCTCTCCAAATTGTAGACGAATTCTTTGTGTCTTTATTAATGTCAAATGAACTATAATATTTGTGTATTTATAAATAATTAAATTCAAATTAGAAATCTATTAACATATTATCCAACATTAATCATTTAAAAATAAAAAAATGAATACACTTTGATTTAATTGGAATTAGAAAAATTAACTCTAAAAACAAAATATTAAAAGTGTCAATACTCCTAATACAAAATCCTAAAAACATAAGGAAGAGAGAATGAGAACCCTGAGATATATTTAAATAACAAAAATAAATAAATATTTAAATAAAAACAAATTTAACCCAGTAATTCACAAACACACAAATCACTAAAAACATATGATTCAATATTTAATAAATAAATACCTGGGGACCATTTTTTACCAAGTTGGTCACTAAATGGGGAACATCACAAGTAATTATAATTAAACAAAACGACCCAGCCCAGATAAAAATTTAACTTCGGAAATCGTGAATGACGAAATCGATGGCGCCGCCCGGACTTGAACCGGAGACCTTCAGTGTGTTAGACTGACGTGATAACCAACTACACCACGGCACCTATGTCTTCGACGTTGAAAAATTATATAGTATTGTAATGAAATCATAAAAACATGTTTCCATACGAGCCCTTCCCTGTGGGGGGGGTGTTATTACTGGGCATTGTATACTTCTCAACAAGTTTTATATATTTTACTGTTGAAAATGGGCCTGCTCTGATAGCTCAGTTGGTTAGAGCACCCGTTTAGTAAGCGGGAGGTCTTGAGTTCAACTCTCAATCAGAGCAATGAATTATATTGCTGGCATCATGCATAACCACGATGATCATTATATTATATTGTTTTCCTGATGAAAGAAAAGATGCCATGGTTTTTTTCCAGATTTTGTAAACTTCTATTTACTTACAGAGGTCGGGAAAAAAAAAGGTGGAGTATATTTTTCGTTCTCTAGATTTAAAAATAGTATTTTGTTACAATAGTGAAAAGTATAGTATGGTGCAAAATGGAGGAATTACTGGAGACTATGAAAATGTCAAAGGTAAAATTATCATATAAACAAGGTTGTCTGAATACTTGTCTCCTACTTTGTTTGGATTTTATATCTTTAAGTTAGTAGAATTGATAGATAAATATGGGATGGAGGGATTCAGACATAATGAAAACAATACAAGGTGTATGAAAAGCTTTATACGAACTATAAAATGGATGGAGGAATTTAGCATTGTATGATTGGAAGATCATCCGAGTCTTATTTAAATTTACTTGTCACTTATGTGATGTTGTATGGGTATGAGTTATGGCCTAGTGACACTTTAAGTTTGAAATGGAAGCAAGAAGAAAGAATCTATACGTGCTTAATTACAAAAAAATCAAATTCAATACTTCAGTGCCCTGAAAATCACTCCTTGCATAAACAAGAACTCCCCTCTTTAAGGCAACCACTATGATCATGTTACTATGCTAGTTGGAAAAAATATAAAATAGAGAGATCATCAAGCAGCATAAGGCTACCAAGGACAAAGAGTTACACAAGAAAAAGAACGCATGGATGAAACATAACCACAAATGGAAGATTAGATGGTATGCTAGCCTACATGAATGATTAAACCTTAATAAAGAAATTAAAAACAATGCAAATAAAAAAATAATAATAATCATACGAAGAAAGAAAGCAAAAAAAAACTATAACATTATCTTACATAAATAAATATCACCTATGAGCATCACAAAAAACCATACATAGAAGATGAAATCAAATAAACAAAGAAGATACTTATAGCTTAGAAAACGGCTACTTACCACTTGTTCAAATGCGCAATAGGTAAATGACAAACACTGAGAAATAATGGAAGGATAGGTTATGTATTTTTTTGCACCACATTAGTAGAAACAAAGAAACATTTTATCGTCAAATTCCCAACTTACAAGGACATTTGAGCTATGTACGCAAAAACATTGAGAGTAGACACCATGTTAGAGCTATTTAAAGATAAAAGGATAAAAGTGTTGGGGATGTTGTTAATCCAAATCAATATGAGAAGGAACAATTCAACCCTCAATTTCAACATGTTTGGGTGATTGGGACAATTGTAACAATTTGTGGTCTCATAGACTAAATAAGGTTTTGTGAATGAAATTAAAACTATTTCATTCAAAATATATTTTATTGGCTCGTGTTGAATGACAAAATGAGAGTTATTTGTTTCCAATACATCTAATATGTGCATAAATATGAATTGTGGCATTTAAATTTGTCAATCCTAATGTCTCTTTTTAATATTCATTTTTTTTTACTAAAATACTTAAGAAAAGGACCCTAACCTTTAAAAAAAAAATGTCAAAGTGCTAGAAGCTTCTACCAAAAAGGCTCAATAATTATACAAGTTAAAATCACATTATCATGTAATAATGATAATAAAGAGATAAAATAAAATCTAATTATAAAACTCTCCACAAAAATACACTTTGTCACCTTTCAAGTCACATCCTGAAAAGCTCACGAATAATAAAATATCATCACCTTTCTTTAGCCACTAGATAAATTCATATAGAAAATACAAAAATCCAAAAACCCAAATTATCACCCCAAGTTGCATGTGTGCATGTGCATATAATCTTAAAACCATACGACAATGCAAGCAAATCATGAACATGACACAACCCATTCCCATACCAATGTAACCCCTTAGCCTCAAGGGGCTCTAATTTCCACAACACCGCACACACATCCTTCAAATGATACAAAAAGATACATTCAGAATTGTTGACTCTCATTTTTTTACTAAGTATACTAGTGTGGGGGCATCAATGAAACAAAGGAATATAAGTGCAATAGGTACATTTTTTACTAGGTAGAACAATGTGCACCGGTGAATAAGTGGGTAAGTAATGTGCATAAGAAGCTATATGGATAGGTGCAATCATATATATTAGCACGCAAAGTAATTTTGGATGAGGACTTGAAGGGTTTTTGATAAGTTTAGTAGGGCACCTCAAAAAGGAAACACATCTAAGGAAAGCAAATGATGGACTCTGGGTATTTTAGAAGTATAAAGCGTGGAGGGATATCCTGCACAAAGGGTGGATGGTTAACCAACACAAATCTTGGAGCACAAAAAATGTAAGGATAAGGGCCCACAAAACATTGATTTGCTCAAATAAGAAGATTGATTAGTGTAAAACTTAGAAGCATGATGATCAAGTTTTGTGTCAGTAAACACGGGATGAAAATATAGAAGACACAATTGGAAATGAGTATGGGTGTAGTTATCACAAAGCACAAATATTCTTAGGATTTCATTAAGATATTTTAACATATGAGCTAGCATGTACAACAAGGTAGATCTTGTGTCTATAAAAGACCACCTTGCCTCTTTTAGTATGTCGGTTATATTATGTGATATTATGCTATTATTCTTATATTAGGTCGATTATATTATGTGATATTATGCTAGTATTATTGTATTAGTGATGTTATTAGATTAAGAATAAAATTCCATTTTATGGGCTAGAGAATGACTATAATACTTGCATGTTGTGTATCTGAACCATTATGATGAATATATGAGACTATTGTTATGGAATAACTATTGTGCACCTAATAGATTTCATGTTTATTTTAAGCTCATTGGTTCATCTAGCTTATACTACATGTTAACTACATTGCTCTATGTGTTCATTAATAGATGTCTTTGTCCTTACATATGTATCAACTAACCAACATGCCCTACTATTATCTCTTTGTGCCTTGAGTGAGCATTGAGTTATACTTGAGTGATGTTACAATGTATTAAGATACACTCATTTTTTTGATTCATGTTAGTGGTGCAGGGCTACTGGTAAAACACCAAAAAAAACCCAACATTTTGGTTCCATTACTAGGATCCTCACTGAACCAATTGATGGAAATGACATTTGGAAATGGTTGGATGAATATTTTTGGAAATATTTATAATATGGTTTGTAGACCAAGATTTAGATTTTGTGAAAATCCATACAAATAGAGGGGATTTGAGTCCAAATAAGTGGGTGAGAAAACACCCACATGATCCCTTATATGAAATATTTTTTGTAGAACTACCTGAACACTTACATGCTTGGATAGCCACATATGTTTTGGGCCATTTTAGAAATGTTGGAAGAGATATGCGTGGAAAAAATATTAAGCAGTTGAAATGGGTATATAAAGTTTTGACAATCTTTGTAGATGTGGGGTGGAGAGGTGCACTTGGGAGTTATCTATTAGAGTTTTCTATACCTACATACTCTTGCCCCAAAGAAGTAGAATGTCAGTTCCTATGTGAGACCAAAATATCACACATAGCCAAGTTACCCACATATACCAAGAAGTTCATGGTTGATTGGGGTGTTGAAACGTTGTATATAGAAAGCTAAAGAACCTTTGCATATGGGATACATGGATGATAGAAAAAGGGAAACATTAGGTTGCATGTCGTACCAACAATGGTAAAATGCCAATATATTTTAGAAGGATGAAAACCAGATGATCGAGAGCTTAGGAGGCATAAATAAAATGAAGGTAGGAAAATGGTGATACCCACCATGGGCTCTACGAGGAGTGGGAAAACGAGTCATGAAGATGCCACAACACTTAAATAAGATGCGAAGGACATGTGATTGACTCTCACAAAAAATAAATGCACTTTGGAATAAATGTCCTCCACAAAAGAAGATGAAATGTGTGCTTTAGATAGGGAAATCAATCCTCTATTGGGAGAACCAACTGCAAGTAATAGTATATTGCCAAATATCAAGTTGAGAATGATGAAAACAAGTAAGGAAACTACGTAAAACAACAATATTACCTTGATAAAGTGAGCAAACCACAAATCTGACACATGAGATTTGATAAGTGAAGAAAACCGTTGAACAGTGAAAAAATCCCACAATCTAATATTAAGAATCTTGCAACAATGAACTCCAAGTATAATAGCATGTATAAGTTTAGGAGAAGAATGGTCTTAGGCCAAGAGAGTATCAATGATGCAAGAGCATGACTTAGAACAACAAGAATGAGTTGTGTGTTGAAAGTGTTAAGGAATGAGAGAGGTGAGCTCTTAATATAGAGTTAATAAAGAAGAAGAGTTATATGTGCAAGCTTAGGCATGTGTGTCATATGGCCCTAATCCTCTTACAAGTGGAGAGGATGTGTATGCCATGTAGAGGGAGAGGAGTTACATGCAAGTAACTCCAAAACTAATAAGTGGACAAGAGAGGTGAGTGACACCTCATAAAGATAGGAATAAATTGTACTTATAAATATAATAAATATGTATATAACTAAGACTTAGAAAAAGCTTATAAATCTATAAGAAGAACCCAAATTAAAGTTAATTCTCCAACATTCTTATTTAAACTTAAATTGTGGTTACAAAAGTAGAGAAAACCTTTTACAAATAAAGAAAGAAGTTGAAATTACAATATACTTCTCCTTAATAGAAACTTCCTTCAAGAAGAATTACAAAATTTTAGAGAAGAAAAAAGAGAAGGGAAGGTGCCCTAAAAAATCATAAGAATAAAAGTGTGATCACCAATAATCTCCAAGAATCGTCTTCAAACAATGTGGTCGATCTGTAATAGAACAAAAACCAACAAGAAGGAAGAATGATCCATAAAACCTCAAGATAAACAAGCTAACACCAATCTTTCAAGTTAAATCATTATTATACCAAAAATACAATCTACATACATAATGTACTAAAAGTAGATGTACACGAAAGACAAATGGAGTAAAGACAAATTTCATCATAAAGTGTGATATCATGTATGAAAAGAAGTTAGTCAACATAATAAAAGTTTATATCTTATACAACAAAAAATAAGGAGTGTATAAAAGAGATTTAGTTAATCAAAATGGAGATAAAGAAGATGTGTCACTTGCAGAAGATATTCTATGTGAATTATTGAAAGAATTATCACAAGAAGATATATCAAAGTATTTATAAAAATTATTTTTAGAAATCCAAACAATTTTATCTTTAGAGGGATATTTAGTCATTTTCCAACAATGCAATGTGGCGTGCATAGATTTACCATAAGATTTGCATGAGTGCAATTTTCAATATTTTGATATATGATACCCGTATTTTTCACAATGCGCATAAAGTTTAAAAGTTTTAACTAAAGCATGATTATTCCAATCATTATAATTAGAAGGGGTTGCATTATAAGTCTTTCAATGTGGAGGATAATAAGATTCTGAATTTGCATGAGAAGTAGGTTAATCATTAAAACCAATACTTTTACAATTTATATTAGAAGTAGGCAAAATAAGTTTGATAATACCATCTTCACACTTACCAAGTGCACCACCAAAATAACTCATAGAATGCATGATTTTTAAGTCAGGGTTGGTACAAGGAGTGTTCAACAAAGTTTTATGTGTTTGAAAAGCACAAAATATTTTATCAATATGAGAGCTATTAACATTAGTAAAAGATGCAAATTTGACATTTAACACATCAAAAGAAAATAGCATGGTGTGCATTTGCTCAAAAAAAGAGGTTTTTAAAGCACTTATAGTTTTGTTTTGACATACAATTTGATATGTAAAGATATTAATTTCATCATTTAAAAAAAGAAT
The DNA here is from genome assembly GCA_037957365.1 of Torreya grandis. Classification (NCBI taxonomy): domain Eukaryota; kingdom Viridiplantae; phylum Streptophyta; class Pinopsida; order Cupressales; family Taxaceae; genus Torreya; species Torreya grandis. The sequence goes on along the minus strand of JARHVA010001751.1, from coordinate 148,649 downwards.
TGCATCATTTTTTTAAATGTTAAGAAAACAATTAATTTAAAAATCATTTTAAGAGGATTATGCAATTTATAATTTAGCAAAATAAATCAATGTGTAAAAAATAAATTGAACACTAAATATATAATTACACAAATTCTTATAAAATTAATAATACTAAAAATAAATTTGTTAACTAATAATTATTCAAAATTAATAAATTTTTAAATATAATTCCACACCAAAATAAAATTATTTTAAAACTAGTTTTCTTAAAAATTAAACCAAAATCATTAAGATTTAAAAAAAAACATTCCTTAAAAAACTATTCCACATGGGAAGTGGGTTTTGAAAAGAAAGTTTCATGTTATTTTGTTTATTTGATGTGTGAAAAGCTTTAAGACATTTGTCAAAGCAAAAAATAATAATAATTTTGAAAAAACTTCCTCATTAATCATAAATGGCAATGTCTAAGTTTTAAAGTATTTGTGATTATTATTTTTTTGATTTTTTTTTTAAATCACATAAAGTTAGATTGTTTGTTTATGGATTGGATTTTTTTATTATTATTAAAAATGAAATATATAATACTATAAAGATGTTAATGTCAAATGCCACGCTTTAAATTTTCATTTCCTTAAATTAAAATGTTAATTTCCAAAAAAAATAAAGTGTTATAATATTAAAATGATTTAAAGTTTTAGAATATTTCAGTATAAAATGTCTATATAGATTTGATTTCAAAACTAAGATAATAAATTTAATGTTTTATCAAATTTAAATGTTTGTTATGAAACTTTTCAATTTCAAACGAAGAATGTTAAGAAAAAAGCATAAAGATTTGGCACATTAAAAAATATATAAAACGCCATATTAAAGAGAGGTGATTCAACCATAAAGGCACGTTAACAATACAAAATGAATGTTGTGAACCAAAAAAAAAGAATAACCAACATATTACTAGTGATAAAAGGTAAAAAGGGTTTTTGTTTTGTTTTTTGACAAATTAACTCCCACTTAGGAAAAAAAACTTGTTACATGGAAATCCAACAAAGGAATATTGTGCAACTAAAAGAGAAAAAACACCACATGGCATAAGAGAAATGAAAAAGTGGCACAAGGAAAATAAATGCCAAGGTTTAAAGGTAATAAGAAAATAAAAAGTAAATTCGATGAAAATTTGATAGAGACTGAGGTAAAGATGGCGTTATGCATGAAAGTGGAACGCCATTAGTTAAATAATAATAATAATAGTTTACTAAAGAAAACACTTCCACAATAAATGAAATAAATGTGAAGCGAAAGAGGAAGGCAAAGAGGTAAAACTACACAATCCAATGAAATGTCATCTCAGAAAGAACATTAACCAGGTGTAAAGGAAAAAAAAGTGTCAACGTCAAGCCTAAAAATATTCTTTTTTTAGAACTTGAAATGGATATAAAAAGGTTATAAAGCACCAAAAGCAAAAGAATATGATGTCAATATTGATAGGTAAGACGTCACTTTTCAAATGAAAAGAAGAAAGCAAACCTAAATGACCATGTATTTTGCATCTTGGAATAGATAATTAAAATGCATGTAGCTGAAACACCCTCTATAACTATCAAAAAACTCACTCAAACAATCACACAAGTTTAGAATGAAGATTTTAATAGATATAGTACCAAAAAAAAATTGAAAACTTTTTTTATAAACCTAAAAAAAAAGTTAAAAGACAAAAAAAATGGAGATGTATTTGAAAAAAAATATAAGAATCCTTCAAGAAAGGCTTGCACAATACTCAAGATCAACATTATCAAACTATGGCTCTAATATCATAATAGAATATTGTCAAAGATCGAGTTGAGAACGTTAAAAATATATGGTTTAGGATAATGGCTCTGATAAAATAAGAGTAGTGTATTTGGGTGCAAGTCATGGGGGTTAAGATGTATTAAGAATTGACATTGTCAAGTACCTATGACCAGATTTACATGTTTATATTTTCCCCCTCTTTTATTCTAGTAATGAAATTTGTAGAGTAAAAGAAAAAGAATTAAACTTGAGTGTGTACAACACACTTTGTCTTTGATATGATACTCCAATGGTGCAAATAATTCAAAATTAACAAACCCTTTAACAACACCTAAAGTAGTCATTTGTCCAATATTTAAAATTTGAAAAACTTGAACTTTAAAAATTGAAAGAAGAGCAAGAAAGGAGTATATATACATAGAGATAAAACTAGATTGCCCTGTAACCTATAATAAATGATGGAGAATTGTCCCCCCTTGTTGAAGCATTTGGATAATTTGAATTTTTAAGAAATTGAGAGTCATCAAGTCCTAATTTTTGAATAACTAATCAATTCTTTGAGTTGAAAATAATCCTATTCCAACTCTCATGAATGGGGTAAAATATCCAATGTACTAATCTAAACTATGTGGAATCATGATAGGTTAACTAGAAGTGACGTCAAGGTCATTGAGTATCACTAGACTCGAATGTACATCACCCATAACAAAATATGGAAGCACACAAAGGATTCAATAGAAGTAATTATAAGGCTATTGAGTGTCACTAGACTCAAAAATACCTTACCTATAATAGATTGAATCACATTGTTAAGGTGGATCTAAATTCAATTTGCATGATCGAAAGAGAATGAAGAATATTGATACCCCCATCATGACCTCAGTTCCTATAGATTTAAATTGAAATAATAACCATTTGTCTTTAAAACTATAACTTTTAAACTTTGAAAATGTGTATTAACAAGTGTCATGCCCTTTGAACTTTGGAAATTTGCATGAAAAAGTATCATGCATTTTGAACATTGAAAAATGTATATATGAACATGAATATGTATCATGCCTCCTTAATTTATGCCAAATGATATATAATGTCATGTATCCATATGCTTGATTTGATTGTGTGTGAAACTTATAACTTTTTTTTATGTAACTATTTTGAATATGCTCATGCATATGCATTCAAGTGTGTATGATTATGTACTTGAGTCTTTGAAAAGTTAGGACATATGCATGTCACATGCCCCCATAATTTTTATTATTGTGATAATATTTATCATGTGTTTGATTTATGAATTACTTTAATTTTTTGAAAACCTGTTCTCTATCTCAAATATAATGTTTTTATTCATGGAAGCTTAGATCTCTAAGATAATCCCACTATGATACCCCATTTTAAGATAAGGGATGTAACCTACAAGTCATACAACTCAAAAAAAGAGTTAATCATATTATGTGATAAAAATATAATCATGTAGCAATGTGTCAACATGTGGAGAGTATGTTATCATAGTAAAGTAATTATCGTTGAAACATGGAAGTAACATATTTAATGCTAGGCATACCAATGCCATGTCTAGATAGATATAACAATGAGGCATGTAGTAAAGTAACCATATTTGAAGTAGACTTCACAATAAAAATGCATGGTATAGATCATGGCACCACTAATCAAGATCAACAAGAGAAACAACATAACACACAATGTCACACATAAGGCCAAGGGATGCATGCAATGAACATAAATATGTCATAATAAATCAAGCCAAGGGCTACACACAAAGGACATGAATAATATCACAAACAAGGGAAATATTCAAATGTCACATATACTAGCAAACATTGCACACATAAGGCTAAGTGTTGTAAGTAATGGACATGTTAAAATGTCACACAAACAAATATTTTGCACATAGGACTAAAGGCCACAAGCAATGGACATGTTAAAATGCCACACAAATAAATATCGCACACATGGGGCCAAAGACTAAAAGCAATGGACATGTTTAAATGTCACATAAGTAAATATTACACATATAGGGCCAAAGGCCACAAAAAATTGAACACGAATAAATGTTGCACATACCAAACAAAAATCTCATAGAGATGTTTAAACAATTTTTACACACAAGGCCTAAGGGCCACACACATTAAGTAAATAATGTCTAGCCTATCAAGCAAGAATGTAACAATATCAAAGAAGCATAAAATAAGTGAATCTACTCTATTTCATCCATATGTATCAATGTCACATCATAACAAAGAATAAAATACATGTAGCACGATGTAAAATATGAGTAGTTAACAAGACACTTGTAAAATATGTAGTTGAACATGGTAGAGATGTCATAGATAGATATAACCTATTATAATGTAGCTTATATGGTAAGATGTCCCCAACATAGGCATGGCCACTAGGTATAAATGAATCCAACATCTAAAAATCCATGTATAATGTATGTCCTACATCACATTATACATGCCCTTTCCCTTTGAACCAATGTTATCCTTAATGTTGAACAACTCTAGATGTTGTTGTATAAAATATTCACCCTCCCAAGTTGCATCCTCACTACTGAGGTTCTTCCACTTGATCAGATATTTCTTAAACTTTCTGGTTTTCAACCTCTTAGTATGTGTTTGTAGGATCTTCTATGGTTCCAAAATGACTCATCCTTATTCAACTAGTTCTAGTAGCTCTATTTGGACTGAAACTTTCTCTCCAATGACCTTCTTCAAGCAAGAAATATGAAATACTAGGTGTATGCGAGATGAATGAGGCAACTCCAGCTTGTAATCCACACTTCCCCTTTTTGCAAAATTTAATAAGGGCCATAATATTTAGGATCAAGTTTGTTGTCCTTTTTTTGTTGCTTCAAGGACATCTACTTATGAGGATGCAAACGTATAAAGACGCAGTCACCCACATAAAAATGTCGTTCACTACGGTGTTGATTTATTGGTTGTTTCATCATATTTTGTGTCAATGCCAAATTCTCTCTCAAACTAGACAAAGCCTCTTGTTGATGCAAAATGTACTCCTCCACATATCTAACCTTGGTTTTCACCCTTAAGGAAGAAGTGATGGAAGGTGGATGGTAACCATAAAGTGTTAGAAATGGAGACATTTTAGAAAAGGTATGGAAAGAAGTGTTATACCACCATTCTGCAAGTGGTATCTATTTAACCCAATGTGCTTACTTATCTGATACAAAACAATAGAGATACCCCTTTAAATATTTGTTGACCACTTATTTTTGTCCATTAGATTGGTGGTGGTAAGATGAACTATGAGCTAGTTGAGTACCCAAACAAGAAAATAGTTCAGTCCAAAAATTACTAGTGAAAATATGATCATGATCACTTATAATTATCTGTGGGGTTCCATGTAATTTTAGAACTACCTTCAAAAAAAATCTGCTACTGTACTTGTTGTAAATGGGTGTGAGATGGCATAAAAATAGGCATATTTTATAAGCCTATCCACAATTACCAAGATAACATTCTTACCCTTAGAACAAGGCAACCCTATGATGAAATCCATGGAAATCTCCTCCCACCTTTGAATAGGAGTTTCTAAAGGTTGTAACATACATGGGGTCTTAACTGACTCACCTTTGTTCTATTGGCATATCAAACATTCTACCACAAACTTTTGTACATCTCCCTTGATTCCTTCCAAAAATACTTCTCGTTTGATTATGTGACAAGTTTTCAAGAACCCAAAGTGTCCCCCAATTGGAGATGCATGCAACTCTTCAAGAATCTTATGCTTCAACTTTGAATCTTTACACGATTATAACCTATCATTATACCATAGGGCATTACCTTTCCATTCAAATTTTTCATAGGCTAAATAACCTTGCTGGATGTTCTGAATTAGAACCTATGTATCCTTGTCCTGCTCCCACTTTAACCTAGCTTTTTCTACCCAATCTGCCTGCAACATAGACATTGCAAAAAGTAATGCTTTTGTGGATGTATCTTGTTTGGATAGTGCATCTGATACTACATTATCTTTACGCTTCTTGTATATGATTTCAAAATCATAACCCAACATTTTTTTACCCACTTTTGTTTATCCCCAGATGATAATATTTTCTCCAAAAAGTATTTGAGACTACCATGATCCATTTTCACCTTAAAATGTTACCCATCAAATAGGGCCTCCATTGTTTTACTACATGAAGAATAACCATTATTTTTTTCTCATAGATAGTTTTTTAGATATTTTAACCTTTGAATTGACAACTCTCAAATGCAAGGGATCTTCCTTCTTGTACTATTACTACTCCCAACCCTGATCTGAAAGCATCACATTTAACAATGAATGTCTTTGAGAAGTATGGAGTATCCAAAATTGGGGTGGTGCACATAACTACTTTTAGTTACTCAAATGTTTTAGTGGTTGCATCATTCCAATGGAAGGCATCCTTCTTTAGCATTGTAGTGAGTGGAGCTATTATGCTGCCATGACCTTTCACAAATCTTCAGTAGTAATTTATTAATCCTAGGAACCCTCAGAGGTTTTTGAGAGTTTTCGGTATTGGCCAATCCACCATAACTTTTATCTTATGAGGATCAACTTTGATAGCTTCATGGAATACAATGTGACCCAAGTACTCTATCTCCTATACTCCAAAAGCACATTTGGATGGATTTGTATAAAGTTGATGTTGTTCTAAAACTATCAACACCTTTTTCACTTGTTTCAAGTGTTCTTCCCATCTCTTATTGTAAATCAATATGTCGTCAAATAAAACCAACACAAACTTCCTTAAAAAATCCTAAAAATTGTGTTCATCAAGCGTTGAAAAGTAGATGGTGCATTTATAAGACCAAAGGGCATAACCCAAAACTCATAATGGGCCTCATGAGTTCTAAAAGCGGTTTTATGAGCATCTTGATCCCTAATTCTAATTTGATGGTACCCCAAATGAAGATCCAATTTCATGATATAAATAACACCATACAACTCATCAAATAAATCATCAATTATCAGAATAGGAAACTTATCTTTGATGGTGTACTTGTCAAGTTCCCTGTAATCTGGGCACATCCTCCATGTGTCATCCTTCTTATGCACCATGACCACTAGAAATGAATATGCCCTCTGGTTGTGCTTGATGATCCCTGCCTCCAACATCTCATAAAGCATATTTTTTTTCACTCTTTTGTGCATATGGATATCTATATGGTCTGATATTTGGTGGTTGACTCCATGGAAGTAGTTGAATGGGATGATCAAGTTCTCTTTTTGGTGGTAGTCCTTTTGGCATGGCCTCAAAAATAGATGGGTGGTCATCAAGAATCATTTGTAGATCAGGATGTGGAGATGCCTTTATGGGTTGAACTTTTATGGAACATAATCGTGCTATAAATCCTTCTACCCCCTTTTTTAGAATTTTCGTCATTTAATGTGAACTAACTAATTATGTATATTTTGCCCATAATCCCCGTAGTTCAATTTTTTTACCTTCAAAATGAAAGCGCATGAATAATTCTTGGAAGTTCATCTCAATTATACCCAAGGTTGTGAGCCATTGGAATCCCAAAACAATGTCTACATCACCCATGGGAATAGAAAACATAGGAGAATCTAGATTATACTCAACCATACCAAGCATAATACTATGGCATTTCCCTGAATAATTAACTATGCCACCATCTACAATCATGACCTAAAATTCTAGTGCTGGGTAAATGAAACAATTCAATCGAGTGGCCAAATTATGATTGATGAAATTATGTGTGTTCCCTAAGTCAATCAACATTATCACCTTATGTTTCTTGAGGAAACCCACCACCTTAAGTGTTTGAGGAGTGCTAATACCCGAAAGTGTATGACAAGAAATTATAGTTTAGAATATTTAAGTACCTCCATCTCTTCCTCATCATCATTGGAGGCATCATCCTCTTCATCATCTTCATTAGATCCTTCAATATAGAATAACTTTTTCTCATCACATCTACATCCTTTGCTCCACTTGCTATCACAGCTAAAACATAATCTTTTTTCATGCTTCTCTTCAATTTTTTGAGGGGTCAATTTGGTAGGTGGAGGAAATGATGGTGTCGATATACTATGATTTCTAAAGTGAGTGAATGGTTGCTTCTTATTGGATATGAATTTTTCCTCAGTGTTGTGTGCCATGATAATAGAATTAGGAATCTTAAGTGGATTAAACATGTGTACCTCATGTTGAATGTGATCCTTGAGGCCTTCCAAAAATAGGTCATTCAAGTTTCATCAAAAATTATCTCCACACATAAAGACAGGTTCTAAAAATTATGAATTTAATCCTTGATTGAACCATTATGTTGAAGTTTTTTTATTTGGTTGAAGTAATTTTCTATCACACTATTGCTATAGTGTAATTGTAACTTCTCTATAAAAACTGACCAAGTGACACTGAGAGTCATCTTTTTCTTTTGAGCACACAACCATCGATACCAAATGAATCATTCAGGTTCTAGATACAAGGATGCCATGGTAACCTTCTATCCGCATGGGATCTGATGCAAATCAAAATAATTCTCTATTTGTTGATCCAATTGAGTGGATCCTTTCCATCAAATTTATGCATATTTACTTTTGGTAACAAGTTCTGTTGTGGCAAGGTACTTGGATTTAGATTAGGCTGGTTGGGAGATCCAGCTTGGTGGGAAAATGTAATAGTGATAGTTAGATGATTTGAATAATTATTTTGTAAATCCATCATGATATCTGTCAAACTAGATTTTATTGATTTCATATCAAATTGTATGCCTTATATCTCACTTTAAATTCCTTGCACATTTTATTCAAGCTGGCTCACTTTGTGATCTATCTCAGAGAACCTTGGTATAAAGGATCCAATAGATCCCCCTTCTAAATCCATCTATTCTTTGTGAGGAGTTTTACTTGGGGTTCGACACCCTTTTCTCGACCCCTAGTTTATGGTCTTGCCATAAAAGGGCTTGACAATGTCAACCCTGATTGGCACTTTTGACCTAACTTTGACCAAAGAATTTTGTGCTTATGTCAGCCTCAAATCAAAAACTATAAATAACATACCCTATATATGTTTTTATAAGATTTCCAAAAATGTAAATAAAGCTTAAACATTTCTTGAATTATGCACTACAGAGCAAAGTTATGAAAAACCCTAAAATGGTGATAACTTTTTCAAACCAAATCCAATTGTGCTGAAATTTGAATGGAAGCTTACTTGAATGATTTCACACTCTAATAAAAAATTATAGATAAATTCACAACCATTTTTGAGATATATCCAAATTATAATGTCTAGGTGTTTTGACTTGATTATGGCCCAAATTGATGCTTTGATACCACTTGTAATGAAATTACTTGAACAATAAAGGAGAATAACAATAATATATCACAATATGACTTAAATATAGTAGAATATATGAATAAAAGACATGTCGTTTTGAGGGGGCAACCTCCACAAGCTTCAATAAGAGCAGAATTCACAATATGATGATAAATAGCTACCCACTACATCCTATATATAGTCTACCTAGGCCATGGTTACTCCATAGGCCAACCTCCTAACCTAATAAAATCATAGAAAAATGTGATATAACATCAAATAAGGATAATTAATCCACAAGTTAGCTATTCCTATCTTGATACATGTGATAGATTAGGGGCATATCAAAAAATTGGCAATGTTTTATTTTTATCTTATTTGATTCTCATGATTGGTGTTTTGTCATGATTTGTACTTGAATCACCTACCTTATACATATGCATTTGATCAATTGTGATGGGTTGTACAGGTGATATAATAGAATAATACTTAGATAATTATTGATCACTTTGCAATATCTAAAAGGGATATCATATACTAGAACAAAATATTTGTATTTGTCACCTATAATTCTGAAATATCTATGGAATGTAGAAGGTACACCCTCCATGGCATGAATCCAAGGTCACCTCAAAATTAAGTTATAGTGTAATTGGTTAGGCATGACTTGAAAAACAATAACCACTATCATGGGACCTATTAATAAATTCAATGTGATAGTTCCAAGTGTTTGACGAGGAGTATTATCAAATACCTTGACATTTTATTCTAATTTTTTTAATGTTGTTCATATTGATACCCAATTGTTGTAAGAAATTAGAGATAAAAATATTCATCCATGAACCATTTTTTACCAACACACCCTTGATTACCTTTCTAGGTACTTGAGCTTGAATAAATAATGGATAATCTTGATCTATGATATGCTTAAGAGGTAAGTCTTCCTTATCAAACGTGATGATGACCTTGTTGATATCTCTAATTGTATTCATGATAAAAGAAAATGATGTTAGTTGTGTATCACTAGGAAGAGTTGTATCATACAACATGTCGTATAAGATATCTTTGTAGGCTTCTAATATTTTTAATATTTCTAAAACATAAATTTTATCAGGGGTATTCTTTAGTTGATCGATGGTACAATAACCCTTAGATTGAATTGCCTACCTTGTGGGAGGTGGAGTGGATTGAGAAGGAACATGTTAACCACCTTTATTTTAATGTGGTGGGTGAAATACCCGCCCTCATCTAGTGTTGACAATATGAACATTATAATCTAATATAAGCCATGGATGAACAATAGGAGCATGACAATGAGTGAGATAACTCTGAGGTCTAGGGTTTATTTGACCCTAAATTTTATGTGGGTCTTACTTGAGTAGATAGGTTTAAGTATATATAAATGACAATGCACAAGGGTGATAATTAGATCTACAATAGTCCAATTAAATCTTAAACTCAGATACAACATATGATGAATTTATTAAATTGAGATAGGCTAAAAAACAAAAGTACAACTATGATTAATATGGAAATTACAAAGAAATAATGTACTTAGTTGGTTTTGATGCTAACATAGTTATTGATCTAGAACAAGCAGAAATCATACTAGAAGAATATTTTATAATAATCACCAAATTTTAGATTGAGTGCCTCTAGAGCCACAAATATTAGTGTCAGCCTTAGATGTTAGTGTCAACACTACTATCTGAACCAGATGCAAGTGTCTTGTATGGAATACCTATTGGAAAAGGATGAAACCACCTAGATGATTCTAGGTTTGTCTTTGCCTTCAATTTGGTGTATTCAGATCTGGGTCATGAACTGATGCTCCTCATAAAATGGTAAAACCCTAGTTCTTCATATTCATAGTGACCTTGGAAAAAATGGGTTACTTAACTCACAGTTTCAAGCTAACCCAAAAGATCCCTTTATCAATGGGTGTTGCCTACATATCCACTACTCCTAAGAGAGCTTCAGACTGATGTAGTTCTTCTCTAATGTGTTGGATTGTGTGTGCATAAGGGTGAAATATGTGGAAAAAAAGTATAATAGTGACCTAGTTTGTAACTTGGTAAATCAATCTCTTGGGCTGATCCTTCAATAATTCATACTTGTAGATGTGCAATCCCTATGACTAATATGAAAATATAATAAATAGAGAAGCTTTGTTTAATTGAATTCTCTTTGGTATGAATACTAGGTGAGGAATGAATGAGGAGTGATTGTGAATATATACCACTCCTATCGATAAATATATTGCATTAAATCACTTAAGTCGATCATTAGGATACGTTTCATCTGTAAAATAGATGACTTTAGGGCACTAGATACCTGCATCAGGGTAGGACACTAGTGACGATGTAAGGATTTGGGGCTGATGCTTTTGTCCTAGCAATTAGAAAATAGGTACATGCTCAGGACTTACAGGGGCATAAGATAAGCATATTTTAAATATTTTGGTCAAGATAAAAGGTATGGGTCATCAAAATAAGACTATTCCTTTCAAGAGATAGGCCAAGGAGCACAAGATAGAGCAGATGTGAAACTTACAAAAGCAAGAAAGGTCCATAACTAAGAGGAACATCCAAGGTCTGAGTTTTCCAAGTGTATAATACTGAGATGATATATAATTCATAAATATCATCTACAAGAGTAGGAGGAACAAATTGAGTCATGCATGCCCTTTGACACTTAATGGTGATAGGTAGTAGCTTGGATTGGATATTTGCAACAATATGGATTGATGAAGGCTTGAAATTGGGCATTATTTATTTTAAAATTTTTATGATATTTGAATTTGATTTATATGCATATATAATGAATTTAAACTATCATAATTTGAAAATTAATAAAGAATGTGATGCTAAACTTCAAAATATGTAGGAAAAAATCATTTATTTTTTTGTCATGATTTAATTATGGAAATTCGAATGTGCAAATGGGATTAGGGTTGTAACTAGTCAAGATATGTTTGCTTTGTAAGCTCTTAAATATACTAATCACAATTATAAAAAGTAAACAAGATCCAAATGGCACTAACTACGGAGGATTCTATTGTCCCATAGTCACACTATCTCATCTATAAGGTACATTGAGATTAACTTCTTGGGGCTAACCACTTACCAATGCACTACAAGAAAAAATGGTCAAAGGCTTCTTATCGTTAAAAACAAAACCTAGGCATATATAATATATCGTGAGGTGCGTGGAAACTCAAATTTTAATATATAGTGTTGTCTAATGGCTTGAGTTTTAGAGTAGTACATCTCACACCATAACACAAATAAAACTGAAGACTGTTTTTCCCAGAATGATAGCTCGTGTGAGTTTTAAACTACTAGAACGTAGTTTTTATAAAGCAAGAAAAGAAATAAAAATAAATTGTAATTGAAAACAATAATAAAACAAGATTTTTTGTGTATAGAAATCAAAAATTAATCTAAACCCTAGGATATAAATGAGAAAAGTAACGATATAAAATGTTTCGGTTCACCAATATGTTTTAATTTATTTTCTATTTAACAATTGCATTTTTGTCTAATACATGTAAAATTTGATAGAGATCAAAATGCTAAAAATATACAATAACTAAAAATTCTAATTTTATAAATTACTAAATATGGAAATACATTATTTTAGAAAACACTAAGCAGAAATATACTTAGCTTAAATATGAATTTTTGTTGATTGTTTTTTATGTTTGATAGTGAGAACCAAGAGAAGACATGATTATGATTGTGTTTGATCAACAATAAAATTAAAACTAGTTCTCGATAGGTCCATGCTCCTTGGACAATAGCATCGGTCGATCGTGTCTATTAACTAAAAAATTGTCCAAGTTGATAGTGACTAATGAATGATAATGAAAAATAGATAAAAGTAAGACTATGATAGTGCAAGGCTAGAAAAAAAAACTTGATAATGTTCCTAAACAAGATCGTGCTCCCTAGACAGCAACACAGGTTATTCATGTCTTTTGACTGTAGACTTGTCCACATTGACTATGACAAAAATCTAATTATTCTACCTTCTACGTCTATGTTTGTTGATCAGACTAAGATGATTAAATTCATATTGTGTCACATGAATATCATTGTTTTATTATTCTTTGATTTTGAAACCTTAGGGGTATTTGTGAGAGATAAAACCTACAAAAAGAGAGGATGAATGCAATGGGTTGAGTTGACCCCTATCAACCCCTTGATGATTGACTATTGCCTCTGTATCTATTTTCTCCAAAGAGATAAATTAAGACCACATATTTATCCTTCCTAGAATGATCATGTAATTGTGTTCCTTGACTATATGTATGCATCAATAAATATGGATTTAATTCTTGACAATCATATATCTCAGCTTGATTTGAGATGATTTAGACTTGGCTTATGGCTACTCCTTGTGAATAATCTTGGATTTTAGAAGAATAGGGCAAATTTTCTTAATCCATGATAATGTGTCAATGCTCAATAGATATTTTCAAGCTAGGAACCAAGTCCCTTTAAAATGAGGTTTTGATTTGCTTATATAGTGAAATATTTTGATAATTTCCTTTAGTGACCCTTATGAAATGTCTAGGAAGACCCAAACCAAATTTTCAAAATTTAGAAATTAGCTGTTATTTGGCATAGAACATGACTACTCTAGGTGGACAAGTCCAAAACCATAGACTTGTATGCCTATCATGGACTTATCCTATAAAATCATGGGCAATTGTCCTTAGTTGGAGATAGTCTAAGGGTAGTATAAAGTAGTTTAAACATTTAAATTGGAATTTTATATGTTGTAGTGATGATGAAAAAAGGTTTGAACCCATATATAGATAAATGGCTTTGAGGAATAGTGAATAAGAGTCATGTATTTGGGTGAAATTCATGTGGTTTAGGATGTGTCAAGAATTAGCATTGATAACCACCTATGACCAGATTTATGTGTCTACAGAAACATTTATCAATCAATGATAGATCTTGGGAACATTATGAAGGTTTTCCTAGAAAAGTTGGGCATTTCTATGGATAGTTCTGAAGTAAGTGAGGAGTTTAACACTTCTAACCATGAGAAAGAGAATCCACATTCTAGTTAAGCTCAACCTCCATTTAAAGTAGAGGTAAAAATTGACACTCAATTCTATGAGAGTGAGGTGAATGAGGATAAAATTGATCATTGGTAATCCAAATTATAGGCATTTTTAAATTTGTATCGAATTAGTGAAGAACAACAAATTTCTTGTACAACATTGAAGCCAACTATTGCTCTAACTTGGTTTGAAAGTTAATTTAGTTCCTTGGTTGTTAAAAAGCTACCACCAATTAATAAATGGGATGAATTTAAGTCTTGATTAAGAATCAATTTTATCATATTCATTATGAAGAAGAAAGGTCTATTGATTGTAAAATTTTAAGGCAATAGGAAGGATAAAGTATTTAGGTCTATACAAGTGGATTTTGAAATAAGGTGGTTCAAGTGGGAAAAGCTACATTTGATTGTGACATCATCATGAAATATGTATGAGGGATACATAGTCACTTAAGGAGTTATGTTTTAGTTTCCAAGCCAAAGGACATAGATGAGTCTTGTTCTCAAGCATACTATCTTGAGATGGATGAGAATAAAGGTCCATATTCATCTTTCAAGTCTTGCAATGTTCCGAAGAAGAAAGGTGGGGTCAATGCTACTTTTAATATGGTTAAGAAGGCTATAAAAAAACATTGTGTCCATTGTGATATTGATAGTCATTCTAAGGATACTTGTTGGAAGTTACATCCAGAATTGCATCTACTTAAAAAATATATAAATAAGTCTAAGACATCACTTCAAGTATAAGTGGTTGATTGTAGCTCAAATGTGGATGAGATGTTTTGTTTTACCTCCCTTCAGGAAAAGGTATGTTTAGGTAGTAATGCTAATCAAGATAAAGGTGAACCTTCTAAATTTTTTCATATCAAAGTTATAATTAAGATGGTTTAAGTTGATGCTCTTTTTAATCTTACTCTCAAAAAAATTTGGCTAGAAAAGAGCTAGTTAATATACTTGGCTTGGCAATGCATGATCATCCTAATCCCTATGCTCTAGGATGGGAAAAACAAGGATTAAAGATAAGGGTTTCTAAATAATGTAGAGTCAAGTTTACAATACATGAACATTTCATTAATGAAGTTGTGGTCGATGTTGCACCTATTGATATTTATAGTATAGTATTTGGAAACCCCTATATGTATACTATATATGTTATTTTTATGAGGAGATTTAATGAATACCATTTTCTTAAGGATGGGAAAAGCTACACCATCAAATCCTATGAAGGCAAATATAAGCTCTCCTCGGTAAGTGCCACTCAAGGTCATTAGTTGCTTATTGCCAGTGGGGACTTTATTTTCTTATTTTTAAAGATAAGCAAGATAATGGATTAGTGGAATGTAAGGATACTAATAGCAAGTCTACTACCAAAGAACATAATATGCAATTACTACCAGGTTATCCTCTTCCCAACATGAGTATTCATCGACAAACATTGAATGAAGGAAATGAGCCACATAAAGAATATAAAAATGTGGACTCAAAAGTTCACAAGGCCGAT
The DNA here is from genome assembly GCA_037957365.1 of Torreya grandis. Lineage (NCBI taxonomy): Eukaryota > Viridiplantae > Streptophyta > Pinopsida > Cupressales > Taxaceae > Torreya > Torreya grandis. The sequence continues at coordinate 132,990 of JARHVA010001751.1, read as the reverse complement.
AATTTCAATTAACATATACATCTCTAAATTATACAAGAGAGGTTCAATAAGTGTGGAAAGAACCGTCTATGTTCTTAAGTATATGGGAACCAAAAGCCTCCGAATTGGGGAGGCATGATTTAAAATTCAATTCAATGATGTTTTCCATATGAACTAATTAATCCACTATTATCATTGTATAAGAATGTAAATTGAAATCACTTGAAACACTCTTTTTATTGTTGTTTTGTAGTTGGTTAAGTGATGTAGTTGTTAACAGGGTTCAAAAAGAAGTTACAACACCTTAAGACCTCAAAAGAGAGGTTTTAGTGCAAATGCTAAAACAATATGAAGATGTCATAAAAAGTACAATTTGATTGCATAGTTGTGTTCCTCTTGAAGAATTATGGAATTTTTAAAAAAATAACATGTCAATCTATGTTTGTATTGCAAAATTTATGACCTCTAAAAGCTAGTGCTTTTGTTTTGGTTGAAAAACCACCCTGGCAGTGTTGCAACCAAGCCAAATATTTAAATAACAAACCCACATTAAGAAAACTCATTTTAATATATAAATTTGTGTTATTGTAAACCTAAAGTTTTGATTTCCTCAAAGAAATAATAGAACCATGAAAAACAATGAACAAAGAAGTGTAAATTCCTTTAGAATGTGTGTTTTACAAAATCTCTTCATGAAAACTAGTGAACAAAGTAGTGCAAATTAGAAAGGATTATTTGAATATGAAACCTAGATAAGGAAACTCATTTTGATATATGGATTTTGTGTTATTACAAACCCACAATTTTTATTTCCATATAAAAAGGAGACAACCATGAAAAACAATGAACAAATCAGTGCAAATTCTTTTAGAACTGTATTACATAATACCTCAATGAAAAATAATGCACACCACATTGTAAACGAGATGTTATCAATGAAACTACACTTTAATTGAAGTATACAAGGATAGGGTTGATATAGTTTACATACATTTCTTATTAAATAAAGGTCATGTAGCGACTAGTTCTTACCATAAGTGTTGAAAAATATTTATATTTGTTGTCATGGAAAAATAATTGAAAGTTGTGCAATATATTGTGGCTAGTTCTTGTTTGTTGTAAAGTTTGAGTTGATTTTATAGTAGTAGTATTGTAATCTAGTATAGAAAATAGATTATTATCGGTACTACAATGGTCTTTGTATTGTAAAGTATGTTATAAATAGTTTTTTATATATGAATCAATTTTATAGAAATTATTATTATTTATACATATTTAAATGATTGATTTTATAATTGTACCATTGTAGATTGATACATACATATATATTGCACGGTCCCACAAAACAAGAAAATAAATTGGGGCAATTATTATTTAATTAGTTAAAATATAAATTGGCTAAATGAAAATATCTAATGCAAAGTAGACCTAATTACTATTTTAGAATGAACGACATGATGCAAATTTGAAAAAAATATTGGAGTAATAAATAAACAATGAAGACTACACTTTTTTTAGGACTAAGAATACAGACAAAGAGGTGATGCATAATCAATTTTTATGTGTGCAAGAAAGAAGACACGAGGATGATTTTTTGGGGAAAAGTAATTGCATTCGAAGTGATATATATTGTGCAACAACCATAATAAAGCCAATAATAAAAAAAATCATAGAGCTTGATGGGAAATGATAACATAGATCAATTAAAGCCAGTAGTTCAGGGCAACACATCACCCAATGAGTCACAACATCACTTTCATAATGTTCAACTGTTTATATTAAATGGGCTATTAGTTAATGTAATTGTACATATGTCATAGTTGTCTTAGTCTGTACGTGTGGTTAAATTTCCAAGCGTTGTTAGTATTTATTTGTAGCTTATAATTTAAAAATTGTAATGGCCTCCAAGGGAAAATGTGTATAATTAATAAAAAATGGTATAGACCATGGAGCTCTTAATTATTACTTCATGTGAGAAGGATATTTTAGGTCAAAGGAAGTTGTTAGTTGCTAATCTTGTTGATGATTTAAATGTTGTCCAATAAACTGTCCTTGTCCACCGGTCACACTTGCCCCCGGAATCACTATGCACCAGTATTCTTGGTGGCCACGATGTATGAGCGTGAGGTGTACTTTCATGGGTTTCACTTGAACATGATTTTATGAGTGACGTGGATTTGAAATGATAAGTAAACAATGTGTTATAGGGTTTATGTTACACCAAGGAATAACATAATTATAATAACTCTTCAGGTAGGAAAACCAGTATAGTATAATGTTTCGTTAATATGAAAGTTCTACAATGAATGGTGTCTAAATTCTTTCTTAATTTAGTACAATGTTTTTCTAATATGAACTTTAGTTCTACAATGAATGGTGTCTAAATTATTGCTTGATTTATTTAGAATGCTTGTAAATATTCTATAAATAGTTGTGATAATAAATGTTAGATGTTTTTTTAGATGAACCTTGGATGCTTAAATGTGATAAGATGCATGTGTGTTTATAGATGACATGAAATCAAAGTAGGACCTTGTTGATGTGCAAACCAACACCAAATGGTAAAAAAAATCTAAAACAATTTCAAAAAACACGAGGGCACCCCAATAGATGTAAACCACCAAAAAGTACCAACTACGTTTTTAGGCCTCATATATGTACTAAGTTTATTTTTGGGGGACCACTCTAGGATCACAAAAAATAGGAGAGAGAAGAAAGAGAGACAACTTCAAACAACAAAACATGCCAATAATGCCTAATTTGACCCAATAACTTACAAATACATAGTACCTTAGAATTATGCAATGTAGTGACTAACAAATACCTAAAGGGCATTTTTATGTATCTACAAGTACAATTCATTATCGAATGTCCATTTTGATTGAATATGATATCGCCATTTCCTTATCAAATATAAAAAATGTAAAAATGCATATCTCTTAACTATTCCAATATTGAAATATTTTTTTATAATTAAAGATAGTGGTGATTTTTATGGATCAATCTTCCTACTCTAAAAAACTATTTTTATAAAAAAACCTAATATGAACCTCCCTATTAGTGATTCACAAATACCCTTGAAGATGATGTTTTGATACATGATAATTATGGGGTTGACAGGGCCACCCCTGGTCTAGCACACAACGGGGATTCCAATCCCCATACCTCCACTATACCAATCTATGAATATATGTCTCTTATTGTGGGTACCTTGATCACTGGGAAAATTTGAATCCAGGGCGCCACTATGCCAAAGCATCCACTTTAATTGTTGCATCACAATCTAGGGGACATTTTCATTTGGAGATCATTTTAGATGTCTGGATTAATTGAGAAACACCTCTCGAAATAAGATATAGGGGTGGCCTTGAATCCGTAAGATCTGAGTGTATTCTTCTTAGAGCATATGGAAAATTGTGACTCCTACTTCAAAATATCCCCATGAACAATTGTTAAAAGTGCCCAATGAACCAAATAAAAGTAAAACCTAGATTAATAGTTACAAAATACTTGCTTCTTGCCATTTAACCCAAGCCCTTGGGTCCACCCTTGAAGGTGATCTTGTGAGTAATCTAATATATTTAGCAAATTAAGAAAAACATTGGTTTGTCATTCTGAGTGTAAATGGGAAAACAAACTTGTGATGCGGGAATGCTTTAAAATTTTCAACGAAGATTTAATCCCATTTGTTTGATCCCTTCATATTGACACCACCTTTAAGATAGGTGTGTCAGTCCTTAAGTGTTATTATGAAGGGTGAATAAAACATTCAATTTAGTTTAACTCTGGATTAATTTTTTTTTTACCAATAAATTTTTTTAGTTTTTTGTGCATTTAAATATTTACAACTAACCAATACTAAACTCGTGCATTTCTTAACCAAAAATATGAAAATAAACATTTATCCCTAATTTCATTGGTGAGATTGTTTGAGATGTTATTAAAGAGGAAGGTGCTGACGTCGACCACAATGCTCGGAAATAATGCTGTCAGGGACACCTCTCACCTCGTTTAATACATTACGGCACCTTATTACGAATCCGCAGTCGTTCAGGATTCAGCAGGAGCTCCAAGGATCTGATAACCCCCCACACCCTTTTTTTTCCCGCCGCGTTTTCTTGTTTGTGGAGTATCAGTGAGGGGTTTTAGAGAGGGTTTGCGGGAAAAATATAGAAGCAAAAGAGTTATTTGGGGTTTTTTATTTGGTATTTTGAGCTGAAGGATTTCTGTTTGGGTTTGACCGATTTTACTTGCGTTTCTGGGACAAGCGGTCGAGGCCTATACAGATTCACTTTGGAGCTCGTTGCTGCCAAGTCAAGAGGGAGATGTGGAAGGGAGTCGAGGTCAAGATCTGTAACAGGGGATTTGCAGTGAAGGAGAGGATCTTCTTCGACAAAGCGATGGACGGTAAGGATATAGCGTGGAAACAATCCGTGGCAAATTGATGGACGATAAGGATATATCGATGGACTCAATCCGTGGCAAGTCATTGAAAACAACGAACACCGTCAATTGGATGGCGGATTCGAGGGTGGCGAAAGGCCGGACTCCGCTGTCATCCATAGCACATCAACCGTTAACGCACCTGTCTTATTGGCGTGGTCACCAAAGAGTTATCTGGCGTTACCCTATGCCAAAAGTCTGCTTCTGCACGCATCATGTGTCACCTTTCTCTGTGTTTATTTATTTTGATATATATGCAGTGAGTATATATCATACACATTTGTGATATATATCGACAGTGATTACATCGTAGGTGTTTCCACTTGGGGAAACATCCCCAGGATTTATCTGCGGATGCTAAAACTGTTGATTCACAGATAGCTGGAAAGTAGGTGAGTTGTTATTGATATGGAAGGTTATGTTGACTGCCTTCGCATTCTTTGAGGTTACTTTTAGGGAATCTGAACAGATTTGAGAGTAACCCCTCTTTTTCATTGATTCATATTTTTCTATATGATGTGTGGGTTTTAGCAGGGTAGTCATGATTCAAAACATTTGTTTTTACTGGTGAAGGGAGACCACCAGTCTATGGAGACTACAAATTGGATGGAGATCACTCTGCATACCTCAGTAAGGAATAGTATAGAGATGATGCTAACAATGATCACACTTATTTTTGGTCTTAAATATCCTTTACTCACTGCTTTCTAGAACTGTGTTCATGGATTGACTTTACATGCCTTAGAACTCAAATCTGTGGCTCTCAAAACATGTAGAGGGTATGAAACCCCGAGCAGGTATGTGTTTTTTCTCTTTTAACATACCCACATCATCAAACAGGATATTAGATTTTTAAAAATTAATGCAAACTATTAAGATAGGAAAATACTTATTGCATAATTGCTAATTTTATATACTTGTTTTGGGCAGTTTTCATGCTGGATTTACATTTGTTATTATGTTACTGGTTTTGAAAATGGCTCTATTTAAATTTATAATGAACCTTAAGGTGTTATAATATGGGTGAGTTGAACATATTTTGAGGATATTGTTATCTTTACTATTGCATTTTGAGGTATTCTTATATTTTGAATATGTTGTATTTTCTGGTGCACAAAGACAAGACCATTACTTGATTTGCTTATGTGCTTCTGTCTTACCTATGCAGGTGGAAGACAGTACTGAGCTAACATGCCAAGCGAGCAGCCTGTGCACCCCACCTCTCTTTTTCAACCTGGCTTTTGTCTATTGTTGGCTATCCGAGGCTAAGAAATCTTTCAGGTGGGAGGCTACTGCAGCAAAGGCACAGGGACCAGTTGAAAAATATAAATAATCATGGAAAGGCACAGTCAATGTTGTAGAATGTGTAACTATATTCTCTAATATGTATTCTATGTAATAACCTCTCTTTTCCTTACTACTCTGTGATATCACTATCAGAATGTCAAAATGTAAGTGTCCACTTCTGCTCAACCATCATATCAATCCTTTACCTCCAGCAGGGATTTGGAGCTATGTGCCCTTGTTAAATAAAACATCTCTTGACAAGTTGTATATAAGATTCAATATTCTCATTGATATTTTAAACCCGTGTCACCAGCATGGAACATCTCTTCCAAACATTAACTGAATATTAATTTTTTAAAAACTTGATATTATAACAAATTTGCTACCATGGTGAATGTGTCAATATAAATAAAAATAAAAACAAACAAAATTATTTTATGCTTTATTTAGTGTTGGAAGACTTAAAAAATAATTCCTAGTTTTAAGGTTATTAATTGGCACATATTGATATGAAATCAACGGTACATGTTACTTGTAACTTTTTTTTTTGGTTTTAAAAAATAAATAGAAAAATACTGTATTTCAATAATATCAAAAAATTATTATGCTTTCAATAAAATAAATTATTTTTAATGTGTTTTTTGTTTTTTTTCCAAAAATCTTTAAAATTAAATGTAGACATTTTTTTTGATGAAATAAAGTTTATATAATTAATATAAATATCAAAAGATTTACAAGATTATTCATAAAAAAGAAAGCACGTTACAACAACAAACAAAGTCAAGCTTAAGAACAAGAACAACAAATAAATTAGGCCCAACCTAGGAGAGAAAATACAAACAATGAGACCAAGCCTAGTAAAACTCTACAACTTCAAAAAAGATCAAGCATCAGAGGCTAGAAGTGAGGTCTTGATACATGATAAAAGGGATGAGATTGCAATCATGTCCCAGATAACTTTGACAGAGTAGATACTCTCAAGAGCTTGACTTTGTCCTTAAAATTACCGTGTAAAATAATGGTCAACAAATAATAATAATAATAATAATCAATTGTTCCAAACTCGACGATGATAATCTAGCGGTGAGTGCACTTAGTGTTAAAAGTGGGAGGTCTCAAAGTCCATTCCCTAAGATAATCACTCTCTACAATCGTTTCCACACTAAGCTAAGATGGGTTATTCATGAAAAGTATCCACAATGCAATGAGCTATTGACTTGATGTTCAATGTGAGAGGGGTTGGCATGTGGCTAGAACCCTGTGTTAAATGCGATGAGGCAAGTCCATGGTCCATAGTTAGGGATATTATTCACAGTTGGTTTGAGCATTCTGATTACGAAAATGTTTACAATTTTGGTTTCATTTTAAAAACTTTGTTACCCAACATTTAGATTACCGTCAATGTCAATGTTGTGCTCTTTCGTAACTAAGGATTTCTCTTAAGCCATTTGACAAGATTGCATTTGAGACGAAGAAGGGTCTGCGTGCAATGACAAAATAACTACAATGGTCGAAGTTGGACTTTGAGTATGGTGTACACAAGGTGTCGTTCTTTCCTTCGGACAGCAGGATTTCTGGTCAAACGAAGGTGTCGATAGACTCGGGATGGGGAAGATGAGTGTGGGGGTGGCAAGGTAGCAGTTCACCCTTGTTGAGTAGGGTTTTAGTGCTACTAGTTCCTCTGTTGGCAATTTGGTTTCCCAAAAATAACAACTTAGGGTTCTGAGAGCAGCTAAGGATTTTTTGATTGTGAATTTAAGGAGGCTTTGGAGGAGGCGTTGGTAAGTGAGGAATGGTATACAAAAATGGGTTTAATTTACCGTTTTGATAGGTTTTGGCCTTCCCTTTTTACTCTTCATCAATGGCTTTTGAATTCTTGGTAGTCGATTTTAGAGGGCAGTTTGAAAATTTATTTCTGTGCTAGAGGGTTTTTCATTGCGATTTTTGATAACCTTGTTGATTGTAATAAAATTTTACAGGGTAAATCTTGGAGTTTGGATCACCATCTCTTTATTTTTAAGCCTTGGTTTCCAGATTTTAATCCTCTGACTGAAAACATTTCTTTCAGACTTTTTTGGGTGCCGTTGTATAGATTTCTCTTCAATTTTGGTCAGATTCCAAGTTGTTGATTATTGGGGGGATCTTTGGGTGATCTGCTAGAAATTGATGCTTCATCTTTGAATTTCTCACGGATGACTTTTGCTAGATTCTTGTTTGCATGGGTATTTCTTAAGACCTTCTGGAAATGATTGCGTTGAATGTCAAAGGTAGATATTGGTCACAAACCCTTGATTATGAGGGGCTTCTCTTCAAAGGTTGGAAATGTTATCAAATTGGACATCTCTCTGCGTCTTGTCTAAATTCCAAACACAAAGTGGAGTCTTCGTAGTGGAAGGAGGCAAATGAAGAGTTGCTTACAGTTTCTCCGGTTTGCACCCTGTTTTGCCTTTTGGCACTACTCCAGAAATCCTCAGCGAGGAGGATGTAAAAGCAAGTTGGTACATATGGCGGCGCCGTCTCAAGTTTTTGAAGTGGTTGGGTCAATTGAAAGAAGTTTTATGGATTTTGATAGCAAAAATAAGCCCTGTAGAGGCTCATATGTGGAATGTGGTATATTTTCAAATTCGCATTCCGGAATTATGGATAAAGAAGAAGAATGAACGGTTATAAGAAGTAAGAAAAAATGACATCTCATTCCAAATTCTCCTACTAGTATACTTCGCTCTCATAATAGAGTGAAAATGGGTGAGATGTAGTAATTCTAATCTTATGTTTGGGTAAATGCTGTTTTTAATTGTAACATGAAAATATTTTAATACTTTCAGAAAGCTTGTTTTGTTTGGAATATGCTGGTTTGTTTGGAATAAGCTGGTCAGATGCCTTAATGATTCTGCCGTCAAGCGAAGACATTTTGATTATTTAAATTTTTTATGTCGATAAAAAATAATAATAATAATTAATTGCCCCAACGGATTCCCTTATTTCTCTCTCATGGAAGGAACTAAAAATAACAGAGGCCCAGCGCCCTAGACGAAAATCCAAGAGAATCAATGATCTTACAAAACAGTGCAGGTTAAATGAGCAGTATGTTGTATTAATGATAACATATCCCAGTTTTTAAAATCAAAATCCATGAGAGCATGGTAAAGACACGAAGGCCGACACAGGAAATGATCAATTTCATCTTCTGCAACTTCACATAACATTGATAAGCACGGAAGAGGTTATCGATTTTCTAGATCAAAATCCAAAATACTGGATTATACAGATTACCCCCTTCGTGTTGTGCAAAGGAAAAAACTCCGTGCAAGGAAAGATAATCGTTGAATCCGCTTTTGATTGCAAAGTTTAATAGGAATTCTGCCATGAATGTAAAGTTCAATACCTAGGTTTAGATGGAGCAGTTGCAGAGTAAATGTTTTTCAATGGCGAGCTCGGGACCACAAGAGAATTGAAAGGGTTTACGCGCCTGTGTTGAAAATGCTATAATTTTGGGGGAAAACATTGAAGACGTGTTTAATTAATATTCGAAATGGGAGATGTCAGCTATCCAATGCTGCCCTTCCGCCGTTGCAGGTTTGTTTTCTTCATTCATAATTTCAATATACTTCCTTAACTCATATTCTACAAAATGAAGAACAGCTTGTTTATCCCACATTGCTTAAGCAAAATACTTTACCAGTTACAACTTCTTCATATTGCGAACGTTCTTCATATATTCCCATGTCGAAGGGTTAACAAATTTCCAATCTTTTTCATAAGCGGATGAAAGACTCCGCACCAAAACTAACACAAATAAAATGAGTCAATCTCAGACATTGACGGAAATGGAGTGTAATTGTACTCTAACAAAATGGGTTTATCTTAAAAATGATTTGGAAGGGTCTCTAGATGATAATCAAGTGAGGTTTCACTGATTTAAGCCAAAAGTGAGATACATCATTTTGCCCAAGATTCATGATCATACTCTTTAGGGTTTGTCCAAACCCTGATATCAATTTGTTCGAGATTTATGACTATCCTTTCATGGTGCTTACACAACCTACCTTGTGATGGTGGTGACTAACCCAGTTGGATAAAATGGGGCCAAATGTCACTCTATTTTGTTTTGCGGCTTTGGACACTAAGGAACTAGGATTTGAAGATGGTCAAAGAGAATTACATGTGCACGATTCCTCATGGAATGTTTAAAATCTCAGTGAGTCCTCTCAAGAATTCTTTGTGCACTTTGAATGTCAATGGCTTGGTGCCTTCAATATTGTTTATTTGCAAGATGTTAATGTTTCATTTTCCCCCCTGCAAACTTCTCTAAAGTCTATATGGCCAGATGTAGTGCAAACTTACCTAGTCCTCTCATGAGGATGAATGTGGCGGTTCTAGTATATTGATTCCCTTTAAAATTGCTCCATGTCACATCCCATTTTCTAAGTACCAAAATTTGAAGGTACTTGTTGCAATACATGTTATGTTAACATAAGACTAGTGAATGCTCTGCATTTGGAATATTAATGAATGTTAATTGCTTTCCCTGTTTGTATTAGGTAACTAATGTTATGTAAATTAGGGGAAATAATTATTTTTTGGATTACTATTAAAACTATTGTGGATCAAGGAATGATAGTTACCTTTGTTTACTTTGTTAATCTATGTACATACTCAAATTCAAATGTTGTCATTGAGATTTGACATGGTTTATTCCCTGTTTATGCTAGATAGTGATTTGATATTTGGGATTATTTAATTCCTTGTTTGTTGTGATGATCTGGATGTAGGATAGGTACCTTCCATGCAGAGGAAGAATATCATTTGGGAGAGGAAAGTAGATACAAAATATTAATGGATGTGTGTGTGTGTGTGTGTGTGTGTGTGTGTGTGTGTGTGTGTGAGAGAGAGAGAGAGAGAGAGAGAGAGAGAGAGAGAGAGAGAGAGAGAGAGAGAGAGAGAGATGTTTGATACACTGGCTTGGATAGTGAATTTAAGTCATTGGCCTAGTAGGCCACCTAGGGAAGAGGTAAGGGCTTGCATGTCCTTTTGTGCTTTCATCATATTGGTTGATTGTTTAGAATTGAACTCTAGGGAGTGCTAGAACACTTCTAGATTGATAGGAGGTGTTCATCTTATGTTTTTTATGTATATGTTTGACTCATTTTGACAAGTATATGGTGTCATCACGCATATCATTGAGCGATTGTAAGATTTGTTTATTATAGTCAAGTGGGTCGAAGCTCCAATCAACTTATATGAACTATTATAGGTACAATAAAGAATTGTTTGGGTCTTGTCAATCTTGTGACAATATCACAATGTACCTTGTCAAACTCTCTAATGCTTCAAACTATCTGTGACCCAAATCATGGTTATGGCTATCGTAAAACACATTATAAGTAAATATAAGCGCAACTTTATAGATATTCACTGATTGATATTTTAAAATATAATTATTATAATTTCGAGAAATGCTGTTACATATATATTATTTTAATTCAAAATAATGTTATATATATATATATATATATATATATATATATATATATATATATATATATATATATATATATATATATATATATATATATATATATTTTTTTTTTAAATCAATTACAAAATATGTGCATCAGTGATGCAGAAACAATTATAAAGTTCTAAAAAAAAAAACTAGTTATGGGGGCATCCCCCATCATATCAGAGCATATTAACCGACAATACAATATAAAAATGGCTCCATGAAGACGACCCAACAAGCAGGTAAGACAAAGAAAACACAGAACAAAAAACCATCCCAAAACCACCACCTAGGAGGTGGCACATTACTCTTAAGCATCAAGCACCCTCCAAATAATGGTGCATTCCATTTCACAATCTTCATCTGAGTCCATGCTAATAGGGCCCTCTACAGAGCTCTTGTTCCCTTCAGGGCCATCTGAATATGTCTCGTAGCAAACTGTGGGGGATATCTGTCAACTTTGTTTAGCAATAATTTCATGTTGTTTGTTCTGACATAGTCCATGACTTCGTCCACCTTTGCAGAACCTCCCCTTTCTATGAGCTTTTCTAGTTTCTTTGCGAAGACATTCACATTGTTTTCAATCAATTTTCAGACAACATTTTGCTCATCTTCACCCTGAATCATGGGGGTAGAGTTCAAAGGAGAGGAAGTTATCAAATCATTCTTATCAAAGGAGCATAGGTTAAGATTTAAGTGAAGAGGGGCCAAAGGATCCTCAACTTCTTTAATAATGCAACTGTCAAGACCGTCTTTATGAACATCCCTTACCATATCTTCATTTGCCATAAGCTAGTGATTCACCCCATTTTTATCTGAGTCTACAAATTTTACCCATCCCTGGACAGGGTTATCAGCGTGGTTGAAGTATGAGTCTTTTATACAGTCCCACTCATGCTCAGTTATTTTTACTTCAGCAGCTGACTCATGATAGACCGCCCAATCCGGGTGCGGGTTCAGCGTGGGGTATCCGTCAGAGTTTAATTTTTTTATTGAAAAATGCATTCCTCATTATTATAAATCTATTACGTTCCTAGGAACTATCTCTATCCTCTTTTGACTTGGCCAGGGATGCAATTGAAAAGGATATAATTTTTTCTAACACATTCTTCTTGAGACATAGGAGATAGGACATAATTCAAGATGGCATGCACTGTTTGGGGTGATTGCATGGCCAAATTTTGGAAGTTATTAACATTGGGATATGGTTGGATTTCATTATTATTCCCATGTGTGTGCTTTTCCATTTTACTGAATGAAAGATGTACTATAATCAAGTCATTGCATTCAAATTTGTATTTTAATTCATGGGAGAATAATTAATAAAAAAAATGTTATTAAAAAAAATTAGTTATAAAATTTATGATTAAATTTGACTGGAAGATTTTTTTTTGATTATTTTAAATATATAATTAAAAATATATATAATAAATTTAAACCATTATATATATATATATATATATATATATATATATATAAACATATTATATGTTCATTCGATGTAGATATTGAAGGGCTATGTTGGGTAAAACTACCACATTATTGAATAAGTTAAAACGATAAATTATATATATATATATATATATATATATATATATATGTTCATTCGATGTAGATATTGAAGGGATATGTTGGGTAAAACTACCACATTATTGAATAAGTTAAAACGATAAATTTTAACTCCAAGACACCAAAAAAATTACTGATGAACACCAATTCGGGTGGAAGTGTGACCTGTAGACAAGGGCAGTTTCTTGGACAACATTCAAATCACCAACAAGTTTAGTAGTTAACAACATTGTTCAACCTGATACAACCATACTCACACACCGTTGGCCTTTTACAAACCCTAAACCATGATTAATGCTATTTAATATATATATATATTTTAACATATATGTTGTTTTAATTCCTCACTCCATTCCCACGTATTAAATTGTGATCGCCAACAAATTTTTAGCAATAGCTTGAGTTCAACAAATTTTGAATGTATAACATGGCAAATACGATGACTAAGGCCATAAAGATAGACGTTGGCTATTAGACACACTCCCTTTGGTTGCTCTAGGAATGTACATGAAGTAAAACCTATATATGTTGGAAGGAATCAAAATCTCAATGTATTCGGATAAACACATTCTTACTTTGGGTTGTTTCTAAGAACCTCACACTCAAATACAAAATAACAACATATAACTGCAACTCACAATTCACAACTCACAATAACTGAAATATAACTACATGTATTGATTAAACAAATTGGTAAAATACAACATTCCTTTTGGGGAAAGAAACACTCACGATCTCGGGCCTTTTCAAGGGGGATACCTCCTTGAGCAAGCTTAGTTCATATATATTATATTTATATCCTGACACTAACCTATGCACCCTATTTATACTAATTCTCACTCTAGCCAATCATGGCCACTATCCCCATTATGCATTATTATAACAACCAATGACTCCCACTGTTGGGATTCTTTTCCTTTAAACGGGCATGACTTTCCCTAGGTGCACACCTAAGTGAATAAGAGTCCAACGTGTTGGCACACGGGGATTTCACACAAGAACAAGTTCTCACGTGCTTACCCGAAACACATAGCATGGGATTGATTCCCACTAGTTTTGTCATGCGAGGGTGTGCTTGTCCAACTTCTTAGACAAGGGCACTCAAACACATACTTAGTACCAAACACATTCTTCAATCTATATCTAACTTATCTCACTTGTTCATTACATAATAATAAAAAAGAAAAAGATGACATAAATAATAGAGAATAACATCAATCCCATAAACAAATAAACAACATTATCATGTCAACATAGGCTTCTTCATCATTCATAAGTGATATCAAATAATACATTGATCTATAATTACAATGTAACTATCTTGTATAAACTCTATTAATAACATCCAACTAAACAACAACATTACGGGTATTTATACTTGGTTTTTACCAACCAAGTAGTTATAGAAGTAATTATAATCAAGGTGACTAGCCAATGATCATCAATACATTTGAGTCATGGCAACCATTTACATTAAGTTCCTAAGGACCTGAGCCTTTCTGCCCCTATATTCTCTCTTGATGCTAGATCTTCGTCATCGAGTGTCTATCTTCCCGTGGATCAGTGCTAGATCCATACTTGACTTATTCTCTTTCATCCCTGTGAATCACTCCATAACCATTATCCACTTTTCATGTACTTCCCAAGTCTTTCACTAAGTTTTGAGTCCTTTGTTCTCAGGTTCTTCGTTTAACAAGCACATTTATTCCATGAGACTTGATATTTCCATGCCATGGAATCCCGTGCCATGGTCTTTCGTATCATGCCTCTCCACACTGATTATTCCCAAAAAGTACTTAGCCAAAATTGGGGGCCCAACATCACCCCACACTGAGCTAGTAGTACATCCTAGACTAAACATTTTTCTTAGGTTCTACCAAAAACTCAGGTCATGTCTGCTCAATTTAAATTTTGATGCCCTCTCATTGGTTTTAGGCATTTTGCAACTTAGACGTGATTTCCTCTACCGCTGCTTTGAGCTTCTTAGCCTCCTCAGGTTATTTGAGACATTCACCTATTTTATTGACCAAACGCTCAAGGGATTTGGAATCATCCTTATGAACGCTTTCAAGTGAGGTGACCTTGGTGACAACCTATCCTCAGAGTGCTACAAATTTTGCATTTATTTCCTGATGATGAGCACTTATTTTGTTCTCCAAAGCGTTCACATCCTCGAATGCTTTGGCACACTTTATGCAGTCTTTTATTAATAAGGCATTATCCACCAATTATATTCACTGAAGTTGTTCCCCCTGAAGCCTAGCTTTCAAAAAAAATTTGGGCGACACATATTTTCTAAAACCCCATCCAAGATGGGAATTATGTCTCCAACTCTATTTAAGAATCTCTTGCATACCTCTACGACTTCGATGAACTGCTCCATTTCCCAAGTCTATACATTTTTGGGGTTGGGTTGGTCTTTGCATCACTTCAACAAAAGTTCTACCAAGGTCTCTAGTTTATCTACTGCCTCACCATAAAGGGGCACGCCATTTGTGAGCGATGACTCTTGGCTCAAAATCATCTTGTAGATATTCAAAGTTTTAACCTTGGTCACTGTTTCTATTTCTAATTGGTGCTTAACCTCAATCAGTTCTTCTTCAAGTTTTATTATCATGACCCTCTCATTGTGACATAAAATAACCATTTTTGCACGCTTCTTTTGGAGTCGTTGGACATCAAACTCAAATAAAGCATTTTTTGGTTACCTCATGAGCTAATTTTAGAAGTGTTGCCTATCATATGCCATAATAAACTTCTAGGGGTCTTCCCAAAGGATATCTAAAATTTCTACCCTTCCAGTTCTAATACTAGACTATCTGATAGCATCTCAAAATGGTGTTCTTCATTATAAATATCATGGGAAAATGATAACTCCTACAGAGTTTGCTTAGATGCATCCTCCAGTGCAAAATGTGAAAACATGAACAAGTGCTTCTCCAATACTCCGCTCTGATTTTGGGCACGTAGGGTCATGGTTGAATCAATTCTCTCTAGCTTCTTCTAGATGGAGTCATCAACTGACTCTTTCCCTTTGGAGGGATCTTGCTCGAGTATCTCGACATCCGTGTCTTCACTCTAGTAGTTGGCCCCAATATCAAACTCACTTATTCCTAAGGCTGTGTCTGAACCATCCCTCTCTTCACTAGTAATATCTTTAATTTCCACTTGTGCCTCCTCGTGTGTGGTTTCTTCACATCACGCTGGTGAAAGTGTCTTTTCGGGGTCTAGGATAAGTTATTTTTCTACTTCTATAACAATTTCTTCATCTAGTCTCCTCTGAAATTTCTATCTTCTTGTCTAAGTCACTATCCTTAGGCACTGATGTTTCGTGTTCCAAAGGAATAGTTTATGTTGTTGGCTTTGGGCCTTCGATTTGACTTACTGGTGGGCTTTGCTTGGGTGGTACTAGGGTAATCCTTGACTGCTTTTCATGCTTTATCTAGTCGCTAGTACTAACATCATGCCCTTGATGCTTTTACTTCTTTTTCTCTATTGTTGGTGGTAGTAGGAGTGTCTCCTTTTCACATTCTACGCTCCCTGATGATTTCTTCCTTGGTTTCAATATGTAAAATAAATAATGAATTGAATTGCCAACCAAAATCTACTCGACCTTGATGTCAATTTTAATTGACTCCAACCTTTCTCTATGTGCCTTCTTCCTAAGGTATATGTAAAATTGGTAGAGGGTGTGAGTTTCTGCATCAATCTTCTCAGCAACAATGTTCACCATGTGCATGTCATAGATTCTATTGATGACATTCATGAAGTATTGAGTAGTGAAAGCATATGGTAATTTCATCCATCCGGACAATTCTCTAGAGGGAACCATCTAGATGCATGCTAAGGAATAGTGTTGATTTATTGCAAACTTTACTTGGTCCCAAACCTATCTAGGTAATTGTTGTCAATCAGAATCACACCCTTGTGAAGGTAGTTTTATGCCTTCACAGTCTGTTGAAATATGGAAACAATCTTAGGTTGTGGGTGGCCTAATCAGTGGATTGAATCTCTAGATTCTAAGGGCTATCTCCCTTTGGTGTATAAATTAGGATCTCTACTCTACGCTACAAACTGTCAAGAAAAGGGAAAGGGAAAAAATAAAATAAAATTGAAGGAAAATCCTATCTAATGATGGTGATACACCTAAATTTTGATTGATCCACTCAATTTGAGCTTCTAAAACATTGATTAGACAATAAAAAATATTAAATTTTTAACTCCAAATGACCCTTACACATCAATATTTCATGAAAAGGTTCTATCTTGTGATCAAAGATCGAGGTAAATGATGGAATAGGCCTTATTCATGGCACTAACCGACCACTTATATCCACTGTAACTTCAACCAAAAGATATTAAACACAGAACATGACCTGCATAATCTAATCAACTAGTAACTAGATAAGAATCAAGACTTGATAAAGAAGAAAATTCTATCACATATGCAAATCACTGACATAAATACACTATACCATCACCTTGGAGTCTGAAAACTATCTTTTTATTAATCTGAAAAGGTTACACAACACAAATTTTGGCAAAGTATGGTTTTGCCAAAAAGAGGATCCATTTCAAGGCCGAAAAGCCCACTTATATAGAAAAAGTATATAACAGCCAAGAGATTGGTGCTAAAAATAGAAGAGGAGATTAACCAAGTCCAACTTGTGCTATCCAAAGATAACACAAACTTTTAATAAATAAATTTTTGTCTTCTATCTTGCATGAAAAGCTCTTTGGCATCGAAAAGAATGGTGAGCTCAACTTTGAGTCAAAACCTTCATCATGCATGATGATACACAAATATTCAAATATAAACTCCACCTGAACTGCCTGAAACAAGAGAGCAATTTCCTTTACATGAAATCAATGTCAAAATTGAATTTAGAACTCCACTTGAATTGTTAGAAATGTTGAAATTTTTTGACAAGATAAATAAGAGCACATGCATGACTTGTCAACTAAACAAAGTGTAAGACTAGTCAACTTCAGAACTGAAGCATGCATGAAATTATATGTTGGCATAGAAGGGATGAGGTGGACCTAAGTTTGACAAGTCAAAATCTTACATGGAAAGCCATGCCATAATCTTCAAAGAAATATGCCTCTTGATTGAACTTGAAGCTGAGTTGGACCTTTGAATGTATGAGATGACTAGGAGATAAGTATGACTTCAACAAACAGTCAATTGAAGCTTTGACAAATCAACTATAGATAGCCTTTATCTGCATGGAAAAGGACCTTGATGAGTGAGATGTGCATGGAAATCCAAGAGAACAACATATACATGGCATAGAAACTTAGATTGAATTCCTTGTTAGCTTATTATCATTCTCGGCCTTCCACTTTTGGGCTCTTCATTTCTATGCATATATTTTTTCTATTTGTCTACGACTATTTCCTTCGGCTTCTATTTTTGTTTCTGCATGTATTCCTTCAGACTTTTCTTCAATGTTCTTCTTTCATTTTCTTCGGACAAATTGTCCGAAGGAATTGTTTCAAAAATTTTGACCTTAGGACTTTTCTTTCAGAGTTTTTACAATGGACTATTCTTCAAACAAATTGTTTGAAAGAATTCATGTCCTCAGATTTCTTGATATGGTCCTTGGCATTTTGAAATACCCCTTTAGGTTTTCAAAAATGTCCCTTCAAACTTTTTATGCATCCATTTGGACTTTGACAATGGACTTTTCCGAAGGGAAAGTGCCCTTCAGGTTTTCTCAAAATGAACCTCTCGGCCTTTTTGCAAGTGTCCTCTCGATAAAATTGAAAGTGTCCCTGTTTTCCAAAAACAACCCTTCAAAAAAGTGAAATGGACCTTCAGAACAATGAAATGGTCCAATTACCTTTTAGAATTATTATAAAATCCCTTCAGACTTTTGGAAAAGTCCACTTGGAATCTTTTCCCCAAGGAAAAGCCCTTCAGATTTTTTTAAAATGTCCCTTCAAACTTTTCAAATTGTCCCTCGAACTTCTTAGAAATGACTTTCTTGAAGGGAAAGTGTCTTTCGAAAAAATTGTTAGAGCCTTTTCAAAATTGTCCCTTTGAGAAAGTTGTAATGATCCCTTTGGGAAAATGAAATGGACCTTTGCCAAAAAGTGACCCTTTAGAAATTTTGTGAAGACCCTTGAGGAACTTTGAAGAGCCTTTCAGGAATTTTGAAAATGACTTTCCTGAAGGGAAAGTTCCCTTTGGCTCTTTTGAAATCGACCCTTCAGAAAAGTTGTAATGGTCTCCTTTGTCTTTGAAAATGCCTTTTTCTGAAGGGCAGATACCCTTCCACTTTTCTATAAATGACCATTTGAAAGTTTTGTAATGGTTCACTTACCCTTCAGAACTATTGAAAGTGTCCTTTCGAAAGAACTGGAATAGTCTTTCGAAAAAGTAGACAATGCCCTTCGGATTTCCAAAGTACCCTTGGGAAATTTTTAAGGTACCTCTTGCTATAGAAAATACCCTTTCAAAAAAATTGCAAAGGTCCACATGCCCTTCAAAATTCTTCAAAGTGTCAATTCAAAAAATTTCAAAAGTACCCTTCGATTTTTCTCAATAGACCATTTCCTTTAGATAATTCCTTCGAATACTTTGCAATGGACCCTCAGAACCTTTGATTCAAATAAAATGTTTGAATCAATCCCTTTGGAAAAGATGTCAAGTCCATTGGTTATTTGAGAAGAACCCTTCAGACAATTTGAACAAGCCCAATTCCTTTGGTCAATTGAAAAGCCCATTTTGCCGATATGTGGCATTCATGAAAACTGTTGAAATGGACCATTTTTTGAAAGGAAGGAGCCCTTCAAAAAAATTGCAAAGACCAATTTTTGCTACTACTTCAAAAAGACATGTTTATGCAAAGTTTTGAATGATAGAGGTGATAAGTTGACCTGTAGGGTCAAAATTGCCAACATTTTGGTGACTCAACTGGAAAGCATGTCTGCTATGCTTGAGAACCAGACCATATACGTGACATTTAAACTCATAAAACAATGACAAATTTGGTCCATGATTTCCAACATTTGATTCAAAATAAAACAACCTTCATCCTCCAAAAAAGAAGGAAAACACACAAAACAAAAAAACCTAACTAAGCAAAACAAATGTGCAAACAAGCACTTATTTGGGATAAAATAGAACTAAACCAATGTGCTTTAACAACACTTGGAGGAAAACAAACAAACAAACTATGTACAAGGAGCCAAGCTCTTCAGTGGTAATGTTTTAGATGTATTCCATTGACTAGGATTGGAAGCTCCTCACCATCCATCTTTGCAAGTTAGAAGGCATTATGGGATTTGCAACTGGAGATTGTGTATGGATCACTCCAAAGGGAATCAAACTTTATGTGGCTTCCTAATTTATCTCTATCCTCATCCCACTTGAAGACCAAATCTCCTTCTTTAAAACTTTGTGAAGAAGCTCCCTTGTTAAAAGTTCTCTTCGCTTGTGCTTGATAAATTTCTATGGTTAACATGGACTGATTTCTTGTCTCTTCCAACTCCATAAGCTCAGCATACCTGATCTACATAGGCTTATTCTCCAACAACTCAAGTTAATACATTAGTCTAAAGTAGGTAACTTAAGAGAAATGGGTAACCTCACTTCTTTACCATATACCAGTTTGTAAGGAGAGTTGGTTATTGACCTTTTGTAGGTGATCCTATCAGCCCACATAGCTAACTTCAACTTGAGATGCTATGACCTCTGATTGTCTTCAATAGTCCTTATGATATTCAGTAGGTTCTTATTTGTAGATTCAGCAAGGCCATTGCCTTGTAGATAATAATTTGAAGTGATAAGATAAATCTCATGTTTAAAAACCCATTGACTAATCCTAGTTCCCATAAAAGCCATTGCATTATCATAAACAATAGTTGAAGGAACTCCAAATCTAGTAAGTAAACCTTCATAGAAATCTAGAATATTGATTTCATTTGCTTCTTTCAATGTCATTGCTTTTGTCTAACGTGTGAAGTAATCTATGGCAATTAGAATCCATTTATGTCCTGAACTTGAAGGAGGATTTATAAGACCAATAAAGTCCAATCCCCATTGGATAAAGGGTTGATCCACCACAATCGATTGAAGAGATAATACTGCAAGTTTCACTTTTCCTACAAACATAACACACTATTTGCACTTTCTAATCCATGCAAGGTAATCACCAAATATATTAGGCCAATAATACCCACCTCTCATGATCTTAAGGGTTGTAGTTCTTGTAGAAAAATGTCCTCCACCATGTCCATCATGAAATTCTTCAAGCAATCTCTGAGTGTGGCTTGACTCTATACATCTTAGCATCATACCATTGATATATTTCTTGAACAAAACACCATGAATACACAAAAATGGAATTGACTGCAACCTAAAATATCTTCTTTTTAAAACACTTAGATGAGAGGGATAAATATTGTCTTGGAGATAATTTACTAAGTCATGAAACTAGTTAGAAGGTGAGGTATGACCAACTACAACCTCTTCATCATTTGACACCAAAATAACCTCATTAGTCTCTTGCAAGTCTTGAGCTAGATTATCATAAAGTCTTTTGCCTCTAATCAACTTTGTGACCTTGATTTCTACATCATACCCCATTACCTTGGTTATCTAACCAACTCTCTTCTCATTTATATCTTTGTTCAAAAAGAACTCCTTGATGCTTGGATGAGAAATCATTAGGTGTATCTTATTGTTAGACACCAAGTATCTAAAATTTTTAAGAGACCTTTTAACTAAACGTACATGTTTTTCAATAAAATAATACCTTGTTTCATACTCTTCCAAGCTTTGACTGAAGAAAGCTATTGGCTGCTCCAAAGCCTCATGATTTTTTTACATAAGAATGCCTAAAGTGGTGTCTATGTTAGCATAAGTATAAAAAATGAAATCATTTGTGAAATTTAGATTTATAAATGTAGGATCACTAGCTATGGCCTTCTTAATATCTTCAGTATTTTTACTCCTTTGGACCAACTGAAGCTCTGATTCTTCTTTAGCATGACTATAAGTGGCTTAGCTAAAATGGAAAAATTTGAAATACATCTCTTTATGAAGTTGATTTTCCCAAAGAAGCTTTGCATAGTTTTTTTATGCTTAGGCAAGGAGAGTGCAAGAATGGAGTCTACCCTATTATAATCTATGATTAAATCATGCTTTGAAATAACATGTTTGAGAAGCTTATCTTCATGAACTGAGAAGACACACTTTTTGGAATTTAAAGATACCCCAAATTACCTACACCTTTCAAACACTTGCTTGAGATGAACCATGTGATCTTCTGCACTCTTTGAAAACACTATTATATCATCCAAATAAACAAGTACAAACTTGTTAACAAGGCCCTGAAATACCATATCCATGGCTTTCTGAAAGGTTTCTCCAGCATTAGATAAATCGAATGGAATCTTTCTATATGCAAACATCCCCCACTTGGTTGTGAAGGCTATCTTAAATTGGTCCTCTTCTTTGACCAAAATTTAATTGTAGCCACTATATCCATCCACTAAAGAAAACCTTTCTAAACCTAAAATCAACTATAAAATCTATTTCATTGATGGCAATGGATAGTGATCTTTAAGTGAAGCCCTGTTCAAATCATGAAAGTCAACACACAATCTAATCTCACCGTTCTTCTTCTGTACTAGAACAAAATTTTTTACCCAAGTTGAGTGCTTGATTGTAAATATAATAGCTAACTTTATGAGCTTATGAAGCTCAGCTCTCATCAAAGGCTCAAGCTTATGATTAATGGGCCTTTATCTTTGTCTCATTAGTTTAGTTTTAGCCTCTAACTCAATGGTGTGTTGAGCTAAACTTGGGTCAAATCCATTGAGATCACAATATTTCCATGCATATACATCAACAAAACTTGTGCATAACTCAATAAAAGCTTCTTTTAATGAATGAATGCATACCTTACCCAACTTCAAAACCTTACCAACTCCAATCTCTACATTGGCATAATGCTGTTGTTTTGTTGATAAGGATGACTTTTATTTCCTTAACTTGTTATCAACATTGAAAATATTCTCAAGTGTGACTAGTTCTTTGGTCAACTTATTTGTTTTTAGTTGCACAATCTGATCACCATACTGCTGCAAATACTTTGATTAGTTTCTTAAAGAAAACTCAGTCTTTTCTTGCAAAAATCTCACAATTTGATTGTCATCTTTGAACACTTGCCAATTATCATGATTATCTAGAATAAAAGGCCTTACAACCACATTTGTATGTGACCAAATCTTCTCACCTTTTATATTAGTTGGGATACTAAATTGTGACCCAATGGCAACCAACCTATCTGCGTGTTTATTCTCACCTCTTGGTATTGCATGAAAGTTAAAATCTTGAAAATTTTCAAGCAAGTCCCATATTCTATGCTCGTAAGATTTAAGCAATAAATTTTTACATACATTTAAACCTCTTACCCGGTGAGCTACAAGTTCACTATCACCAAAAACTTGCATAGAATTGACTTTCATCGTCCTAGCCCACTGCAAACCATGAACTAGTGCCTCATATTCTGTAACATTGTTTGAACAACCAAAATAAAATTTAATAGAAGAGAAATACTTTTAATTTTTTATAGAAACTAACATAATTATAACTCTGATACCATGTTTATTCCTTGATCCATCAAAGTATAATTACCACAAACCTTCACTAGATTCATCATCTTTGATCGTGGCTAGAATTGGTGCATCATTCTCATGAAGGCAATACACACCAAGTCCTTCTTCTTCAATCAGCTTATAAAGATCATGCTCATGAAAGGTAGAAACCCAATCATCAAGAAATAAATTTGGAACTCGATCAAAAGGTGATCCATCCTCTACTCCACTAGTTTATAGTACATCATCTGAGATGATATAGTTATTGTTCACAACACTTAGCATATAAGGCAACATATGGAAACATGCAATAGGTTCAAAATGAATTGTTAATTTGGTACCATACCTAGTTTTGAATATCAGATAATTCCAATAAGCTAATAAATATCCCTCAATCTTTGAGGTGAAGTCCTTTGAAAGGCACAACAAAGTAAGGAGGCAAGTCTACCACAACATCCTGCTGAATAATAACATTGGGACAAGCATGTAATGTCAATTTTAGATCTCTGATGATACCTACCATCTTTGTTTGTGACTCATCCAATTGTAATACTCTTTTAGTGTTTGGATTATAAACAAGTCCAAGCTTGTTTGCAATTTGTTTAGGCATGACTGTACTACTAGCTCCACTATCCACCATACAGTTTTGAACTGAAGTATCACCTACTATCAAATAAAGGTAGAAATGAGGATTTTTATTTTATTTTTATCTCAATTCTATCTACCTTTGACATCTTGTTTACTTGTTGTACTTGTTGCTTAGTTGGCCGATCCAAATTAGTTAAGATAACACCTTCTTTTTCAACCGATTTTGGAGACAATCTGAGAGTTGAAAGCCCTTGGATGAGAATATATCTTTTTCTTGGAATGGAAAGAAAATACCACATACTAATGCTGATATTAGACTTCTTCATCTGATCCACTATATTGAAATGAGATCCACTAACCTTTGGTTGCATTTTTTGAAGCACTAGCTGTTCACAAACTAGAGGTAGTTGATGAACTTTACTAACCCCTATTTTCTAATTTTTTGAATTGTAGGGGTAAAAAATTGTTCCTTTGTACTCTTATAAACAACATTAGGATTGCTTGAAGCCTTTTTCACCTCCTACAGCTTATCAATGGCTCTACTTTTATCTCTAGTTACAACTGCAACTTGACCACTTAAATTATTAGTTTCAACAGCTTGAGTAAAAGCAACCTTATCATCCACTTTCCAATTTACATTAATGGCATCAGGTTGCCCTTGAAATTATTGAGTCTCTCCTTGTGATGCCAAACTTGTATCTTGGTACTGACCTCGTTGAAAAGAAAATTTTTTTTGTGTCATTTGTGGCATAGTGATGTTTTGTGATACCAAGGCTTGATTTTGAGCATCATTGAGATTTAAGGACTGTGAACCTGAATCCTACATCAAGTTGTTTTGAGGTGGGGTGGGAACAATGACCTTTGCAGTGGAAGGAGCATTATGATCAATAGCAGCATATGGCTTAGTTGGAGTTATGGTTCCTTGTGTTTGATAAGGTGGTCTTTTCTCTCTGAAACCTTGAGAATGAGGCCTTTGATCTTTGAAGGGATGATAGGTGGTCTGATTTTATTGCTAATAGGGCCTATTAGCCTAAAATTGTTATCTCTTGAGTTACACTATTTCATTCCCAAAGGATTGTAGCAAAATTTTTAACTCTCTTATCTCACTAGCTTGACTAGTAGGAGATACAATTTGAGCTTGAGGCGATGGAATAGGAGTTAAGGATGGAACTTGATGAATTTGAGGAGATAGTAAAGAATTTAATTCTGAAAATATAAGCATTGGAGGCCTTGGAGAAAGCTTACCAAATTGTATCAAACTATTCTCTGCCCTTATTGTAATCTCATAAGCATCTGACAAGGTAGTACCACCCATTGATTATATCATCTCACTAATGTCAGAGTTAAGGGATTTTAAATAATACAAAAATGCATATTCAAGAGATGGTCTAATCAACACATGTATCCTAGTTTGTTCCTTTTGAAATCTAAGCTTAAAATCAGACATGAACTCATGAAGAGCTCTGTTTATGGTAGTTAATTTCTCAACTAAAGATAGGTGATTAGATTTGTCCTCAAATTACTTGACCAAGGCTACACCCAATTCATCCTAGGTAGAAATGGAGTTTAGTGAAAGGTTTATATACCACTGCAATGATTTTCCTTTGAAAGAAGCAATAAGCAATCTAATAGCAACATTATCTTCAACAATATTATGGATTGAATAGATATTAGCTACATCTTGTATATGCTCAATAGGGGTTATTTGATTTTCTCTTGAGAAGAATTGGGTGCTCTTGAGGTCAGACACAGAAATATCATCAAATTGGGCTAGATTTAGTGGGCTACCTCTATTGAATGGGACAGACACCTGGTTTCTAATGGCCATTTAGATAGTGGGGTTTGTAGTAGTTAGAATAGTAGGATAACCAGGAGATAAATACTATTTTTGAGGATATGGTTTTGCCCTCCTAAATCTTGATTTTTTATATGATATAAATTCAAAAGGAATACATTTACTTGCTGACCTTGTGGTAACCTTTGGCATGAACAAATTGCTTGAATAATGTTATGAGCTCTGTAACTAGATGTTGATGATAATGAATATCTTATTCCACTGCAAAACTTCTTTAAATATGCAAATAATTTTTTTGATGTCTGATCGAGCGTGCCAAAAATTATTGTCAATCAGACTTGCACCCTTGTGAAGGTAGTTTTAGTCATTCATAGTCTGCTAAAATATGGAAACAATCCTAGGCTGTGGGTGGCCTAATCAACGGATTGAATCTCTATATTCTAAGGGTTGGCTCCTTTTGGTGTATCAATTATGATCTCTACTCTACGCTACAAACTATCAAGAAAAGGGAAAGGGGAAAAATAAAAATAAAATTGAAGGAAAATCTTATCTAATGATGGTGATACACCTAAATTTTTATTGATCCACTCAATTTGAGCTTCTAAAAACACTGATCAGACAATAAAAAAATTCTAAATTTTTAACTCCAAAGACCCCTACGCATAAGTATTTCATGAAAAGGTTCTATCTTGTGATCAAAGCATGATGGAAATGATTGATTAGCCCTGATTCAAGTCACTAACTAGCCACTTATATCTACTGTAACTTTAGCCAAAAGATATTAAACCCAGAACATGCCCTGCATAATCTGATCAACTAGTAACTAGGTAAGAATCAAGACTTGACAAAGAAGAAAATTCTATCACATATGCAAATCATTGACATAAATACACTATACCAGCACCTTGGAGTCTGAAAACTATCCTTCTATTGATCTATAAAAGTTACACAACAAAATTTTTGGTAGAGTATGGTCTTTCCAAAAAGAGGATCCATTTCAAGGCTGAAAAGCTATTTTATATAGAAAAAGTATATAACAGCCAATAGATTGACACTAAAAATAGAAGAGGAGATTAACCAAGTCCAACTTGTGCTATCCAAAGATAACACAACCTTTGAATAAATATTTTTTTGTCTTCTGTCTTGCATGAAAAACTCTTTGGCATTTGAAAAGAATGGTGAGCTCAACTTTGAGTCAAAACCTTCATCATGCATGATGATACACCAATATTCAAATATAAACTCCACCTGAACTGCCTAAAATAAGAGAATTTTTTTTTGCATGAAATCAACACAAAAATTGAATTTTAAAATCCACTCAAACTGTTGAAAATGTTGAAAGCCTTTAACAAGATAAACAAGAGCACATGCATGACTTGTCAACTAAACAAAGTGCAAGACTAGTCAACTCTAGAACTAAAGCATGCATGAAATTCTATGTTGTCGTAGAAGCGATGAGGTGGACCTAAGTTTGACAAGTCAAACTCTTGCATGGAAAGCCACACCACAATATTCAAAGAAATATGCCTCTTGATTGAATTTGAAGCTGAGTTGGACCTTTGAATATATGAGATGACTAGGAGATAAGCATGACTTCAACAAACAATCAATTGAAGCTTTGACAAATCAACTATAGATGACCTTTGCCTGCATGGAAAATGACCTTGATGAATGAGAGGTGCATAGAAATCCAAGAGAACAACATATACATGGTGTAAAAATTTAGATTGAATTCTTTGTTAGCTTATTATCATTCTTAGCCTTCCGCTTTCAGGGTCTTTGCTTCTGTGCATATATTCCTTCTGTTTATATACGACTATTTCCTTTGGTCTCTAGCTTTGTTTCTGCATGTATTCCTTTAGACTTTTCTTCAATGTTCTTCTTCTTTCATTTCCTTCGA
Organism: Torreya grandis; assembly: GCA_037957365.1. Classification (NCBI taxonomy): domain Eukaryota; kingdom Viridiplantae; phylum Streptophyta; class Pinopsida; order Cupressales; family Taxaceae; genus Torreya; species Torreya grandis. The sequence continues at coordinate 105,315 of JARHVA010001751.1, read as the reverse complement.
ACAAATTGTCTAAAGGAATTTTGTCCGAATGAATTGTTTCGGGTTTTTTGACCTTAGGACTTTTCTTTCAGAGTTTTTGCAATGGACTATTCCTTTGGACAAATTGTCTGAAGGAATTCATATCCTTGGATTTCTTGATATGGTCCTTGGCATTTTGAAATACCCCTTCAAGTCTTCAAAAATGTCCCTTCAAACTTTTTGTGCATCCCTTTGGACTTTAACAATGGACTTTCCCAAGGGAAAGTGCCCTTCGGGTTTTCTCAAAATGAACCTCTCATCTTTTTTTCAAGTGTCCTCTCGGTAAATTGAAAGTGTCCCTATTTGCTAAAAACAACCCTTCAAAAAAGTGAGATAGACCTTCAAAACACTGAAATGGTCCAATTACCTTTTAGAATTATTGGAAAAGCCCTTCAAACTTTTGGAAAAGTCCACTCAAAATATTTTCTCGAAGGAAAATCCCTACAAATTTTTCTAAAATGTCCTTTTAGACTTTTCAAATTGTCCCTTGGAAATCTTAGAAATGACTTTCCCGAAGGGAAAGTGTCTTTTAGAAAAATTGTTAGAGCCTTTTCGAAATTGTCCCTTCGGGAAAGTTGTAATGATCCCTTTGGGAAAATAAAATGGACCTTTGTCAAAAAATGACCCTTCAAAAATTTTGTGAATGACCCTTCGGGAACTTGGAAGAGCCTTTCGAGAATTTTGGAAATTACTTTCTCAAAGGGAAAGTGCCCTTTGACTCTTTTGGAATTGACCCTTCAAAAAATTTGTACTGGTCCCCTTTGTCTTTGAACATGCCTTTTTCTGAAGGGCAGATACCCTTCAAATTTTATGTAAATGACCATTTGAAAGTTTTGTAATCGTTCACTTACCCTTTGGAATTCTTGAAAGTGTCCTTTTGGAAGAATTAGAATGGTCTTTCAAAAAAGTTGACAATTCCCTTCGGATTTCTAAAGTGTCCCTTCGACTTTTTTCAAAGTACCATTTGGGAAAGTTGTAAGGTACCTCTTTCTCTAAAAAATACCCTTTCAAAAAAATTACAAAGGTCCACTTTCCCTTTGGAATTATTCAAAGTGTCCTTTTAAAAAAATTCAAAAGTACCCTTCAACTTTGTTTAATAGACCATTTCCTTCAGACAATTCCTTTTTTAAACTTTGCAATGGACCCTCAAAACCTTTGCTTCAAACAAAATGTTTGAATCAATCCCTTTGGAAAAGATGTCAAGTCCATTGGCTATTTGAAAAGAACCCTTCAGACAATTTAAACAAGCCCAATTCCTTTGATCAATTGAAAATCCCATTTTGCTGATATGTGCCCTTCAAGAAAATTGTTGAAATAGACCCCTTTTTGAAAGGAAGGAGCCCTTCAGAAACACTGCAAAGACCAATTTTTGCCACTGCTTAAAAAAAGTATGTTTATGCAATGTTTCTAATGATAGAGGTGACAATTTCACTTGCAGGGTCAAAATTATCAACATTAATTCCTTTGGAACATGCCACTCATTGCTAAAAGCTTCTTTCATCCCATCATACCATCCCTTTTTTTGATCTTGTGGGGGGGGGGAATTATTGAGTCAAGGCAAGTAAACACTTTGAACCACTCTGTAGGGGACTTGTGCTTGGGAGTGTATGATCATTTCAATTCTCCAGTGGTGTACTAAGGTACATCAATCTTATCAAACACTAGTAATAACAAGAAAGTGCCCCATGCAAATTTTTGGTTTGGTATGTGGTGGGCTCTTTCTATATCTGTGAGAATCTTATTAATGAAGTACTATGCTTAGTTGTACTTCACTCCTAGGCTAACTTGATGGGTGACATAAATATGGGCCATATCCACCTCTTTCCATCTATCAACGCTTCTAACCTTGGTCATGATGATGCATGGAGCCACTTTGAGGGAGGAGTTGTGGAGAATTGTGACATGCATATCATGCCCTTATTTTTTATACTCAAGTGCCATTATAGTCTTTTCAATCCCTTCTTGGTCCTCCATGTCATAATTAAGGTCCATGCCCAAGTACTGCAACCCTATGAATTTGTTTATCCTCTCCAATGTAATCCACATCCAACACCTAACAAAGTCAAAATAGTCTTCATGTACTTGAGGTATCATAAACTTGACTACTTCTACTGGCTTCCCAAAATATGAAAGATTAAACAATTGGAATAGTCTTGCATCATTGAGAGTATTGAAAATACTCAAATCATATACCAACTCATTCCTCATGTTTTAGAACTTTACTTGGTAGTCACATTATAGTTATAATTTATTTCTAGGCTGACGATGGTTATTGTCAAAGATGTTACAAGTGGGCACATTTAACACCCAATTATCTACTCACAACACCACCTACGGGTATTGAATTTTCTCAACCAATAATGGGGGTGGAGTGGTATGGTAGCCGTCTTCTTAATCTAGCATGTTGTTCCTAATTCTATGTTCTCCTTGTCCTTGACTTGCCATGAAAATGCCTCTATGTGTGTGCCGGATGATTTAAGTACTTCTTCCCTAATCAACATAGGCTGAACACCCACACTCTCCAAATCTTCTTCTTCTGGTATTGTAGATAAAGGCTCACTATGCTAGGCCTTTTTCTTTGGTTGTATCACCCTTCAAGGAGCCTAAAGGTTGAGGCGTGGCCATTTGATCCTCTTGAAAGAATATGTGGTTACTTTGCCAACCTACTCAACTCTCCTACTTCATTGCCTTCTAGTGGTAGACATCAACCTATACAACCTACAACTCTATAAACTTGCACTTCTACAACCACCCTTTCAACACAATACCTATTTACCACAATTACTTAACTCTGTGATGTTCCAAATAGTCATAAATAGTTGATTGCTGCTCATTTGGAAGCTTAAAAACACTCTTTCAGCAGCTCAACAATGCTCCTTTGGCTCTGTAATTTTTTGAATGTGACAATAGTAACATGTGAAATGACCTTTGTTTAACCTTTTATAAACTTGAGGGGGTAACTCGCATTTATTTCCCTACTACCTCTTCCATCACTTCACACAATAAATGTTGTAATGGTATTGCCATGATTCATACTTGGCACACTTACCATTACCACTGCTTTCCTTGTATTAAATACATGTCTTGTCCTATGATTTTCTCCAAGTACATGATAGTTGTAAAGAATTTCAAAAATTTCCATTCCAAAGGTAGGAACCTCACTTATTTACCTTGATTTAGCTTAGTGGTTATGTGCCACATCGTACGTACCCTTTTATCTTTACACACTTCCACTTATGCATCCTTATTCCATTGCACATTACCATTGACCATTTTCCTTGGTGTTCCATATATTTTACTTCTTCTACCATTCTTGGTCCATACCAAAATTTGTTCATGGTCCTGCACAACATTACAAATAAAAAAACAAAGAACAAAGTGTTGACCCTAAACTACTCAAGGGTGCATAACTAGTGCCATGCTTTATTGAAAACAACTAAAATCCTAAACTAACCTAGTGGCATACACCTTATTAATAAAAGAGAAAAAAACATTTAGAATAGTAGGGCCTCAACCCACTACCATTGAAATGGATGGGAAGGAATTGGCCATCTAGTCACTTCAATTTGCACACGTCAATGGGATGGATACTATGAACAATGAATGAGCCATTTCAGTGTACACAAAGTTTTCTCAAGTCATGTGAAAACTTGGAGTCATATACCAAAACCTGCATGCCTAGAGTAAAATTCTTATTCTTCAAATGGCGATCATGAAAGGCCTTATGTTTGCACATCTCCACTCCTTGATTCTAATGTGTAAAAAAACTAGATCTCATCTAGCTACAACAGAGCATCTAGGTGTACTTTCAAGGACTCTTCATCATCCAATTGACCAACATACATAATGAAAAGAGAAGGGACCAAGAATTCAACTGGAAGAATAGATTAAGTATCAATCAAAATATTAAATGGTGTGCTCTTTTTCAATCATTTATAAGTGATTCAATACGTTGACAACACTGTAGAAAAATCATCCCAGTCAGTGTGTCTAATATTATATATCCTAGTCAAGGTATTACCCAAGATATTGTTGAATGCCTCAATTATACCATTAGCCTAAGGATGATAAGGTGTAATCTTATGGTACATGATCATGAATTTATCCAAGAGGATGAAAATGATCTCATTAAGGAAATGGATTTCTCGGTCACTAGTTAGACTTTATGAACATCTGAACTATGTGATGATTTTATCCTAGATAAAAATTGCATTAGTTACAATGATACAATCCCTAGTTGGCATGAATTTAACCCATCATGTAAGATAATAATTAGTAGTTATAACATAGTGCACACATCGGTATGCCTCTCTACTAAGTTGATGGGGCCAAAAAAGTCAATAGCCCACTTTTTGAAGGGTTCTTGTGCCAAGATAGGATGAAAGGGCATAACATCCCTTCTGTTTGACTTTTCCATGCATTGTAAAATGTTACACTAATGTGTGTAAGCTTTAGCATCTTTAAATAAGGTAGGCCACCATAAGCCAACCAAAATGACCTTCTGTGTTGTAGCTTGACCAACATAGTGTCCTTCGATAAAACGCTTATAAACTTCTTGAAGAATCTCAACGTGCTCATGCTGCATGATGTAGCAATGTAACATTTCATCTCAAGATTATAAAGGTCACCCCCTATAAGATAAAATAGAGCTGCATGAATATCCAGTTACTTCTTTTCTTGAGTGATGAGATGAACTGGTGTTGAACTTGTATTAAAAAATGCAGTGATATCTTCTAACTCTTTGGGCATGTGCATGACTTGGAAAAGTTTCATGTCAGGCAAGTCATCTTCAATGGTGCATATTGATTCATTAGATTCAATGAATGATAGATGATCAGGGCCATAATTAGCCTTACCAGGTTTCACCATCACTGAGAACCAAAACTCTTAGAACACCATAATCCACCAACAAATATGCTCATATAATACTGACTTATTTACTAGGTACTTTAGTGCCTCATGGTTTGTGAAGAAAATGAATGGAGTATCCAAAAAGTATCGATGAAAATTTTGGAGGGCATTAACCATAAATAAGTCTTCACTCTCTATAGTTGTTTAGTTCCATTCAACTAGATTAAGCTTACTACTATCAAAATAGATAGGGTGGTTAGGGTTACCCTTCACCAGGTTGAGCAAGGATATGACCTACCACCATGATAAAAACATTGACATGCACGTGAAAAGGTTTCATCTAGTTTGGAAAATAGAGAATAAGGGTAATAATGAGCTTATCCTTGAGTGCAGCAAACACTTGCTGGTAAGCATTGGTCTAGACAAATTGATAATTTTACTTCAACAATTTCTTCAGTGGCCCAACAATCTTAGCATACCCTTGAATAAATTTCTTATAATATTTCGTGTCTTAGGAAGGCAAGATGAGCCCATAAAATGGATCATTATATCCACAAAAGAACATCATTTTTCTTGCATAAAAAATGGATCTAAATGTAGTTTATGAACTTATAATTTATTTAGAATAGAATAGTAACTATATATCATGGTTGTCTTTAGAATTTCTTGTTATTTAGTTTTTAGCTATTACTAATGATTATTAGAAAAAATATGTCAATTAGTGCATATACAATTCATACTAAGCTAAGAATGATTCAAAGTATGAAGAGTAGTGTCAAAGTTTTATACAATAAAGATCTAGTATTCTGGTCAAGTTATAAACTCCTACAAGCTTGATACATGAACTACGGATTACATCATAAACTCTTACATGCTTGCTACAACAACTACAGATTACAACAACTACATATTATATCATATCAGCTATAGACTAGCTATGAATTACATTAGATCAACGATGAATTACATCAACCAACGATAAATTTCAACAAATTTGATTCAAAAATAATGTTTGAGTAGTGTCAAAGTTTTATATAATAAAGATCCAGTATTCAGGTCAAGTTACAAACTCCTACAAGCTTGCTACATCAACTACGGATTACATCATAAACTCTTACATGCTTGCTACAACAACTACAGATTACAACATGCTTGTTATAGTAGCTATGAATTACAACAGGATTGATATAACAACTATAGTTTACAATAAGATTGTTAAAGACTAGCTACAGATAATATCAGATCAGCTATAGACTAGCTATGGATTACATTAGATCAGCGATGAATTACATCAACTAGCGACAAATTTCAACAGGTTTGCTATGGATTTCAGCAGGTTGATATAAATTTCAATAAAATTGCTACGGACTTCAACAAAACTACTATAGAAATGTTTGAAAAATGTTTCTAAATGTATTCTAATGTTTTAGCTATCACGAAGAATGCTTTCCATTTAAATTCTTTCTATATATAGGTTTCTATGTATATACTTTCTATTGTAAATTGTATTCAAATATAGGTTTATGTAATTTCATTCTAAATAATAACTCTCTCCATATTTGATGGAGATCAAAATTATTTTATAATAGATTTTATTAGAATAAATATATCTCTTCATATTTTGTGGAGATTGACATATGATAGAGTATCTCAGTTGTTACTCCAAAATAAGGTGTTGGTTGGAAGCATAAAATTATAAATGCAACCTTCCACATCTGAATGAGATAATCAATCAATATTTTTTTCCTTCATTTATTCTTATCAGTCCATCTGAAACTTGTGTTTTGAATAAATTTTTTTCGAGGAATGCGCTGGTCACTCATTCTAAGAAAGATGGATCAATGTACTTTTATTTATTTATGTATTTTATAATTTGATGTAAATTATTAATTTATTTCTTTGTTGTTATATACAATTTGTGTGAACCTGCAAGTATTTTGTTTTTTTTTTATCAATTCATCAAATTTATTTCTACAAGTGTGATTTACTTTCTATAAATGTGCTTGGATTTCTATAAGTGTGATTTTTAATTATAGTAAGTGTGAATTTTAATTCCTACAGAGTGTGGAGTGTGATAGAAGGAACCATTTACCAAAAATCTCTTTCTCTTTTTGCAACCTTTGCATACCAACTTTGGATTGACATTATTAAATGAAAGAGATTAATGTCTCCCATCATTTTTGGCATCGTTGTCAGTGAACCATGATGCTATTAGGATATTTGGGATCTACTAAAGAGATTCCTAATGAGAGGGAATACCTCTTTGCAAGGTTTATGACATGTGATACTTAGTTAATGTTTTCTTTAAGATTTTTTTCTGCAACATAGATTAAAATTTATTTTTTTACAATTAAAAATTTTAGATTTGAAAACAAAAACAAAACCCTCAAATACTAATATTGCTATGTAGAAAATAACAATTACTAACATCATGAAAGAAGATCTAATTGTTAATGTAGGATGGAAATGAAGTTTTGAGACAACTGCAAGATGGAGAAATCAACCTATTAAATGAATTTATGTCATTGTTCACAACAAATTTAAAATAGATACTTCTATATCTAACATGCATATTTAATAAATGATTTGCATTTTGAATTAGTTAGATCGACTATATATAGTTGTAAGAAACTTATACAATTATAGTTGCACCTTTTCTAGAACCGCCTATAATGGATCACACATCTTTTTGGATGATTCTAGAAAAGTTGCATGTAATTCTTATTTTTGCTAAGAAACATGAGGAAATCACTGCTAATTTAGTCTTGACTATTTTAAGTCATCTAATATCTACATGCTTGTAATAAATATGTTTTGCTATTTTATGTTTGGTTGAAAAACACAAACAGTTTCCAACAAGATAAGATTGCATGTCATATTTTGATTATGAACAAAATTCATAAATGGTTAAAATTCAAGAAAGGATGGTTGAAGTATATAAGATGGTGTTGCAGGTAAATAAAATTATGTGAATAATTTTTGCTGAAATAAATCGGTCTGCAATATAATCTGTGTAATTTCTAAAGTAAGATTCTTGAGCTAGAATTATGTGGGTATTCAATCTCTTAGATAAACACAATTTATTTCCAACAATGATTGATATAGTAATAATTGATCTATATGATATGTTGAAAAGGAAGTATCGTTCCAACCAAAATATTTATAATTTTATCTGGTAGAGTGCCACGTGTAAAATGGATTTCATTTTGATCTGGTATGACTGACCAAAACTATTATGCATGATAAATGATTTTAACGATTTTTATGCTATAGTTATTTCATGATTAAAATAAAATTTGGAGAGATTTATGTAAATATTAGATGAAATACAACCTTCTAGAATATTACATGCAATATCATCATGCATAAAAAGTCATTTTGGATGAATCATGATGGAGGTTATTTTGGATGAGCCACGTGGGTCAAATAGATTTAGTAAGTCAGAAATAATAAAAAATTGCATGCAAAACAGATCACGACAGAAGTGGATACATGTTATGCAACAAATTTATGTCATAAAGAAATTGCTTTGAATTTTGTGTGAATAACTATATTAAATATAAGTCTTACATAATCATAGATTTTATTACTAATTTTTTTTAGCATGTATAGGTCAATGCACTTAAATTGGGTGATTTAAAAATTTTAATTTATATTTTCTCTTTGATTAACTGCATAATTTATACTAAATTTTTGTTTTTTAATTTTTTTCTAAACTATAGCCATTACTTTTGAAAGAAAATATAAATTAAAATACTCAAAAATTACTCCACCCTCAATACTAGATGTTTATTCTAATTTTTATGTTTGCCGTTAAGTCTACATGGATGAGGAAGTTTGTAAGAAAATAATATAAAAATAAAAATGATGATATTCTAAAAAATAATCAGACCTTCATCTCAGGATAGACTAGCATGCAAACCAACATATAAAATTTACATATAGTCACATGAGACTGCATATTTAATAATTTGAGTGTTGTAGATACTAAAAATTAGTAAGAATTACATGCTTTTATCAAGCTATCTAAAATAGCATGAAATAATCAAAATATATTTAGCACAAAACAAATCTATCATTTAAAAAATGGCAAATTGAACTTGGCTTTAAGGGGCTTTGCCCCTTGATTCCACCGTGTAGTGCAAGGGGCGCTTCTCCTTGACCTTGTTGGGGGCTACCACTCCCAGACCTCCAATTTTGATTTTCTACTGAAGAATAAGATAGTGTATAAGCTTGCTTTGCATGATGCAAATCCAGACCAAGTCGTTAATGAAGAACACAAAATTTTCAGCAGCAAGAGGAGACATGTAAAATCTATCTGCAACAAAGAAGCCAAGGACATCTAAAATTTGGTTACTTAGGTATGTTTATTTCCATCCAATTTAGCAATGTAGTTTTATCTTTCTTATATAAAATAACAGTTAGTATTTTCTGCATAGTTCATAAATAAAATGAATTGATGACATTTCATTTCACTCATTTCCATCCATCTTTAGGAATTAACTAAACTCAAATCCACTTGCATATAATAAAACTTGTCTAAAGAAGTTTTTATTCTCCGTAATAAAATTCTATTATCAATAATGTTAATTCCTAAATCATCAATCATTCTTATGTAGGTTGCAATGCATTCTTTCATATATATTTAAATGTTCATTTTAATGGTCTATTGTTGACATTTATATTTCTTTGACATTATTGATATTATGTTTGGTTGGAAATGTTTTGTTTGTTTCTAGTTTTTATAGGATACTTTCATTACAAGAAGTCATTCTGGAGATGAAAATTTTTACCTATAACTTCAACAAACAGTTGGTAGATTATTCTGAGTTACCTTTGACAAAAAAATGCAACATAATCAACACATATCTATCATGAGTTATTGGTCATCACTATATAGATCAATGCTAAAGAATGCCAACATAAATAAAATTACATGTCACATTTGCAATTAGTATGAAGATGCATAAAGTCTATAGCTAATATTTTTCATGTCATCAGTTTCAAAAAATTAAAAAAAAATTAAAAAAGAAATCAATAATGAAAACCTTTGGACGTTGTTGGCAGCCTTGATTTGAAAACCAACTTGCTGGCGAATCAAGTGCTGGAATAAAGAGGCTTGATCAGGAAAATAGTTTACCAGCTAGTCAAGGGAAAGAATATAAAAATAAAAAGAATACAATTTGTCTAATGGAATAGTTGATGCAGTTTTTTTACTTGATTGCTTACTTTTGTGCTATTATTTTTCAGCATAGCAGGACTATACTTTTATCAAAACTTTCCACAACCTTTTTCACTTTAGCTACCATGAAAGAAGCACCGAAGACTAGAGATATGCCAAGGTATTTGAATTTATTATTTTATATTTAAATTTACTTGTAAGTTTTGTCATTACATGAAGATCCACTCTTGCAAATAACTTTATTTTGAAGAAATAGACAAACTTCCATTTGATCTGTGTAATCTCATTCCACTTCATTCATTTGGCATGCATGAGGTCATGCATGGAATTAGGTGTGAGGGAGAAGAATATATTTGAAGATATAAGAATTGGGCTTATCTAAACATACAAAAACGGTTTGATCTTGATCATGGTATATTTTTTTGAAAGAAATAAATATTTTTTTATGTGAAAAGCTACTTTATGGTCAAAATAAATATGTATAGATAGAATAGGAAATTCTCAACATAAGAACCTACTCTCACCTCATTTAAAAAAATAAAATTTAGAAATAAAGAAAGAAAGAAAGAAAGAAAGAAAGAAAGAAAGAAAAAAATATAAAGAAGAACAACATGAGAATTCAACACAAGAACTTGCATAAAAAAGATCCAAAAGAATCTAAGGATAGTAGGAAAAACCTTCACACAAGAACTTATCCTTAAATGTCCATTTTCATTGGCCACTTTTATCTAAGATTTTAAAAGATAAATTTCATTATAATTATACAAATGAAATCAATTTGGGGAGCCCATTTGAAGTATGAAGCTAAGTCTAACCCATGCATATGTACCATGATGTTTTAAACAATGGCATGCATGAGGACATGCATGAGATTAGGTGTGGGGGAGATGATGAGCCCATAAAATGACTTACTATATCCACAAAATAACATATTTTTTCTTGCCTAAGAAGTTGATCTAAATGTAATTTCTAAACTTATAGTTTATTTAAAATAAAATAGTAAGTATATATTATGGTTATGCCTTTAGAATTCCTTGTTATCTATTTGTTAGCTTTTACTAATTATTATTAGAAAAAAGATGTTAATTAATGCATATACAGTTCATACTAAGCTAAAAATGATTTAAAGTATGAAGAGTAACCATTCAAGAATAATGTTGGAGTAGTGTCAAAGTCTTATACAACAAAGATCTAGTATTATGGTCAAGTTACAAACCCCTACAAGCTTGCTACAATAACTATGGATTATATCATAAACTTGTACAAGCTTGTTACAACAACTACATATTACAATAGGTTTGCTACAGTAACTACAGAATATAACAAGCTTGTTACAACAACTATAGATTATAACAAGCTTGTTACGGATCAACTACGAATTATATCAGATCAATTATAGACTATCTATAGATTACATCAAACTAGCTACAAATTACATTAACCAACTATAGATTTTAGTAGGTTTGCTACATATTTTAGTAGGCTTGCTATAGATTTCAACAAGTTGCTACGAATTTCAACATAATTGCTACAAACTTCAACAAAAGTAATATAGACATGTTTGAAAATTATTTCTAAATGTATTCTAATGTTTCAACTATCACGAAGAATGTTTTTTACTTAAATTTTTTTTATATATAGGTTTCTATGTATAGAATTTTCATTACAGATTGTATTCAAAAAAAAATTTATGTAATTTTATTCCAAATAATAACTCTCTTCATATTTGGTGGAGATTGAGATTATTCTGTAATAGATTTTATTAGAATAAATATCTATCTCGAAATTTTGTGGAGATTGAGATAGGATAGAGTATCTCAGTTTTTACTCTCAAATAAGGTGTTGATTGGAAGCGTAAAATTATAAATGCAACCTTCCACACCCAATGAAATAATCAATCAATATACTTTTCCTTTCATTATTCTGAGAAATCCATTTAAAACTTATGTTTTGAATAAAACTTTTTTCAAGGAATGAGCTGGTCACTGATTCCAAGAAAGATAGATCAATGTATTTTTATTTATTTTTGTATTCTATAATTACATATTTTTCTAAAAATTATTATTTTATTTCTTTGCTACTATATACATTTCTTTTTTGTACAGTTTGTGTGAACCTGTAGGTGTTTTATTTGTTTGTCAATTCAACAATGTAATTTCTATAAGTGTGATTTATTTTTGGCAAGTGTGCTTTGATTTCTGCAAGTGTGATTTTCAATTCTAGCAAGAGAGATTTTCAATTCCATCAAGTGTGATTTTTAATTCCTATAAAGTGTGGAGTGTGATAGAAAGAACCATTTGATAAATATCTCTTTCTTCATTTGAATATAGCCTTCAGACACTAGCCATGGAATGACATTTTTAGATGAAGGGGATTGAAGATCTCCATCAAGGCACATACCTCTAGCTGGGTGGTTAGCATTGAAATTCAAAGAATAATGATAATATTGGCTCGATACACCAAGAGTCTATCACAACATATGACATGACCAAGTAAAAAGTCAAATGGGGTAGCAAATATACATTTATTTAGATTCGGGGAAATCTAAAGGTTTCGATAGTAATCAAGCATTAGTCAAATATTTTAACAATGGTCCTGTACTAAACTATAAATAGTCCAATCATCAAGGTAGACTTGAAAGAACTTATGGATAAAGTCCTTTAAGGCTTTGACTACGATCTATGAAAACACAACAGAAACATTTATCAACCCAAATGGAATTATGTTGTAAGCAAACAATACCCACTTGATTTCAAATGTGGTCTTCAAATTATCCTCTTTCAAGATCTGGACTTGATGACATACAAAGAATTCATCAATAAAAGTATAGATTTCACACCCAACAACTCCCTCTAGTATCTCTTCAGTGAAGGGCATCAAAAAGGGTTTGATGATGTAAGCAACATTAAGTACCTGGTAGTCCACATAGACCTTAATGCATATTTTCTTCTTGATACCATGGGGATCACCCATTCAAACTCATATATAGGAGTAATGATTCCCACACACAACATGCTATCAATTTCTTCCTTGACTCAAGTGCGTAAGTTAGGATTCATACCATAGGGCCTCTTCTTGATAGGTTGAGCACCCTTTACCAACTTTATGTGCATATTGCCTAAGGAAGAATGCACTCCTTTTATTTCAGTATAGTTCTATGGGAAGGCATTTTGATATTGTTTTAATAGTTCAAACACCTTAGAGATATTAGTATTAGACTAATAGTCTCCCATAATAGCCATCTCAGGCACTTCCTCCATGCTAATATTTCATTAGATAGTCTAAAGTGACTCCAAGTATGGGTGATATTCATCTTGGATGGTGTCATGAACATTGTACATGCCAAATTTAGTATGCAAGGTCAAATGATCAGTAGATGGGCCATGCAGATCTGAATTGGCACCTTCATCAACCTATTACACAATTTTTTTCTTACCTTTCTAGATCTGTTCTCTCAAGGTGTGATGATTACCACTCATTAGGTTCTTTAAAAATAGTCAATCTCTCATCTCTATATAATGTATGCATCTGATGTGATCTTCAATTGGGTTGGGTCACCTACAATAGCCTAAAACATGGCTCGTAATGTGAGGTGTAATTCCATTCATGGAGATGAATAAGATAGTGCTATAGTCATATTAATCTTAAGAAAATGCCAACAATCCATTGCCAGATGGTGCTCTTTGTGGATATACCACGCTCTAGTCCAAGTGTGTAGAGTGCCATAGAATTCATGAACCCATAGGTATTCAGGTAAGAACATTTCATACGCCTTTAAAAAAATTTCATAGGCTTCAAGATGAGGTTCAAGAGCTTTGATGCAAATATAACTTATAGTGCCATGAATATGTTTATCATGGTGAAAGAAATGGTGTAGATTAGAATGAACTCAGTCCCAAGTAAGTTCGAAAGATGAGTTCTCCACCACTAAGCAACTATGCCATTAAAGATATGGATAATTGATTTTAACTAATCAATGTCAGAGCCATAAAATGCTTCCAACTACTACATAAACTCAAGGACTTCTATCTAACCATGGGATATTGGAGCTTCATGTAACCTCATTGGTGGCATAACCATAATTTATCCATGAAGGAGATGAAAAAATTTATGGCATTTATGGTACTTATGCAGAGTATATTCTTGACTAACTACAATGATCCTTATAGGAAGGTCATATTCACCATAAACCCAATAGTCATAGGCATTACTGGTTGTGTCAGATATAGATTGTGTCTTCTCAACGCAAGATGCCATCTAGGGTGGGATCAAGGTGTTTAGTACCCCGAGTTGTGACATTATTGATGTGGTTAATTTATTCATCAGTATTTACTATCTTAACATATAGAAGTCCTTGATCATGGTCCAAGGGGATGATAATACATTGTTCATCATTCTTAAAGTTGATATAATGCTTCTTGAAGCTGAAATCAACACTATTCATGTAACACCAAGGATGACCCAATAAAGTTGGAAAGTCATCAACTTCAACCAACTCAATGAATTCAAAATTGGCTTTGAAAGTGACACCTAGGATATCCACGATGGCATATTTAAGTACTCTAATAGGTAGAGCACGAATCTTATTGGCCATAAATAGAACATGGGGAGAAGGATGCAAAACAGGGCTTACCATCTTCCTCCACACATCCTTGGTAAATACATTTACTTTAGAACCATTATCAGCTAAGATATACTGAATAATTCATCCATCAATATTAGTGTTAACCAATATCTCTTTATCTTCTTTTGGACTAGGTTAGACATGAGTCTCTTACCACTCTGTATGGTTTAACTAACAATCCTCGATTGGCTTAAGCATATAATGCCTTAGGAAATTTCACAATAGGGGTAAAATATCCTCATCAAGGATTCACTTGCACAAATCATGGAACTCATCATGCACCACATCGTGAAGGTTCATATCTTTCTACTTGTTAACATGTAAAGTAGCATCTCAATCCTTGAGGAGTTAGATCTCTCCTTGTAGTTCTCTCACAACTCATGGTATCATGGAACACTTCCTTTTGATGCTGAACATTTGGATAAAAATTAGTATGAGCCTCCTCTCATTGAAATTTTTAAATGGGTGGGTTAGACACATACTGGGATTGAAAACCACTCCATTTTGTAATGTTAACTTTGGGACTAGTGAGAGTAGCAGGGTGTGGTCTCCATTGTGGCTTCTCAATGCATATCATTATGACACCCTTTTCATTTCTCTCCTTCATGATGGTAGTATAAAGGTTAGGTCACTCCTCCAAATGGTGTCCATTTTTATAAAAGGCACATGTAAGATACACTAGGTAATTATGCTAGTAGTGCTCTGGGTAAAATCACTTATAATAGGTTCTTGGTGGAAAACGTCCACCTTCACATCCTTGACCATGACCATGATAACCTCCTCCATTTTCCTAATTATTAGCAACATATGTCTGATGCATACCATGCACGTGTACCTCATGGATTTCACTAATCAGATGAAAATAATTGGTATCATGAGCGTATGCATCACATATATTATAATATGTAGATACCTTTGATTGAGTGTCATTTTGTAGTAGAGGGTAATCCATTACCTCATGATCTTCCTAGAAAATCTCACAGGATTACTTCATTATGGATCAAATACTCTTGCAATGGAAGTTATTTTGATTTGGCCTTTAGATTCATAGTCCACACACCACAAGACATTGCAAGTATTATGAGCATTATGTGTAGTGAGAGTTTCTAGTTTAGATGCCATTGAAACAATCTAATCTTCCATGATGGGACTAATCCCCATGTTGATGCTTCTAATGACTTCAACACATAGGGAAGCTTCTAAGGCCTTGTGTAGGTTGGTGAGAGTATTTTATGATAAGGTGAATTTTAAGGGAAGAAATAAGCCTCCTAAAAACCACTGGGTGTGTTGAGCGGCATTTATCTCAAAAGAGAGCTTAGAGAGAAATGTATAAAAATATGCATTATACTCACGTACACTCTTAGTGAGTTCTTGATTGATTCCCTTTAGGGTAACTTTGTTTTACTATTCAAACTTTGGGATATCAAATTCTTTGATAAATGTTGACTTCAATTGGTCATAATTCACCTAGCTTATTGTGGATCAAAATTTTGGTACCAATTGTATGCGTGGTCCATAAGAGTGGTAGAAAATTGTGTTACCTTTAATTCAAAAAAGGTGATGTTATGCACTTGCCAAATAAATTCACACTTGTGAACATGTTCTGCAGCATTCTCCACACTGTGATGCTCAAGAAAGTGGAGTGTCATCTCATAATACATTGGGTGGTTGAGGAACTTGAAATGGGGTCTGCTATGATGCACTTCCTTTCCCTCCTAGACCTTGTGGGGGAGGTCCACCACTACCTCCTATGCTTCTTCTAGTTCTTCCAATAAAACCATCATCGGTACCACCTCCCATGCCTCCTAAATCAATATAAGCACCTAATTTATTAGGTGTTGAGGTGGGTTTATTAAATATAGTTGGGCTAGTACTCTACCCATTGGTTATGCTTGGGCTACCAGGCATTCCAAACTAGGTCTTAGAATTATCTTTCAAGGGAAAAGAAATGGCCAATACAATATTATCTAAATCTTGGTCTATCAATGTATATTAACACAAGTTTAGTTTTTGATTCTACATTATCAATATCCCAATTATGTATAAATATATCTAACTCAAGAGCATGAGCACATGCTATGGGTAGGGGACTGGGCCTTTCCAAATTGGGTTCTTCAGTCACCACTACCTGACTTACTTCTCCAATGCATACTTTGTGTTGGTGTCAGGTGTGGTACTATGGCTAGGGAGTCCTCACTATACTCTTTTACTTCCTTGTGGACCCTTATAACACTTCTTGAGTCCTTTTGTTCCCTCCCTAGATCATTTCCGTTCACTGAGCTTTATCATATTTGTGCTTCCATAATTACCACTAACTAGCTATCATTTTGAACCAATAATTTTACATCAAAGGTGCCCCTCTATTTCACCACCAACTACACTGCGCATGCGAGAGAGAGAGTTTAGCTGTCCATGGGGAAAATATCAAGTCTAGAATATAATAAGAGCTTCTTAATCTCTAGTGAAAAATGTCTGAGATATCTACCACATGATTGTCATAGAAAATTAAACTAGGCGTCCTCTGGACAAGTATATGTTGAAACTATGTACTCCAAAATGTAACTATTGAAATTTTTGTGCCACCAAACATAAAAAACACCTATCCAAGGCACTCCAAATTGTTCTAAATTTGATTGATGCTTTAGTGACTAAGCTATCTTTCATCCATAGTTCCCTGGCTAGTCTTATGTATATCCTGCAATCTACGCATGAAGGTGAACAAACACGTCTACAAAGAATGTCTCATATAGTGAGTCATATAGATTCTATTCTACCCATGCGTGTGCATATATTCCTAGTTTAACAAATGGTAATGCAAAGTTATCCTCTATGCTAGTAACCCATCGTCTAATATTGTCTAGAATCAACCATTTGAGCATCTTCCACCATTATGCAAGCAAGCGCTATGTGTCTCAGTAACGAAATCAAAATGTTGGAATTCTTTTCCTTTGAATAGATTGGAATTTCCATAGGCATGTGCCTAAGTGAATATGAGTCCAACATGCAAGCACACTGACATTTCACACTAGAACAAGTTCTTGTGCTCTCATCCAAAGCACATAGTGTGGGACCAATTCTTGCTGGTTTTATCATGTAAAGGTGTGTTTGTCCAAATTCTTAGACAAGGGTGCTTGAGAACATACTTAATACTAAAATCATTATTTAATCTATATATAACTTAGCTCACTTGTTCATTACTTGATGATCAAAATTAAAAAAAATAACATAAATGATAGAGATTAACATCAATCCCATAAATAACTGAATAATAGTATCATGTCAACATGGGATTATTCATCATATTCATAAGTTATCTCAAAGAATACATTGATCTAAAATTACAATGTAATTAAATTGTATAAACTCTATCAATAACATCCAACTAAAAAATAACATTACAAAGTACATCATGGGGGTATTTATACTTGGTTTTCCATGAACAAGCAACTATATAAGTAATTACAATCAAGGTGACTCGCCAATGATCATCAATACATTTGAGTCATGGAATCCATTTAAATTAAGTTCCTAAGGACCCAGGCCTTTCTTCCCCTTTATTCTTTATTGATGTTGGATCCTTGTCACTGAGCACCTATCTTCCTATGGGATGGTGCTGGATTTGTGCTTGACTTCTTCTCTTCCATCCCTGCAAATCACTCCATAACTTTTCTCCACTTTTTGCATGCTCCCCAAGTCTTATGCTAATTTTTGAGTGCTTCATTCTTGGGTTCTTAGTTTAACAAGCATATTTATTCCATGAGACTTGATCCTTATATGACATGGGTTCCCATGCCATGGTATTTCACATTATGCCTCTTTGTACTAATTATTCCTCAAAATTACTTATCCAAAATTGTGGGCCCAACCCCCACTATTTAGTGATGAGTGGACCCCAACCCCCACTAGGGCATGTTGAGTGGCCAACAACCTATAATGTCCACTAGCCCCATTAGAATATTTATTATTGTATTAATCACTAAGAGGAAGTGTGCCTTATGTCAACATATCCATCCACCATAATATTATCCCTATAGGTATATTACATTTCATCTCCTTTAACATGTTTCACCCTCGAAACATGATAATAAATACATATCAAAATATGTTAATGACCAATAGGAAGCCCAACTAGGCATCCTTTTTTGGTTCCACTTCTTCTTCATGTGCTTGGATATGATCATGTACAATAATATTATGAACTTAATCACTATAATAGGAGGATGTTCACAGGTGACATATATATCTATGGTGGAAATAACATCAACTAGAAACATGTCATTTAAACTATCAAATTAAGAGAAAAATACAAGTAGAAAGTCATTGAGGGCAAGTGGAAGAACCGTTGTAGATATGTTAGAATATGTTGAGGTAATAAGAAAATAGGTTGCTACCTTATGTGTAGAATATTTTATGAAGAGAGTACTAAATAAATCAATTTCATCCAAGTGACATAAATATTCATACCATTCACTACAATTAAACTCCAAGTCAAACCAAGCATTTATTTCTTCTTCATATTCATCTACGATATGGAAAATAAATTTATCATTCCATTTTTGATTTGATGCAAAGAATCCTCCAAGTCTTCCTTTTTTTTAAGATCATCCTTTGCATGGTTATCCTATTTAGTTTTGGGATGCTGAAAGGAACATGGTATGGAGGGTGCCCCATTGGAATTATGATGTTGCAAGGTGATGATATCTTCTACGAGCTTAGCCAATCCCAAGGCTTCCATCATGTTTTGAGGTTGGAACATTTGAACCTCTTCTCGAATATCCTCTTTGAGTCTATTGATGAAGCATTTTTTGAATAAATCTCCAATAGGCCTTTAGTCTAAGTGGCTAGTTTGGAAAAATTTGTTTGATACTCCCATACTATGTTAGTTTGATGAAGTCGAGTCAAGGCACCAGTTAAATTATTGTAAGCATCAAAAGAATTATTATCATAGAAAATTAGAATCCTCATGATAATAATTGATAGGCTTGACAAAAACTACTAGTCCATTGATGATCAACAAGACAAGAGAGACACATAAAATGAAGGACTAACCATGAAATATAATGGACACCTAAATACATAGTTTAAGAACCATACAACAAATAATTTTTTATTAAGACTGATAAACTGATACACAAAGTTTATTAAGAATTACACATGACTGAGTAAGAATCATAAAAACATCTTAAATAATTACACATGACACTAACTATAGACACTATTTCTAAATTATATAACATTTTAGTCTTATACACTTAGAAAATACATATCATAGATGTACCTTCATCTTCTAGACCTTTCCCATTACTAAAAGGCTCCATACACTATATCTTTGTGCTTATTTTTTATCTCTTAGTTTGACTAATGTTATTCCGATGACTCAAACCTTATATCATGCTTAGAATGTTATAAACCTGATTATCATCTATCTTTGTAAGTTATGAACCTATCCCTATCTTCCAGATGCCCAAACACCTACGTCACAATTAAACACTTATGTCAATGCAAATGTCCTATCCCAACACAAGTGTCTTGTGCCTTAAAGTCATTCAATTTATAAATGTAATGTATTCCAATGATCATCTTAAGTGTTTTAATGCAAGATATTCTCCAAAGGGATTGATATATATATATATATATATATATATACAAGA
This sequence comes from Torreya grandis, assembly GCA_037957365.1. NCBI lineage: Eukaryota > Viridiplantae > Streptophyta > Pinopsida > Cupressales > Taxaceae > Torreya > Torreya grandis. The sequence goes on along the minus strand of JARHVA010001751.1, from coordinate 84,989 downwards.
TCAACCCTCATCGATTCTTCACCTAGCACAGACCTAGAAACATCTTACCTACTCATAAGAAAACTTACGAAAGGTATTCAATCAAGCACTCAAGTGAGAAAAACTTTCTTATTTTATCCTATTTCCATATCAGTCATAGGGAAAACACAACTACAGGTCTAAAGTATTGAAGGAGCATTCCATGAGCCAATTTTTTCAAGTTATAAGCTAGGTCACTATTGTAATTACTTATCATACATAGCATGATACACACACAATCCAAAATATAAAGAAGAAATACGTAACTCTGAGGCCCTCCTCAGAGTATTTGCTATGTAAGCAATACTCATTAGCATAGGGGCCTTTGGGGCAACTCGACACCATGTGCCCACTAACCCATTTTTTCCATAACCACTATGAAGATGAATAACTAGGGTTTTCTTATTTGAAAATGAGTGATAGTTCATGACCCATATCTAAATGCACCAAAGTGAAGTCAACATAGAACTCAAAAGAATCTAGGTGGTCTATCTAATTTTAGTAGGTATTTTATACTAGACACCTACATCTAAGTCAAAAAAAATCATCGACACAACTACCCCATGTCAATTCAAGTGTCTAAAAACATAGAAGTATAATTTACAGAATTAGAAAAAAATTCAGATCTAGTCTACTTTCCTCATGTTCCGAATCCAAATTTGTATTAGCATCAGAACTAGCTAAGTATCTTGTTTTCAATATTGTTTCAATATCCATCATAGTTGTACTCTCTATATTTAGCATGTCTCAACATAATAATGTTAGTATATATTTATCTAAGTTTTACAATTAATTGGCCTACTTTAGAGATAGTCTACCATTCTTGTGCCCTAGGCTATCTCTACCCATTTAACCTTAGATTCCCCAATATAGATTTTAGAATTAAACATTTAGTGAACCTGAACTTTCATTCATAAAACCCTAGACATTGATTTAGGGTTTCTTGATTCTTTATTTTTTATTTAAAAAGATTTAACATGTTAAAAATCAAATTTCCTTTCCTATCAATATGTTCAATATGGATGCATGTGTAGCTCATTTTATGTTAAATTTTGTAATTATAGAAATAGTTTGCTACTACGAAAACCTAATCAAAGGTATCATGCAAATAAATAATTAGATCTGTCACTATAATGAGAGGGTTTTAAAATAGAAACAACATTTAATATCTCTTCATAATTCCTTTTTTAATACTATAGAGCCAATATCTAGATGCCAACATGAATGCACTCAAGCATTTGTTCCACCTAGATCTTATTCAAGTGATAATTACCATCCTACACTCATTATTCACCCATGGATTATAGTATATTCCACTATCCATGTTGTCACTACTTGAAATGATAAAGGTGTCCACCCTAATCTGCCACCTATTAATATACAATAGGTGCCTCTTAAGCCAAGACTTATGATCAAATATAAAGGATATGCCCTTGTTGACCAATTGAGCAATACACATGCTAAAATATCAATCCTCAAACTTCTAAAGCAATCTGATATCTATAAGTATATTCTATATGATGCATCACATGAGACCCAAGTCTTGAATGATATTGAGCCAACTTATTTTGTGGATATCATGCAAGATATCAAAAATAATGTGAAACTAATGCATTACCTTTGATCCGATAAATTCACCATCCAAGGATATCATTGACCAAGATTTGTCTTTGTTCATACAAGTGCTTATGCATAAAAAATTAATTAAAAGGGTGCACATTGATAATGGATCAGGCATAAACATTTGTAGCACAAAATTTTTAAAAACTTTGGGTATTAATACTAATATTCTACAAAAATCAACAATATATATCAAAGGATTTGATAATTCACATAACCCCATGATTGGCCAAATAACTTTGGATGTGACAATGGGACAAAAAATGATTGCAAATACTTTTCAATTAATGTCTCAATCATTAAATTATAATGTGATCTTGGGTAGACATTGGATACATACAATGGAGGCCATTCCATCTACACTACATTGATGTCTAAACTTTGTACATGATGGGACCCTATTTTCACTACCTTTTGATGAAGAACCTTTAATTTTTTTAAAAATAATATATTTTGGCACAAACGGTATACATATAGTGGCGTCATTTAAATAATTCATTCCACTTGAAAATATACACAATTATGAAATAGGTGTTGACGCTTGGATTTGCACCATTCAGGGGAGGCTCAGCTCTCCTCATCCAAGCAATAAAATAGAATCATGTCTCTTACTGTGGGTGAGAAATTCATTGAGATGAATCTCTAGATTAGGGGCTAGCTCCCCTTGATGCACCTTTAAAGCTCTCTCTAATCTATCGATTGTGTATGAAAAGGGTTAATGAACATAGCTAAGAAAACAAAATGGTGATGCACCAATGAATAATTTCCTCCCAATTGACTGCAACCACTACTTAAAAATAAATAAGGTGTTTCTCACAGAAGACTCACAACTCAGGATTTATTACTCATCAATGCTTCATATGCTAGATTCAAGAAGGTATATGATTCTTAGAAAGGGTGTGAATGATTCCAAAGAGAGATACAATCACAAACCACTTCTATGATATCTCAACACTTAAGAAAGAATACTATAAAAGACCTACAACAATCTCCTTTCTAAAAATTGGTAAAACATCAAGAGTACAAGCTAGAAAAGGACAATCTTTCACTAGACTAGACTAACATGATTCAAGTCATTACTCAATGTTATAGCATGTGAGTGGCAACAACACTTGTATATTTTTTCAAGAGTTCTTTGATTTCAAATCTGGCTAGAGTTTTTTAATAACCAATAGAGGCTGCTAAATGAACCAAGAGAATGCATATATATAGCCTTGAGAGGTAGATAAATCAAAAGAAGTCCAAGGGTCACTTGGACATGTGTTATCTTGAAAGAATTAGTTACATTTGCATGGGAGAGAAGTGGGTGAGCTATACCATGTCATTGGATGGATTAACTACAATGAGTTACAATTGAACCAAAAACATTAGTTACATTTGTTAAAAATAAACCAAAGCCTTAGTTACATTTTGTTATTTGTTATCTCTTATCTTCGCCTTTAGGTTCTCATCAAGACTTTTCTTTTAAACTCCAATGGCTAGTTTTTATAGTCTAAAATTGACATTTTACGGGCCGTCACCCCTTCGAGCATTTTGTTTAGACTTTTGTCTCAGCCCTTTTATTTCCTTTGTATCAAAAAAGTTTTCCAAAATAATTCATTCCTTTAGACTTTCTATTTGGCCCTTAAAAATGTTCCTTTGGGTTTCTTGAAGTGGACCTTCGGCTTTTGGAAATGAACTTCTCAAAGGAAAAATTACCCTTCAGATTTTTTGAAATGGTCCACTTTCCCATGGAAATAATCTTTTAGAAATTTTGAAAATGTCCCTTTGAGAAGGTTGAAATGCCCTTCAGACTTTCTGAAAAGTACCTTTCGGCCTTTGCAAATGACTCTCAAAAAAACTGGAATGCCCTTCAAAAAAGTTACAAGTGATCCTTCAAAAAATTTACATGGACAATTTTCCTGACAAAAGATACCCTTCGGAAAAATGAAACATACCCTTCAAAAAAATGAAACATACCCTTCAGAAAAGTTGAAACATACCCTTCAAAAAATTGAAAGTGTCCTTTTAGCTTGAAAAGGTCCTTCAAAAAAGTTGCAAGTGTCCTTCAGAGAAGTTGAAATATACCCTTCAGAAAAGTTGAAAGTGTCCTTTTCAGCTTGAAAGATATCTTTTGAAAAAAATTCAAAGTACCTTCAAAAAAATTGTGCAAACAATTTATCTGAAAGAATTCGGCACTTTGTCTTTGGGGGATTTATCTTGCAAACAAATTGTCTGAAAGAATTCATTACTTGGCTAAATGAAAAATTTGAAAGGAATACACTTAAGAAAAAAGCTTCAGACAAAAAGTTAGAAAGAATTCGTCAAAGGCTTAGAACAAAAACCCAAAAAAAATTGGTAAAGGCTTAGCAAAGACCAAAAATGAACTTTTTGAAAGGAATAGAGTTGTACATTTGTTGTGGGATTTGTCAAAGAACACTTCTTCTAAATAAAAGCTACGTATTGGACCTAGCCAAAGATATAGACTTAGGTGACTTTTTTCAAATAGGGGTGCCTAATTTTGGCTTGAAGGGCTAAAATTTGGTCAATAAATTGGTGACTCACAGGGGTAGTATGCTTGATATACTGACTAGACTAGTAGCCTTATCCAATTCAGGGCCAATGGAGTCAATGGATTCTTGAATATGATCAACAAGGATTATGCCAAAATAAAGCACAAGGAGACACACCACACAACAATAGGAAGACCAAGCAAAGACAACACAAAACAAGACAAGGACAAACTTACACATGTGTATAAGCACTTAGGGAACACAGGAAAAACATGAAACTATGTACAAAGGAAAAGGACATCAGTAAAAATGCTTTAGATATATCCCATTGACTAGGATATGCAACTCCTCTCCATCCAAATTTGAGAGTTGGAAAGCATTATGTTGTTTGCATTGTGTGACCACATATGGGCTACTCCAAAAAGTATCAAAATTTGTATGCCTTCCAGGTTTGGCCCTATCTTCATCCCATTTTAGGACATTATCTCCTTCTCTGAAAATCTATCTTCATCCCATTTTAGGACATTATCTCCTTCTCTGAAAATCCTTGGCATGGACTTCTTTTCAAAATAATTCTTTGTTTGTCGTTGGTGAGTTGTCATGGTTTGCATAGCTTGATCTCTTGTTTCCTCAAGCTCCATCAACTCACATAACCTGAATTTCATGCTCTCATTATCCATCAATTGTAGATGATAGGTGAGGCATAAAGCTAGTAACTCAAGTGAGATAGGAATCCTAGCCTCCTTTGCATACACAAGTGTGTATGGATGAGTTCCTAATTGCTCTCTTTAGGGTGATCCTATCAGCCCAAAGAGCTGTCTTCAACTTTGTATGCCATGTCCTTTGATTCTCCTTCATTGTCCTCTTTATGATCCTGATTAAGTTCTTGTCTGTGGACTTAGCTAATGCAATCCCTTGGGGATAGTAGTTGGAGGAGGTGGTAAGATAGATGCCATGTTTCAAAGCCCATTCACTTGTCCTTATTCCTAAGAAGGCTAATACATTATTTGAAATGATTATTGAAGGAGATCCAAACTTGGTTACTATACCTTCATAGAAATCTAGGACTAAGTTTTCATTTTCCTCCTTAAGAGCTATAGCCTCCACCCATCTTGTAAAATAATCAGTGGTTGTCAACACCCACTTGTGACCAACACTAGAAGGAGGATTGATCAGATGCATGAAATCCAAACCCCATTGCATGAAGGGTTGCTCAACCTAGATTGGATGAAGAGGTAAGGTGGGAAGTAATTATTTGCCATCAAAAAGAGCACACTTTTGGCATTTCCTTGCCCAAGAGTGAGTGTCTTTAAACAAGCTAAGCTAGAAGTAACCAACCCTCATAACCTTAGCAGATGTGGTTCTTGGAGCAAAGTGACCACCAACTAGTCCATCATGAACCTCATGAAACACTTTGTCAATCTAATCTAATTCAATACATATCAACACACTTGAAAAGTCCTTTCTAAATAACACTCCATCAAGAAGTACATAGGGAATAGATTGTAACCTATAATATCTTATTCTAGCTCTATCGAGGCCTTGTGGACACTCAACGGTTTGAAGGAAGTGAATCATATCTTGTTTCCAACTCCACATGGTTAAAGATATAACTATTTTAGGGTCATCATGGAGAGTCAAAACAACCTCTGTTTTCTATTTTAATTCTGAAGTAAGATGTTCACATAGTCCTTTACCCTTCACTAGCTTGGTTATTTTGATCTTCACATCATACTCCATCACTTATCCAACCTGCCCTTTTCTCATTCAAATCTCTGCTCAATAGAAAGTATTTCATGCTAGGATGAGGCACAAAAATGTGAATAGTTTTTTTAGGCAACATATGCCTGAACTTCTTCAAACTCCTTATAACTGAAAGCACTTGTTTCTCAACATATGTGTATCTTACCTCATAGCCTTCTAAACCCTGACTAAAGAAGGCAATAGGCTATTCAAAATTTTCATCATTATATCAAGTAAGCATGGTAGAGATTACCTCTTCATTCCTAAAAGTATACAAATTGAATTCCTTGGAGAAGTTTTTACTTGCAAGAGTAGGAGCTTGGGCAATGGCTTGTTTGATCTCCTCAAAAATTTCTTTCCTCCTTTTTGTCCAAGTGAATATCTCATCCTTCCTTAGCATGGAGGTCAAGGTATTGACCAGGTTAAAAAAACAATAAATAAACCTCTTAATGAAATTTATCTTACCAAAGAATCTTTGTATACCCTTCTTATGTTTATGTAAAGACAATGCCAAGATGGCACTTACCCTTTCCAGATCAATAGATAGACCTTTCTTGGAAACAATGTGACTTAAGAGTTTGCCTTCATAAACAAAAAACACACACTTATTTGGGTTTTTATAGATCCCAAACTCTCTACACCTCTCAAAAATCTATCTTAGGTGATTCAAATGATCTTTTATTTCCTTAGAGAAAAATGTCACATCATCAAGATATACTAGTACAATATAATTGATTAATCCTTGAAAAACCATATCCATTACATGTTGAAAAGTAACTCTATAGGCATATGTTCCCCATTTGGTGGTGAAGGATAGTTTGTATTGGTTACTTTCTTTCACCAAAATTTGATTGTACCCAAAATAACTGTCTAGGAGGGAAAACCTTTCACTACCTACCACCACTTGAATAATTTGCTCCATGGAAGGGAGGGGATATTGATCTCTCAAAGACACTCTATTCAAGTCCCTAAATTCCACACACAACCTGATCTCCCCATTCTTATTTCTAATAGGGACTAAGTTGGCCAGCCAAGAAGAATGCTTGATGGAAAAGATGATTTTAGACTCAATCAGTTTGGTGAGTTCTTTCCTCATGAGAGGCTCCATCTTGGGATTGATTGGCCTTTGTCTCTGATTGATGGGTTTGTCATTTTAATCTAGATTTATAATGTGTTGATCCAAGCTTGGGTCAAAACCCTTCAAATCGCTATACTCCCATGCAAAAATATCACTAAACTCCTTGCATAGTTCAATGAAATCATGCCTCTCTTGACTAGTGCATACCTTCCCAAGTACAAGTAGCTTATCTTTAAAGATTTTTACCCTTTCATAGTTCTCTTGCTTAGTGGAAAATCTACCTTTTCCTTCTTGATCTGGTTATCCTCATTAAAAATGCTCTCAAGAGTCACTAAGCCTTTAGGAGGCTTGTTGGACTTCAATTGGACAATCTGCCCTCCATATTGTTGCTATAGTTTAGACTGATTCTTGGAAGAAAACTTAGCCTCTTCTTGTAGAAAAATTTCTATTTGATGGTCATTATCAAATACCTACCAATTGGTGACATTGTCTAGTATAGATGGTCTCACAATCACCTTTAGAAGGGGTTCGTTTTTATCTTCCTTTATGCCCTTTGGAACATAAAATTGAACACCAATAGATACCAACCTATCAGCATGCTTATTTTCTTCCCTTGGAATATATCTGATGTTAAAAGCTATGAAATATTCTACAAGGTCCTAAACTTTATGCTTATAATATTTGAGCAAGGAGTTCTTGGTCAAATTCTGCCCTCTAACTTGATTCACAATAAACTCACTATCACCAAACACTTGCAATTCCTTGACACCTCTTTTCCTTTCCCATTCAAGGCCATGGATAAGGGCCTCATACTATACCACATTACAAGTGCATGAGAATTAAAATTTGAAGGCTAAAAAATACCTTTCCTTTGAAGGTGAAACCAACATAGCTCCACCACCTGCCCCCATATTACTTCTAGACCCATCAAAGAAGAGCTGCCACAAGACATTCACATCCTCACTTGGATTCATCAAATTAGGCATGAAATATCCCTTCTCATACATATAATAGAATCCAAGACTAGATTATTTAATAAAATTGTAAGGATCATGCTCATAGTTGTCATCTCCCCACTCATCTAGGAACAAATCAGAAACTCCCTTGAGGGAATATGATGGAGATTGGTTAATGTGAAGCTTCTCTTCATCAATGATAGCATATTTAACATTTGCCACCTTAGGTGAATATGGTTCGAAGTGATTTCTATGAATATGTTCTGACTCAATATTTATCTTAGTGCCATATTTTTTTCTAAACACCATGTAGGACCAATTGGCTGCCAAATATCTACCTATCTTGGATGTAAAGTCCCTTGAAAAGCAAAGAGAAAATAGGGAGGTAAATTTTCTACTATCACATCATGGGGAATTGAAAAATTAGGATAGGCATGAAGGGTCAAATTCAATCCTTGCACTATCCCCAAGGTCTTGGTTGGTGATCTATCCAATTGCAAAACTTCTTTATTCATTGGCTCATACTTGAGCCCTAACTTATATGCTATACATTTGGGCATAACTTATGTGCTCATTCCACTATATATGATGAAATTATGAACCATGAAATCACCAATAATTATAGATAGGTAAAAATGGGGAGTCTTCTCATCTTTCTTCACTTGACCATCTATGGATTGAGTTCTATTGACCAAAACCACATTGTCATTTCTAGATGGGCCAGCCTGTTTGCTCAATCCATGTAATTTTTTTTGAAATATATCTTTCTACCCTGGTAATGTTAGATAATCCCAAAATGAAATATTCATATGAATCTTCTTCATCTAATCCACCACATTGATGGAAGGATTACTCACCTTGGGGTTCTCTTTATGAACATTGACACTCTGTGATGTAGCATGTGTAGGTAGAGTTGTAGCAGCTAGCCTAAAAATTAGAATCCTTTAATTTTATTATAGTTTAGGAGCTGTGTTAGACATAATTATCATAGGAGATGATGTAGGAGTCACAAAAAGTCCTTGATTATCTCCTTGAGCTTCATCGACAACCCTCCTTTTGGACCTAGTATTAAAGGCAACACTAGTATTATGACTGGTTATTTTTCCCACATAATTAATGGCATAAAACTCACCCTCCAAATGATTCATGAGAGTGGAATCAGATTGAACCTATTTTCTTTCCATCCCAAATTTCATTGGCATCTCACAATTTGAAAATTGAGATGTTTGATCACCTTGTGTAGTCATGCCTTGATTTTGCATCTCATTGGCATAAGCAAATTATTATTGACCTTGTTCAAAAGGTGGATAATTGGGTTGTTCTTGGACCAAATTGTTTTGAGTTGGGATAAGGGCCTTATAGGATGAGGGAGCACTAGGATTATAGCTTTGATAAGGCTTGACAGGGTAATTTGGCCTTGTCCTTGATTATTGCTTTTAAAAGGTTTGTTTGTTTGTCCAAACTGATTGTAGGATTGATATGGCCTATAACCTTGGGCTTGTTGCTTTTTGAGAGAAACCATCTCATTAGTACCACTTTGGATCAAACTTTTGACTTTGTGTATTTCATTAGTAGGGGCAATGGCATATTTTTCTTGACCGGGAAAAGGAGCTAAAGTGGGCAATGCACTTTGACTAGGAGAATGCAAATCAAGGAATAGTGGCATTGGAGGTCTAGGAGCTATCTTTCCCACTTGGACAAGACAATTCTAAGCATTTATGGCTATTTCATAGGTATCAAGCAATGTGTTTCCACCCATGGCTTGAATGATCATGGCAATGTCACTATTCAATGCTTTCAAGTAGTATAAAAATGCATAGTTTGTGGTTGGCCTCATAATAATTGGAATTCTATGCCAAATTTTTTGGAACCTAGTATTAACATATTGTTTGAATTCATGTGGTGCCCTCTTTATTGTGGTCAATTTCTTAGCTAGAGATAGGTGATCACTCTTTTCCCCAAACCTATCAGTCAATAGGGTCCCCAACTCATCCCATGAGCCAATATAATTTATAGGCAGGTTCCCATACTAATCCAAAAATTTTCCTTTGAAGGACAAGGCCAACAACCTGATAGCTACATTTTCTTAGGTAATATTATGAATATTACAAAAGTTTGATACATTTTGAATGTGCTCAATGGCAGTAATTAGACCATCTCCACTAAAAGACAAGACACTTTTGAGGGTTGCTCTTAGAATTTGATCATATTGGGTAAGATGCAAGGGAGATGCCTTGGTGAAAGGCACAAAAGGTTATCTTATAGCCATTTTGGAATGATCACTATGGGTGTTGGGAATGGAATGTAACACAAACTTAGAAGCTTTAAAGACAACATCTCTTTTATAAATATGAGTGCTTATAAATCTATACCTTTTGGTGGAATATGGAAATAATTCCACAAAATCAAAGGGTACACCTTTAGTAGCAGACCTAGTGGTCACCTTTGGCATGAAATGTAGGACTGATCATCAACCAAAAACTTGAATTCTTCAATGGAGTCACTAGGTATTGAATGTAGATTTTTCTTTCTCTTCAACAATGCCAAGATCAACACCAATCTTGAATAATCTTATAGGACTTAGAGGTCCCATTGGGTGTGCCAAAAACTTTGACGCTTGGATTTGCATCCTTGAGGAGATGCTTTGCTCTCCTCATCCAAGCAGAAAAATAGAATCATCTCTCTTGCTATGGGTGACAAATTCATTGAGATGAATCTCTAGATAAGGGGATAGCTCCCCTTGATGCACCTTTAAAGCTCTCTCTAATCTATCAATTGTGTATGAAAAGGGTTAATGAAAATAACTAAGAAAATAAAATAGTGATGCACCAATGAATAATGTCCTCCCAATTGACTGTAACCACTAGTTATAAACAAATAAGGTGTTTTTCACACAAGACTCATAACTCATGATTTATTACTGCATCAATTCTTCATATGATAAATTCAATAAAGTATATGATTCTTAGAAAGGGTGTGAATGATTCCAAAGAGAGATATAATCATAAACCACTTCTATGATATCTCAACACTTAAGAAAGAATACTAGCAAAGACTTGCAACAATATCCTTTCTGCAAATTGGTAAACCATCAAGAGTACAAGCTAGAAAAGGGCAATATTTCACTGGAATAGACCAACAAGATTCAAGTCATTACTCAATGGTACAGCATGTGAATGGCAACAACACTTGTATATTTCTTCAAGAGTTTTTTGAGTACAAATATGGATAGAGTTTTTCCAATAACCAACGGAGGCTGCTAAATGAACCAAGAGAATGCATATATATAGCCTTGAGAGGTAGAGCAATCAAAGGAAGTCCAAGGGTCACTTGGACATGTGTCATATTGAAATAATTAGTTACATTTGCATGGGAGAGAAGTGGGTGAGTTATGCCATGTAATTGAAAGGATTAGTTACAATGAGTTACAACTGAACCAAAAACATTAGTTACATTTGTTACAATTGAACTAAAGCCTCAGTTATATTTTTCCATTTGTTGTCTCTTATCTTTGCCTTTAGGTTCCCGTTGAGCCTTTTCTTTTAAACTCCAATGGCTAGTTTATACAGTCTAAAATTGATGTTTTACAGGCTGTCACTCCTTCGAGCATTTTCTTCAGACTTTCATCTCAACCCTTTTGTTTCCTTTATATCGGACAAGTTTTCTAAAAGAATTCATTCCTTCAGACTTTTTGTTTGGACCTTCAAAATGTTCCTTTAGGTTTCTTTAAGTGGACCTTCAGCATTTGGAAATGACCTTCTGAAAGGAAAAAATACCCTTCAAATTTTTTGAAATGGTCCACCTTCCCGTGGAAACAATCTTTCAAAATTTTTGAAAATGTCCCTTTGAGAAAGATGAAATGCCCTTCGAAATTTCTAAAAAGTACATTTTGGCCTTTGAAAATGACTCTAAAAAAAAATTGGAATGCCCTTTAGAAAAGTTACAAGTGATCCTTCAGAAAAGTTGCATGGATAATTTTCCTGACAAAAGATACCCTTCAGAAAAATGAAACATACCCTTCGAAAAAGTTGAAACATACCCTTAAAAAAAATTGAAGTGTCCTTTTAGCTTGAAAAGGTCCTTCGAAAAAGTTGCAAGTGTCCTTCGAAAAAGTTGAAATATACCCTTCATAAAAGTTGAAAGTGTCCTTTTCGGCTTGAAAGATATCTTTGAGAAAATTTGTAAAGTACCTCTAGAAAAATTGCATGGATAATTTGTCTGAAAGAATTTAGTACTTTGTCTTTGTGAGATTTGTCTTGCAAAAAAATTGTTTGAAAGAATTTATTACCTGGCCGAATGAAAAGTCTGAAAGAAATACACTTAAGGAAAAATATTTTGACAAAAAGTCTGAAAGAATTTGACAAAGGCCTAAAAAAAAACCTGAAAGAATTTGGAAAAGGCTTAACAAAGACCAAAAATGAACTTTTCAAAATAAATAGACTTGTACATTTATTGAGGGCTTTATCAAAGAACACTTCTTTCGAAGAAAAGCTAAGTATTGGACCTGACCAAAGATATAGACTTAGAGGATTTTTTGCAAATAGGGGTGCCTAATTTTGGCCTAAAGGGCCAAAATTTGGTCAAAAATAGGTGAGTGAATTAAAATGACTCTTTTATCTCTGGATGCAAATATAACACTAAACACTGAGGTTCACATGGATGCACATCAAGAATAAGAACCATTGCCAAAGGAACCAATGATGCTAAAACCAAAATAAAATCAAATAGTTGATCTTCCTTTATTATTAAATACTGAACAACAATATGACCATGTTTTAAATTATAATGACAATGATGATAATATAGCCCATGATATGACATATGAGACATTGTGAAAACTTAATTTTGATGCACTTGATCATATTTAATATAACCTATTCACACCTATAGGTCCTGGTACATATAAGCTAAAGTCACCTATAAAGGATACATAACAAAATCAAGATAAGGGTAAATAAAAAATGGCAAATGAGCATGTAAATGCTTGTTATTCCATACACCCCTCTTGGATTCACGCTTTAAATCAACCATACAAGGGTCAAATGTAGATACATCATGTAAATCATGTGGAGGTATCTCATAAAACTCTACAACACTTTCTACATATCACAACGAACCAATATACTATAGATACAATACTTTCCATGTAACTTAAACATACCATTATATCTTTACTTTATATCAAGCACAAATTGGGCAATAGATTTTTCCATAAAAAATGATCACCATATTGTAATTATCATCATATCATCATCCATTATATAATTAAATTTTAGGCATTGACAAACCAAATTCAAAAATATAAGAGTGAGGGTTGCATACAAATTGTGCCTGAAAAGACAAAAAGATAAACTACTTTCAAAGATTCACATGGAAACCATCTTGTAATGCAACCAATGCATGAAGAGATAACTATTACTACTAATATTGATGGGGTCTATTTTCAACATCTCAAATTTGATAAGAGCAATTAGGATACAAGTTGTAGCACTACATTTCTTTAATAGTTAGGACACAATACAATTGAATTAACATACTCTCTGCTGATGTCATAATCTCTTAGGTAAATATACATACCACTAGATTATGGACTGCAAGTGGTCCCCATGATCATATGGATATTAGATCGGGATCCACATTTGACATTAAAATTTATATAATATTGGTTCGTAAATTGGAATACAACACTAAATAATATAGATATGTGTATCACCTTTATTATTAGGGATAGGGAGATTTGCCTACACCATGATGGATATGGCCACCCTTCCTCACCAATGGATTCTGAAATACCATTACACATAAACATTGATGATGTGGCCATGTGTTGCTTCAAACAAAGGGTGAAACATACATCAACTGATCCCACACCTTATTGATTAAGATGCTAATTAATAAAGTTATGCTATTAACTCATGATGGTTGCTTATGCCTATAAATGAATGACATTATTGTCTTACTTAGGATTGTTTGATACATAATAAATCATCTTTTACTAGTCATCAATGGATTTACTATCGACTACCCATAATTAAGTTAATTTATGGATGTGGTTCAAGAGGATAGGTCAAGTATGCTCTAGACACGAGCATGCACAACTAGAAGCTCATGATAACATGTTTCTACCCCATTACATGAAAGTAACCTTGATCTACCCCAATTTTCTCAATATGTGACTCGAGTGAGTGCTCAAGGAGACTTGCATGATATGTCAACATAGGATTTAGTTCATTTAATTTTGGAGAGTACGAATGGACTGACACACCTGTGAATAATAGACTTAACTAGAATTCTAACACCATTCTATGTGGCCCTTGCCCTTATATGTAACATTGTGTGACATTTTATGTTGTGCTTGTTGAGCTTGATTAGTGGTACCATCATGCATATTTACTGTGTATATTTACTCAGAGTTGGTTACTTTATTGTATGCTTCATTGCTATATTTATCTAGACATAACACTTGTGTGCCTTGCTTTACATATGTTTTATACATGCCTTTATGACATATATTATACTATGATAACATACTCTCCACATGTTGACATAATTATATCTATATCACAAGATACAAATAAATCTTATTTTGAGATGAGTGGCTTGCAAGCTACATGGCTCATTTCAAAAAGGGGGTATTACAATGGGCTTGTCTTAGAGATTCAAGCCTCAATTGACATAAAAAATGATTTTATGATAGATTATAGGCTTCAAAGATTAAAAGTAATTAAAAAATCATATTTTATGAGAAAGTTTTCAAGATTCAAAGTAATTCACAAATCATATTTTATAACAAAGTATAGGTTTCAAAGAATCAATGTAATTTAAACATCAAACACATGATATATATTGGCACATTGATACAAATTATGAGGGCATATGCACTCACTATTCAAATAATTGAGTATAAAATTATACACATTTGGATTCACATGAAAAATAGTTATAAAAACATGAATTACATGTTTCACATAAAATTAAAATTGAGCATATAGATGCATGTCATTCTATATCATTTGGCATAGATTCAAATGGCATGATACTGGTACATGCACATATATACATTTTTCAAAAAATGTATGATATTGATTCATGTGTATATGCACTACAATATAATTTATAGATTCAATTGAAAATATTTTTTATTTCACTTCAAATCTATTGGCACTATGATCATGATGGGGGCATGAATATTTCTCGTTATTTTTCAATCATGTAAACAAAATATAGATCTATCTCTGGCGGTGTGATTTTTTATATTATGGGTAATTCACACTGGAGTCTAGAAGCACTTTAAGTACCTTGACATTACTTATAGTGAACCCATTATGTGGTTCCACCTTCTATTACGGGTGATGTATGATCAAGCCTAGTGACACTCAACAACCTTGGCATCACTTCTCGTGAATCCATTATGATTCCACCTTCTTTAGGGTTATTACATTGGGTAATTATCCCCAATCTTGAGAGTTGGAGATTGCATCTTTCTAACTCAAGACCTTGATTAGTTATTCAAAATTGAGACTTGATCACTCTCAATTTTCTAATGGTTCAACACGAAGAACCATCTTTCCAATCACTTCGACAAGGGGACACATTTCTCTAATGCTTATCATTTGTTACAAGTTACAGGGTAACACGTTTTCATATCCTTATAGGGGTACTCCTTCCTTGATCTTCTTTCAATTTCAATTTTAAAAGTTTAGATTTTTTAAATTTCAAAAATAGACA
This sequence comes from Torreya grandis, assembly GCA_037957365.1. Taxonomy (NCBI): domain Eukaryota; kingdom Viridiplantae; phylum Streptophyta; class Pinopsida; order Cupressales; family Taxaceae; genus Torreya; species Torreya grandis. The sequence continues at coordinate 69,354 of JARHVA010001751.1, read as the reverse complement.
TTGGTTATTTCATGCGCTGATGTAGGGTTTGCTAAAATGAGTGCCCTACACAACTAGATTTTTATATTAAAATACAAATTGTGTGGCACTAATCAAATATATATATATATATATATATATATATATATATATATATATATATAAATCTAAAAATTTCATTACTAGAATAAAAGAGGGACAAATGTAGATACATAAGTCTTGTCACAAGTACTAGATAATGTTAATTCCTGACATATCTTGAATCAATTAAATTATATGACTCTTATTTTACTTTACTCTAACCATTTATCTATATGAAAGATTGAACCATCTATTTTCCATCACTACCACATAGGAATTTATAATTTAATACTCAAACCACTTTATATCACCTCAAATTGTTATTAGTCTTGGGTTTTTTGTGCTTTCCTAGGGTAGGTCTACACTATGTTGATACGTCTGCTACCATGAACCTATCCACTTAATGTGGCCTTATCACCATGCAATTTAATTACTAGTTATATAAATTTTAAATATTCATAGGAGTCTTCCCGCATATTTTTCAAAGTTAGCTAAAAGAAATGATTCAAAAGAATCACTATACAAGCAAATCAAAATCTCATTTCAAAGGGACTTGATATTTATCTAGTATCTATCTATTAATCTAATGCACATTGAGAAAATATTTCTTATTATTTTCAAATTAAAAATCAATCACTAGGAGTAGTCACAAATTAGGTTTGAAGTATTTCAAACTAAGTCAAGAGATAACATCGTCAAGTATTAAAACCATAATACTAGTTACATGCATATAGTGAAAGAACACAATTACACAGTCACTCTAGGTAGGAGAACTATTTGTAGCTTGATTCCCTGCTTAAATTATCTGGATATGTAATAAATTATAAATCATCAGCATGAATGATTGGGGTTAACTCATCTTAGTACACTTCCCCTTCTTTTTTGTCAGTTTATAGCTCTCGCAAGTATAGTTAGGGTTTCCAAGGTAAGGAGAAGGAAAATAAATATTTGTTATGCAACACTAATAAAATCAAAATATCTCAGTCCTCTCAATAAACACAAGAGAATGTGACAAAGCAATCATAGTCTCCTCACAGTAAAAGCAAACAAGTCCAAAATAAATGGACCTAGTTGCACTGGACTATTATCCAAGGATCATGGACTTGTCTAGATGTAGCCACAAACTTTGCCTTTGGATAAGAAATGTCACAATATTATCTTATTTTGTTTCTCACTATCAAACACTTATTATAGTCAACTAGAAACCAATATCTAAGCTAAGTTATCTTATTCATAGTGTTTTCAAAAAATAACATATTATTATATTTAGTAATTTGTAATCAAAATTATTGGTAAATTGCATATCTTTAACATTATGATGTATTTAATAGTTTTATGCTTATTAGGTTCATATAATAAAAAATAAGGTAAAACACATGGAAATGATGTATATCATATAATAAATACAAGTGGATGGAGTCTAAAAAATTTAGATGTCAAACAAGTGAAGGTTATGGCTTTGTTTAACCTTAAATTTTAGAAAGGTTGGATAGGGTTAAGAATATATAAATAGTTAAAGTACAAGGGTGATAAACTAAGTTATAACTAGGTAATTAATTTCAAACTTAGATATGTTGGGTGAATATTTTGTCAATCAACGTATTGATAAACAAAATAGGTATGATCAACCACGATAAGAAGATTGGTCAGCCAGTTGTGTAGGTTTACCACATCAAAAGGGGACTAATCTCTCCTCTCATCAAGGGGAGGTTCCCTATAAATACATAGGAGCTATATACTATATAAATATGTAGAAAATAACACATGGGGGTAGAATAAACCATCCATCTCTCTTCTTTCAGAGATGATGCTCACAGACATAGGAGAAAATCCTAGTGGAAACACTGAAGGCACTTCTCTTCTTTCAGAAGTGTTCTTGCAAGGAACATCAGGATTTTCTTTCAGATAGTAAAAGTAACTGGTGACAAAAGGGCGCAGTAACCAGCAGGATGAATAGAACACAAAGTTTCCACCTCAACTGCCCAAAGAGTATAACACAAAGGGTAATGGGGGCACAAAGTTGTCCCAGAATCCTCAACACAGAAAGAAAAGAAAAACACACGCTGAAAGCAATTGTGAAAGCACAAAGTCTTCCTCATAGTTGGCTTCAGGACACCTCCCTTATTACCTTCACTAATTCTACTTGTCAAATTAAATAAATAAGAACACATTCAGAAGATAGACATAAGAATAATCTTCTAAAATGATACAAGCTAAAACAACACAAAGTCTGCAAACAACTTGTTTTCTCATTCAAATAAATTAAAATGAAATTACAATCTGAGCTTAAAGTCTCAGTATTCTTCTTTCAACTGGGTAGAGTTTCACTCCTGTAAAAATGAAAAGTCCCCCCTACTAATGAGAGAAATTACAAACTTATAGCAATCACGCAAGGCTTGGCATTCTTTCCCATGGGACGGCCCATGCTACAGTCAAAGTCTTCAATGCGCCTTCAATTTTGTCTAGAGGGACCATGCTGGGAATAGTGTATTGCCATAGCTATGGCATGCCCATTCCTCTAATATGTCTCTTCTTTGGTATGGACTGTCTGGTCCTTTTCTTGATATCTGTGCAGCTGTCCAATTTTGCCATTACTTTATGGAAAAAAATAGGCTTGCATCCTTGATTTGGTGCACTCAGAAGTCTAAGTCTAATTGATCCACTATTCCACCTACTAAAAATAACTCTTTTGAAAATATTTCTGGTCCTTTGCGTCAATCTTCTCTCCCATGTAGCAATTTAAATCTTTGGGATCTCTTTTTATTTAATCACTTGGTTCTTACTTTAAGTTTCGCGCTCTATTTAAATTTCCATAGATTTTTCCTTACTTTAAATTTGACGTCTGAGGAACTGTCAATGGTTGCTAGCTGCTTGAATCGTGTTGAACTTTGAACCTATGAACCATTTAAAAGTTCATTGGTTCAAAGCTTCATCGGTTCACTTTGTCTCTTTTGGACCATCGCTTCCCTGCTTAAGCACTTCATTGCTCTCTGGTTGAACCATCACTTTCATTGAACTTGCCTTTGGAATCATCCATGTTACTTCTTCCTTTGCTTGAGGCCACATTTGAACTACTTGAACCTGTGAACCTTTGAACTTTGAACTCTTTTATTTTAAGGTTCAATCGGTTCATTGGTTCTTTGGTTCTGCCCATCGCTTGTTCTTCCTAAGCTCTTTGGTATTTATTGCGCTTGGTTGAACCTTTGAACTTGAAAACTCATTGAACCATTTAGTTCAATGGTTCAATGGTTCTATCAGTTCATTCTTTGAAGCTCTTTGTGTCTAAGTCTTTAAGGATTCCCTTTTGCATCTTTGTTCAGCCTTTGGAACGTCTCAAAGGGAAGGTGTCCCTTCGGGTCCTTGGAAAAAGTCTTTTTTTTGATGTCAAGTGTCCCCCGAAAGGGTATCTACCCTTTTGGATTTTTCATGCGACCTTCAGGCTTTAACTTCCCTGGCGGGTTCTTGCATCTTCGGCGGGCTTTTGGCTTTTGGGATTTTTTTGTCAGGATTTTCCTTCGAACAAAAACCCTGAAAGAATTCCTTCAGACAAAAAGTCTGAAGGAATTTTGACTTAACATTTTTTTGAGAAAAATATTCCTAAAAGAATTCTTTCGGCCTCTTTTACTTAGCCATTTTCCCGAGGTGTTTCTAACTTTTGTCCGCTTTTGCTTACTGCCCTCTGCAAGGGCACTTGTTCCTTTGGCTTTGGGGGTATCCCCTTGAACCTACCAATTGAACCAACTAGTTGAACCAAATTTGAAATCACCTAAGTGTTGAGAGCTTGCTTCTTTCCTGCAGAGTCTATAAAAATCAACATGTGAAGCTCGTAGAACTTGGCCTGCAGAGTCCATAGATTTTCTTCCTGCAGAGTCCGTAGATTCAAGCCTGCAGAGTCTGTAGATTTCTGGAAAAGCTCTGAAAAATGAAGAACTCGAACGCTTAGAATTTTTTTTTGAAAAGGGGAGAGATGATTTTTGGTCTGTGCAGGGCCAAAATAGTCTGTAGGTTGTCCCAAAAATGAGTGACATTTTTTGGGGACAACAGCTAGCTCCAGTTAGGGAACTTCCTTCAGTTGAAAACTTGGAATATCTGAGGGGAGTAGAAACCAAAATTTCCAGTGCCTTGAAGTATGCCATTGGGATATGGAGTCATATGCTACCCAAAAATAAAGGCTCCAAAAAATGAAAACAAAAGAACAAAACAAAAACAAAAGAATATACAAATATACATATGTACAGGGGAACTCATCTGATACTTCAAGAGTTGAAGTGCTTCAGATGTTGCCCATTGTGAGGTAGAGAAAAGAGAGTGCCATCTTGATATTTCAACAGGAAACTATTTTTACCGTTAAGCTGATGAATAGTAAAAGGGCCCCTCCATAGGGAATCAAACTTTCCGTGCATCCCCTTTGGTTCTCTTCTCTTGTCCCATAATAGGACTTGATCTCCAATCTAGAAATCATGATTCTTTGCTTTTTGGTTGAAGAGCTTCTTCACCAGACCTTGATGGGCAGCAATTCAATCCACCACTACAGTTCTCTGCTCTTCCAGCTCAGTTAGGCACATGATCCTCTTATCTAGGGTGCTTTCATATGTTTGATCTTCAATTGATTTAGCCAATTTTAGTGCTGGTAATTCCAGGGTGATTGGTATCTCAGCATTGATACCATAAAGAAGTTGGAAAGGAGACATACCAATTTCTCTCTTCAGTGTAATTCTGTCCACCCATAGAGCATCAACCAATGATTTATGCCATGTCTTTTGGTTATCATTCACCAGCTTCTTGATGATAGTCACTAGGTTCTTATTGCTTGATTTAGCTTGTCCATTCCCTTGTGAAAATTAACCAGAAGAGTGGGAGAGTGTGATTCCGTAGTGGAAACAGAATTGAGTAATCTCCTAGGAAGTGAAACAAGCTGCATTATCTGTGAAAATTTTGGTTGGGACCCCAAACTTGGAAATGATGTTCTCTTTGAAGAAATTGCATACTAATTCTGAAGTAGCATGTTTGGTTGGAACTGCTTCCACCCATTTGGTGAAGTAGTCTATTGCCGTGAGGACATAGTCATGTCCAACACTTGATGATGGGTTTATAGCTCTAATAAAATCAATTCCCCATTGCTAGAATAACTCCTCTATGATCACTGGTTCGAGGGGTAGGGCAGCTAGCTTGGGCCTTTCAACAAACTGTTGGCACAGTTCACATCCCCTGACCCACTTGTATGCATCTTGAAAGAGAGTTGGCCAATAGTACCTAGCTCGTAGGATCTTATGGGTAGTCACAGGGCAAAAAAATGTCCTCCACAGGCTGAATTGTGGAAGGACTTCAGAAGTCGGCTTTGTTGTTCCTTGTCCACACAACAAAGGAACTTTCCATTAAGGCTTCTCTTATATAGGCCGTTGTCCAAGAGGACAAAATTATCAGCTTTTAGCTTGATGGTTCTCCTTTATTTATAAGATAGGTGAGCAGGACACTCATCATAAATAAGGAAATAAGCAATACCTGAATACCACTCATTCATGGTGGAGACAAAGAGGACTGTTGGTGTGTCATCCACTTTTGGTTCTTCATGCTCTGTTCCTCTTGGCTTGTTATCAGTAATTAGTTGGCATAGCCCCTTTCCATGCACTAGCTTTGTTGGCTTAATGATCAAATTGAACTCTTAGATCTTTGCAACCCAATTGCCTCTTTCCATCCCAAATTCTTGCTGAGTCAGTATGGATTTGACTATGGTGTCAGGAACCGATGTAGTTGTGTGTGTATTCAAGATGTAGAAGTGAAAATGCTTCACCGCCTTCACCACTGTATAAGCATACTTCTCCATGTTCGAGTACTTCAGCTCATGAGCTTTGAGAGGACAACTCATGAAGAAAATAGGGGATTCCATACCTTCTTTATTCTATTGAACTAGAATTGCTGAAAGCGTATGTTCTGAAGCATAGCTGTAAATGGTGAACTCTTTGTTATAGTCTGGACAAGCCATAATTGGAGCATGGGCAATGACAGTCTTGATATCCTCAAATGTCGACTTACCTTCTTCAGTCTAGCTGAAGGTGGCTTTTCCCTTCATCATGTTTACAATGTGCCTAGTCTTCTCAGCAAACTCGGGGATGAACCTCTGTAAGAAATTCACCTTTCCAAAGAAAGAGTGAACAATAGTCTTACTTGTGGGCAAGGTAAGCTCTTGGATAGATTTGAATCTATCTAAGTCAATCTTTATGCCCCTTTTTGACACAATGTGTTTGAGAAGTTTCCCTTCTGTTACTCCAAAAATTGACTTCTTGGGGTTTAAGGAAATGCCATTTTGGCGACAACGTTCTAGCACTTGATGCAAATGGTGCACATGATCTAGGCGATGCTTAGTGAATACGATCAAGTCATCAAGATAAACTACAATGAACTTACCCATCTTATCCTTGAAGGCAAGGTCCATTGCTCTTTAGAAGGTGGCACCAATATTTATCAAGCCAAAAGACATCTTTTTATACGCAAACGTGCCCCAAGGTGTGGTAAAAGTGGTATTTTGTTGGTCTGCTTCACCAACTTTGACCTGATTATATCTTGAGAAGCCATCTAGCATTGATAACATCTCTGAGCCTGTCATTGTCTGCAACACTTGATCCATGATTGGCAAAGGATAATTATCTTTTAAGAATGCCTGATTCAAATTTCTAAAATCCACACAAAGGCAAATTTCACCATTCTTCTTTCTTACAGGCACTATATTGGCAATCCATGTGGAATGATGGATTGGGAAGATTATCTTGGCATTTAGCATTTTTTGTATTTCAAATAGAATAGTACCTGATATTTTTAGATTATAATGCCTAGACTTTTGCTTGTAAGGTGTTGAATCAGCCTTGAGAGGAATGCCATGTCGAATTTTATCAAGCCGGAGTGACTTCAAGTCATCATAGGAATATGCCAGGACGTCCATGTACTGGTTGAGTAACTTGGTGAACTTGAACCTCTCCTCAGGAGTACAACATTTCCCAATGTTCACCATTTTGGGGTCTTCCTTGGTTCCCAAATTTACTTGATCAAACTCCTAAGATGAGCTTGAATCCATTAGCTATTGTTTGATGAATCTATCATGCTTATCAAATAGTTTCTCAAGGGAAACCAGGCCTTTGGAAATCTTATTCTCTTTGAGTTGTAAGAACTCCTCACCGGTGTCTGCATTTGATTCAGGAGTTGGTTCACACTTCTGAGGTTCACTGCCTTCAAAATGCAGCCATTTAAATCTATTTTTTTGCTCCAAGAAGGCAATGATTTGGTTTTCATTATTAAATACCTGCCAATGACTAGCATTATCAGGTACACTTGGCTGAAAGACTACCTCAATCATGCACTTATCTCCTTTCAAATCTGGGTGGGGGACCAAGAGAGTAGTTGAAACAGCCAGTGCATCCGTCCGATCATTGAATTCTCTAAGAACTGTAGAGATGCTGAAAGCATCAAAGTCTTCAAGCTGGTCCCAGACTAGATTGCGGTAATGATGCAATCTTTCATTCTTAGTTTGACACAGGTTCCTCACCTGACAAACCACTAGTTCGGCATCTCCTTTAGCATGAAGGAGCTTGATGCCTTTGTCTCGAGCAGCCCTCAATCCAAACAACATAGACTCATATTCAGCTGTGTTATTCATGTTGCTGAATTGAAATTTATAAGATGAGGGAAAAATATCTCTTTGAGAAGATATTAACACAACCCCAGCTCCTGAACTAGTGGAGTAGCAGCTGCCATCAAATTCAAGAATCCATACCTCATTTGATACTGGTTTTCTTTTGGATTCTTCTTCATTCAGGGGTGGAGATACTTCCACACTTGCCTTGTGCTCAGCCAATTACTCTACTATTCTAGCTCAATGCATTTGCAGGCTGTCACCTGTAGAAGCTTCATCAGATGTCTCATGAACTCCATCTGTGGACAGAAAGTAGTTACCCATGCTTGAAGACTCAAATAAAATTTGAACTTTAGGTGCTGAGGTCTGGGTAACCACATATTTCGCTTCCTTCTTAGGGAGCAGCCTCTTCATAACACCTTTGACTAGAATCCTCACCTCTGATAAATCTATGCTCAATTCACCACCAACATCATGATAGATATTCTACCCAAAAAGGATGCCATATGATGCTGGGACGTCAGCTACCAAGACAGTCATCTTTATTCTTTTGTCTGGGAACACTGCAAATGCAAATTGGGCATCTTTAATTTGTCCCAACAAAGGTACTTGCTTGTTCTCCATGGATAAGAATCTACTAAAAGTCTTGGTCAATGTGAGGTCAATGGATTTAGCCACTTTAGCAAGCATGACATTGTCTAAAGCTCCAGAATCAATGATGCAATTATTCAGCTGATGTCCATTTATCAGCAATGAGACATAAAAAGGTTCAGTCCTGCCAAGACCAATAGGGGGAGCAATGACAAGGTTGTTTCTGGTGGGTGCATTCCTGGGGGGATCATGTGTCACTTTGGGAATTGCTTGTTCAATAGGGATGTTTTAGTTTTTAACACATTGAACCAATCTGTCTAATTACTCAAGATGGAACTGCAAAAATTTAAATTCAGACATTTGAATTTTGGTTTTCTTTATATGGTCAATGATATCAAATTTTTAGAATGAGTTAGGAGCAGAGGATGGGAATTCATCCTTTTGATTTTTGAAATGGGGAGGACTGGACTATGAATTTGAAGTAGAAGGCGTAGGGGCATTTTGGGTACTTACCTTTTTTGCAATCACCGGGTCCTTTGGCTGGAAAGGAAGAGTGGATCCCTGCTTAGAAATTGAAACTGCTGGTTGAGATCACTCTACTTTTTCCTTATCAGCTTGTTGAGCTGATTGATTCTTTGACTGGGTGAATACAACATATGACCCCTCAGCTGCATTGCCTTCACTTCTGGGTTCATCTTGATAGTTTAGAAACTTAATATGGGAGTCACCAGCTAATTCTTCTTCATCCTCAGTGAAGAGATTAGCATCATCTTCAGGATTCAACTCAGGCTAGAATAAGAAATCCGATTCAGCTTCAAGATATCCAACTGCTGAGCTATTTGGAGGTGCTTCAAGGGTGAGGTTCCTCTATGGAGGAGGAAGGTGATTTCGCTGTCCTTGATTCCTAGCAGCATTGCCTTGGTATGCTTGATTCTGAAATGTCCTCTTGGACATATCTCTATATGCAGGAGCAGATGACATCCCTTGCACCATTTGCTTTTTGAGAGCTAGCATTTTGTTTGCTATCTTTTGTACCATTGGGTCAGTGGTGACTGTAGGTGAGTGTTCAGAAGATGAAGAGGATTTACCTTTATTAGGGTCTCTCCTTATCTTTCCTACCAAGATAAGGTCATCTTCTACCTCAATAACCAAGTCCTGAGCAACAACAAGGTCTATGTGTCTAACTCATCTCATCAAGAAACTCACTTCAGGCAGCTGTGAGTTGATGAAGAAACACTCGAGATTTTGAGGTGTTGGCTGGGCGACCATGAGAATCATGTGCCTCAGCTTGTCGAATTTGGCAATGAAGTCCCTCATAGGTTCATGGGGCTCCTTCTTCATCTGTGTGAGCTGGGCCAGCAAGGCATGCACATCTTCTACATGCTTGAACCTAGCCTCAAATTTGTCTTTAAGAGTATCCTAGTCGGTCACTGATCTAGCCTGCAAGTGGTAGAACCAATCTGCATCAGCACCTTGTAGTGTTTACATGAATAGCCTGACTGTTATGTCTTCAAATTTCACTCCTATTACGCCACAGGCTATGCTGAAGGCTGCAATGTGTTCATCAGGGTAAACTTTCTCATCCCCAAAGAACTTGGGGAAATTCTTTCTTGAGCTGCATGGAAGTTCATGCAGGGGTGAAGTCAAATTGAGTGGGTCGAATGAGTTACCCCAGGGGCCTTGAGCCATGATTTGATTATGTAAAAGTGGGATCACAAATCTGGGTGGAGAATAGATAGGCAAAGCTCTGCTGGCAGCAAAAAATGAAGCTCTGCTTTGTGTTGGTGGCCTGGTAGGGCTAGGAGGAAGACTCCTAGTTTATTGAAGGTGAGGTTGTGGAGGAAACAACTCAAAATTAGGGTCAAAAACACCTTGGGATTTCTAGCTTTTGGTATAACGTGGAGTTGCCAGATCGTAAAACAAAAATGGAAAAGACCAGGATCTGCTTCAGCTTGAAGTTTGAGACTTCAAACTACGTGCTCTTCCTCAGTCGAGTTGCCAAAAACTATTGAGTGAATATTTTATCAATCAACGTACTGATAAACAAAATAGGTATGATCAAGCACAACAGGAAGATTGGTCAGCCAGTTGTGTAGGTTTACCACATCAAAAGGGGACTAATCTCTCCTCTCATCAAGGGAAGGTTCCCTATAAATACATAGGAACTATATACTATTAAAATAAGCAAAAAATAACACATGGGGGTAGAATAAACCATCCATATCTCTTTTTTTAGAGATGATGCTCACAGACAGAGGAGAAAATCCTTGTGGAAATATTGAAGGCACTTCTCTTCTTTTAGAAGTGTTCTTGCAGGGAACAACAGGATTTTCTTTCAGGTAGTAAAAGTAACTGGAGACAAAAGGGCACAATAACCAGCAGGATGAAACAGAACACAAATTTTCCACCTCAACTGCCCAAAGAGTATAACACAAAGGATAATGGGGGCACAAAGTCATCCCAGAATCCTCAACAATTAAAGAAAAGAAAAACACACGCTGAAAATAATTATGAAAGCGCAAAGTCTTCCTCACAGTTGGCTTCAGGACACCTCCCTTATTACCTTCACTAATTCTACTTGTCAAATTAAATAAATAAGAACACATTCAGATGATAGACATAAGAATAATCTTCTAAAATGATACAAGCCAAAACAACACAGAGTCTGCAAACAACTTGATTTCTCATTCAAATAAAATGAAATGAAATTACAATCTGAGCTCAAAGTCTCAGTATTCTTCTTTCAATTGGGCAGAGTTTCACTCCTGTAAAAATGAAAAGTCTCCCCTACTAATGAGATAAATTACAAACTTATAGCAATCATGCAAGGCTTGGTGTTTTTTCCCATGGGATGGCCCATGCTGCAGTCAAAGTCTTCAATGCACCTTCAGTTTTATCTGGAGAGACCATGATGGGAACAATGTATTGCCATAATTATGGCGTGTCCATTCCTCTAATATGTCTCTTCTTTGGTATGGACTGTCTGGTCCTTTTCTTGATATCTGTGCAACTGTCCAATTTTGCCATTACTTTATGGAAGAAAAATAGGCTTGCGTCCTTGATTTGGTGTGCTCATAAGTCTAAGTCTACTTGATCCACTGTTCCACCTACTGGAAATAACTCTTTTGAAAATATTTTTGGTTATTTGCATCGATCTTCTCTCCCTTGTAGCAATTTAAATCTTCGGGCTCTCTTTTTATTTAATCACTTGGTTCTTACTTTAAGTTCCACACTCTATTTGAATTTCCAAGGATTTTCCCTTACTTTAAATTTGAGGTTTGAGGGACCATCAATGGTCGCTAGTTGCTTGAACCGTGTTGAACTTTGAACCTGTGAACCATTTAAAAGTTCATTGGTTCAAAGCTTCATCGGTTCACTCTGTCTCTTTTGGTCCATCGCTTCCCTGCTTAAGCACTTCTTTGCTCTCTGGTTGAACCATCGCTTTCATTGAACTTGCCTTTGGAATCATCCATGTTGCTTCTTCCTTTTCTTGAGGCCACATTTGAACTGCTTGAACCTGAGACCTTTGAAATTTGAACTCTTTTGGTTCAAGGTTCAATCGGTTCATTGGTTCTGCTCGTCGCTTGTTCTTCTAAGCTCTTTGGTCTTTATCACGCTTGGTTGAACCTTTGAACCTGCGAACTCATTGAACCATTTGGTTCAATAGTTCAATGGTTCAATCGGTTCATTCTTTGAAGCTCTTTGTGTCTAAGTCTTTGAGGATTCCCTTCTGTGTCTTTGTTCAGCCTTTGAACATCCTAAAGGGAAGGTGTCCCTTCGGGTCCTTGGAAAAGGTCCTTTTTCTGACGTCAAGTGTCCCCTACAAGGGTATCTACCCTTTGGGATTTTTCATGCGACCTTCAAGCTTTAACTTCCCTGGCGAGTTCTTGCATCTTCGGTGGGATTTTGGCTTTTGGGCTTTTTTCATTGGGCTATTCCTTCAGACAAAAAGCCTGAAAGAATTCCTTCGGATAAAAAGTTTGAAGGAATTTTGCCTTAACATTTTTTCGAGAAAAATCTTCCCGAAAGAATTATTTCGGCCTCTTTTACTTAGCCATTTTCTCAAGGGGTTTCTAACTTTTGTCCGCTTTTTCTTATTGCCTTCCGCAAGGGCACTTGTTCCTTTGGCTTTGGGGGCAGCCCCTTGAACCTACCGATTGAACCAACCGGTTGAACCAACTTTGAAATCGCCTAAGTGTTGAGAGCTTGCTTCTTTCCTGCAGAGTCCATAGAAATCAACATGTGAAGCTCCTAGAACTTGGCCTGCAGAGTCCGTAGATTCAAGCCTGCAGAGTTTGTAGATTTTTGGAAAAGCTTTGAAAAATGGAGAACCTGAATGCTTAGAACAATTTTTTGAAAAGGGGAGAGATGATTTTTGGTTTGTGCAGGGCCAAAATAGTCCGTAGGTTGTCCCAACAATGAGTGACATTTTTCGGGGACAACAAGATAAATGAATATTTTAAAGTATAATACTGAGATATGATAAATATAGAAACTACTAAATTCAAAATATGTTTAATTGATTACAATACCAAAGGGAAATGATATTAGATGGGTTTACTATGCAAAATAAAATATAGACTAAAAACATGTGGAAAGAATGTATGATTAGCATTATGGATCAGTCATCAGATTCTATAAATTTTACTTCTATATCTGTAAACACTACCATCAGATCTAGACATTGCCGTCGACACTAGTGTCTGAATATGATGCATGTCTCTGTTATGCCTATTTTAAGTACTTTCTTTTTTTGAAAAGTCTTGGCATGATTAGTGCTGCCATATGATGACTTTGTCACAAAATTTTAATCTAGTGGTAGGGACCAACTTATTTTCATTAGTTTGAAATATCATTTTTCTGTATGTATATGAATATAAGATATTTTTGTTTTGAAATAATTTTATTGCTCATAACAATAATTTAAGGAAATATGTAGCATGAGATTGATCATTTAAGTATATGTCACATTCATAAATCAACATGGTTACACTTCCTTGCAGTTCAATATGTGACCATTTTCTTTGTGTTATCTCAAGTTTAATCAATGTGATAGTTACATCAAAATTTGATAATATAAAATCATATTAGATTCATTTTGATAGTAGTCTTTATTGCAAATTTCAACATAATTGAATAATCGATTATTTGATGTGTGATCCAAGGACTGTTGTATCCATTCGTTGATCAAAGGTTTGTTTATTTGAACATACTAATTCATGAAGAGGTAGGAATAGGTACAATTTTTCATATCATTCCACTTTTCTAACTAGAATGAGTTGTAATACATATATATTAATATTCATGACTTTTTCATATGTTGTCCGTCATTGTCAAAACATATAAAACATCCTTGAGGTAAAAATTTATTTAATAAGGAATGCGATGGTTGTGAATACCCACTTGACTATATCCACCCACCCAAATCTAGTTGAGCCCAATTCTATAGTTTTCTCTGTTCTTGGATGGATGCATAATATTACGCATGTAATATATATAGAACTGGGGCTTCGGTTCATTCTATTCAAGAAACTCAACCCCCTATCTATATATGGTGACCCAATTCGTGCCCTATCTCCCATCTATATATAGAGGGGGGACCAGATAGGTATATAGGGGATCAATCTGATCTACATTCTTGCGATCATAGTTCATCTTGTTTATTTTTGTTATGATTATCAAATATCATTGATAAGTTTTGCCTTGGCATCAATTATTAAACATTGGATAAAGAATTTGCTAGCCATTGATAATATATATGTGCAATTTTATAAAGTCGAGGGTTTTGTTTCATGAATCATTATTGGTGATATAAGTTAATATTTGCATTGTGTAATGGGATCATGAATTATTATTAGTGATATAATCTAGAAAGGGATAGTACAAACAACTAATTACTTTTTCTCTTGGGTGCTAAGGTGGCTTAGTGCTGAGCCGTTACAAGGAAAGCTTCAGTTTTCTCCATTTTTTTTAGCATGTGTGTAATTTGAAAAGTTGTACAATAGATAAATCATCCTCTATGGTGTTCACTAGTTCTCTAGATTGAACACACGAGAGGTGGTTTGGATTGAAATTAACTTTTCCTGGTTTCACGACCACATAGAACTGGAATGATATGTACATATTTTCAAGCCTTCTAGACACTACTAGCCACATATGGACATTACCGTTGATGGTAGTGTCTAGATCCTTATCTTGTGTCTAGTTTCCAAAATTCATCCAAATTAAAAATATTTTAAAACCTATGGGTTGGTGTATTTGTCTTATTAAACCGTACCATGAGATATTTTCAAAAGGTGTGGTATAAATACAATCTTAAGCCTTCTCATTCTAGATCTAACAAATACCAAACAAGCACTTACTATATCTTAATCAATCAACTACCAAGTTATTCTATTCTATTCAGCCTTATTTACATATCAAGCATATGATCAGTGGTTTGAAGCATTTAAAGAGCAACCCATGAGTGTTATTTGTTAAATTACAAGCTAGATCACTGCATGCATCTTCATATAATATATTGCACCCTTGTGCACACACAATCACACATAGGGGTGAACTATATAAGTTTGAGGACCTCCTTGAAGTATTGGCTATGTGGACAACTCTCAGTGACAGAAGAGTCTTTGAGGTTAGCTTGACATCATGAGCCCACTGACCCATTTTTAACAAATTCATTCTAAGGTGAAGAAGGGTGAATAACTAGGGTTTAATCAATTAGTAAAAATCGATAATGTATATCCTAAATCCAAATATATCAACATAAAGGTGACAAAAAATATAGAACAATGAAGTTGGTTGCACAGAGATCCAATCATTATTCCATACTAGACACCTGTATCATAGTTAGACACTAGTGTCAATGGTAATGTCCATGGATACATAATTACAATTCCCATTATTTGATGATTGATCCAAAATACTAATCTTGCATACATTTCACTTGTTTATAGTCTAGATCTGCTTGCACAAAGTAAACCCAACTAAGTATCATTTCTCTTTGGTATTTCAATCAATCGAACATCTTTCAAATTTGGTACTTTCTATATTTAACATATCTTAGTATTATAATTTTGAATATTCATTTATCTAAGTTTACAATTAATTGCACTATTATAGATTAGCTTATTACTCTTATGATTGAACTATTTTTATATTCTTAACCCTATCCAATCTTTCTAAAATTTAAGGTTAAACAGGGGTGCAATCTCCTCCTTAGTTTGATTACTTTCCTCAATGCATTTCTCAAAATAAAAATAAAATTCTCATTTTGATTGACTATCAATATTTCTCAAACCTTGGAGAAATTTAGCACTTGGGGACAATTCCAAGATCAGGTTGAACACTAGCCTAGTGATTCCCATCCAAATGATTCATAACATAGGTCGATGGAGAAAATGTGACCAAAGGGGATTCTTAAATTTACAACTCATTCTACGAAAATTCTACCAGATATGGAATTATTTTTTTATGGTGTGAATTTTCATTTGTTAATGTAGTCCTGCTTTATTCTAGCATTCCCCTGAGATTTACATGCAAGTAATGCTAGTGTGAATTATCTACATAGCAATGGGGAAGATGGTGTTCCTCCTATTTGTGCTTCAAAGATACATAGAGGTGAATGTTTTTTTCTATTTTTTGTGTGCGTGCCACAACATGCATCATTCACATGGAATCATTGAATTACATAGAATGTTGATATCTCAACTCATATTTTGGAAATAAATATATAACAGATTAAAATGATGAGTAAGCATACATCTAAATGAGTGAGTTCCTTCAGCTAAGCAACCATGA
The DNA here is from genome assembly GCA_037957365.1 of Torreya grandis. Lineage (NCBI taxonomy): Eukaryota > Viridiplantae > Streptophyta > Pinopsida > Cupressales > Taxaceae > Torreya > Torreya grandis. The sequence goes on along the minus strand of JARHVA010001751.1, from coordinate 53,282 downwards.
GTAAGAGGCATCCACGCTATCAAAATTACCTAGGGCATGATCTTGGTCTTAACCACTTGACTCTTCGTATCGGGTACCTAGAGGGATTTGTACCTTGATGGATGGATATAAGCAACCATCATCCTCACCAATTGGAATACAACCCCTTCAGTGGCTTTGCTATTTTGATATCTCTATAGATCAATAGTATATATCTTTTCAATTATTATGCCAGAGGAATTTACATTGACAGATAAACACCATGGATTCATCTCATGGTTTCCTTGATGCTCTGTGGTTTTTGATAAAAGGTGGTTTCATTGACCAACTTCCATGGATACACGCATGTAAATGCCAATTAGATGTGGGGTAAATGGTGTTTTTTTAGTTTTGATTGGTGAATATCAATATATAAGCATATTATTTTTTTCCTGTAAATATTCCACTCTATCATCAATTAATCAAGTGGACAACTGACAATGGTTGACACAAGAAATCTATCGAGGCATTTCTTTACTAACAGCTGTTGAAAGCTATTGATGCAACAAATATTTGGGTTGATGATATCTGGGTTGGATTTGATTCGATTCGGAGGTAGATATTTTTATTGCATCCATTATAAAACTTTCTGTAGCCACCTTGTAAGTACCTACCGGGAGGAGTCATAGTTTAAAAGGTTGACATGAAGAAAGAAACTATGACGAATGACGTGGAGACTATGTAACCAATAGAGAGAGCATTTAAATTTAATAGATGCTAATGAGGAAAGAGGAATGGTAGGAAACATGCAATGGATAAACGACCAATTTACCAAATATTAATAAATTCAAGCAACATAAATTCAAGCGCTTTGGCAATGGAGGTATGTTGATCTGTTTGTTTGTCTGGTTATAATTACCCAAATATTGTTTATATTTTGCCCCACACTTTTTTTTCTTTTTACTAAATGTGCAACCTTGTAATATAAATTAAAAAACACAAAATTTAAATTTAGATATACCTATAACTGTCCAAAGACTGGATCTTATTTCATGTGATCATGGTTTCTACTCAAGAATCATTGCACACAGCTTTTCAAAACTTATTTAAAAAATGATTCAAATTATTCAATGCAATAAATTATACAATATTTGTAAATAAGGGTTGCAAGTGTCTGATCTCTATTAAGATTGACATTTACTTTGCTGCTAACTGCATTTCATGTATATTGAAAAGAACATCTTCATGACACGTATACCATACTATTGTATTGTGTCAGTTTCAACTTCGATAACAAGCTCTAGTCAGTGCACTATCCTTGATTAGGGTTTTAAATTATTTATTTCAAGGTTGAATTTTTAATTTTGAGATGGTGAACCATTTATCTCATTTTATATAAAATATGATATTTTATAATATAATAAATTATAAAATAATTTATTTTAGTATTATTATTTCATCTAATTTAACATATGTAAATTAGTAATCATATCATACTTAAAAATTATGACTATTGATCTCATACCACATTTTGTTTACAGAGGGTTAGGAAACAATTTTTTTTTTTTTTTAAATTTCTTATGATGGTGACTCAAAAATGAGGTGGTGTGTTTCACATTTTGTTTACAGAGGGTTAGGAAACAATTTTTTTTTAAAAATTTCTTATGATGGTGACTCAAAAATGAGGTGGTGTGTTTCTTCATATGCTGTGAAAATGTGATATGGAGACAAGGGACACTTTATTTTACAATGAACTTGAACAATAATGAATTAGTGGTAAGGGCAAACCCATACAAAAAATGTGAATGGTGAAAGCTATCAAAGTAAACTGGGTGGTGATGGTGAGGGAAAATGATAGGGTATTTCAATGAAATACTCAAAAAAGCCCAACAAAATACACATATAAATTACACTAACAACAACAATTATATTTGTAACAAAAATACTCATTTATCTTTATTTGATAAATGGAAGAAAGTTAAAATTACTAATTGTTACTTTATAATAATATATATTTACAATATATTATTAGAAATATTATATAAAATAATAATATTACTAATAAACTATATAAATTATAATATAGTACTATATTATATCATAATAATAATAATATATTCACTATTACTTACTAAAAAAATATAAAAAATGAAATGAAGCAGATTGAGGGAGGTAGTTTACAATTCAAGTTTATGTTACGATGCACGTGATATTTGGAAGAAAGATGGACAAGTTGAAGCACATTCATAACATGTACCATAGGGGTGAATATGTGGTAGCAATTGATGGTTGAGATTTATGGCTTTCATAGTGCGCAATTATAAACATAGGGATGAATAGACAAAATGATGAATATTTTTCAGAGTATTGTTAATTGAAACCCTATTCACAAAATATGGTAGAAGAGATGGAAGAAATACAAGGAAACCAGGTGGCCACAAACATAACCCATACAATAGGATCTATAGGTCTCTTAATATCTTTCCTCAAAGGAGAATTATCCGAGCCTCTCATTTTGACCATTATCTTCTTTGTTTTAAAAAATGCAATGCCAAACTACTTTTTTCCTTTCTTCCTCCCTCATTTACACAATGCCATAACAGATCAAGGCAGAGCAAAGCAAAGAAAAATGGAAGATCAGAGAGAATTTGTAGGGCCCAAGCAAATGATACCTGGACATAATTAAACAAGTGTCACCCAAAATTAAACATCATTACAAGAGAAGAGAGAGAAGGGGTGAAACGTGCCACTCGATTCAATCTCGAAAGCTCATAATAACCAATGATGATGACAAGAATATATGGTTCTATTTAATATCTAAAATTATATAATATATTAATATTATAATAAAAAGATTTTTTTTGATATATATTTTAAATATATTATATACTATGATACCAATGAGATGTGAGTGAGTTGGTAAAGTGGCTTGGTTGTTTCAAACCCCATATAGGTTCAAATCTCACTAAAGTATATGAGGTCAGATGTAGTTGTTGTTCATATTCTTGGGTTGGTTATAGCCATTGTTGGTGTTGTTGGTATTCTGGGGTTGGTTATGACCATTGTTGATATACCTGGGATACGTGGTAGATGATCACATGGGGATCTTGGGTTGGTTGTGGCCATTGTTGGTATTCTTGGGCTGGTTGTGGCCATTGGTAATGTTATTAATATTCTTGAACTGGTTATGATCATTGTTGATATATCTGGGATATGTGATAGATGATTACGTGAGGATCTAAACTCCCGATTATGTCTCAGATCGGTTCGTAGCTCCGCTAAAAAATGAATACAAATCACACGCACACACACACACACACACACACACACACACACACACACACACACACATATAAAACATTTGAAAATATAAATATAAAACAAGTTTTAATCAACACAATTTATATATTTATATATATTGTACATAATTAATACACACACACACACACACACATATTATAAAATTAATGTTTAATATACAAAAATATTATAATATATATAATATAATATTTATATAATAACTAACATTATCTTATTTAATAAATATTATAAATTAAATATTGTTGTAATAAGTGTACAAAAGATAGGTGTGTAACTACACGAAAAGATACAAATCAAATAGAAAGTGTGATCATTCTACCTATGCAAGGAGTGGCTTGAATCTTGTAGATAGTATAATCCCTAGGGTGTATCAGAAAATGTTTTAAAAAGTTAGCTTTGTATATGTGTTACACACCTAACTTCAATGAAGGGTCGAGTATAGTGAAGGCATTAACCCATTTCTGCAGGGCCATTATGATTCTCAGTGCAAATATGTATGGTTCAATCTCATTTCTTCTATAGTTTTACAGCCTCCTATGCCTGGCAAACTCTACTATTCTTCTTAGATGCGAACACTGCAAGAGGTATTTCTCAACTAATAAATCAAAGAGGAGGAGGACGCATTGCACAACAAAAGGTATTGCTCTGAGTTGAATTTATAGATTTTAGATTTTGACTATTTTTTATTTGATGATGAGGGGCAATAAAAAGATATTCAGAAAATATCATACACTAGAGGGTCCATATCATACACATGCCCCAACTTTAGGGCAATTTTTGGATTTCCATGACCTACACCCATTGCAAAGAGGTCTGTAGCTTTCAGTTGGTGGCATATTTTATTGATTGTTTTCTATTTGATTATGAAAGAAATCTGGATGTCTAATATGCAGATCGAAACAACAATGTAATGTTGTTGATGTGTAGGTAATATATTGAAGTTATGGAGTCTATCTTATTGGTTTCATTGAGTTTGAAGTGAGTACCGAAGTGTTTTCAAAGTACATGCCACATGTGTGTGTAAGGGGGTAGCATTGGCGATACAATGCGAATGTTGTTGTGGAGTACAGGTTGAGAGAAAAGGTGGTCGATCAACTAACAGTCCCAGGTGGGAAGTAGGGTCAAGTAAGTTTAATTTTCACGTATTAGGGGGTGTCCATGTCATATGGTTAAAAGGGGAATATAATCCAATAATATCCTACATCATATACAAATTTAAGGCAGTTGTTAGATTTAAATCACTTGCACCAATTGTAAGGGGGTACACAGCTTTTAGGGTGGTGGATTCTTTGATTGGATGTTTGCTATTATCAAGAGTCGATGAGGAAGACACGAGGATGATTTTATTTCAAGAAGGTTCTATGTTTGATGTGCGACTCAAATTAGCACTATAATGCCGTTGATGTGGAGACAAGATATTGAGGTTTAAAAGTCTATATTGTAGCTTATGTTCATCTACACTGCAAATATATTGATACCATAATCATACCCATGGAACAAAGGGCAATGCCATACAAAACTTGCAAGTGGTGTAAGATTTCAAAATGATTTGAGCAGTGATGATAAAGGGAAATGACAAGGTATTTCAGGGGATATTGTACACACCATACACATGCCCTGACTTCAAGGTAGTTGGATTTATATGAGCTGCACCCATTGCAAAGGGGTTTGTACTTGCAAGGTGGTGGCATCTTTTATCTACTATTTTCTATTTGATTACAGAAGGACTCCATGTCCGATGTGCAAATCAAAATAACAATACAATTTCATTGATGTGGGGACAATAAATTGAAGTTATGAAGTCTATCTTTTTGTTTTCGTTACATTTGTTCAGTGAGTACCAAAGTTTTTGTAAGGTGCATGCCACATGGGTCTATAAGAGGGACATCATTCGTGAAACAATGTGAATATTATTTATCGGTTGAGAGAAAAGATAGTCAATTACCAATTGGTTCCAAATGATAAAGAGAATTGATAGATTTAATTCTCAAATAATAAAAATGATCCACATCATACACTTATACAAAAAAATATACTTTATTAATGAAAAGAAAATACTTACTAAAAATCACACAAAATAAATATAATTTACTTTCAATATAACTTACACCATAAGAACAACTGCTAGTCAATACTTGTTGCCTTTTGCACTTATGCAACGAGAATTCTCATAGTGGAGAGCCCGTTTGGTGTTTTGCCTTTGCACATGGAACTCTCTCAAAAAAATCTGATTCTTCAGCATTTCAAACCCTCATTTCGTCGGAAAAAAAATTCAATTCCTCAATATTGAAAACCCTTATTTTCGTCAAAAATTGTAGGATTTCATGTTAGAGATTCAGCGTATTTTCGAAGGAGATGGAGAAGTTAAGGCAAGCTAGTAGTTTGTTTTAAATTCTGTATGATTTGACAGATTTTTTATCTGTGGTAGAGTGGTCAAGTAGCTGGCCTCCGAATTTGTGCAATTACGACTCTTTTGTTATGTTTTGAAGTGTCGGGTTCGATTTCCACTTGGCCTGGTGTGTGAAGTTGACAAAAGATTTTAGTTCAAGGAAATATTTAAATTTTCTTACCAAAAGAGGATAGGCGGGGAATTGGAGTGAAAGTTAGAGAGCTGTAGCATATTAACCCCATATACATATCCACCAAGGCTATAGAACCTAAACGCTTTTCTGTCTATTTAATGAAGAAAATAAGCCTAAAATTTCTATCTATTCTATGAACCATTAAAAAAAATGAAGTCGGAGATATTTGTGCCCATTGTAATGATTCCACAGAGATAACTAAATGTCAATTTCCAGACCACAATACCTTGTTGGGCTGCTTAGATTTGACATCTGTTACAGGAAATGCAGGCAAGATGAATATGGATAATTGGCAGATCACAAATCCCTGTTGGGCTGCTTAGATTTGACATCTGTTGTAGGAAATGCAGGCAAGTTGAATATGGATATGAGTAGGAGTAGATATCCAAAGCTGGCTGAACATGCTTGCCATTCCTGACAGATTGATTTGTAGCGGTTGACAAAAGACATGTTGAAGATGTTGAAGAGGGCACCCACACTATCACTACCAGGTATTACGACGCTTACTCCATAACTTTGTTAGTTTAGTAATTCTTTATTGATTGAATATATATATATATATATAGTGTTAGGGGATTTATTCTCTGTTCTTAATCAACACTCATAAATTAATGGGATCTACACTTTTAACTAATCATATAAATTTATATTAAAAGGTATTAAATATTGAAATAATTGATTGGTTGTTCAACTACAATCAATTAATTTGTGAATGTTAAAAATTAAAATTCTGTAATTTAATATGGCAAATACACATACATCAAACAATATAAAATAAATTGATTTGAATAAAATAGAACAGTGCCCATTATAACAACAAAGAACTATACCTCACAGATCAAACACTTAGATTACAAATACACCAAAAGATTTAATGATCATTTGAAGGTCAAAACATTCATCTTACCAGCTGTGGTTGAAATGCACCTAGTACATGCTTAACACAATAAAAAAACACGTCTATTTATAAAAGTTTTTACACAAACAAATACACAAAAATAAAATCATAAACACAAATGATTGACTGCACATGAGTAATCTATGGCTGCGCCAAACTATATAGAAGACGATTGTTACAAATGAATTTCAACAAAGACTGCCTAATATTCTAGAACAACTATTAGAAATGGAATTATTCAACAATGGCTGCATTATGGAACTGTCAGATTAGGCTGTCAAACTTGGAGCCAACTTGCAGGTTGGATAATTCAATTTGAATATTTTTTGGTGGTTGGTGTAGACAACTATAATAAGAAGTCGATGAGCTAAAGTAGACATGGCTATGCTACATATTCCAACAATGAATACTGCTAAAGCTTGCCTGTCATCAAATCCAATTCCAAAATATTTTTTTGGAAGTCAATTTTGGTTTAGTTTGTTATTAATACAATATAACCCCTGATGTGATGGTAATTGAGCACAGCATATTATATATCAATGTAATTTAATAATTATTTTATAACATTTTAGTTCAAAGAGTATTTAACATTATTATGTTTATTTAGGATTTGGACGGGTAGCAAGAATACAGGAAGGGGAGGGAAGGAAGAAACACTGGAATGTTATTACCCATGAGAGTGAAGATCCATCTTGAGCATAATGTTAGGGTTTTTATCCATGAAGATCCATTTTGAGCACAATGCGAGGGTTTTTTCCATGAATTTTCAGAAAGATTTTTTTTTTTTCGGTTTCAAGAATGGCTTATGTGGAAGAAAATTTGAAGGAAGATCGAATTTTTATCAAGTAAAAGGGCTTTTTAGAAATTGTTTTGAGGAAACCTTGAACCATGGAATTGATTCAAGTGTGATAAGTAATAATTGACATTTGTTGCTCGTTGACTATTCCAAGATTTCGTTGCCTTCAAATACACACAACTAGTTGCTTGGAGACGTCTATATAACCCTGGTTAGTTCATTGCATGCTTTAATTCAAAATTCTCGATGAAATTGTCGGAATGGTTTTTTAAGTTTTGGTTTTATGATATTGTAATTGTAAAAATAGTTGGAAGGTATTTGTAGAGATTTTTTAAGAATAAATATATAGTGACATGATTTTATTGGTTTCAAAAATTGTAAAATTTATATCTGTAGAAAAAATTTAAGAAATTTGAATGTAAAATCAAATTAAAAAGATATTTATAGAATACTTTTAATTGGTTGTAAAGTGTCTAAAAATTCTTTCAGTTGCTGTAATTTCTTGTCCCCAACTCTTACTCATCTTTAAAAATCTTTCTCCCATGCAGCTGCTGCTCCTATTTTTTAGGAAAAGATTCAATATTTTGCAGTTTAATAGATTTACATTTACGTGGGACTACCTACAATTGCAAAATAATTGCAGTTGCCTCTTCCATGAAACTACGCTCTTAATCACTACATTATGTGCTAACAAATTTGCCTTATTGAGTTTTCAAAATTCTATGGACTCATGAGAAAGGTGGTTTATATATATGTTATAGCTCTCAAAAATAAAACATTTTATTTAAGAAATTATTGGAATCATTATTTTTTAATTAATTGAAAAGGAAAAAAAAATATATATATATTTTCCCAATAAACAAGAGATATTTTACGTAAAAAATTATTTGAATCATTATTGTTTAATTAATTGAATATATATAACATAATAATCTCAAGTAATGAATTTGTATGTCTTTATTAAAATATAATGATTTCAGGTCAATGCATCAAAATATCAATTTTGATGTTTAATATTTGACAATGCACTTATAATTTATTATTGGATTTTTGATTGCATATCAATAAATTTATAAACCTTTACTAAAATATTAAACCTAAAATGTTTAATAAAGTACTTACAACTTATTAATTTATTGTAACCTTTCTAAATAAATATATCTTTTTGACTTAAAATAAAATATATTATTTATGAATTTTTAATCTCAGAAAATGAACTTATAAATTTATAATATTAAAACTTAAAAATATAAGAATTTTAATTTACACATATTTTAATGTCAAAGAAAGAGTTAAACCGAATACAATACTACTCTGCTAACGTACGTGATAATAAACCCACAACACATAAAAATGGAATATATTATTGTACGTAAAAAAACCAAAGTCGGTGCCGTGGTGTAGTTGGTTATCACGTCAGTCTAATACAGTGAAGGTCTCCGGTTCAAGTCCGGGCGGCGCCAACGTTTTTTGCACCTATCCTTATCCTCAATTTTGAACAGGATTGAACAAAATGATTATAGATATGTTGAACCATGGAATTTTTTTGTTTGTTTTTATTTTTATTTTTTATATTATATATATTTTTTAAATTGAAGTGGGTTGCATTTGATAGAATTTAAAATTATAATTAGAAATTTACAAGAGTTTAAATATAAGTTGTTTAAATTATCTTTTGTTATATAAGTAGTAATAAATTTGGTTTAAGTATTAGAATATAATAATTTGATCTACAATGTTAATAATATTAAAATTTACATTTTTAGTTGATTTTTTTGTCACTTCCAACATTTTTTGTATTGACTTTATAAATATTTAAGACAACTCAAATACTTATGATGTTAATGGTGATACTTATGTATTTTGTAGTGATGTTAATATTCATGTAGTCATATTCTCAAAATTTTCACTATACAGGAAATCGCATGCGATCAAGTTGTCAATAAAATAACATATTTTGTTTAACTATCTAGATGTTTGAACATAAATAAATACAAAAGATGTTAAATATATAAGCAATTTAACCATTAACTACCTTAACTCGCAACATAGTTTCTTCCCATGCAATCTAACCCCACCTCATCCCACTAACTTGAACTTCTCTTGGATTTGACTGCATTTCCTCTTCCCCTTGCACTCAAAGTAGCTTATCCTCGTTTCCATACTCAACACTAAACCGCTGTATGTTGGGAAATCAAATAAAATATTCATGTCGACTGTCCACTACTGAACATAAATTCTTACTAAAAATTATTAAATATGTAAACTATTTAAGTTTGATCAACTAAACATACAAACTAGACATCAACATCCATTTTCCATCATATGTTTCTTATAATCTTCGTCTCCTTTGAAAATTTGCTCATTTCCTCTAGATTGCCTTCATAATCAACAATCTACCATTTCCCCACACGATCTGAAAGTTCTTCAATGGAAACAACGAAATAAAGTCATGACCAATTTCATTGTGAAATACGCAGGGAGTGCTTGGTTATGTCCACCCTAAGAAATTCTAGCCTTATGGGACTTATACAAAATGCCACTCCAAGTGTCTTACACTCCTATGTGACTATTAATAATACACGAGTCCAAAACAATCAAATCCATGATCTCTACATAGAGCTAGGATAGTCCAAACAAATACTTGAGGCTATGTTAGATAATGGTGAGGAATAAAACAAGATATTTTTATTGATTATTCATTGGTTGACATATATAAACATTAAAAAATAGTAAATACACAAATTACTTTATATTAATGGATTTAACATATCAACGATATATTATCTTCTTTAAATAATAGAAAATAAAAAAAATAATTTATTTGCACATAACTAACTTCTATATACTTTGCAATTCACTTTATATAACATTCAAATTTAGTTTATCATACTCCATCAATTTTGTTTAAGCATATCCACATTAATATAAATCTCCTAAAAAAATCGCAATTACCTGATAGATGCAGATCTAACTTATCCTTACCAAAATTGAACTCATCCCTCAAACAAAACTTCAACAATTATTAAAAAAAAAAGTATGACCACGCCATGGCTCACATCCACAACATTTTATAAATGATTAGAAGGGAGTAGCTAACTAGCATACAAAAATGTTTTCTAGGGTTTATTAGAATAGACAATTTTTTTATATAATTGATTTTTTTGGGCATGCAAGTCAACTTATTGAGAGTTAAGAGGGAGACATTATATATTGTTTCTAATCTCGTATACAAAATTTTGATTATTTTTTCATTGTATTGGAACATGCATAGGAGTGCACAATTCTCACTTTATATGGCATTGGAAATATGTTGGATAGGTGATAGAGTGAATTAAATTTGGATATATTATTTTATATACAACTACTTCCAACTACTTTCACTTTTAGATGATCTATAAAAATATCAATGGCTACATAATTGTAATGATTTCAATTGACCCTTTATAATTGTGAAAATCATACATTCACAAACAAAGTATCATAATGGGAAGTCATAGTAGTTTTGACCTAGAACAATCTTTGATTCAAATTTATTTAAACATCTTAACACCCAATATATGTAAATAAAAGGGGATACAAAATATAAAATGTTAAAAAGACGATATTTCAAAAAATGTGTGATTATTTTAAATATAAAAAACATACATAAAATAATTGTAAATATAAATATTAAACAATCTAAGTAGACATATTGAATTACTTATATTAGAGGTAAGAAATTCAACATGGAAAAATACATCTACACATTATTTTAGACTAAAAGCTAAATGAAAGTAGCTATAAAAATGATGAATTTGAAAACACAACAATTCAAAATAATAATAATAATAATATTACAAAGAAATTTTTTGAGTAAAAAAAATAGAATTTTGTTATTCCTTATTATTTATAAGCAATACATAAATTATTAAATAAATCAAAACTCAAAAGTTGAGTTTCATGCACAATTTTTTAAAAAAAAAAAATTAAATTAATTAAATTTTTTATTTGTATACAAGTTTTGATGGTCCTACTAAATGTCTCTTAATCTCTAAATGTCTAATTAAAACTTAAAGGTGACTTGTAACTCAAGTTCATGTTTGGTTATAAAAATATTAAATATGAAAAATTATAAAAATATTAAATATGAAAAATTATAAAAATATTGTAAATAATATTAAAATATAATGTTTGGTATCTATATGGTTTATTTCGGCCCCAATTTTTTTTTAAATAGTGGTTAAGCAGCTAGCACCACTTATAGAAGTGACTAAATCTTCGAGATTTTTGTTTAAAAAAGGGATCAAATGGATTCTCAAATCAAAAGTTATAGCCTTCGCAAGATAAGCTCCCACATCATTCTCCTTTGATTGAAAAGAACTTGGCTCTTATGAATTGCTCTGATCAAACTTATGCTATTTGTCCTTGTCCAAGTTCTTCAATTCCCATTCTGAAATATAAGTGTCATTTTCCTGTTATAATCTTTTTCACTATATAAAAAACTCGTTGTAGCTACCCTACCTCTAGTATCCATTGTCTTATTGTCCAAAATTTGTGTTATCTTTTCTTTATTCTTCCTTGATATCAATTGTCTCCAATGTACTTCTTATTCTTCCCTATCATCATCCTCTCCATGAAGTGCATATAAATACGAAACAAACACAATAGAAATATAAAAAAATTGTGATGAATTTACCTTAGAAACATTGTCATTTATTTTCCTTACAATTTTGCATGGACCAATTTTATTATACTTTAGTTGATTGTATGTTTCTTGGAGAAACATTTCCTTTCTCAGATACACCATCACTAACTCTCCTTCAAATACCTTTGGCCTTCTTGTGACATTTTTTATTACCTTATACTTGTCATTAATTTTATGTAGCTTCTTCCTTACTTTATTTTTCAACTATTGTATGTGCTCTACAAATGCCTTTGCATTATCACTAACCCACTCTAGAATTGATAATTACAAGTCTAAGACGCCCTTAGGATTTCTACCATAAATAATTTGAAATGATGAATTTCCTATTGGCCTACTCACTAAACTATTATATACAAAATCAACTTACAATGGTAATGCCAAGTCACACTACTTGGATTTCTCTCCAACAATGCATCTTGATAAATTTCTCAAACTTCTATTTACTATTTTTGTCCATTTATTTAAGGGTGATAAACACTACTAAATTACACTTTAGGTTTCCATTTCTTTTATAGAGCCCTCCAAAAATGACTTATAAATTTTATATCCTTATCTAAATTAGTTTTTGGCATACCATGCAATCTAACATTTTTGAAACATAACTTTGATATTATAGTGGCACAATTCATTTTCTTGCATGTAATAAAATGAACCATATTAGAAAACTTATCTACAATTTAAAAAATTGAATCTTTACCACTCTGTACTTTTGACAACCTAAATACAAAATTTATACTCAAATATGTTCACGGTCCTTTTGGCACTGACAATGGCATGTACAAACCTGTGTTTTATGCATTGTCTTTAGCTACTTGACATGTATTGCATATTGCCACATACATTTCTGCATCTCTCTTCATATTTGGTTAAACATACTTCTCTTACACTAAGGATATTATCTTATTTTTATCGAAGTGTCCACCGAAAACCATCATTGTGAAATTTTATTGACATATTATCTTTTATAGACCCAAGTGAAATACATAGTTGCTTTCCCTTAGAGAGATAATCATCCTACATATGATAATCATTATGAATATTACTTGTCTCACTAGTTAATGGATTCCTCCATTATTTAATAATTGTTCCAAAATATATATCAAAATCATATAAATCCTTATTAATATTGAATCCAACTATTTCATCACCATAGTAGTTAATAATGCCATACACTTGCTCAAGCATCAACTACCTAATTCTACTTTCTTGACTTATGTTTCAAAATAAAAATATATTCCCATAAGAAAGCAACCCATTTTGCTTGTCTACTTTTAATTTATTTTGAGTGTTCAAATAATTTAAGACCTCATGGTCTATAAGTAAAATCACTTTTTAAAGCACCAAGTAATGCTTCTAATGTCTCAGTGCTTGTACAATGACATAAAATTCAACATCACATGTAGAATTTTTTCTTCACCTTGTTCAACCTCTCACTGTAATATGTCATTGCCCTTCCTAATTCAATAATGCACCAACACTTACATGTAAAGCATCACTCTCCACCTCAAACACCTCACTGGATTCTTGCTTCCAGATGCTCACTGGATTCTTTGTGGTGATTTCAATATGGTAGAATCACTAGAAGATAAAGAAGGGCGGCTTCCCATGAGGTGGTGTGTAGGAAATGTGAGGCATGGTTCTATCTGTGTCACAAACTCGGGGTGTTTGACCCCAATCACTGCTGATGAAAAGATTCTCACTCACCCTAGTTCACTTGGTCTAATTTTCACCAAGGTGAGGATAAGGTGCTCAAAAGGCTCTATCAGGATTTGTTAGCCGAACAAGATCTTTTTTTATTTTATACCTATACAAGGCTGACCTGTCTTGGCTATACCAGACACCTTTTTGTCTGACCATCACCCCATTTGCTTCAATGTTGAGTGGACTACTCCTCAAATTTGAGTGCATATCACCCAATTTTATCTCAAAACAGCCCATCTCAAGCATGAGTGTACCTTGAATCACATTGGTTGTATCTGGAATCTTTCTTCAAGACCCACCGGGTCCACTGGATGAATTATGTGGTGGTCTAATGTTATCAAACATACTGCCGCTTTCCTTAGAATATATGGCAAACATGTTGCCTTTTTTAGATGACGTATTCATCATGCCATCAATCAAGAATTTATCAGACCCTCCTAGGAGCTTGAAGCCTCACCTTTTAATGTACAATTATAGGTTCGTGCAACTAAATGGAGACACAAAATCCAAGTTGGTAAAGCTTATGATGCCAAAGGAGCTTAGCTACATGTTAGAATGCACTGGCTCAAAGTGGGGGACAAAGTGACCAAGGAATTTTTTATCCTGCTTTGGTCTAGACAAGCAACCGATAGGATCAAGGACATTAAAGGTACAGCTGGGTGCCTCACCAAATTACCTAAGGTGCTCTAGGAATTTGTTGCTCACTACCATGAGGTGTTCACCTCTCAACTAGATACTACTCCAAAACAAGATGCTCTCACCCATTGTTTGGGAGTTGTTCCTTGTAAGCTTTCAGAGGCCCAGAGAGTCACTTGTGATCGACCTCTTAGTCTTAATGATCTTAAGGAAGCTATTACATAGATGGTCACTGATAAGGCTCCTAGAATTGATGGGTTCCATTGTGAGTTTTACCATTCTTTATGGGACATTGTGGGCCCTGACCTTCATAAGGTTTATCTTGAAGCTTTCCATACCAATTCTTTGGGGGCTCTCATAAATCAAGGAAATATTAAGTTCATTCCCAAAGTTAGAGACCCAGAAGTGCTGACCAATTGGAGGCCTATTACTTTATTGAATGCATCCTATAAGATCCTTGCCAAAGCTTTGGACCTTAGGATCAAACATATCCTTCCTTTGGTTGTGAGGAGTGAACAAACTGGTTTTATTCAAAATCATTACATCCTGGACAATGTGATAGCTGTCTGGGAAGGCATGCAGTGGGCTAGAACTTCCAATCAGAAAGCTCTTTTTGTCAAGATTGACTTTGATAAAGCCTATGACTGCATAGAATGACCCTTTATCACGACCATGTTGCATGCTCTTGGCTTTGAACCAAAATTTATGCACACTGTTAACATGATCTTTCAAGATGCTGGAGCTTACATCACCATAAATGGTGCTTAGTCTCATAGATTTGAGCTACATAGATCAATCAGACAAGGTTTCCCTCTTGCCCCTGCCCTTTATGTGCTTGTTGTAGAAGGTTTTAATGACCTTTTAGTTGACTATACTTTTAGGGGGCTGGTTGAAGGTATCTCTCTTCCTGCCTCGGATTGTCAATTGGTTAATGGTCACTTTGCAAATAACTCCTTTCTTACTCTCAAAGAAGATGAAGAGTCGGTCAGGAATGCCATGCAATGCCTTGAAATTTTTTGTTTGGCCTTAGGATCTTCCATTCAATGGAAAAAGACCCAATGCTACAAACAATCTCTGTATCCTAAACCCCCTTGGCTTGAGGGTTACCAATGGCAATGGATCCTCCCAGGCGTTCAATTTAAATTCCTTGACGTTCCTTTTGCCTTTCAGGTTTCCCTTACTAATCTTTGGTCTTATGTCATACGAAGGGTTGAAAAAAAATTGCTTATTGGACTACTAAGCCTCTTACTCTAACTGGGAAATTTCAAATCTGTTCTAAGGTCTTCGCTGCTACTCATGTTTATTACTCTTCTTGTTGGGCCCCTTCTAATGCCTCCTATGCTAAGTTGGAAAAGCTTCTTTGTGACTTCCTTTGGGCCAATTTTGAAGGCCATAAAGGGTTTCACAGAGTGTCTTGGGCCATTTGTTGTAGGCCTAAGGAAGTAGGTGGTCTTAGCCTTATTGAAATTAAAATTCAAGGCATTGCTCTTAGTGTCAACTGGATTATAAGAGGCTTGGAAGGAGATGAAGCCTGGAAGATCCTTATTAGCAACTGCATTGCTCAAGGATCTTCTCTAGGCAGGAATGCATGGCAGGGTATTGACTTGCATACCCTCCTCCTCACTCATGTGCCTGTCAAAATCACTAGCTCTTTTGTCATACAAAGCATATGGAAGGCCTAGGAGAAGCTTAAGTCTCACCTGGTTTGGGTTGGAGATGGATTCAGGAATGGTCTCTCTATTAATTCTCAATCTCTCTGGTGGTCCACTATTCTTAATTTCCACAATGTTCCCTCTACCATGGTTCCTTGGATAAAAAGTCTTAGGCTTTTTAAAAAGGGTATTAAACATATTGGAGATCTTTTCTGTAAGATATCTCGGGACTAGCTACCTTGGAATATTGTGAAAGCTAGGTTTTAGCTTAACAAAGAAGATAAAGAATCTCTCGTTGAAATTCAGAATGTCATTCCTAGTGAGTATCTGCATAAAATTGGAGTGTCCTCTCTCACCCCATGGTGGAAGGATTGGAATTGGCCTACAACCACTCCTTGTCATTATGCCCCTAAGTTGGGAGATATAATCTTCTTGTTCCCCAACATATAGATACTGAGGCACTCAATAGACATTAGAGTCTTTAACTCTCTTCATTATGTCTGGCTGAGGAGATTTAATAATATATGGTTGGTTCTCTTGAAACCTAAAAAAGTTCACTTTCTCTGGTGCATTATGTATCATGGGCTCCCTGTTGGAGACTAGCTCAAGCATATGGGGGTTCCTAATCCCACTGGTCATGCTTGTCACCGCCCAAAAACCATTAAGCACCTTTTTTGGTTTTATTCCCATGCATAGTCTGTCTAGAGATGGATTCACTCTCTTTTTAAACCCTTCAGACCTAAAATTTTCACCTAGAAAATGGCTCTCTTTGGGGACTCGACATTGCTTCCTGCAAGATACAACAAATTTTGGTAGATTTTTTGCATTGATATTTTATTTCAGATCTGGAAGTCTAGAAATAAAGCTTGTTTTAATCATGAAGCTATGAAAATTGGTTTTTCAATTTCTAACAAAATTAATGTTCTATTCACTATTACCCTTCAAATTTAGATCCTGAAGGAGAAAGTGCGGTTGGAACTTCACCATTTACATGAGCTGCTAGATCATTGGGGTAATGCCCCTTGTGCTGTCAGTCGAGATCCACCCGAACACACTTTTCCTCAGGGACATGGTGGTGGAGTCAGGCGTTCTCAGTCTTGAAGTCGTCGGTCCCGGAGTTGAAGGAGCTCCTCTCCTCTCTCTTGTTGGCCATCCCCTGGCTGGATCGTCTCGTCATGATAATGGCAATGGAGGAGGCTAAGCAGCTCTCTAGCAAGATAAGTTTTTACGCTTGCCATTTCTCCACCTCGGTAGAATTCTGAGCAACGGCAACAAACTCCTCAAGAGCAACATAATGATGGGTGGGAGCCTCTTACCTTGGATGAGGACCCCCCTAGCGGACGGGGGGTGGGGAGGGAAGCCTCAAGACCCTCCACCGCCTCCGCCCCATGCTACCATGTTCACTACTGTGGCTTAAGGACTCGTTTGTTTGTGTTTTATCTTTTTTTGGTTGTTAGTGCACATGTGTTAGACTTTCTAACCGGTATGGTCTTCTAGTTGCTTTCTCGAGGCTTCTATATCCTAATATTTTTTTGGGGTGTGACTTTTCCACCCATTTTTTTATATGACTAACTGTAATTTTTTTTTATATAATAAAATGTGCTTTTCTATATATATATATTCCTTCCAAAATATTTTATTAAAATATATTTTACTCATAAACCTAAAAAATATATTATAAAAAAAATAAAATAAAAATAAACATTATATCCAAATGAATACCTTTGGTATTCAATTTCATTCCTCATGAAATATTCTCACCTTTATTTTATATGTGAGGCTAAGCCTATTTTCCTTCTTTTGGAAATATTTCCTTTATGTTCAAGTGAGAACCATTCTCACTTTACATTATGAGGCATGGCTTCCCATTTTATATTTGAAGCATAACCGGGCATATTCTTTGAAGCAAAATGTATATGTCAATTATAAATATTAAATTATTTTCTTATAAAAGTTTTCTTTTTCTCCCCACTTTTTATTATTTTATTTATAAATGTAATTTAACAATAATTTTTTTAAAATTAATTATAATTTTTCATTTTATCCGTTTTATAGTTTTAAGAATATATAAAAAATTTGATTTCTGATTAAATTATTTCTTTTTTACATATTAAAAAATTCAAATTATTTATTAATAAAAAATATAAAAATTTATTTATTTATATTTTGATTGGTTAAAATTGTGAGAATAATATTAAGATATGAGTGTTGACATAATGCACATTATCTCTTAATATTGCTGATAATTAAAAAAAAATATGTTGTCAGGGTGTATGGCTCAATTTTTTTTTGTTTGTGACAAATAAATAATGATTGGACATAGAGCTTCCTACCATTGTAGATTTTGATCTTATTTTATATGATCACCGAAAATCTCACTTAATGATGTGATAAAATTTATAACACCAAATTTAGATTTAACCAAGCTAATAAAAAAAAATGTCTGATTCAGTGAACTCTCTTAATGGTATGATAAAATTTATAACACCAAGTTTAGATTTAACCCAGCGAATACAAAAGTGTTTGATTCTATGATTTTATGTTTGTCAGGAGTCAGAACAGGGCTAATAGTTCAAGACATTAATTACAAGAAGTTCGTGGTTAGATTGTCAAAAACTTCACTGCTCTGTATTTTTTATCTCTGCCACTGGCAACAAATACACTGCATTCAAAGATAGTAGAAATGGATCCATTGAGGTATTTTATAATCTGAATAATTTGTTAAGTGCTTTTATTGAAAATTCTTTACAATCTCCATCTTATTTTGTCAAAAAAAATTACAAGGACTGGTATGATTTGTGAAACCAGTGGTAAGTAGAACAATTGAAGTTGTAAAGGCTCTGTACAAACCTTATTTTTCCTTGCCTAAATTCAAAACCACCTTTGTTTCCATCCTCACCACATGGATATATACTTATGCTCCAACAATGTGTATATCCCCATAAAACATAAACTACAACAAACCCTGTTTCTGCACGCCCAGATTCAAAAAAATCCCTCTAATTCACTCATCCCCACATGGGTACATCACACAAATGCCTGTATATATACTATCAACGAGTATACCCAAAAAAACACATAATCCCCAATAGGTCATGTACCTCTGCTTCACTCCTTCCACCATGGGTATATCACCTATATGTTATGTATATACCACCAATGTGTATAGCTCCAAAAAAAAATTTACCCCACACCCAAAGTCAAAACACTCATTGCTTCACCATGAACTCACCATACAAAAGCTCAAAACAAGACCAACAAAAAGTTTTGTATAACCTCATAGTGACAACAGTCATCCTCATGCAATCCAGTTCAATCCTTGTCAAACAGAATCACCCTCCCCATTAAGAAAAATCTTCACCCACCTACCCATTTCAGTCCCACAGTTTTCTGCAACAATTTCCATCCGAGGTTTTATGATTTGAACAAGAAAAAATAAATGGAACAATTTAATTGAAAGAATCATACCTAAGATGAGAAACATGTTCTTTTGTCACGAAGAATCCGTGTAACATGCAGAAGGTCCATTCATTTTCATGGTTGCTTCTTCTTTTACAACAAAAGTTAACCAATTTTTTTTTTTTTTTTTTAAATTTATTTTATAAGTTCCCATTTTGGTAGGAGTGAAATGTGGTGGATCACCGATATAATCAGCACATATTGGGCTGGGATAAATTTCAAGGCATTGTATGGACCTTTATCCAATCCCCATAATTTTTTTCTATTGGAATGACAAAGGAAATTTTTGGTTGCACGTTGATTTGGGACAATCTTTCTAGTTTAGGCCTATCTCTGGCTGCAATTTCAGGAGGAGGATAATTAACTCGTGGACTCAAGGCCAACACTTTATATCCAATGTGCTATAGGACCGACCAAATAGGTGCTAATTGTGTCTCTTTGAGTAACCAAAAGATAAGGTATATGGGAAAATTTCTATCCATGGAATTAGAAACTATTTAAATCAATCTAACAAATAAAAATATCAAATAGGTTGTAGTTCAATTGATGTGAATTATAATGGTAAGT
This sequence comes from Torreya grandis, assembly GCA_037957365.1. NCBI lineage: Eukaryota > Viridiplantae > Streptophyta > Pinopsida > Cupressales > Taxaceae > Torreya > Torreya grandis. The sequence continues at coordinate 33,025 of JARHVA010001751.1, read as the reverse complement.
TGTGTTTTTCAACAATTATTTTAAACTACAAATTAGTGGTGGTGAACCGGGTTATTATAGACACTATTTCTAAATTATATAGCACCTCAAATTTGTATAATTGGTCAATACATATCATGGATGTACCTTCAGTTTTTAAACCTTTCATGCTGCCAAAAAGTTTGCATACACTATATTTCTATGTTTAATTACTTATCTCAATCATCTTCCATCTCTGCAAGTTTTGGGCCTGCACCTATTTTCTAACTACCTGAACACTTGCATCCAAGTTAAAATCATATGTCGACACAAGTGCCATATCGCAATGCAAGTGTCTAGTTCTCTAAAGTTATCCAATTTGTAAATGAAACATATCCTTAAGGTTAGTGTAAGTGATTTAATATGAGATATTCTCCAAAGAGATTGGTATAAATATAAGATCAATCCTCATTCATTCCACACCTAGAAAAGCCCTAACAACTTCTTACCTAGTCACAAGGCAACCTATCAAAAACACTCAATTAAGCACTAAAGTGAGAAAAGCTTCCCTATTTTCTCCTATTTTCATATCAGTCATAGGGACAACATAGCTACAAGTCTGAAGTACTGAAAGAACATTTCATGAGCCACATTTTCCAAGTTACAAGTTAGGTCACTATTGTACTTGGTTATCACACATTGCATGATTCACATACAAGTCAACATGTAGGGGAGAACTACATAAGTCTAAGGTGCTCTTCAAAGTATTGTCTATGTAGGCAACACTCATTGACAAAGGGTCCTTTGGGGTAGCTCGACACTGTGTGTCTACTAACCTATTTTTCTCACATCCACTATGAAGATGAAGAACTATGGTTTTTCTATTTAACAAGGAGTGACAGTGTTTGACCCATATTTGAATACACCAGAGTGAAGGTGACACAAAACCCAAAAACATCCAGGTGGTCACATCCAAATTCAATAGGTATTATGTACTGAATACTTGTCTCTGAGTTGGATAGTAGTGTTGATGCAACCATCCTAGTTCGATGTAAGTGTTCATGGCTATCGAGGTACAATTTTCATAATCATGCGACTGATCCAGAATCCAAATCCAATCTAATTTCTACCTGTTCCATATCTAAATCTTTATTAGCATCAAAACCAATGAATTGTTTTTTTTGTTATCATTACAATATCTAACATAGCTATACTTTTCATTTTTAGCATATTTTAGCATAATAAATTAAATATATGTTTATCAGAGTTTTACAATTAATTGACCTGCTTTATAGATAGTCTATCATCCTTGTGCCTTAGGTTATCTCTACTCCTTTAATCCTAGATTCCTCAATCTAGATTTTAGGGTTAAACAACTAGAACATTATGCAAGTGTTTTAAGCATTACCCATAAAACAACTTACAATAATTTTTTTTGAAATAATTTAGACCAAGGGTAACTGAATATATAGGAAGCTATAGTTTTGAGTTAATACTTAAATTAATCTAAATAAACAAAAATATCTTGGTCTTTCTTCTGCACACTCTAAGGTGTCTTATTTCCATTGGTATATTCAAATTTACAGGCAACCTAGCCTTATGCAGTTTATAAACTCAAAGGCTTTATAACGACATGTTGGAATCCTTAGCTACAGTCCCTAAAACTCGTATGGTGTCATTGATGGTGGTGGTTGGGATTTTTTCCTTTAGTATAAAATGTCTTTCCCTATTTGCACACCTAAGAGAATAAGTGTTGTAATGAGATAACGTTCCGACACATCATGCAAGAAAAGGTTCTCATGCGCTCACCCAAAACATGTAACTTAAAATTGGTTCCCATTGGTTTTGTCATGTGATAGTGTATTCATATAATTTCTTAAGATAGGGCACTCAAACAGGTATTTAGTTATAAATTCATTCCTAGTTCCATGTCTAACTCTTAACTATTCATTTATTCCCTACTTAACTAATTAAAGAAAAATAAATTGTAGGCAAATTGAGAAGAAAATAGTAATTATTCCATTATATTCATGAACTATTTACATCTACACAAAATATTCCCCTCATTACATTCATATGTCATATCCAAAATTACAACAACATCATATTACAATGATCAACCAACACTAATTAAAATAAAGGGTATTTATACTTGGGTATACCCCGACCATTCCGTTACAAAAGTATTTACAAAAATATGACTCAGCAACAACCATTACAAATAATGAGTCATGGGGAGAAGTTTACATTAAATTCCTAAATAATTAGGCCTAACTTCCCCTATATAGTCTGTATATGCTAGATCCTTGTCATTGTGCACCTATCTTCTCGCAAACTGGTGCTAAATTCGTGTTTGAATATTCTTCTCCAACATTCATACGAACCATTCCCTAACCATTTCTGCTTTCCACGCCTTTGCCCAAGTATTCCTCTATTGTCCAAGTCATACATTCTTAGTTTTTACGTGTTTCATGTTTATTTATTCCATGTGACTTACATCTTCTGTGCCACAGTCTTCCATGCCATGGTCTTCTATGTCGTGTCTCTTCCACGCCATGGTCTTTCACGTCATGTTTTCAAAAAATACTTAGCCAAAATAGATTCAAAATTGAGGGTCCAACATCACTCCACACTAAGTCAATAGCCCATTTGAGACTACGTATTATGCTCAGATCCCTCTACTATCAAAAATTTTGGTCCCATCTATTCAACCTGATGCTTCATTTCCAATGATTCAACGTAGTCTGGAGCTTGGAAGTGATTTCTTGAACTTCTTCTTTGAGCCATTTAGTCTCCTTGGGTTATTTTAGAAAGTCACCCCCTTGAATGGTCAAACACTCAAGTGATGCAAAATCATCCTTATGAATGTCCTCAAGTGAAGTAACCTACATCAAAAACTATCCTCAAAGTGTTTCAAAACTGGTGTTCAAATTCTGATGACAAGTGCTTATTTTATTTTCAAGGGCCTCCACATATTGAAATGCTTTGGCTAACTTGAATCTACCCTTTAGTATAAGCACACTCCCAACCAATTATTGGCATTGAAGTTATTCCTCTTGAAGCCTTCCAAAATTTTAGTAGGCCACAGTTGTTTGAGAAAACCTCCATTAATTATGGTAACCATATCACCAAATCTAGTCAAAAAGCTCTTAAAAACTTCAACAACCTTAGCGAACTACTCCATTACCCAAGTTTACTTACACTGAGGATTTACCTGGTCTTTACATTTTTTAAATAACAACTCCATCAAGGTCCCCAATTTATTAATAGCCTCACCATCAAGAGGAACTCCATCTGCAAGGGCTGACTCCTGCTACAAAATTGACTTGCAGAGTGTTAGAGTCTTCACTCTAGCCATTGTTGTTTTCAATTTTTTTTTGAGCTCTTCTAACTCATATTCAATCTTTATATTTCTACATACTCATTATGATATAGATCAATGACCTCTTGATGCTTCTATTTAAGTTGTTTTACATTAATATCTTGAAAGGCATTCTACCTTTTCACTTTGTGATTAAACTTCAAAAGGGTCGTGCTTACCTAAGACTGTAGACATTGTGCATTACCAAGGATCTACCCAAAATGTGTTAGGGAGCTCCAACTCTCCAAGTGCCAAAATAATACTTTTCACAAGTAGTTCACAATGGCACTCTTCATTATATATATCATTATAAAAAGAAAGTTCTCACCAAGTCTGCTAAATTAAGTCCTCCTTGGGAAAATACTCCCACATTTGTAAGTCCTTCTTTGGGATATTCTAGTGATACTAAGTATGAACATAAGGAGTTTCATTGGTAGTTAGTGGCCTTTGTTTCATGGATTCATCAATATGTCCTTTCCCTCTAGTAGGGTCATGCTCAAGTATTTCAACATCTAGATCATCATCTTGGTGGCTTGTACTGGCACCAAGGTCACCAATGCCCCAAGTTGTGTCTATGTTGTCCCCCTCTTCACTAATGGGACTCACAACATCCACTTGTGTGTCATCAAGGGTAACTTATTCATGATACGTTAGTGAGGGCTCATTTTATGGCTTTGATGTGGCCTCCTTTTCTTCTTGTTTCTTAGGGGAAGGTCTCCTCTCTCGTGGAGCTTCTAGAGTCACTATTATCTATTCATATTCTTCATCTTTAGGTGTTAAAATATCTTGTTTCAAAGGAACAAATGTCTTTGTGTTAGAATCAGGGTCTTGTGGTTGACCTATAGGCACTCTATCTCTTGGTGGTGAAGGGGTAGTCCTTTACCACTTTTGTTGTCCTTGTTATGCGCTTGAGTTTGCATTGTGCCCCAACCTCTTCTCCTTCTGGTACTTCTAATATATGGTGGGGGAGGAATGGTTTATTTCCTATCTTTGGTACTCTTTGATGTCTTCTTCCTCAAATTCAACATATAAAACAATAAATGAATCAATCCCCAACCAGGATTTGATGAGCTTTGATATCGGTATTATCTAATTCTAGTTTTTTTTAATAATCTTTCTTCCTTGGGTATACATACAATTGGAAAAGAGTGTGAGTCTCAATGCCAATTTTATCTATATTAATATTCATGGGGAGTACATCATATATTCTATTTATATAATTCATAAAATACCTAGCAATGAAAGCATACAATAGCTTAAGTCACCCGAATAAGTCATCTGTAAGGCTCATCCAGATGCATGCTAAATAAAAGTGTTGCTTCACCATAAATTGGGCTTGGTCCCCCATCTATGTGGGTAAGTCCTTAATAACGTGCCACTCATTTCCAAAAGTTTGTTTCATTCTATAATACCAACCCTTCATCATTGACTTGTGAGTGGGGGTAATAGTGCCAAGGCATGTGAACAATTTAAACCGCTCAGATTTTGACTTGTTTTCTAGTGGGTAATCCCAATTTAACCCACCACCAATGTGCTCTGACACACCAATATCATCAAATACCAATAGTATAATAATTACATCCTAGACAAACTTTTGATTATGTAGGTAATGGGCCTTCTCTGCATCTATAATAATCCACTCAAAAAAATACTATGAATAATTATACTTGAAGCATTGGGCCATCTAGTTGGCTATATATAAGTGTGCCATATCAATTTATTTCCACCTATCCACCCATCCAATCTTGGTCATAGCCAAGAACATAGCTACTCAAAGGGAAAAATATTGGAGGCGAGCTATGTACATTGTGTGGCCTTGCTTCTTGTACTCAAGCACCACTACCACTTTCTAAATTTCCTTTTGATCCTCCAAATCTCCATGGAGGTCACTGCCTAAGCATTTTAGACCTGTGACTTTGCTAATTTTATAGGCAGTGATCCTCATTCTACACCTTGTAAAGTAAATTAATCTTCGTGAACATGTGAGATAAGAAACCTCACGACCTCCATGGGATTGTTGAAATAAGGTAAATTGAATAGCTAAAAAACTTTGGAATTATTGAAGTGATTGAAAACAATAATAACATAAATGAGCTCATTTATAGTGTTCTATTGCTCAAAACTATATTCATGCTATAATTCTACTTCATTCCCTAGTTAGTGGTGATTGTAATCAAATATCTGATAGGTTGACAAATTAAACTCCCATTTCTCCATGCACAATACAGACTCAGGATATTGCATTTATTCAATTAATATAAGGGGTGGGGGAAGTGTTTTTGTTTTCTTCTTCACTTCATGTGCCATCTTGGATTATTTAATTTTTTTCCCTTTATCTATTGTGTTGAGCTTTCTTCTTGCATGCCAGATTTACTAGGTACTTCTTCTCTTATCAAAACTGGTTGTGCTTCTTCACCCTTAAACTCTTCTTCCTCATGAATCACATGCAAGGGATCATTTCTTTGGGAATCATTATTTGGACACATCACCCTCTAAGGAGCTTGAAGGTTAAGGCATGACCGTCTGATCCTCATGAAATAATATGTGGTTAGCATTTCCAACTCCCTCAACTTTCCCACTTCAGCATCCTCCAATGGCAGACATCGACACCTACAATCTATAATTCCTTCAACACATTTATCTAATCACTACTCCACCAATATATCTATTTACGATGATCTCCTTACTTCACAATTATGAATTGGTCACTGAATTTTGATAAATACTCCTTCTGATAGCTTGAAAATGCTCTACTTGGCTTTGTGAATTTGTGAATTAATAATAGTAAAGTGTTAAAATGAAGACTAGTTAAACTTTTATAACTTCAAGGAGTAATACCCATTTACTTCTCCATGACCTCATCCATAATTTCACTCATTAATGCCTCTAATGCTATTGCCACAATATCAATTTGGCACACTTGTCTTATACATTAATTTTATCACATTTAACACATTTGTCCCATCTTGTGCTTTTCTCAAAGTGTATGACAACTACAAAGAATTTATAAACTTCTATTTCCAAGGTGGGAACCTTATTCCTTTTTAATCTTGATCCTTTCATAGCGATTACACTTTTCATCTTGCGTATCTTCTTGTCCTTATGCACTTCCACTTATGTGCCCATTTTCCGTGCACATTTCCTTCCACCATTTCCTTTATGCTTTATATTCACAATTCTTAACCCACACTAAAATATGTCCATGGTCTTCCATGACATGAAAAAGAAAATAAGAAAGAACCAAGTGTTTATCTAGACCTAAAAAAAAGGTGTGCAAGCAATGCCATGCTTTATTGAAAAATAAACCAAAATCCTAAACTAATCTAGTGGCACATGCCTCAGTAACAAAAGAGAAGCATCACTCAAAATGGTAGGGTCGAATTTGACTACCATTAAAATGACTTGGAAGGAACTATCCATCTAACCTCTTCAACTTATATGCACATATGGGATGAATACTATGAATGACAAACAAACTATCCCAATGGATGTGAAGTTTTCTTGAATGGCATGCAAACTTGGAGTCATAGACTGACACATGCATACCAGGAGAAAATGTCTTATTCTTAAGATGCTTATCATGCCAAGCCTTGTGTTTCTATTTCTCCACTCCTTGAATCTAATATATGATAAAACATGTTTCATCCAATTGTAATAAATCATCCATGTACGATTTCAAAGGTTCCTCATTGTCGAACTAACCAACATGCACAATAAATAAAGAAGGTACTTAGAACTCAATTGGGAGAATGGATTAGCACCAAAGATATGGTTAAAAGGAGTAATCTTATTCAACCACTCATATGTGCTCTGATATGCCCATAATCTTGTAGAAATACAATCATCCTAGTTGGTGCGACCAATATTGAAAATCTTCGTCAATGTATGACCCAAAATTTTATTGAAAGATTCAATTGTACCATTGTCCTAAGGGTGATATGGTTTAGTCTTGTGGTGCACAATCATGAACTCAGTCAAAAGGAGTCATATTTTCTCATTAAGTAAATGAGTTCCATGGTCACTAGTCAGACTTAAAGGACATCCATAACTTGTAACAATATTCTCCCAAAGAAATTTGGTGGTAGATGCAATAGTATAATCTTAGGTTGGTGTTGCTTTAGCCTAATGAGTGAGGTAATCATTAGTAGTAATGATATAGTACATGTCAGTATGTCTTGTCATAGGAGTAATGGGGCCAACTAAATCAACAACCCATTTCTCAAAGAGTTCATGAGTAAGTATCAAATAAAGGGGCATGATATATCTTCAGTTTAGTTAACCCACATAATGACAAATGTCACATTGGCATGCATAAGTTTTGGCATCCTTAAATAATGTGAGCCACCACAACCCTACTAATAGAACCTTCCATGTGGTAGCATCACTGGCATAGTGTCCTCTTGTGACACCTTCATGAACCTTTTGAAGAACTTCAGTGCATTCGTGTTGCATCACATAGTATCATAATACTTCATCATGTCCAAGTTTATAAAGGTCACCTCCAATTAACCATAATGTAGTAGCATGGATAGCCAATTGCTTTTTCTCTCGAGTGTTAAGGTGGGCTAATGTTGAGCCTGTGTTAAGAAAACCTGCAATATCCTCCAATTATTTAGGCATGCATGCCAATTGAAAAACTATAAATAAGGTAAGTTATCCTCAATGACATGTGGTAGTTCACCATATTTAATGTGCGATAAGTAATCTAGTTCATAATTATCCTTACCTAGTTTCACCATCACAAAAAATTGAAATTCCTAAAAAAGAACAATTCATTTGTAAATGCATCCATGCATTAATAAATTATTAACAAGGTATTTAAGTGCTTGATGATCTATAAAAAAAGTGAACGGGGTGGCCAAAAAATGCTAGTGAAATTTATAAAGTGCATATACCATGGATAAGGCTTCACATTCTGTAGTTGAGTAATTCTATTTAAATGAAGTGATATTCCAATTGGAAAAGTAGATGGGATGATCAAGATTGCCCTCACAAGGTTATGCAAGGATAATGCCCACTACCATATCTGAAGTGTCAACACGTACATGAAAGGGCTTTGCCCATTCCAAAAACTAGATAATGGGGCCAATGATGAGATTATCCTTGAGTGCTATGAATGCCTATTGGTGAGCATTTATCTTTAATATTTTACCATTATATTTAAGTATTTATTAAAGTGGCACTAATATCTTAACATATCCCTAAATTAAATTTTGATAGTACCTCATGTGTCTTAGGATAGTGCAGACCTTACACTAGGTGGTTGGCTCTGGAAAGAAAACAATGATTATAATCTTAGCTGGATCCACCAGGATTCCATCATGACAAATAATGCAACCCAAAAAAATTCTAAAAGGAGTAGTAAAGACACACTTATTCAATCTGAAGTTGTCAATAACACTCAAACATGAGGCAAAGATTAACACAATGATTACACACTAAACCATAGATGGTCCAATCATCCAAGTATACTTGAAGGGACTTGTGAATAAAATCATTAAAATCCTCTACCACAATACATGAGAACATGAACATAAAATTATTAAAATCCAAAGACATCATATTGTAGGTGAATGAAATCCATTCATTTGTAAAGGTGGTATTTGGTTTATCTTCTTCTGTAGTCTAGACCTGATGATAACTAAAAAAACCATCAGTGAAGGTAACAATCTCATACCCAACAACTCCTAAAATTTACTCAGTGAAAGGTGTTGAAAAGAAGCATTGATTACCCTATAGTCTACCTAAATGTGAATGCATTCATCCTTTTTGATACTAATTGTCGTGTGACTCACCCATTCAGATTCATCAATATGAGTGATAACTCTAACATGAAACATACTATCAATCTCCTCTTTAACCTAAGTGCACAGATTATGATTCATTCGATAAGGTCTCTTTCTGACTGGTTGAGCACCCTCAACTAACTTGATGTGCATCTAACCCAATTAAAGATGCACTCTTTTCATCTCTATGTAATTGCATGGGGAAACATCTTGATATTCCTGTAAGAGTTCAAAAACCTTGGTGATCTTAGTATCAAACCAATAATTCCCTACAATGGCCATATTGGTATATCCTCTTGTTTAATATTATGCTGAACCATCTAGAGTGGCTTTAAATATGGTTATTGGTTAGTCTGTATGGTGTCTCAGACATTACATACTCCATATTTAGTATTAAAGCAAAATGATCAATGGATGGGTCTTATGGGTCAGAATTGGTACCTTTGTCAACCTAGTACACAACCTTCTATTTCTCATTTTGTATCAATTACCTCAATGCATGGTCTAATTGAGAGTCAATATATGAAAAATATGAGATAATAGTATCATATTATTGGAAAATAGACAAGCTATCTTCATGCACACCCTGTATATGTCATATGCAATTTTCAACCAACACTAGATTGCCTATAATAGCTTGACAGATCACTTACTAGGACAAACATATATGAGGTGATGAGTAAGAGAGTGCTAACATCATATTAGTTCTAATGTTACTCAAAGAATATATGTCTAGGCATCATTTTTGATGAATGTATCAAGCTCTATCCAAAGTGCATAGAGTATCATAAAATGCATGAACCCATAGATAGTCAAGAAAATATGTCTCATCAACATTCCAGAGGTTTTCACAAGCCTTGAGATGAGCTTATAGAGCATTAAAACCATCATAACTTAGAGTGGCATGAATGTAATTATCATGATGGAAATGATAATGCACGACAACACACTTTTAGTCCCAAGTGAGCAAATTCTGATGGCAATTTACCCACCATTGAGAAGTTATCCCTTAAATAACATACCATAGTGAGTGCATCCATTCATCTTTAAATACATAAAAAGTTTCCATCTTCTACACATAATCCCAGACTTCAATTGGACCATGAAAACTAGGTGCTTAATCTAACTTTAGGGGTGGTCCAACCATCAAATGTCTACCAATAAGGCAAACAAACTTATGGTGCTTGTTAGCCAATTTTGGCCTACATACAAAGCTTCTACCTGGATGGATGAGCTGAACAAAGTTCTAGATGGATTGAGTGGTCCAAATATATCATATAGCTTGCAAAGCTTTTGAAACACTTTATGTAGAATTAAAGTGTAGTTTTTTGAATTTTTAAGATTCAACATGTTCTCATGGTGATCATTACCTCCATGGACATAAAACAAGTTTCACAGGTCTTAAAAACTCATTTTGAGCTTGAAAGTTCTTGTACAAGCATAGAAGAACTAGACTGTCATGGCACATCATGCAGAAATGAATGGGTCAGCTTGATTATGCATTTAATAAATGTACTTAGGGAATTATTCAAGGCCAAAAGATCACATGGACACAATGTTTTTCATGCCTTGAACATGCTCTGCAAATTTGGTGTCTTGATGAGCTTGCTATCTCAAGATATAAAGCTTTAAAGTTAGAATCATAGAGTGAAACATGCATATAGACGTCAAGTTTAAGCCTCATAAAATAGCCATTTGAATTCACTTTTTCCAAAGGTTGAACGTAGAGCTAACAAGTGTCAATATTTTGGAAGCTCAAGTCAATATCTAATGGTGATTGGTAATTGATAAAGCTAGTGGGTCCCAAAGATCCAATGGTGCATGTTTGATCATGCATCAAAGATCAATGATGAGAATCCATTAAAAAGTTCAAAGGATATCTAAGTTGAACACACAAGTGATAAGTGTCATAATATTAGGAGTTGATTTTAGATCTAATGGCGTGCATCGACTAACAAGGTCAATTAGTCCAGGCAGATCGATGGTGCACATGCAATTGTACAAAGCAAATCTAATGGCAAGTAATGGGTCAAAAGGTCAACATATATTAAGAATAAATGTATGGGTGACAAGTGTCTCAATTGTATTAAATTGGTAGAAGATATATGGCTCACATTCATTAATATAGATGTAGATTGACGGTGCACATGAGGTCAAGAAATTAAAGGGATGAGAGCAGGATCCTAAGAACAAATTAAGTGATGACAATTGGAACATTATGAGAAGCTCACATCGAGATTAAAAAAAAAAAATGAAAGTTTAAATTTAATGGAATTTGTACAGAGGTCAAATTTAACTCAGGTCAAACTAGGGCAAATATTTTAAAGGATGCCATTGAAGCTTAGTCGAGACCTCTGTTGGAGGATCTAGAGCATGTAGACTCAACTTTCTTGTGTTTTCAATGTCACATATAATAAATCCTTGGATTCCACAAGTTTCAAAGGTAGAATAGGTATATTTAGACCCAATATGTTCTAGAAGTGAGGATATGTGACCTACAAAGCTTCATTAATATATTGACTATAGGAAAACCAATAAATTGGATTACTTTTCAATCTATAGTGAGACCTATGCTTAAATATTAAAGTGGGGGGACATGTAGGTGATTAATGAATAAGTGTCTCATCCATCAATGCTATAGCTTTAAAAAAAATGAACATTCAACCCCCTAAATTAGACATAGTCATGGTTCATTTCGGTTGATGGACATAAATATTTTATCCTTATAAGAAAGCCAAGTAGAAGATGGCATAGAGTCCCAAGATGAAGATATGGTGGTTTAAGGAAGCAACTGGAGCATTAATATATTTTTAGGGTGTCTAAGGGTTTTCCTCCATATTAAAATCATAACTTATCATCTACAAAATAAACCCTTGTCATCTAGTGCATTTCTCATCCAATGAGAAATCTAGAAGACTTTTGGAGCTAATGTAGGCTAATTTGTCAATGAAGGATCAATCCTGATTAGATTAAAAGGTGGTGAAGCATTCATTGAAAGTGGTAGCTCATTTAATGATCTTGATTAACATGCTCCCTTTATTCTCTTTTCATTTTATGTATCACCCTATTTTTTCCATTTTTTTTTAAGGATGCTCATTTTTTGGGAGTATCAAGGGACTCTTTGAGATATTACAAGATATTTTCCTCTTGATTAGGCAAAACCTTGTTAAACATTTGTAAGAACTACCTCTTGATGTAATAAAGACTTTCTTTACCTATTTCTTGCCTTGGATCTGTGTTGATTAAGTTGTGCATGATGGCATTGTGTGAAGGAGAATCTTTCTCATCCATTGTCCTCCTTTCTGACCTCCTTTAAGGTGTTTTCAAGCTATTACAGGTCTGGATTAGTGTTCTACCTAAACCTAGTCTATGAAATACTTATGCATTGAGATAGATTTTGAGGTTATGTGAGCTTGCATTGTCTTCTATATATCTAGTGTGGATTCAATCTTATGGGAGTTTCCCATTTTTATTGGGTGCATCACCTTTTAGCTTAATTAGGAGCTCTTTCCCCCTTTCCAACCCTTTTCTTTGTGGCAACATTAGTTTAAGTGATTCATTAGAAGGAAGTCAACCTTCTCTAGAGGTTCAACCCCACCATAGGTTACCCACAACCTCGGGTTGTCCCAATATTATGGCTTAGTTAGAGAGAGCTTGAATAACTCTCTCCAAGGGTGCAAATTAATGCCATAATAGTTTCTAGGACACCTGGTGGGACTTTATTGCATTATGCATCTCATTTAAAGGTTTTTGGTGTTGCCTTTCAATGAAATCAACCTTTGGAGGCACATTTGGAAATAGCAATGGTGACTCCACTATGAACATCAGATGGTTTAAGTAGCTCAGTTGCCTAATCACCATAATTTGTCATGTATCATCACTCATTTGATCAAAATGCATGTTCTTTCATTCCTTATCCTTCATATCAAGTTAGTAATGTTTATGGCTTCACCCCAAGTGGCCCTCAAAATTCAATGTATCAACCTTGTAAGAATTTGCCTCTCCTTAGTCAACTAGAAAAGAGCCTTAGGAAAATATGGCTTGATCTTTAAATTTTTTTAAGAGAGATTAATAGAGAAGAAGAGTAATATAGGCAATAATAGAATCTTGAATACCAAGCTTATGTTCAGGAGCAGGAGTTGAGGTTTCAGGAAGAATACTTGGTTAGGCAAGACCAATCCAAGAGGAAAAATGACTATCATTGTTCTTGAGATAGAGAACAACCAACCCTAGACCCCAAATACCCTCTCCTACTCCTGTTCATGCTCAAACCCAGCCCCTTATCCCACCTTGTCAAGTCTCATCCTCATCAAGAGCCAAATAATTCATTAAAAACCATTCAGTTGAGGAATATGAAGCCATCTCATCTTGGATCTTCTCCTATTCCAATGACCCTAAATGTGTCATACCCTCTCTTGTGAAACCACCCTCTCCCACCCCATTAATGGAAATCAATCAAAAAAGGCATAAAGAAGAAAGAAGAAGTGCTAGCTGAGGTAGTCTAGGAACCAGTTCAAGAAAAAGAGGTGTTAGCTCAACTCAATGAGATTGCCATAGAGAAGATTCAAGACCCTCTCTCCTTTCCCCAAGAACCACCTAAAATATCCTTTAATGTCCCTAATTAGAAGGATACTCTCCGAAGCTGCAATCAAGGTGAACTTCTTCACCCTCCCACCATCTCCGTCTTGGATAAAAAACACATTTTGCAAAGAATAGAGGAGGAAATTGTAAGAATAGGTGATTCTGAAGAGGACAATTCAAGTGTCTAAGATGAATAGATCATGATAGGTAGTCCACTTCATTCAAGAAAGGAGAAATAAGGTTCAGACCAATTTTTGTGGCATGGATTTGACACTAATGAATTAAAGCCTAAAGGTACTATTGATGCCTTCATTTTTGAAGAAATGGGTATTCAAGTTGTAGTTGAGAGCAAAGGAGATTTTTCTTTGTTTTAAGATATTCCATCTGATGGGGTTAAGGATGAGGATATGCAAAGTGTAAAAATTGATGTGGTTGTAGTGGTCAACCAGTTAGTTGATAAGGATGAAGATGAGGAAGAAATATAGAAAAGGGAGGATCAAAATAAAGTATGGTAAAAACTGTACCATGACTTTATAGACCAAATAGAGGTGTTAAACAAACATATGCCTCCTCTAGAGCATGAAAATTAACTTGAAAGTTAGGTTGAATAAGCTTACCAATCTCAAGATGAATTGTCTATTGAAGGTAGTACTAATGTCTTCAATAATGAAGGAGAATAGTCAGATCCAGAGCCACAAGAACATGAAATTTTAAACCTTGGATGGGTTGATGAGCTATCATATGACTCATTTCAAAGTGAGCAAAAAAATAATGGGGTTAAGGTTGGAATTATCCTATATGACCAAGAGGAAACTGCCTTTTGGGATGACTTAGAGTTTTTTTGCTTAAGCCTAGACAGTCAACCTTCATGTTCAAAGGAGCCATCAGATGAAGAGGTTGCAGGTGATCCTATAATATAATATAGAGAAAGACTTGAAGAAATGGACCAATATGTCTAAATTGGAGACATACTTGTCCCATTTCATTTACTTGAGAGCATGTCAAAAGAGTTAGTAATCAGGAATTTGAGCCCACCTATCATGAGCTCTCCAAAGCAAGGTATTTTTCATCCTAGTTTATCACAAGTGAATGATGCCAGAAGTTTCCCATTTGACCCAGGTGGAAAATACTTGTAAATTACAACCTTGTATATATTAGAGTATATTTCATGCCTTTTTCTAAGTGCTTGTGTGCGCATTTATTTGGTAGGTTAGCTATTTTTTTTCCAAATGGCTACGTGCACTTGCCTTTGTTTATTTTTGTTCTTGTTGTCCTTGTTAATTTGAGAGGAGTTAACTAAAGGTTGGCAACCATTTTTAGATTTAGATCAATATGTTGAACTAGAGAGGAGATTTCATGCCTGATGGATTAGTCAAGGCAACTGGTCTATTGCATAGTAGGCATGCAACCCCAGGATGTTGCCAAATGTTGGCCAATTTTGGCCTGCATACAAATCTTATGCCTGGATGGATGAGATGAATAGAGTTTTGGATGGAATGAGTGGTCCAAAGATCTCATATATCTTGTAAAGCTTTTGAAACACTTTAAGTAGACTTATAGTGTAGTTTGTCAAATTTTGAAGATTCAATAGGTTCTCATGGTGATCATGACCTTCATGGACATAAAGCAGGTTTCATAGATCCTAGAAACTCATTTTGAGCCTTGAAAGTTATTACACAAGCATAGAAAAACCAGACCGTCATGGCACGTCATGTATAAATGAATGGGTTAGATTGATTATGAATTTAATAAATGCACTTAGGAAATCATTCAAGGCTAAAAGACCACATGGACATAATGTTTTTCATGCCTTGAACATGCTCTACAAATTTAGTGTCTTGATGATCTTGATATCTCAAAATATAAAGCTTCAAAGTTAGACTCATAGAGTGAAATGTGCACACAGACGTCAAGTTTAAGCCTAATAAAATAGACATTTGAATTAAAATTTCCCAAGGTTGAACATGGAGCTGACAAGTCTCAAGATCATAGGAGCTCAAGTCAAGATCCAACGACTAGCAATGATTGACAAAGCCAGTAGGTCCTAAAGATCCAATGGTGCATGTTTGATCATGCATTGAATATCAATGGTGAGAATCAAATCAAAAGGTCAAAATATCTCTAAAGTGAACATGAAGTGACAAGTGTCATAATCTCAAGAGAATAATCTAGATATAACAACTCACATCAATAGATAAGGTCAGTGGGTCTAGGCAGAGTGATGATTTACGTGTAATCATACAAAGCAAATCTAACATTGAGAAATGGGTCAAAAGGTTAGTGGATCCTAAGAGAAAATTCATGGGTGACATGTGTCTCAACCACATTAAATTGGTAGAATATCTAAGTCTTGCATTCGTTCATATAGAGGTAGATCAATAATGCACGTGAGGTCAAGAAGTTAAAGGACTGATAGTAGGATCCTAAGAATAAATGAAGAGTTGACAATTGGCACATTATGAGAAGCCAAAATTGAGATTGATGGTTGAAATTGAAAATCAAAAGCCAAGGGACTTTGTACAAAGGTCAAATTTGACTTAGGTCAAACTAGGGTTAATATTTCAAAAGAAAACATTGAGGTCAGTCGAGACCTCTGTTGGAGGATCCAAAGCATGTAGACTTAGTTTTATTATGTTTTTGACATCACATATAATAATTACTTGGATTGCATAATTTTTAAAGGTAGAATAGGTCTATTTAGACCTAATATATTCTAGGATTGAGGATATGCAACTTGTGTAGCTTTATCAATATATTGACTATAGGAAAACCAATAAATTTGATTGGTTTTTAATCTATAGTGGGACTTATACTTAGATATTGAATTAGGGGACATGTATGTGATAAATGAAGAAGTGTATCATATATCAAAGTTATAGCTTTGAAAAATAGTAACATTTAGTCACCTAAAGCAGACATAGTCATGGTTCAGTTAGGTTAATGGACATAAAGATTTTGTCCTTAAGCAAGCCAAGTAGAAGATGGCGTAGAGTCCCAAGATGAAGATCTGGTAGTTCAAGGAAGAAATTGGAGAATTAATATATTTTTAGGGTGTCTAAGGGTTTTACTCCATAGTAAAATCATGAATCATCATCTAAAAAACATACCCTTATCTTCTAGTGCATTTCTCAGCCAATGAGAAAGTTGGAAGACTTTTGGAGCTAATGCAGGCTAATTGTTGATGAAGGATCAGTCTTGATTGGATTAAAATGTAGTGGAAAATTCATTGAAAGTGGAAACTCATTTCATGATCTTGGTTAATGTGTTCCCTCTCTTATCTCTTCTCCTTTTCTATATAACCTTTTATTTTCCATTTTTTTTAAGGATGCTCATTTTTTGGGAGTATCGGGGGACTCTTTGAGATATTGCAAGATATTCTCCTCTTGATTAGGCAAAACCCTATCAAACATTTGTAAGAAATACCTCTTGATGCAATAAATATTTTCTTTACCTATCTCTCGACTTGGATTTGTGTTGAGTAAGTTGTGCATGATGACATTGTGTGAAGGATAATCTTCCTCATCCATTGTCCTCCTTTCTGACCTCCTTTAAGGTGTTTTCAAGCTATTTCAAGTCTGGATTAGTGTTCTACCTGAACCTAGTCCATGAAATAATTATGTACTAATCTAGATTGTGAGGTTATGTGAGATAACATTATCTTCTACAAATTTAGTGTGGGTTCAAGCTTATGGGAGTTTCCCATTTTTATTTAGTGCATCACCTTTTAGCTTTCTTAGGATCATTTTCCCCGTTTATAACCCACTTCCCTATGACAACATTAGTTTAGGTGATTCATCAGAAGGAAGCTAACCTTCTCCAGAGGTTCATTCCCACCATATGTTACCCACAACCTAGGGTTGTCCCAATATTATGTCTTAGTTAGAGGGATCCTGAAGAACTCTCTCCAAGGGTACAAATTAATGCCATAACATTACTTAAATAACTTATGTGAAACATCCTTTGGCTAACAACTGCACCACAAATTCATTTAGTAATATCATATTCTCCATGAGCCCAATATTCATAGGCATTGTACGTAGTGTCATAAATAGACTATGCATCCACCCAATGTAATATACCATTCAGACTAGGATCAAGACACTCAGTTCCTTGAGCTGTGACATTATAAATATTATTGAGGTCCTTGTTGATGTTAATTGGTTCAACAAAAGGAGGCCCCTGAGCATTATCTAAGGGAATAATGATGTATTGATTTGCATTTTCAAAACTAATGTAACACTTTTTGAAATTCAAGTTAGCATTATTTGCATAGCACCATAGATAACCCAAAAGAGTCAAAAAATTATCTTCAACCAACTCAATCACTTCAAATTGAGTCTTGAAAATGACACACAAAATGTCAACGGTGGCATCCTTAAGAACTCCTATGGGCAGTGCACGAGTCCTATTAGCCACAAACAATACATGAGGATATATTTGTAAAGGAGGGATTGACATCTTCCTTAAAGGATCCTTGGTTAGTACATTTACCTTTGTATTAGTGTCATCTAGTATATCCCAAATAATCCAACCATTAATAGTTACATTTATTAAGGTTTATTTATCACGCTCTATACTAGGTTGGATATGAGCCTCTTGTTGTCATGCATGGTTCAATTGACAATCATCTATAGGATTTGGTACTTGATGACTCAACCAATTTCTCAATAGGGGAATGATGTCTTAATCAAAAAGTCATTTTCACAATTCCTAAAACTCATTATGTGTCAAGTCTTGAAGAACTGAGGCTCTTTACATTTCATCACATGTAGTAACATCTCTATCCTTATAGAAGTGAATTTCACCTTGAAGTTCCTGCACCAAAGTCAATATGTCCTACAATACGTCTTTCTACTATTGATCATCTAGGTAGTGATTTGCACAAGGCTCTTCCCATTGAACCTTGTCAATAAGTGGCTTTGAAATAGACTAAGAATGATCACCACTTCATGTAGTAATATTTACCTTGGGACCGGTCATAGTAGTAGGGTGTGGCATCCATTGAGTAGTTGGAGGTTTTTCAATCCATACCATCCCAACACGCTTCTCATTCTGATCCTTGGTTATGGTGGCATGCAAGTCTAGGCATTCCTCCAAATGATGTTCATTCTTACAAAAGGCCTAGGATGGATAAAATAAGTAGTCACATGAGTAATGCTCTAGAGATCTACACTTGTAATAGGTTCTAGGTGGAAAATGACCACCTCCATATACATGATCATAACCTCTATAGGACCAACCTCCACCATTGCCCTATTTTTTGGCTACATAGGTCTAGAAAGTATCTTGCACACGTGCATTATGAATATCACTAATAAGGTGGCAATCATTTGTATCATACATAAATGCATCACATATTTTAAAATAAGATGATACCTTTGATTGTGTAGCATGCTAAAGCAAGGGGAAATATCTCATATCATGGTCTTATTTGTAGATCTCAAAGGACTACTTTACTATTGTGTGAATACTCTTCTAGGGATCATTATTTCTATTATGATCTTCTGCTTCATAGTGAACACACCATAAACCATTGTATTTTGAGTACTATTTGTAATTAGATTCTCCAATTGAGAATCCATAATAACAATCTAGGCTTCTATAAATGGACTAACCCATATATCTATACTTTTAATAGATTCAATGTGAAGGTTATCTTCCAATTCCTCACATGGGTTAGTGAAGATCTTGTAGGATAATGTGCATTAGAAGGGAAGTAACAAGCCTCCTAAAAATCACTAGGCATGTTGTGTTGTATTTATCTCAAATGATAACTTGGAAATAAGAATTTTAAAATGTGAATCATACTCATGCACACTCTCATTAATTTCTTGTTTAATATCCTTCAGGGAAAAAATAATCTATTGTTCAAACTCTGGGATGTCAAATTATTGGAGAAAATTTGCCTTCAACTTCTCATAGTTTACCACAACTTATTTCAAATCAAACTTCAGGTACTATTTATGCGTGAGATCTAAAAGGGTAATATAAAAATGAATTACCTTTCATTCAATAGAAGTAATGCCTCATGCATGTCAAATAAGTTCACACTTATGAACATGTTCTATTGCATTTTTAACACCATGATATTCAAGCATATGAAGTATCATCTCATAGTAGACTGTACACAGATTGGGTGTTAGTAATGTATCCCATTGTGATGAACCTCTAGTCCCTATTGGAACTTATGGGGGAGGTCCACCAATGCCTCTTGCACTACCTCCAAATCTTCCAACCAAACCACCACTAATACCACCTCCTGTACCTCTTGTCACAATAGAAGCACCTAATATATTAGGTGCACATGTAGGTTGATTAACTATGAAAGGGCTAATACTCTTCCCACTAGATATACTTGGTCTACTAGGAATTTAAAAGTAAACCATAGGGTATACTTGTAATGAAAAATAATTTAATGACAAACTACTATTTTTATTCTATACTTCAAAATTTTCTTCTACAGGTTCAGATTCTAACTCGACACTATCTATATCTTAATTTCTTACAATAATGTCATCTAACTCAAAGGCATGATCTTGTGTTATGGGCTGGGAATTGGGCCTATCTAGATTATGTTCTACAGTTACCAATGCTTGACTTATTTCCCTTTGATGTACCCATGTCAGTATAAGGTGCAATCCTATGGTTGGGGAGTCCTCATTAGAAGGTAATTTTTTTTGGTTCTCCATTTGGGTTGTTCTATTTGATTCATATAAAAATTAAGCTTTGGAAACATTCATTGTTGGTTGTAACCTTTGTTTGACATGAGTTTGAATGGACAAATGAAATTTAAAAAACAAATTTTTATGCCCATATATTGGGCCTATAGTTGTGCACTGAGAAATGAATTCAAATTGTAAAGACCAGCTTTTGTCAATCCTAGTCCTTCAAATTTTTTAGAATATACATGGGATTTATTGAAAAGCTAGGGCAAGGTTTTTATTTGAGAATTTATTTCTGGAGAATATAAATATAAGAGTAAAGGAATACAAAATGGAAAGTTTGGAAAATAAGGTTACACAGTTTCGCTTATCTTTCCTTCTATTTTTGTTCCCCAAGCAAGTAGTTTGTTCCTTATTTCTCCATGTCTGAACTCAACCATGTTTTATGATTCTTTGGTCATATAGAGAATTTTTTTTGTATATGATATAAGTATTTTCATGGTTTTAATATGCCATTATTTGTTTTAAAAATGATGAAAAATTGCATGGTTGTAGGATGCCCTTTTTTGTTTTATAAATGATGAAAATTTGATGAGACTTATTTAGTTCTTATAATACCTCATATAAATATGTATTAGGTAATTTTTTTTTGAGAAAATACAAGTAGGTGTATTTTAATTTTCCTATAAGGGAAGCCAAGGTAAATGCCCTATTAATTTTTTGTTAGTAGTTATTGGTGATAAATTAACTATATAATGATACAATTACAATAATTCTTAATGGATGAATAATCTCGAGTTCTAATTCAACTAATAAAGTCATAAAAAAATAACCACCTTATGATATAATTGAGAGGCTTTTTATCCTTGTTATATTATAATATTTTTGGTTTGGATTCAATTTTATTGCAATCATGAACCAATTTTCCAAGGTTTAGGTTCTTGTATTATTATCAATGATGCTTAATCCAATAAATTTAGTTTTTTTAAATCCATTCATCAAGGGTAACCACTTGCTTCCTCTCTCTATGTTTTTTATGTTGAAGGTTACAATGATCTAATAACTAAATATACTTCCAGAGGTTTGGTCAAAGGTGTTTACCTCACTTACTTACAAAAGTAGATGGTTAATGGTCATTTTCCTGATGAATCCTTTCTTGCCTTGGATGAAGAGGAGACTTTAATCACTAAAACCATGGAATGAATCTTATATTGAAAATAAGAAAACACAGTATTATAGACAATGAACCTCACCTTTGTCATGCTAATTCTATAAGTATAAATAATATTGGATGCAACCAAATGAATAATTTAAATCTATGGGCATCCCTTTTGGTTTCCAAGATTCCCCTTCAGTGATTTGGAATTATGTGGACAAAAAGAGAGGAGAAAACATTAGGTTTTAGATCACCAAATTACTATCCCTAGTAGGAAAGTTCTAGGTTTGCTCTAAAATGTTGATTGCTACCATATTTATTAATCCTCTTATTGGGCTCCTTATAAGGATACTTATACCAATCTTGAAACATTATTAAGGAAATTTATTTGGGCCAATTCAGAAGGTTCTAAAGGGTTTCATACAGTAGCTTGTGATATATGCTATAGACCGAGAGAATTAGGAAAGTTAGGTCTTTTGGATATCAAAATTGAAGGTCCTACCCTTTATACCAAATGGATCATTCACTCTTTGTAACGTGAAAAGTCTTAGAAAATATTTTTTAGGGATCAAATTACCTATTATATTATTATCATAAAAAATATTTAGAATGGTTTAAATTGTAATCTATTCTTCTCACACATGTCCCTGTGAATCTAGTAGGCACTGTTGTTGATAAAAGTATCTGAAATGCTTAAGCCTCATCTGACATAGGATGGAGATAACTTGAAAACTAGGCTTTCTATTTATTCCCATTCTCTATGGTGGTCTCTAGTTATTGGTTAATATGGTGTTTATTTTTCCATGGTCCCTTTGGTTAAAAGTCTACATCTTTTCAAAAAGGGCCTTACAATCACATATGATCTATTTTGTAAATATTCTGGGGATTGGATTACATGGTCCATTTTACATAATAAATATCAGCTACATGATAATGACCAGGAATCAATAATGGATGTATAAAATTCCATACATGATGAGTATCTACATAAAATCTGTTTAGTCACTTTAAAAATGATGGATAGATTGGAAATGGCTTGTTGAGACCCCTTTCCACCCATACAAACCCAAATTAAGTTATCATATCCTTTCTCCTCGGTATATTCAAGTGGATGTTTTGAATGCTTTTTGGAAAGCTAAATCATTTGATAAAGTATGGAAATTTAGGTTTTCAAAACATTAGGTAGCCATTATTGAGCCCAAGAAAGCTCACTTCTTTTGGTGCATCATTCACCAAGGTATGCCAATTGGAAACTATTTGGTTCATTTAGGTGTGGCAC
Source organism: Torreya grandis (assembly GCA_037957365.1). NCBI lineage: Eukaryota > Viridiplantae > Streptophyta > Pinopsida > Cupressales > Taxaceae > Torreya > Torreya grandis. Next base: position 10,242 of record JARHVA010001751.1, on the reverse strand, counting down.
ATCTTGTTTGTATGGTATTCCAACACCCAGAATATTTAAAGTTTTTTTTTTTTTGGTTTTGAAAACATGCTCGATTTGTATGTATGTGGACACACACTTTATTTCAAGTATTTCATCCAAAAATGTTTACTTGGAAGATGGTGATTTTAGGGGACTCATCTATGATTACTTCAAAATTTACATAAAATTCATATAATTTTCATTTTGAGATTTTGTTTCATTTATGGAAAGAAATAAATAATGCAACTTTCAATCATGTTATGATAGAATATTTATTTTTTTTTGCTAATAAGGTTCAGGTGATCTCTAATGTCATATTATAGATTCAAGTATAGGATGAAAAGGTTTGGCTAGAGGTGGAGCACTTCCATAATTTTATAGACCAATAGGGGAGTCCCCATGTGTTGTTAGTCAAGCCCCTACATACTCGACTTTCCACCAGTCACCCCCTTGGGCCTATGGCTTTGAAAATAGAGGAAGGCCTCCATATCAAGTTCCACAGTGGCTCCCAACATCCATAGTTTTCCTCATCAGATTGAAATTATCATGGTGGTGGTGGTGTTTTTTTACATGTTCATACCCTATTAATTCGAATGTTTAGATTTTTTGGTCTACCTTCCAAGTCTTCTATTCAATGAAATAAAATATAGTGCTAAAAAAATTTACTTCTCCTTTTCTAAGTTGGTTGCATAAGTATAAATGGTATTGGATATAACCAGGTGAATTATTTAATTTTATTATCATCCATTTTGCTTTCCAAGGCAACCCTTCAGACCTTTGGAATTACATGGTCCAAGGAGTGGAGAGAAAAATTAGGTTTTGGATCACCAAACCCTCTCTTTCTAGATAGTAGAACAATTAAAAGTGTCTAGTTGAGACCATATTCCATCGATACAAATCCTAGTTAGGTTATCATCTCCTTTCTCCTCAACACATTCAAGTGGATGTTTTGATTGTTGGTTAGAATGTTAACTCCTTTGAGTAAGGGTGGAAACGTAAGTTTTCTAGAGTTTGAGCAACCATTATTGATCCCATGAAATTTCACTTCCTTTGGTGCATCATTCATCAAGGTCTACCAATTAGTATCCATTTGGTTCATTCAGGCGTGACATATTATTTGCATAGTTTTCCAACACCTATAATCTTTAAAGCATATTTTTTAGTTTTGAAAACATGCTCAATCTTCCTGAATGTGGATATGCACCCTCTTCTAACCATTTCCTCTATAAATGTTTAATTGAAATATGGTGATTTTAGGGTACTTGACCATGATTACCATAAAATTTACATAAATTTGGCATAAATTTCATTCCAAGTTTTTATTTCATTCATGGAAAGAAAGAAATAATGAAAATTTCAATCATGTTGTGATGGTGTGTTTTTTTACTAATAAGGTTCAAGTGATCTCCAAGGTCATGTTATAGATTCAAATAAAGGATGAACATCAATGCCACACCCCATTTCTAGCCTAACCCAAGAAAACATTAGTATTTAAGTAAAAAGATTAATTTTTAGGTTGTTTAATTTATGCAACGTATTTTTAGTTCAATAATAATCATAAGACGGAAAAATTATGATTTCATTTTAATATATGATGGCATGAAAATAATCTTATATGCTACCATTTTAATAATTGTAGTTAACATTATTTGGAAAAAAGTAGTAGCATTTATTATAGTTATACTAATGCAATGACATATGTTTAATATCTTTTATTGTGGATATATATATATATATATATGAATAATTATCACCTATTTGTCTATGATGGATTTAGTACAAGGTTTGCTCGTCATAATGATTTTACCTAGAGGGAGGGCATCATAGGTGAGAGGAAAGTAGATCAAGGCAACCACTTAAAGAATAAATCCATTTATAATGACACATAGATAACCTTTAGACCTTCTTAATCATTCCACTTATTATGTTGTCACATGTATCAATATGATTTGTGTTTTTGGGTGCTTTTCGTATTTATTATATTATATTTTTTACTACTTTTATATTATCTGATATTGTTACTAGCTTTGTTGTCAATGTTTTTTCTATTCCTAAGTGGCGTGTTGAAACCTTATTATCTTTTAGTGTATTAGTAGTGGTAACCATTATTTGGTATACCATAAGTTACAATAACCACTTATGATATCTTGAATAGTAGATATGATATTAGTAAAGTGGGTTGAAAAAATTGTCAATGATATTGTTGGCATGTTTTAAACTTAAGTAAAATTCATGCTTGTTACTTAAAAAAAATTATGACCTATAACTTAATTTTTGATATGATGGCACATTGACATAATGGAGACCTTTTTACCTTAAGAAGCATCATTTATATTATATTTGTTACTCAAATTTTATAATTCTTGGTTTCTTGACATTGTCCAATTTTTGTGACACTCTCTATTTGATTTGGAAACCCCTACCACTATTTGATAAATAAGAAATTTTATTCCAAACAATTACTCTTGATGTTATTCTAATGATTAATAGAGGGCATGATTAATTTCCTCATTGAAGCACTTTGGGATATAGCCATAGTGTAAAAGTTGGTAGTTACTTAAAAATCCATTTTCAAAGTTTATTTATAACTTTGGAATTAGTCTTTGGAATTGTTCCTTTTGGTGACTAAGTGATTCAAAGGGACTTAACATGGGTTGACTAGGGGAAGAGTTCAATAAATAAATAAGGTAGAATTGATATATTTTTTATAAAATCTTAATCATTTGATTTTTAAGATTCATTGGCATTTTGCTTTAGATACCTTGGGTGCCTAGGGTTTGACCAGGAATGATTTTAGAAGGTAATTTTTTTTGGGTTCTCCATTTGGGTTGTTCTATTTGATTCATATAAAAATTAATCTTTGGGAACATTCATTTTTGGTTGTAACCTTTGTTTTACATGAGTTTGAATGGATAAATGGAATTCAAAAAACAATTTTTTATGCCCATATATTGGGCATATAATTGTGGGCTAAGAAATGAATTCAATGTTGTAAAGACTAGCTTTTGTTAATCCTGGTCCTTTGAAAATTATACAATATATATGGGATTTATTGAAAAACTAGGGTAAGGTTTTTATTCAAGAATTTATTTTTGGAGAATATAAAGATAAGAGTAGAGGAAGACAAAATGGAAAGTATGGAAGAGAAGGTTGCACAAATCCTCTTGTCTTTCCTACTATTTTTGTTCCCCATGTAAGTAGTTTGTTCTTTCTTTCTCCACATCTGAATTCAACCATGTTTTAGGATTATTTGGTCATATTGAGAATTTTTTTATGTATAATATAATTATTTTCATGGTTTTAAGATGCCATTATTTTTTTTTCAAAATGATGAAAAATTGCATGGTTGTAGGATGCCCTTTTTTGTTTTCTGAATGATGAACATTTGCATGGTCATGAGATGCCATTATTTATTGAAAATAGAAAATATGAAAGGAAGTTAAATGGTGTAGATACCCATATTTGTTAAAACAAAGTTAAGATCATGTTTTTATATCTCTTTGTATATGTAGACCTTTTGACCAAGAATTAGATATCTAATGGTGCGATCTTTTGTGGACCTCTTTGGCCCCACTCTATTTGTTTGATTTTACTTGCCCCTTGGACATGTATGTTATTAAAACACATTTTATCCACTGTGAAATAAGGATCCTTGATTTTTATTATGTCATGTATATGTTTTATCCCCTGGACACCTATGTTTGTGATGGACACTTGCATCGATGCAAGTGTTTAGACCTATTCTTTTATCATTTTATGCATCTTTTGATTTTATAGCCATTGGTTAATCCCTTCTATTCATTCTATTTTCACATATTTATGTGCCACTTGGTCCTAATTTGAAATCAAGAGAGACCTATATATACAAAGGTTATAGTCTTATTACACCACCTAAAAATTTGATAGAGCAAGTTCTAATTAGCAAATATTTTACACTACTAGCTATCAAATTACACTACAATACTGAATTAAATATCTGAAGCACTCAAAGGATCACCATATTCTATCATAATTTGTACCAAGGGTGAATATAAGATAAAGAACATATATTTGAAAACTTAAATTACACACACATGCCTAAGAGGGAGAACTACATGCAAGTCTGAGGCCATCTTTTGAGTATTATCTATGTAAGAAACACTTAGCAATAACCAAATTTGTTAAGGTTAGATTGAATTACATGCTAAACCATTTTTTTATCATGTTAAATTAGGTCCAAGGTAGAATAACTAGGGTTTTGTTCATTATATGGATCTCAAACATAGGTGGATGTAATTTGAGCACATCATAGTTATATAAGTGATAGTACAAGCCTAATATAAATTTAGTTCCATTCTTATGTGTACTTTGGACTGGACAACTATGTCAGAGGCAAACACCTACATTGTTGTAACTATCCCTATTTGATGTAAGCATCTAGTGGAAAAAAACAATATAAACATAGAATGAACAAGGCCCAAACTTCCAATGCAATATTATGATGACTTCTGATCTCTTTCATACCTCAGAACATAATATAAAATAAGATATGCTCTAATTTATACCTTAGTTACTTTGTACTTATTATATTTATTGTACATGTATAAATGGGTAAATGGTCTTAACTTTATTTTATATTATTGAACCCTGAATATTACCTTGTTGCATTCAAACAAATCTTATCACTTACATGTTTATCTTATAAACTCATAAAATAATAAAACATTTGGCGAACCCATCCTTTATTTATTGAGATAAAACCCTAGTTCCATGTAGGGTTTTCTCCTTCAAAAATTCATTTTAGATTGTTGTATATTTTCTTTAGATCTGATTTTATTGTGTGGGCCTAGTTTAGGAATGATTAGTTATATTGATGCATTGGTTCTCTTAGTTAGTTTCTTTGTAATTTTATAATTAATTAAAATCCTTATGGAATCACTAATTAAAACCATGCAAAAATTACTCATCCTTTTGATTGTTTGTTCAATGTGCTTGACAATCAATGCATAACATATGAAGATCTAATAGAATCTCAAAAATATAAACTAACTCCTTCTTTTGCTTATAAATATGATAATGAAATAACTAAGGATGAAAATGTAAGTATAAATGAACAAGAAAATGATGATGGTACTTGTTCATATGGTTATGAGTGTGACAATATGCCTCTTGGATATGAGGAGACGAGTTATCCTACTTCTCTTTCTAATGATGAAGGGTTTCAAGAGTCATCAATGATGCATTTTGTTAAGACCTTGCACAAGGATGATGAAATAGATATGCAAAATGGTATAATTCATGATATTATAAGTTAAAATGTGGCATGCATACATTCTTTAGTTGCATAAAAAATTGATGATTCTTTTTTCCTTCCAATGATAAAAATGTCAAAAAGAATGAATGTTCTTATCCTAGCTCCCATGATGCCAATGTTGATGAAATTAAGTTCATGCCTTCTTTTCAAAATGATATGCATGTTTAAAAGTATATCCCTTATTTGGATGACTCAAATGAAAATAATGAATTTACTACTTTTTACCTAACTAGTAATGAGCAAAATGCATGTATTACTCCTTCCCCTTTCTTGCTTGAATGGAAAAAAGAGAGTGCATGTGAAAGTCATAAGAAAGTGGTTATAAAAATTCATTATTTGGGGACACAAGTAAAGTCCCAAGTACATTTTATTCCTCTTTCAAAACTCAAGTTATATAAATCAAATAAAATTAATAGCAACATTGCATTTTCTCTCCCTTCTTTGAAAAATACAAATGAAAGTGAAAATTGCATTATTACCTCTCATAATGTTGTAAATGAACCAACAAATATTTATTTTACATTTTCACTACAAAAGAACAAATGTCTACAAGTGAATTTCTTTCCTCCACTCCTATTATATGTCACAAAGTTTCAAATAACATTACACACTGTAATATAATGATATCAAATTTTGGGTTATCCAACATGATATACTTACCTCTTTAATCATGGGTACTCATTTTTTAAATATTGAAAAATCATGTGATAAGTATACTCTCAAGAGTGGTAAATATTCTATCATTCCCATGTTTTGTGTCAATCAACATTTACAGCCTTTAACAAAACCTCCAACCATTCCTTGTGATATGTTATCTATCATGACTACCATGAGATATTTGCAACAACAAGTTAACATTCTTAAGTTGCAAGTTTCTTCTCATGAGGCTAATTTTGAAGAGAATATTTTAGCAGAGAAACCTATCGCTAGATATCCTTATCCTTAAAAATTTATCATCACTAAGTTCTCCTCCTTTGATGGTCAATGGGACCTTGTTGTACATTTGTAACAATATATACACTCCTTTGAATAGTGGGCCCAAAATGGAAGCTTGCTATGAAAGGTTTTACATCACAGTTTAACCAAAGGGTATATTGATTGGTTTCATAGCCTCCAAAATAGTTCCTTATCAAATTTAAAACAAATTAAAGATGTATTCCTATCAAATTTTCACCATTACACCTTACCTAAGTTACCATTAGACATTTACAAATACTGACACAAAATGAAGATGAGCCCATGCAAGACTATATTATTTGATTTAAGAACACTTTATATTCCTTAAATTATACATCCTTAGATTTGGAAGTACAATTTATATTTAGCAAGGGTCTTCTTTATGGACTTAGAGAATGAGCATTCCATAAACCCTTTTCTTTATTTGAGACTTTATATTAGGATGTGCACAAATATGCATGTGCCCTAATGAACACACAAACTGAGTTGGATATTTTCCACCAAAAAATAACCATGGTAAACATCATGTTTTCAAGATAAACAAGAAACCTATAAACATTCATAAACGAATTCAAACACCTTCTTTTGAACCAATAGTATATGTCAAATAATAAATGATAAAGGTGTTGAATAATGGAAAGAAACATCCTTATAGATTACCTCCCACAGTTCGACCATATTCCTCTACCAAAAAGCATCCACTTTAATTTGATTGGTAATGAGATAGACCACATGATATATTATACAAACTATTGGATAAATGAATGATAACACTTCATCCTAATTCACATTATCCACCGTATTGATTTGAAAAGGCAAAAAGACAATAATTTTTCACTTACCATGGTATTAATGGACACCAAGATAATGAGTGTTTTTCTCTTGAGAAAAAGCTTACAGAGTTAAACGATTGGGGAATTATTGTATATCAAAAAGACATATCTAGACATATTTCACATACTTCTTCTGGAGGCTCATCAGAGAGGGTTAATCGATCCCATGCTGATCCTTTTGAGGAACACTTGGTCCATCGACCTTCATAGAAGATGAACACTAGTATAAGTCCTTCTCCTAGTGTACCCTCTACTAGGACTGATCACTCCCACACTAATCTTCCCAAGGAACCATTGGTTGATCAAATCCTAAATAAAGGGACACATGGATGGGATGTACATACATAATAGATTTGGGTGCCAAAACTAGTGCCTATAGACTCACATGTTACTTATACAAAAATAATAGAGTTAGCCACATAAATAAAATCAACTATTCCATTACCACATGATCATCATAGGAGAGTGTTCTTATCTCCTACTAGGTTCCATTGCATATGATTATTACTATATTATCACTTAATATAGGCATCTCATTAAATTGACATATTTGTTATATAATTTGTAACATCTAATCATAAATTGTGGAAAGAAATACAGAAATAAAATATAAACTAGATTTTGCACATCTATTTAATGTAAAATAAACCATGGGAAGAATATCATATATATTAAATTATATAAATTTTATACAAATGAAAACATCAGTCGTATATTGGGTGCATATCCACAGGTGTATAATTCTCTTCACTATATATATACATGACCCTCACACCTCTTGTTGTGGAATAATTGAGGTCTAATTAGGGCTTGCATACATGTGATAAATCACATACTCTCTACTCATAGGCTCCTAATCATGACACTATATCCTCATTCTCCCATCGTAGAGTGTCATATTGACTAATTAGAACTTACATAATCTCCATGGCATTAGTTGTGGGATGTTGTGTCTATTTAACTTGGCATGCAAATCCTCATGCCTAGTGGTTGTAGTATGATATGGAACCACAAATCATGATATAGGATTAAATAAAGGTGCATGGGAACCTAAAATATCAACAAAACTCTCAATAAAATCCCCCTTAGCTATATCCATGGTTATGTTATATGTAAGGGCATGTATTACATGATCTACCATAGTCATCCACTCTTGATTTCCTATAGACACATGATATAAAATATTAGTTAGCTACATCTATAGAATCAAACATTTTATATACTATTATACCAAAATCAAATGCCAATTAAAACCATAATACTCATATGTGGCTTTGATGTCCACCTCATGTACTATTTTGGGTCCCATAAGAGCACCATCACTTACATCTCCACTTATCTCTCCTCATTAATATCCTTATGCCATAGGAATGGCACCTAAAGAGGAAACTACAACAAAAAATAATAATGGCAATGGGCTCTTTCCCACCACTACATATAACCATATGTGTATTTCACATCATCACCTATAGCTAGGGGAACCACAAGATTTATCTCAAAACCAGGATGCATAGCTAGATCTATAGGTGTGGGTGCTATCCTATCATGGGGTTTATGCCCACTCCAAGTTATACAATGCTAGGGGTAGGTTTTCGATGACACTCCCTACTCTATACCAAACTATCATAAAATATGGTCATACTAAAACAAATCATATACATCATGAAACTAGTCAACTAACCACATACTCATCCAGACCCTCTATAACTCATGCCCATCCTCGAGCCATCTAGTAAATTTATTATATGGATGACATATAATTTGATCCAAAGTCAACATATATATAATAACATGGTGTTCCATCATGGTGTGCATTCTACCATGGGGAAAAATCCACCACTCTATAAACATCTATGGATGGGCCATCTAGCTAGGGGTCCACAAATCAACCATACCATTACAATGTGCTCATATACCAAAACATGTAAGAGACTCCTTGATCCAATGCCTCCACCATGATTCCCCAGTGAAAATTTGTAAATATCCCTATATAAGTGGGTCAATATAGTGTGACCCCATGAATATTTAATATGAATAAACTCAATATGCCAGACTATATGATACATACGATATGAGATACCAATTGTGCCACCCTCTATTGCTATGAATGATGATATTAAAACACATATAAAATTCTACAACCATGGAAAATCACCTCTAATAATGTTGTTCAACTGAATCATCCTACTCAACTCTACATTTAGATCCCTCTAGCCAATGAAATATATATGAGAATATTGAATATAATTGGGGTTGCCATCTTTGGCAACCTGTACTCTCTCGCCTCTAATGGGAAGCTAAAAACTATGATACACATCCAATGTGATCATCATATCCCCTGTGGGGAGTCAAAAAGTGCATTTATTTAGGTTCCCCCTCTTGGCTAGGGTTGTAAGGAGGTGGATATCATATGGAATTTATCCTAATTGGGCCACATGACCCAACCCTACCTTATCTATAATGTCCCAGTCAACTGCATCTAAACCTAGCTCTACCAGAGTAGAAATACCATGCCAAAATTCTTGAATATATACATCCTTTTACAACCAAATATACAATAAATACTCATTAGCAATTGCATTTCAATTTAAAAATACATAGGATACAATTAAATACTCAGAAAATAAAAATATAGTAATGTCAAACACTATCATCAACATAAGATGATAACATCAGAAGCTTACATTTAAACTTGGACACTAGCATCAAATTACCAATGCAAGTATATCGAACCTGGATGCAAGTGTCCATCGATCCACCTAAAACCAAAAAAATTTCTCAAAATTCAAAATTTTGAAATTACCAATACATTAATGGCTAAACCTACTTACCAACACGTCAAAATACTAGCCCAGACTTTACGGATTACATAAAATCATATTGGTCAAGGGGATCTACCATGTGAAATTGTTATCTTCTACTTAGAGTTTAATTTTTTTCAAAAATTTCAAAGTGCAAATGACTTACAATTTCTATTCAAAGTACCTAATATACACCTTATGCAAGAACTTCAAATACACATATCTTTAACACCAGTTGTCTAAATTCAAAACTACGAGTTGCATTAGAATCCATGAAATGATCCCTTTTAATACTTTCAAGAATTACCAACAAATGCCTACTTTTCTTTCTTACACACAACTAGTACTATAGACCATA